>CM053026.1:553277431-553877431 GCA_028564925.1 Lithobates sylvaticus
TAGGAGCTAAATAGGCGATTTGAGTTGTGGTTTTAAGGGATGGCTCAAAGTGCTGAGAGACACTTGCAAAGCACGGAAAATGTTTTGTGCCGCTTGTATCTTTATCACCGTCACCCCCATGCAGCAGCAGCAGCTGAGGAATCCGCAGGAGGATTCCAAGCTGGAGCTTCTCTGCATTCAGTCTATTGAAAAGGCAGAAGATCTTTACTACATTCCGCCGCTGCCATTCGCTCTCATTGTCCTAGAGGGGGGAGATTCTGAGCAGCTGGCCGAGCCATTAACTCCTGCACACTGCTAGCGAGAGAGCGGCTTTTTAATTCTTGAACCTGTAAATGCTGGAGCGTCCAGCTAGGAGACTTCCCCTGGATGGGCACCGCAATGCTCTGACTTCTACTCTACTTACAAAGCCCCGTGCAGAATGAATGGTGAACGGGTGGGGGTTGGGGTTGCAGGGGGGGGGGGTGGTTTTTCCTGTGAACAGTCTTATTTAGCAGTGAATATATAATGGGATGTGAAGCGTTTAAGCAGAAAGCAGGCTTTGCAGATGACTTTGTACCTTCCTCTCTCTCTGTCTGGTGATTGTTATCACTGGACACCCTGGCACCTGGGGCTGTAACGTGCCCGTCGTCCACAGGTCCTTTCACATGGGACTGCTTGCCCAGTTCTGCAGATATGATTGGTGTGTGCCCCTCACCCCCCCCCCCCCCTCCTCCTCCTTCCTATGTGCCCTGCACTGAACTTCTACCTCCAGTGACAGAGATGAGCCATCCACCGGGCTGGACCGGGACACGGAGAGCTCCGTGCAGGTCCAGCTATCACAGGGAGGAGATCCTCTCCCTATGATAGCCAAAGTGAGACTGATTGTGAGCCAATAGGATGTGATGGAGGCGGAGCATCTCATTCTATGGCAAATCTCATTCTATGGCAAATCTCATTCTATGGCACTGCACCGGGCATCCCCACATGGGGATGCACTCAGCGCGGAGGAGGGTTGGAGGAGCCACTAAGATGGATGCTTAGATAAAGATCTTCATCTTCGAATTGGTGTTAAGCTGCTGAGACCGGGGAACACAGGACTTGTACACAGATGAAGGTTGGTGAAGAAGAAGTAGCAGTAAAGGAACAGGAGAAAGTTGCTGAGTATAGAGTCAGGCTGCTGTGATCGGGGAACACAGGACTTGTACTTAAAAGGGGGTCAGTGCTAAAGAAACAAAGGAGGACTATTGAGAGTAGTGCAGAATGCTGTGGCTGGGGAAAGCAGCATTAATAGAAATGGACTGGCTGGGGACAGTAGTCCGCCTTTTGCCATGTGTCGGGGGGAGGTACCAAGTATCTTTGGCCTGGTAGGCACATTGGTAATATCTTTCAAAGACTGTGTGTAGGTCTCTGGCTCATTGATTTGCCAAGGCAACACCATAATGGTCTGCAAGGTGGAATTATTCAGAGTGATTCTTTCTTGTCCCAATGGAAGTGGAGCTACAGGAATCTAGCTATATACAGAAGAAGGAGACTGGGAATGCTAGATGTGCATCAATTTTCAAAGCCAAGGCTGCCAAATAATGTCTTACAAAGTACTAAATGCTATGGGCATCTCATATCATCCCTTGTCCCACCCAAGTTGTATTCTCCAATAAACGCAACAAAACTATGCAAATGACTGCTCATTGTCTTAACTGATAGATGGGGGTCTGGCAGCAGGGTGATTGGGGGATTGTTAGTAACTAAGAGGTGAGCTCACCGCTACATGTATTACATATAGTAATAAACATAGGCATGGCCCAGATTCCCCCAGTTTAGACCCCTGATATTTCACCAAAGCTCCTAAATAAAATTGTAAAAAAAAAAAACATTTAAAAAAAAATAAACAAATTAAATATTAAAAATAAAAATTACTGACACGTCCACTGACCTACTGATACCAATCTCTGCCCTACTGACACTCAGTCAGTCAATATATATACACATGCACACATACATATGTGGATGAGTTTTTGGCTGCACACCCTAATGCAATAGGCTGCGCACACCTCTGGTAATAAACAATGATGAGATTCAAATTCAGGTTGAAGTAGAGTTTGATCTGAGCAGTTTGCAGTCTGTAAAATAGTGAACTATTGAGGATAATGTGTAGTGCCAATACAGATTTCTATGCAGCTATGCTATCCTATGCTATGCTGCTCTGCAATCTGTATTGACACTACACATTATCCTGGAGGTGTTGCTGAAGATCTGTAGAACAACCAATTGCACTGCTAAGTGATCAGCTGGGATATACACCATAATACCAAAAGTATTGGGATGCCTGCCTTTAGGCCCCTTTCAGTTTTGATGGCGGACCTGAACGGGCACTCCATGCTGGTCTATGGAGTGACGGATGTCAGCGGTGACATGTCCGCTGACATCCGACCCGGTCCGAGCCGCCAAAAACAGACAGATGGCCCTACATCCGGATCCGGTTCGGGAGAGATCTGATGAAAGCGGACATCCATAGAAACCAGAGGCGCTCCACAAGCCCCTCCCTGCTCAGTGAGCAGAGAGGGACGTGTCATCCGCCGGCTCAGCGGAGATCAATGGAGAGATCTCCCGCTGAGCCGGCGGATAGAGGCGTACTCCGTGGAAGCAGATCCGCCTTGTGGGAATGAGGCCTTAACACGCACATGAACTTTAATGGCATCCCAGTCTTAGTCCGTAGGGTTCTATAATGAGTTGGGCCACCCTTTGCAGCTATAACAGGTTCAACTCTTCTGGGAAGGTTGTCCACAAGGTTTAGGAGTGTGTCTATGGGAATGTTTGACCATTCTTCCAAAAGCGCATTTGTGAGGTCAGACACTGATGTGGACGAGAAGGCCTGGTTCGCTGTCTCCACTCTAATTCATCCGAAAAGGTATTCTATTGGGTTGAGGTCAGGACTCTGTGCAGGGCAGTCAAGTTCCTTCAACTCAAACTCACTCATCCATGTCTTTATGGACCTTGCTTTGTGCACTGGTCCAAAACATTTGGACTGCGCACCAGTACACAAACAAGGTCCATAACGACATGGATGAGCTAGTTTGGGGTGAAGGAATTGACTGGCCTGCACAGAGTCCTAACCTCAACCCAATAGAACACCTTTGGGATGAATTGGAGCAGAGACTGCGAGACAGACCTTCTCGTCCACATCAGTGCCTGACCTCACAAATGCGCTTCTGGAAGAATGGTCAAACATTCCCATAGACACACTCCTAAATCTTGTGGACAGCCTTCCCTGGAGAGTTAAAGCTGTTATAGCTGCAAAGGGTGGGCCAACTCAATATATACCCTACGGACTAAGACTGGGATGCCATTAAAGTTCATGTGCGTGTAAAGGCAGGCACCCCAATACTTTTGTTAATATAGTGTATGCTATGCCTTTGACATCTTTATGTTTGTGAGTAGTTATTGGATGCTTAATACATTTTAATGCTTTTATGGTAATACACTATGCAAGTTCCCTTTTCTTTGCCCAATATCTGGGGAACCACCGGATTAAAATTCATACCAGTGTATAGGAAGACTCTTCAGAAGAAGTGGTGCATTCTGAGCGATTTACGCCGACCATTTATATGTGAAGCGTAACCATTTGGTAATTGAAAGAAACCTAGGGTGAGCACTTGAGGTGATTTGCTTGTGGAGCGGCATAATCACATTATCTTTCCTGAAGGATTGGAACACAGCTATTTGCCGTTATATTATGTGTGTGACTTTTGCACAGATTTTTTAATTAACTTTATTACTTTATGCTTTGAATTTATAGCGTTGTTCTAGCACCTTCTGGAATCTATTAACATTGATCTGAATTCATAGGAGCCACCAAGTGAAACTTCGTTTACAGCAGGAGGAGACTAAGCCCCCGTACACATGGTCGGAAATTCCGACCACAAAATCCGTTGGAATTTTTCCGACGGATTTTGTCCGACACTGGTGTTGCATACACACGGTCGGACAAAGTTGTCGGAAAATCCGATCATTCTGAACGTGGTGACGTTCGTTGCATACAACGGAACTACGTAGAGACTAGTAGCCAATAGCTTTGGTCTCGTAATTTGCTCTGAGCATGCGTGGCACTTTGTCCGTCGGAATTCTCTACACATGATCGGAAAAAGTCTGATCAGATTTTTTTGTCGGAAAATTTGAGAGCAGGATCTCAAATTTTTTCCATCGGAAATTCCGACGTAAAAAGTCAGATGGAGCCCACACATGGCCGGATTTTCCGACAACATGGTCCGATCGGACATTTTCCGTTGGAATTTCCGACCGTGTGTACGGGGCAATAGGGTTGTTTGGAATTCCCAAAAGGGGAAGATGAGAGGAGATTAGGTGACTAGAAAATGTAATACAATGCCAGCAGGAAAGAGAGTGACTTAAAGTAGGATCATCTATAAAGTGTCGACAAGAAGGAGTGATCCAAATTGAATTATAGATTGGGACTGGTGAGCACTGAATAATAGCCAAATTGGAGTTCTAAAGTAGCATGGAGTGATGCAAGAGGTGCTATTTGAGTAGCTAGATTGTATTTGGAGATGTCAGGGATTCGGAAGCCACCATACTTTTTCTTTCTATAAAGTTCACGAGTTGAAGTATGTGGTTTTTGAGAGCCCCCAGTAAAAAGTATATTTTTTAGTTCAATCCTGATCACATGGGCCGGAATTGAAATTGGCAATACTCTGAAGAAGTATAATAGTTTTGGGAGGTATGACATTTTAATAGTGCTTATTCGACCAAACTAGTAATGAGTGAATGTCTCCACATGGTAGATTTACACTCTGCTGTACCTGTAAACTTTGGTGTATGGTTTTAATGGATGGATAGAAGTAGAATTTACAAATAAAGTACTACACTATATACCTTTTTCTGTGGATGGAGTAGTGAGCGTTCCTTCTAGACTTGATATATCAGTGGTGCTAGCGGCCCCCTGTGCAAGTGGAGAATTACAATGCGGATGGATTCCCATTCTGTGAGGCCTTGCCTGTGCTAAAAATGCTGTCTGCTGCCTTTCTGATGCAGCTTAATAGCTGGTGAGTGTGCAAAGGCGGTGGTGAGGAGCAACACGTGGTGACATATTCAGACTGCTGGATGATGACTACATTTTTGGAGTTATTTATTTACCACAAAAAAAAGTGGGACTTTTTATGCAATTCTTAGGCCCCTTTCACACTGATCAGCTCCTCCTGTCAATTTCTCAGGCAGACCTGATCGGACCATCTATTGCTCTCTATGGAGCCGCGGACATCAGCGGACTGTGAGAACTGCGTTATCCTCTTACACCTTGCAACATCTGATCCCATTCTGTCCACTAAAAATGGGATGGGGAACAGATCGGATTACAGTCGGATGGAAATGGACAGGTGGTTTGTTTCCATCTGACAGCCCATAGAGGACAGCGGGCTGTGTCCGTGTCGGCTCTGCATCAGCGGAGTGGACACGGACCTGTCATCTGTCTGCTCAGCGGGGATCAGCTGAGAGAGCCCCAGCTGAGTGGGCAAATCTGCTGGCAGACATGGCAGTTTTGAAAGGTTCCTTAAAGTCATACTTTTGTTTGATTGTTTTAGTTTTAAGTATATTGTTTACACTTTGGGTTTTCATTATAAGATTGTTATATTCATTCTTGATCACTTAGGCTCTGCACTTTTGTTTTCACATCTTCTTTTTGGGGTGTGTATACTTACCTTTCTTGCTAGTTGCCTAAATATTACACTTGTCTGATTTTTGAAAGCTAAACCGGGTCGGGTCTGGTCAGTACTTGGATGGGAGATCGCCTTACCTTACTTGCTAGCTGCATAGATATTCTCCTTTTCCCTAGCGTTGTTTCTTTTGAGTTTACAATAGGAAGTATGAATATATAAAGTGAGCTTTTGTAAATTCTGTATGATGGGCACCACCAGCTTACTTTTCTTATTAAAGTGGTTATAAAGAATCAAAGGTTCTAGGGGCGGAGGCTTGCCATTAGCAGATTTTACCCTGTGCAATCATGAGAGGAGAGCAGCAGTCCACTACAACACCGATGTAAATTGTGATCTCAGTCGGATAATAAAAATAATGGCTTCGGAAAATAGAAAAGTACAGAGCCCACTCCCTATGTCCTTCACATGTATAGTAGGGCAGTGACAGAACAGCCTCCACCTGTCAATCAGGTGATGGGAGGAAGACCATGGGAGTGGCTCGTGCCGCCTGGGCTGTCAGCTTTAATGGAAGAAAAAATAACTATCCATGTAGCCAGTCTGGAGCATGCACGCATGGGTCCCTGTAAGGGAACAGAGTCACTGAAAGACAGGAACCAGAGAAGAGGGATCGACACAGTCAGTGTCAATTCATTAATCATTTCCTCCTGTTGATCCCTTATTTCCCTTTCATCAATCACCACTATTTATTATTTTTCCTCCATTGTACAAGGGAGGGGAGGTAACCAAAGCTAGTTACAAAAGGGCCATTTAAAAAAACAAAAAAAGGTCCTTTAAGTACATTGTGTTCGGGCGCCGGACACAGTGCACTATGGGAAGCGCGATGTCTATGCGATCACGTGATTGCAGGCGAGACGCTTCATTTGCCTGGTTTCTTGCTGTATTGTGGTGGTGCTTTCACTTAGAACCACTGCGTCACTTCCAGTTTCTCTGTGCCAGGGACAGGGAGAAACCGTAAGTGACAGCATGGCTCAGTGGATGGAACGCACGGCCCGAGCGGTGCATTTTTACAGAATTCAGGTAGGCTCTTAGGAAAAGTAAAGTTGTTATTGCTGCATTACAATTTGTTTGCTAAAACCAACTGAAACATCAACTGAGGAGTCTGTCCCCCTTCTGTGCTAGAGCGATGAGTCACAAGTTAGAGAAAAAGATATGTTTCTGTTTGCTACTTTTATTAGCAAGCTCTGCACTGACTGCATCCTCTCCGCAGACCCATACCAAAAGGCACCATGGGGAAGTGGATATAGATCGATAATCATCAGTCAGTGCTGGAGCTGTGTACTCTGTCCTGGGGTGCTGGGGCTGTATACATTGTCCTGGGATGCTGGGGCTGTATACTCTGTCCTGGGATGCTGCGGCTGTATACTCTGTCCTGTGATGCTGGGGCTGTATAATCTGTCCTGTGATGCTGGGGCTGTATAATCTGTCCTGTGATGCTGGGGCTGTATACTCTGTCCTGTGGTGCTGGGGCTGCATACTCTGTCCTGTGGTGCTGGGGCTGCATACTCTGTCCTGTGGTGCTGGGGCTGTATACTCTGTCCTGTGATGCTGGGGCTGTATACTCTGTCCTGTGATGCTGGGGCTGCATACTCTGTCCTGTGGTGCTGGGGCTGCATACTCTGTCCTGTGGTGCTGGGGCTGCATACTCTGTCCTGTGGTGCTGGGGCTGCATACTCTGTCCTGTGGTGCTGGGGCTGCATACTCTGTCCTGTGGTGCTGGGGCTGCATACTCTGTCCTGTGGTGCTGGGGCTGTATACTCTGTCCTGTGATGCTGGGGCTGTATACTCTGTCCTGTGATGCTAAGCTAAATACTCCTGACACTATGGGTGGAAGCTAGTGGAATACAGGGGACGGAGTGGGTGGATTATGTAAGGGATGGGGTTTTTTAGAAGTGAGAGGGGTCAAAAAGGAGGGCGGGAATCTGGTGCCCCCTCATCCTAAAACTTCACCAGCTGCCACTGTGATTCATAGTGGAGTTGCATGCTTTTGTCATCAAACATCAAATAACTTTTATTCTGCCTGACTTGGCAGCATTGAAAAAATATCATTTAAGCTTTCTTTAAAGTGGTCTTGGATTATTGTGACATTTGAACACAACATCAACTAAGAGGTGTGAGCGAAAGCTATAAATCATCTATTTCTAGACTACAGTTACAAAAGGCAGCCAAATTGCTGCTGACTTCGGCCTTTTGCAACATGTCTGATCTTTTCAGGTTGACAGTTCAGATTAGTATGAAGGTCAAGTAAGATTCCTCTGAACAAAGTGTCAACATTCTATATAGATGATTCCAAGGAAGAATTTAGCAACAAACATCATTACCTAGAGATGTGCTTGACATAGTTTGCCAAGTTTCAAAATTGACAATGCTCCCTTAAAAATGGAAACATTTTGACTTAGCATTTGCCTTGATAAGCACTCAAAGAGGTAAATTTACTGTATATCAATTTAGTTAGCAGTATTTTGCCATTGACATTTACAAATTCTGTGGCTCTAAAAAAAAAACTGTTTTTCTGATCTTTAGCATTTAGCAAATTTATTATTTTAGATTTGTATTTTAAATTTAGTTGGTTTAGTTTAGTGGTTGTTTATCTTTCTTTATTCTTTTGTCTCGCATTCCATTGATAGCTGTGTACTGCCTGAGTTCCACATAGAAATTGGCAAAGTGTAAAAAGTCTTACAGATCACTCATACTTCATAAATCATGCTTTTTTTTTTTTTTTTTTGTACTAAATCGCTAACCTGCCTTTTCTCACTCTCACAAACGATCTCAATCATTGAATTTCTTTTCTTAGCCTTTAATAACATTAAAGGTAAAGTTCACCTTTTTGGGCAGAATTTCACTTTTCATAATAAATAGAAGCATCATCCAATGTCCTTTCTGCCACCCCAACGTGCTTATCTCTCACTGAGCTCACCAGCTTTCAATTTTTCATGTTTCTGTAGAATATCTCCCACTGTGTATTGCCCTGCTGCCTTACAGAACAGATGTGTATTTTCAGTCTGGACCACACCTCCCTCATTACTATACCACCTCTTGTTTTATTTCTACCCACTTTCTGTACACTCTGATTGTACAATCTCCTTTAGATCAACCATGTAGTGCAAGGGCCTGCCTGATTTGATACAAATTAATAGAATGTTCAGATGGGTCCTTCTATTCCATAGTTTAGGTAAATCTAAAGGAAATTATACAAGTACATAGAAGGGCGTGGATGGAGACATTCAGCTGTCAGGTCCTGTTCACATCCCCACATAACAGGAATGCATGTTTCTGCACATGTTTTTATGGGGGAGGTGTTTTGGAGCATTTCCGCTCATCCCGTGCAGGGCAGCCCATTCACTTGAATGGGCTTCCCTATGCGTGATAAATGCTCCAAAGAAGCTCCAGAAAGCAGTGTGGCGTGTTTTTTACTGCACTTTTTGGTACATTTGCAGCATGTTTGTCGCACGTGCCTGCTACCCACACTTGGGGTAAGTGTAAGTGTGATGTGCGTTTGCAGTGGGTTTCCAAAACGTGGCAAAGTCGGCATTTTCTGTATGGTTTTCCCTGTGTTTGGAAATGCACAGATGTGAATGGAGCCTCGTTGTTCTTGTGTAAACACACTAATTTCATTTTCAGGGCCCATTCACACCTAGCGTATAGGGAGCGAACATTTTTTGGCCCGTTTTTCCTGTGGCACTCAT
This sequence comes from Lithobates sylvaticus, assembly GCA_028564925.1. Classification (NCBI taxonomy): domain Eukaryota; kingdom Metazoa; phylum Chordata; class Amphibia; order Anura; family Ranidae; genus Lithobates; species Lithobates sylvaticus. The sequence continues at coordinate 553,286,814 of CM053026.1, forward strand.
AGGGCAGCCCATTGGTTTCAATGGGCTGCCCTACACGTGACAAAGTAGCTCATGGAACATTTTAGAAAAACTGAACAAAAAGCTCCGGATGGCCGCACTCCACTGAAAACAATTTCTTTATTGTTATGATAAATCCATACAGCAAGGATAAAACCACTGACGCGTTTCACACCATTATGGCAGGTGCTTATTCATAGCTAAGTTTTAAAATAATGACAAAGACATATATATGCAAGCAAGCAAAACTGTGAATTGGTATAATTAAGTATCATGTACACCCACTACAGGTGACACAATGCTCTGAATTAATGTTGAGATGAATTAGCTGGACTTCTTTTTCACATGATCACAAAGTTAACTCTTAAGAAAAGAATGAATGAACCAGACCCATAAAAATAAAAAATAAAAAACAGAAATTTAACGGTAATGCATGCATAACATAATGGAAAACCTATACCGGTGGAAAACATCCCACTCAAGAGAGTCTATTAAAAACAAAAAGTTATTTTAAAAAAGAATGAAAGAGAGTACAAATATTGCTCTTGCGCACGTACAGGTTGGTAAACCCAATTTCTGTCAAAACACACCCGCACGCACTCAGGATTCACATCACATAGCACAGCATGAAAAAATGTGCTGTTAACCCCATGACAGAAAGACCAGATAAATGTATATAGAACAAAAATCCAGCCGCAAACAGCATGTTCATGGATATTATCCAATCATTTAGGTACAAATATACAATACACCTCCTGCAGACATCCAGAACACCTCTCAAATGTACATATTATGACAAAAACACTGGAAAGAATAAATGAATGCCAAGAGGAAGATAGACATAATGATTCCAGGAAGAAACTGTCAAAGGCATATATATAGGGACATTCTGTCTGATCTATTTGAAAAATATTTACCTACCTGTCACATCCTGCAAACCACTCGCTGACATGATGCCAATATAGATTTTCAGGAGCTTACATCTAAGTGCAATGACATTAGAATATGTGTAGTAGGGGTCTGGGCCAGGATGTGGACGTGATGCGTGCTAGCTAGGGGAGGGGCCTGATTGCGGCACCTGTGAGAGTGGGTTGAGATGTCCGAGAGCGGCGGTGCTGTGGGCGACTGGAGCGGTGTCCAGCCTACACAGGACACCTGATCTGTCGGCCAGACGGAACAACTGTCACGAGCAGAGCAGAGCAGGCAGGAGTGGAGTGAGAGACCGCACCCCCAGCCGAGCATGGACATCAGGAGCACAGCTACAGAGGATACCTTAAAATTGGACCAAAGAGCTGGAGCACCGGTAATTGGGAAGGGTCGGTGTGGTGGGCCCGGATGAATCCAGCAGCTGGCTTTTAACCCCTCCTCCCTCAGAATACCCTCCTCGCCTCTCCCGGTAAGTGTCCGTGGAGTTCATACCCCGGAACAGCTGGAAGATAGGAGCCAAGCACCCTCCCCAGGTAAACAACCTCTTCATATACGATTGTTGCAAGCAAACAACTATGAGCAGTAAGAAGACAGGAATATATTTGAAATCTGTTAATGTATTAAAGAACTAGTGACTGGTTATAGAAGAGAAAGCTAATAAAATTGGATGCTCACTGACAAGAATGCTGGTAAACTGAAACTACTACTGTTCATAGATCAAGTGTGCTGAAACGCATTTATTTGTTTTTTACCCCGGTGTTGTTTTTACATTGTCAAAAGGAAAGGGGTTGTACTAGATACCAGAAAGGGAAAAAAAAAGGACTAAGGGAATAATAGCGGCAAGACTGGCTAAAGGACTGCCTGATGGTGATGGGGAGAACCCCCTCTCTTTGAGCCCCTTGGTTCCAGTTTTATATCTACCCCCGGATCTCATAGCCGTATAAATTGGCAATGGTCTAATCTTTTGAGCTTCTTGGAGGAAATACTGGAGGAGTCCTGGGCTAACAATAATAATTTAGCCCAAAGAGACTATATTTCAGCTATATTGGATAGTTTTCATCTTTTATATCTCTTAAGTTAGGAGGCACTGGCACGAATATCCTTATTCTGGTTCGCTAAGTTTCCCCTAAAGTGTTGTAAGGGATCCCCAAATATTTTTATTAAAAAATATGGAAAAATGGAGGGGCCTATGAAGCTGGTGTATACATTCTGAAACGCCTCAAAATAGATTCATGAGTACCCCCACCCTTGTCTTTTTTTTTTTTTTTTTGATTAATAAACATTTGACTCTCTCTTGAACCCCATTAATTATATACAAAGAGACCAAGGACATCCTCAAAAATATCTAGGAGATACACTGGGATAGGTGTGATAAGAAGAGGAAGTTATTATTAACTGGGCTATCAGGGGGAAATAAACTGTATATCAACTCACAAAAACATATATATCCCCCCGGTTTGTCCCATGTTGAAATAACCCAGGAGACTCTTTGATAATCTGTGAAATAAGGATACAGAAGAGGAGTGAAGGAGGGGAAGGAGGGAGAAGGAGAAAAGAGGGAGAAGGGAGAGAGACCAAACCTGGGGAGAAAGAAAATATCAAAATTGACTATGAAAGGTCGGAATCAAAAAGGGACGGAATCTAAAACCCCTAAAGAGAGTACAATTCAAAAATATTTAAAGGAAGCAAGCCCCAGGAGCCCAGGGATGGAGAAAAAGCAACCAGTGACAAAAGAAAAGAAGAAAGAAGCACCTAAGCAGAGGGAAGACCAGGGAGCAAAAGCTAGGGAAGATATGGATATGGAAACTGAATCTGAAACAAGCAGAATGGAAGAACATAGCAACATCTCTCAAATGCCAACCAAAGCAGATATGACGGAAATGTTTTCCAAACTGGAAAACTCATTAAAAATGGAGATTATAAATGTAAGGTCGGATATGAGTCATCTGTTGAAGCGAGTGGAAGAAGCCGAAGAAAAGACAGAAAAACAAACCCAAGAGATAATGGATTTAAAAATACAAGTGAGAAAATTAGAAACAGATTATAGAGATATGCTATACAAGCTTGAAAATCAAGAAAACCAAAGCAGGCGTCAAAATTTAAGAGTCAGAGCCTTACCTGAACAAAATGGAGAGAACTTGGAAATGAAAATATATATTTTTTTTAACCCGGTCTTGGAAAGAGATGAAGAAGCAGAATTAAAGATAGACCGAGTACATAGGATCAGGAAACCCCTGGGGCTGAAAGAAGAAGTACCCCGGGATGTGATAATTAGGTTCCACTTGTATGAAGAAAAAGCGAAAAATCTTTAGTAAATTAAGGGGCCTTCCCCCACTGCAATATGACCGAATGAACCTGCAAATATTTCCTGATCTTTCAGCTGAGACATTAGCCCGAAGGCGGCAATTGAAACCCCTACTGGAACAGATGAGGGTAGCAAACATCAAATACACCTGGGGATTCCCTGCAGCTTTAAATGTACAGAAAGAAGGAAGAACGGTGAGATTAAAAGTTCTGGAAGACTTGGAAGATTTTTGTAAAGAACTGGACATTGCTCCCCGGGTTATTCCAAAACGGCAAAAAAGAGGAAGACGATAACAAAGAATGAACTAGAGATTTAGTAGACACTTGGGGTTTGTTTGTGTTTTGGGAGGGGAGGGGGAGGGAAAAAATTTAAACCCGCCAATATACTGCCCTGCACCTGAACTTAGTGACCATCTATTGGGAAAAAGATGACATCTACCTCACATATGACAACTGTTAACTTCCTGACCTATAATGTAAAAGGATTAAATACACCCACAAAAAGACACAACATTTTGAGCGAAATTGAGCACTATGGGGCAGATGTGGCCTTCTTACAGGAGACCGATCTGTCCCATGGAACAAACATGAAATTGTACTCCCCACGATCAGGGCTGTCTTTAATATTGATTGGACCCTGGGCAAAACTTTTCTTGGGGGGGCCCCCCCCATGCAGTTTTGCTCTCCACATGCTCTGAGGCATACAATAAATAGCAGCTAGAGCAAAATCAGTTTACTGAATCAGATCAGGCAGCTATTGCGATTGGTTGCCAGAGGTTACAGTGTATCATTACCGCTCACTGACTGGTTACTAGAGGTTACAGCACACATTACGGCTCACTGATTAGTTGCTAGAGGTTACAGCACATGATTTATGCTTGTTTGGTTGCTAGAGATTACTGTGGATATGACCTCAGGAGGGCATGATATACATATGAATGCAGCCGGCCACCGCTATTTACATATTGTGACGGACCCCGTACTCAAGATGTCCGCCGTAAATGCTTCCTCTGTCCGGTACCACACAATCCAAGACCCCTTAGCTCACCCAGTCACCAGACAACACCAGCGTAGGGTACATCAGGAATTAATCTTTATTTGACATGTCACACATATATACAGCCAGATGACTCACACCTAACCTAATTAGCATGAGCTAATTATCTTAATCAACACTGGACTCCTTCATTCAATTGCTGGGTTAATTAGCACACACGACAATAGGTGAAACACTCCTACAAGCCAGACTATATTCATTTACCCAACAGACAGGCGGGCTGGAGTTCATGACATTAGCATCTCTTGCTAATATGCCAAATACACATACAGAGTCTGTGTCCTGGGGCCAGCATGGACCCGAATCCAAGTAACATCAGCTCTGGGGTCCCCAGGCATGCAGCGCAAAGAGCACCGTTCCCCCAAATGCCAGGGCCCATAATCGCAAGGCAATAGGCTCGCATTCAGTCCCCTCCAACAGCCCCTGTCCCGGCCAGGTCTGTCACACATATGAATGCCAGTAATTTACATGTAAACACAGGGTCTGCAGGTGAAGCATCTGTACACAACAATAGGGCAGAGCTGGGCAGCATTAGTAGCAGCACTTCACACTGAGATATTGGGACACAGCACAGAACTAAAACCTCAAGGGACAAGGGAATTTAAACCAGGATAGTTGGCAAGTATGAGGCAGCTGCTTTGGGCCCCACAATAATGACAGGGCCCAGGGCAGCTGCCCCTTTTGCCTTGCCTTAAAAACGGCCCTGCCCACGATTCCCAAAATGGTTCTATGGATATTTGATGACAAATAGATCAAGGGGGGTAGCTATTGGTATAAATAAAGAGACTTGTTTCTCCCTAGAAGATAGAATGTATGATCCAGAGGGCAGGTATCTATTCTTGAAGGGAAACCTAATGGGGGTGGACTGCACTCTGGCTAATATATACTGCCCGAATAAAAACCCAACAGCTTACCTGGGAGGAATATTGAGAAAGTTATGGGAGTTTAAAAAGGGAAAGGTAATAATAGGCAGGGATATTATCTTTTGTATGGCTCCAGAATATGACAGTACGTTGCGTGCGCAGGGAGTGAGGAGTGAGAAGACAAACCCCCCTTACCTTCCAGGAGCTGCTGCAAAGATGTGTGTTTGAAGTGGGGGCAGAGTGTAACACCATGCTCTTTCATTCTCATGCATAAGCATCCCTGTTTGCTAGTACACCAGACAGTTCCATTCACTGTCTCTGGCATCGGCGCCGGTGGCTGGGACCTGGCCTGGGTGGGAGAGAGAGCGCACAGAGCCAGACAGTGCAGTGTGACCCGGGCAGCTGCTGCAGGACATTGGCCCCCCATAACGCTGGGGCAGGAAAGAAGGGGGGCCAGGAGGTGCCGCACTGCTGGTGGTAGAGGAAGAGAGAGAGTTCTGCTTCTGCAGTTGCCTGATCGGCACAGCAGGGGCTCTTCTAAAGGGGGGGCGTCTGCTGGTGGGAGAGATCGCATGAAGTCTGAGAGACAATCTATTCTGACACACAGGCAGGGGGTGGCTGGTGATCTGGAGCCTGGGACTGGTCTAGAGCAGAGCCTATGCATTGCTGCGGTGTCCGGGTGTCAGGAGAACACAAACCCGGGCACAGCTGTCAAAATCCGGGCTGTCCAGGGCATTCCCGTACTGGTGGCAACCAGTGATGTAAGTAACTGAGTTAAAATAAACTGAGTTACCTAACGCAGTTACTTTAGAGGGTAACTAGTAATCTAACTGATTACTTTTCCCCTCATGGTAACTCAGTTCCCATTACTTTGGCTTAGTTACCCCAATTACATCTACTGCCACTAGATGGCAGTAGTGTAATTCTGGTGCCCTGCCGAAAAAGTTCCCCCACCGGATAAGGACCCCCTGTACTGTTAAGGCGCAGCGCTTGCGCAGTATGAAGGACTACGGAGCTTCCGAAAATTGCCGAACCTAAACAGCTCTGAGTGAACTCTACACCGCGCAGGTGCAGTTAACATGTAATTGTACAAGGCGATGCCGCACGCTCCCGATGCTCGTGCTACTCTGCAAGGGGCGTCTATCGTGTAACTAAGGGGCGGCTCTAGTATTACTGTAACCAAGGGGCGTATTTATTATTATTGTTATATATCGAGCTCTGCCCATTAATTTAACATTCGTCCTCTTCTGTAGCCATCTGCCCCTTACACGATATAATAATAATAGACCCGCCCCTTGCTTACACGCTATAACAGATCTGCCCCTTGGTTAGAGTAATAATAGAGCAGCCCCTTGGTTACATGATATATAACAATAATAATAAATGCGCCCCTTGGTTACAGTAATACTAGACCCGCCCCTTAGTTACACGTATAGAATATTAAAAAAAAAAGTCAGTTACTTTGCTGCGTAACTAATTACTTTTCCAATGTAGTAACTGAGTTACTAACGCAATTACTTTTTGGGAGAAGTAATTTGTAACTTAACTAATTACTTTTTTAAAGTAAGATGACCAACACTGGTGGCAACCCTAGGTAAGCAGTTGTGGAAGAAGGCTGAGCCCTGCACTCTGAGTAGCTCACCCCTGAACTTTGCACTATGTAGGTTGTGTACCACCCAACTCTGCACGTATCACAACCCCAAACTCTGCACTATGTGTGTAACCCCCCTCTGAGCTCTGCCCTTTGTACATATTGCACATATGGTATTTAATGCTCTTTAAGACCCGCCCATTGTGAAATTTGACCACACTCACTATTTGTGGGGGAGAGGGGGATTTCGGTGGCCGTGGGTGGGTTCCTGCACCTATTTTCATTGAAAAAAAAGGCCTGCCAGATTCACAGAAAAACTAGAAACATAGCCAGCAGAGAAAAAATGACCAGCAGAGAAAAAATAGTCAGCAAAGAAAAAATAACGATAAATTACCAAAGGAATATATGTACAATGGCATACAGTAATCATAAAAATGGGTTAAATCCCACTCAAAATGTAAGCCCTGGGGAATTCTGGTACTAAGAGAAAATATCCAGAATACTTCCCGCTTACACAGGATCCTGAACTTATCTCCTCCCCTACTTGGTGTGGTTATCTTCTCTATGCCCTGTATTTGTAGCAGGCTAGTGTCCCTACCATGGAAATTATTGAAGTGTCGGGCTACATTAGTAGCTTGTTTCCTATCAATATTTCCAATGTGGTAATTTAAACGATCTCTCAGTCTTCTTGTAGTGCGACCCACATATTGAACCCTGCAAGCCTTACATGTGATCAAATCGATCATGTATCTTGTGTTGCAGTTGATAAAACTTTTTATATCATAAATTCTATTGTTAGATGTGGATTGAAATTTTTCTCCTTTTACAACACAAAGACAGCACTTATTATTAGACGGCAATTATCAGAGCCACATTTGAAGACCCCTTTAAAATCCAGCCAAGTCCTAGCTGTGGAACCTGATCTAAACTCACTAGGTGACAGTGAGTTACTTAAGGAAGGGGCCTGACGGGATACCGCTTTAAAACCACCTGACAAAACTTTAGCAAAAATATCATCATCAAAGAGAATAGGAATATGGTGTGTCAAAATAGTTCAGATTTTCCTAAATTCAAGACTAAAAGGGGTTGAGAACACTGGAACACTAACATTACCTCGTCTAGGCTTTTTGTCACACAAGAGTTTCTCCCTCTCTGTGCCCTCTGCAATATTAATAGCTCTATGAAGCATGGTCTCACCGTAGCCTCTCTTCAAAAATCTTTTACTCGTACTGCTTTTTTTCTTTTGAAAATCCTCATCCCTATTGCATAGTCTCCTCAGTCTTAGAAATTGTTCCACAGGAATGCCACGCGTAACATGATAGGGATGTCCCGAGTCAGCATGAAGTAACGCATTACCAGAATTAGGTTGCCTATATATGCTAGACTGGACATGGCCATCCCTACTGAAAAGTGTGACATCCAAAAAGGAAATAGATTCGCTGTTTATCTGCCCAGTAAACTGCAGGTTCAGATGATTGTCATGAATATAATCCAAAAAAGGATCCAAATCACCTACAGTGCCTAAGCAAACGAACAGCAGATCTATGAATCGCTGGTAAAACTTTATTCTTGATCGAAAGGGGTTTCCATCCACAAAAATGTGGTGCCTCTCCCACCAACCCATGTACAGGTTGGCGAGAGATGCTGAAAAACAAGCTCCCATAGCTGCCCCGCACCTCTGGAGATAGAAACCCCCTTTAAAAGAAAAAAAGTTATGTGTCAACAAAAAGTCTAAACATTCCAAAATGTATTCCTTGAGTCACTGAATAATTGCTAAAGCGACCAAGAGAGAATTCCACAGCACGCAAACCCAAATGATGGAGTATCGACGAATAGAGACTGGTCACGTCAAACATGTATTAATGAAAAAATCCTTCATGGGTGTGTTTTTGTCCTTATTATGAAGAATTGCGCAGTCCCAGGTGGAGCTCTTATCAAAGCTGCTGCAGGTTTATCCTTTTACCATGCCCATATGGTAATGCTCACTTTTTTTGGCTGCACCCACTTTTTGCCACGATGCGCTATGCTCACCACTTTCCTCCTCTTTAACAATTTTTCCTCTTTGTCACGTTCAAAAGTTAGTTTGGTCTGAATGTGGGTTCGACCACAACTCAGAAGGAAGCTGTCACTCTTATCCACTGCCCCTGATTGGGAAGCAGAAGTGACAGCTTCCCTCAGGGTTTAGTCCAAACTCAAGTTTAGACCAAACCAAAGCTCTTCCTTTGTTGGAGGTATGGCATTGTGATGTGTTGTGATACTGCATTGTCTGTGAAAGCAAAGGAAAGCATTTCTGAATATAATTTGTACATTTCTACTTTTTGGATTAGCATTAACTAAACACTATTTATGTGCAGTTAGATGTCTATTAACATGACTCATTTTAGTTGCAATCATACAGTAGAAATAGATAAACTAACAATGAATCAAAAAAGTAAGTTTAGCTAAGTTACATGCTGTGCTAAGTACCTAAAGATGGTCCTTAATTTATGGATATTTGCTGTGGTTACTATGCATACACAATCATACATTGCTGTTTGCTGCCAATTTGGCTTTGTATGGATTGGAACAGGACCAAGACTAACAAGTTCCAGAAATCTGTAACATTTAATTTAACTGTGACTACTATATTAGTGTAGAGTAGAGTAAACGATCCTGGGGTCTGCATTGATGTCCTTGTATCCATGGTTGCAAGCTAGCGACTTTTCCACTGGTTTATAGCCAATTTTATGTTTTCCTAATTGTGAAACATAATTTCTATTCTACGTTAATTAAAGCACATGGTGAAAATTAGGTCTATTTTGCCTTAGTACCAAAAAAATGGATTTTAAAGGTACCAGACTAAATAAAAAAAATGTACTAAAAAACTCTTATTTAATCATTTTAAAATCTTAAAAGCAATAAAGTTAGTTGCACAAGTTGTTCAGAGTACATCTCTTTCCAATACATTGTAAACTTCACAGTTTGATTAAGCACAGGTATCATTAACCCTGATGCATACAAAGTTACTTGACCCCTAAAAACAAACAGGTGGAAAATAATGGAATCTCCATATTCAACGCGTTTCACAGGTAAACACCCGCTTCTTGATGATAACCAACAATTTGTTTATACATGTAACAGAAAGAAACAACTTTTTTTTTTTTTAAATAACCTACTATTTAGAATGGCATTTTCATGTCACCTACCATAGAAAATAGCAACATGAGCAACGTGTTACAATTCAGAGAGTAAACTCCATGGATAAGTGGACTCTGTCACCAGGTATCTAATTATACACAGGGATTTAAAAAAAAAAAAAAAAAACGTTCACACTCACCTATGTGGCTGCACTATTGATCCAATGCTGCAGTTGTCCACTGCATGCTCTAAGCCCAAGAACTGAGTGATCATATGATTGCAGACAGCTCAGTTCTCAGTCTTCTCTAAGCAGAGAACAGTGACCTAAGCCACCCAGTAATGGTGGTAGAGGAATCAGTTTGTCCCCTCTCAAGACCTATAGGTCCCTAAGGAAGATGTTGCATCTAAGTAGATTCTAACCATTCTGACTACATGCAGGCAGTGGAGTGAAATCTCTTTGGCATGTTTTAGAGTAGGACATAGAAAAGGTAAGAAAATGGAGGTGAAAGTAAAAGGCTGCGTTGATGAGCCCCGAGGGTGTGGGTTTCAGGACCACATTGTCTCTGGTATCTCTTTCGCAGGCTTTGCATAGAAGTAACAGGTACAGAAAAATTGGCCTTTTGGTGTTGGTGGTGCCTTCATACCGCAACCCTATAGAAGTACTCTTGATGAAAGCAAAAATTGGCCTTGCTATCAATAATGTTAATTATATACACCTGTTAAACAGGTGCAGAAAAAAATGGTCTTTGGGTGTTGGTGGTGCCTTCTAACAATACCCCTATAAAGGGACTTTTGATGAAAGCAAGAATTTGCCTTGCTGTCAAAAATTTTAATAAAATACACCTGTCAAACAGGTGCTGAAAAATTGGTCTTTGGGTGTCGGTGGTGCCTTCACACCGTAACCCTATAGAGGTACTCTTGATGAAAGCAAGAATTGGCCTTGCTGTCAAACATTGAAATGATGAGCACCTGTCAAACAGGTACAGAAAAAATGGTCCTTGGATATTAATTGTGCCCATGAAACCTACACCAACACATTTCTTCCAGATGAAATCAACACCCACAAAGCTAGGCAGCCGAGACAGTCTTTCAGAGATTCCTGATCCAGAAAACACTTAATCAGTGACATCGGCATCAGGGGCTTGATAGCTGCTGCTAATCTAGTGTGTGGACATGTGCACTCTCTTATCTGTCACAAAATCTCTGGCAGCACTGAATGCTCATTCAGAAAGCATGCTGGATGCAGGGCAGCCCAGTAACTCACTTGCATACTGGGCAAGTTCTGGCCAGTGGTCTATTCTCATGACGCAGTAACCCAGTGGATCGGCAACCAGAAAGCTGTCCATGTCTGTTTTCTCCGCTAGATAATCTCTCACTATATGAGAGAGGCGCTACTGATGTTACGTGGATGCTAACAGCCCTGGGCACCGAGGACTAAAAATATATTGAAAGGCATCCCTGAGGAGGCCCCCATCTCCACTGCTCCTCTCTTGACCAACAGAAGCCTCAAAACGACATTTTCCACCAGACTGTACCCAACCAGTCAGGAAAGGCATTACATAAACTCCTCTTTAAGGTGTTCTCAAGAGATTTCATCTTCTGCTCCCCCTGTGGGGACGGGATGAGTTCCAAGTCTTTTCCCTTGTAACAGTGGTCAAGGAGGGTTGCCAACCAATAGTGATTCTTCTCCTTGATGCCACGTATTCTCTGGTCCTTCTGCAGGCTTTGAAGAATGAGGGAGCTCATGCACCGCAAGTTTGGCAGAGGCATGAGAAGCAAACTCCTTGGGGTCACTGAGCATTACAGTATCTGTAATTGCCTCCTTCCAGCTACGTACAGGGGTTATGGAGATGGAAAACCATCTGTTAAGGATTGACCTATGTCTTGCTCTGCTTCAATGCCTCCAAAACTGTCAGAATACTCCTCTTCCTCCTCCCTGTCCTCTTGTGTGTTCTGTGGTGTGGAAAGAATGGTGTCTGCATAAAGCAGGCCTTGAGAGGAAAGGAAGTCCTCCTCTTCCTCCCACTGCTCTGCCTTGAGTACCTTGTCCATAATGCCATGCAGAGTCTGCTCCATCAGGAACACAACAGGGATTGTGTCACTGATGCATGCATTGTCACGGCTCACCATCCTTGTGGCCTCCTCAAACAGTGACTGTACAGTGCATGCATCCCATTTCAGCAGCCATTGGCATGAGGAAAAAAAGCTGAGCTGGCCTGAGCCTGTCATTGTGTCATACTCACACAGGTACAGCATTGCCAAATTTAAGTTCCACCTGGTGGTCATGTAAAAAATCAGTGAGTTTACGGGTAAGTGGAACTTCAGCCAATTTTAGCCAACTGAGCACTGGATGTGTATGACCGCCTGAAAGGGCTACAGACTCTTCTGGCTTGCTTTGGCAGATCTTTCAACCCTGGGTACCTATTTAAAAAGTGCTGCACTATCAAATTTAAGACATGTACCAGCCATGGCACATGTCAACTGTTCCTGTCAAAGGACGGACAGAACGTTTGTGCCATTATCGCACACCACCATTCCTGGCTCCAGCTGGCATGGTGTGAACCACCTCTGGGGCTGCCAGTGCAGAGCTGTAAGAATCTCTGCTCTGGTATGATTCCTGTCTCCTAGACAAACCAGCTGAAGCACTGCATGGCACCTTTTAGCCTGACTCATTGAATAGCCCCTTGAACGCTTAGGGGGTACTTGTGGTTCATAGGAAAATTCAGAAGAGGAGGGCATGGAGGAGGAGAAGGAGGAGGGGGTAGAACTGACAAATCTCGCATCATCACCACTAGCTGTATGGAGATGTAGCGGCACAACAAGCTGCAGCACTGAGCCCTGCCCTGCACCGTTCTGAGTAGACTTGTGAACAACGGAAAATTTTGTTTCGATTTGTTTCATTTTCATTCCTAAAATACATAATTTTGTTCTGTTATATTCGTTATGTTACATTAATTCGTTCTTGGATAATTCAGTATTTCTGTAGAGTGTCAATATTCGTTATACTGAATCAAATGGTTTTGTATGTACAGTATATCGATTCGATTCAATATTTATGTATGTATATATTCGGGATAACAATTAGTAGTTTGGAAAGTCGTTTGTTTATTAAATCCATTAACACACACAATGACAATATATCTTCTCCTCTGCTCAAATACAATACAAGACCCTTCTCACTCAGTTCTCAGTAATGTACTTTGCCAGTAATCCAACCTCCAGCACAAAATGAATCAGCTGATTGGACTGTAAGATCTACTCTGAGTTGACCTTTTGTTTCATTAGACCTTTAATAAATGAACGAATCATATAATTTCTATTTCTATAATTTCTTTCGTATTAGTTGAAGTTCGTTATTTTTTTTCTTTGGACATTCTGATGCATCCGAATGTCCGAAAGATGCAAAATTTGGCCAAATTTTTATTTGTTATGAAACTGATTACACATGTCTAGTTCTGAGTAGCAAGCAGAGTTACCCAGTGTGCTGTGAACAAAATATATTGTCCCTGACCATGCTTGCTGGACCACAAGTCAGCAGTAACATGTACCTTGCGGTTGACTGCCTTGCCAATAATGCCACAACATTGCCTTCCACATGATGGTAGAGAGCTGGAATGGCCATACGTGAAAAGAAATAGCGACTGGGAACCTGTGGTACAGCACATTCTGAAAAATCACAAAAGGGGTTAGAATCCACCAGACAGAAAGGCAGGAGTTGTAAAGCCAGCAGCTTTGACAAGCTTGAATTTAGACGCTGGGCATGTGGGTGACAGTGACTGTATTTTCTTTTTTTGCTGTAGCTGCCGCGCTTGATGTGCTTGAGGCAAAGTTTTCAAATTGCAGCAGAGTGATCGGCTGCACATGTGCTAAAAAAGACCCAAACAGCTGAGCTGTGGGAAGCGGGCCAGGAGATAACAGCTTCACAATCTGGTTGAATAGGGTGACTGCTCTCTACTCTTCCATGATGGCTGCGTCTTTGGAGTTGTGCCTTTCCCTCACTTTCTTCCTCTGCTCTATCTGGCACTCAAGTCGCCTCAGTGACCTCATTATCATTATCCCCTCCATCCTCATTATCACTGGTGACAACTTGGCAATGCGCTGTGGCAGGGGAAACGTGACTGACAATTTTTTGTTTACCAGTGTTCTCCCCTCTCTTTAGGCTCATGTTCCTATCTTCCTCAACCTCAGTAGCTGTGGACAAGGAGGCAAAATAATAAGCCACTCTGGCAGCTGCAGTGGACTGTGCACTAGTCTCTGCTTGAGCGACAGAGGATGAGGATGGTATAGTAAGCCAGTCTACCACCTCTTTTGCATGCTGTGGCTGGATAGCATGGGCAACATCGCTAAACAGAGGAAATGATGCCCTGCCTAAGGACGGGCCACATCCATCTTTGCCTGTGGACACATACGCTGCTGGCCCCCTCACAGTGCCATGGGAACATCTGCCTCTCCTTGTTGGCCTCCCAGACATAATGGGGGTGAGGGCAAATATTAACAAGATGTAATAAAGATGTGGAAATGTGTACGTGGATGCACTTTCATCAATGGAAAGTGAAGTTTTATGCACTTTAACTTAAGTACTCACTACATAGACACACTCCACTGACACACCACAATATACTGCAGTAAAACTGCACTTACGCACTACAATATACTGTGGTAAACGTGCACTAATGCACTGAAATATACTGCATTAAACGTGCACCTACGCACTGAAACATACTGCAGGAAACCTGACACTAAAGTAAAAATGAAATGTCAAACTACACTGACGCTGCACTATCACTAGATTCATACTAGACTGATATTCTACACTGACAAAAGAATCACAATAGCACACTATAGCACACTAACTTGCTAGTAGCACTGAACAGAGCCCTGTTCTATCCCTCTCCACGCTAATTTACACACTGCAAATGGCCAATATGGGGAGAATATTTTTATAGTGTGGGGCGCGACTAAGAGCAATGAGCCATGATGGGATAGAGTCATGATTACTTTCTCCAATCATGGCTCTGACAGTGCTCTGTGCCCTGATTGGGCAAAGCTTTCATTGCTTCAGCCAATCAGGGCTTCCAATGCACTGTGCGGCTGCGCAGTGCATTGTGGTTGGGCCACGGGCCGAACAAGCGGTTGAATGCCCTGATAATTCGGGTGTTCATTGAATGGGTGAACAGCCAATGTTCGGCCCAAACTCATGCTAGGGCAAAACCATTTGCCCAACTCTACTTTAAAGTAATAGGAGCCAGGTGCTGGTCCAGACCAGACTGGAGGAAAGTCAGAATGTGAGTGATGGAATATTCCCCGGGGTTGATGTCCCTGCTCTTACACTAGCCAATGTAGGCCCTCTAGGTGCAATGGTAAATCCTATGAGAACTAGATTTTCTTTTCTTGGGCAAAGTGGGAATAGCAGTGGCAAAAATGTCTCTCTCCTTTAGGATCTGGGTTTCAACAGCTATTCTGTTAAAGCCAGTGAGAAGCAGGTTTAAACAGAGCCCCCCCCCCCCCCCCCCCCCGAAAGAGGTCTAGCATATTTGGAAAGGGGCCAAGGCGCGTGCCTCGTGCTCTAGGAGTCTGTGTATGTCTGTGTACCAAGCTCTTCTGGGCTAATTTGGAGCAATGAGGATTAACAAAATATGTTCTTTCTCTATCTTGCAGCTCTATCAAGGAAGAATATTAACTGAAGGGAATGCACACACCAGTCTGAACAGGGACAAGGAATTTACCAGGGTATCCACCACAAGACCAGGGGATCCCTGGACTTGGCCACAAACCTATCCAGTTTGTGTTGAATCTGGAGGCCATGATGTCCACAGCTGGTGTTCTCCATTTCTGGCAGAGCATTAGGAAGATCTCAGGGTGGAGGGACTACTTGGCATTTTTCAAATCCCCATATATAGATAGCATATAAGTAGAGAGTTGAAATGTGGTTCTCTTCCCAGGACAAAATTAGACTTGCTTCTTTAGGGACTTTCCAACTTATGGTACCTTTTTGATGGTTTATGTAGGTCAGAGTTGTGGCATTGCCTGAATGCACCTTGATAGGTTGACCGTGTAGGAGTGAGGTCCAGTGTAATATATTCAGTCTTATGGCTCTCAGTTCCAGCATGTTGATAAGGATTCTATTTTAAAATATGGAGCTGCCAAACACAAGCGGTTAATGCATAGTTTCAGCTGGTCACGAACTAGCATACAGTCAGCATATGGTGTCCTTGAAAGGATGTACAGAAAAAAACATCGCCCTTTCTAGTAATGAGTGTACACTTCTCTGCTGAATAAAATGAACAGCCTTCCAAGGGTATCAATTTTGTGATGAAGTTACATACAAGCCATCCAGACATCATATCAATGGGAGTAATAATGAAATCCTGCAATGCTAATATAAAAATGTTCTCTAGAAAGTGGCACTTGATGAAAGAGAGATAATGGAAAATAAATAAAATATTTATTTTAAAAATATATCAGTATGTCTGTGCCAGGGGATAATTAGAAAATCAAAGTGTTATTATCATTTACTAAGTCAATTAACAGCTGACAGACAGATGAGGTTCTGTTAATTGTATTTACATATTCTCTTGGATTTAAAATCCACCATTTAGAAAATAAAAAGCATTATATCAATGAACTAAAATATTGAAACTCCAAACAGATCACTGACTCTATTCATTAGGACAAGGAATTACCCACTTTTTATCTTGACAGCATCGGCCTACAGCATCTGGTGAAAGAGGGGTTGGGGGGGGGGGGGGTCGGAAAAGAGCATAGGGGCCTGATCACAGCAGGAAGTGAATTGGAAGGTCGGCATGGTAGCATGCAGAGCAACTGATTCCTTCTATTTTAATTGAAGGGAAAAAATGGAGGAGATCGGTTTCTCTATATGCTGCCCCTGCCACCCCTCCTATCCAGGTTTACAGGGTGTACAGGGGCCCTAGAGCATGGGGCCGGGTCTCAGCTGCGACCCCTGTATGTGCACCCCTGGTGAAGAGGTAATTATTTGACTATAATTTGTTTATATAATATATAAACAAATTATTATATTACATATGTTTATAATTTTTAGAACTACCAAATTTTTTTTAAATATCACATTTAAATAGCACTAACAGTGGAATCCATGGGCCCAGTACATTGTGGGGCCAATGGTCATATCTTTCCAAGACAGTGCCATTCAATTGACCCCCAGTAGAGGTAGCCAATATCTAGGACTATCCATCTATGGTATGCTCAGTCATAATCAAAGATATCTATAATCTTGTATATCATACTGGGTGTTGAAGTACTATGCTAGTTTTTTAATTTGTATTGTAATGAATGCTACTTAATATTGTGGATTTCTATTAGAAATGAGCATGGTTTTTATTATAGCTGGGTGTGCTCAGTATGGGCGGATGGACATGTTGTTGCCGAGGTAGAATTTCAATCCAAATTTTGTCCCCATTCTCCATTTTGGAGGAACCCAACCAATAGAATCTGTTCCTCCATTATAAATGCAAACCGGAAATGGTGGTTTGTCACTTCCTAAAGACGCAAATTATGGTGTATTGTGCATCAAAGCGGGGATTCGTCACTTCCAGGTCCCTATGTGACTACCCACTAAGGCCCATTATTGAGAGCGTGCCAGCTCCAGACTGGCAGGCCCCATCCGCACATGCTGTAGACACCTATTGCCAGGCTTAGGCACAAATAAATGTGAGTGCAACTTTTATATACTTGCTTTTAAACATCAAATAAAAACTTACTACACTATAAAGTCCTTCTCTGTGTCTCTGGTGGAGTAGATTCCTATATCTTAGCCTTGTCCTAAACCATTCAGGTTTTCCAAAAGTGCATTTTAACCTTCTGTAAAAAGGGGTCAAACACCTTTGGTGAGTTGCCATCCACCATATGAGCATCCGTGGGGAAGCCAGTAGAAGACAAGTCTGTATAGAAGCACTTTACTATTTTTGGTGTTGGGCATTGTCACATTGGACTTCATGTTTTGCATTTCTTATTGTATTTTATATAGTTAACACATTTTTTAATACACCATGTGTAATTCATTCATCACCAATTCATTATATGTTTAATTGCACAGAGCCATGTATGTTTGTTATGATTCCACATTATGAGCACCAACACCTTTACTTATTGTTTTTTCCAATTGTTTAACTATAGCTGTAAGTTCTTCTATGGTAATTTCCCCATTTAAAGATAATAATTCAGTTGTTAAAGCTCACACAGTTAAAAGCCCCATACACACGGTCGGATTTTCCGATGGATTCTGTCCTATCGGACAATGTTGTCGGAAATTCCGACCGTGTGTAGGCACCATCGGACAGTTTCCATCGGATTGTCTGACGGACAAAGTTCTATCTCCTGCTGGATAGATTTTTTGACAACAAAGTCCGATCACACCAAATCCGATCGTGTGTAGCGTAGTCCGACGGACAAAGTGCTACGCATGCTCAGAAGAAATTCTGTGACGGAAGCGCTCGTCAGGTAAAACTACCTTTCCTAATCGACACAGCACATTCGTCACGCTGCAATGTTAAAATGTCTTTAATGCAGCGCATTCTCTTTTTCTTTACAATGCAAGAAGAATGACATGTTTTAGCTGCTCCTATTCACCCGCACTTCTCCCAAACTTAGTTCTTTATTCGTTTCAGGATTTCTAGACTACATGTTTATTTTTACTCAGATCGTAAAAGAATCTTTGTTATATTTTTTGGATGATTTGTCATTTTTCTATTTTGTTTGGAATACATATTTTAAGGATAATTTTTTTTTTTTTTTTTTGAGGGGGGTTGTGTGTCTCAACTTAGCAAAACAACATTATTAACATTTCTATTTGTTGCTTAAATTTACTAGGAGTTTGTTTGTTGTTGGTGCCCCTTGTTAATTATACTTTATTATTTGTGAAATGTACCAGCCTTCTCACAAATAAACTATCATTGTAGAAAAGTAAAACACATAGGCAATGATTCTTTCAAATCAAAAATACCTTTATTTAGGTCTCAGCAACAAACCAAAGAGGAACGCAGCGATGAAGAAACTTGGGGAATTTGCAAAGCCTTGGACCCCCACGGCAAACATCATTTTTGAAGCGTCTAAAATTGGGGGCCTGAGGAGTACCTATCTAAATAATAAGGGAGTGCTATCTGGTCCTGAAGTCCAAAACATCCGGAACTGCAGCAGATGACATCTAGGTCCCCAGGCTCTGGTACTACGAGAGGCTCCATCTTCTCTCAGACCAGACTGAATCCAGGTCGTCACTCTCAGGTCTTCCTTCCACACTTCCTTGCACGCTGTGGCTGTGGTGCTGGTGGGGTGGCAGAAGGAGGAGGAGGAGGAGGAGGCGGAGCATGGTCACTATCACAAACATGTGTGAGTGGGGTCATCTCCCCAGCCATACCCTTATTTAGGACCTTGAGGATGACCCCCTCACACATGCTGCGTTGCCCCACCTCCATACCCTTAATTTTTGTGGCATCCAAGGAGGCAAAGGCCTCCTCGTAGGTGGGTGTGGCATATAGGGAGGCTGAAGCATCTCTGATCAGCTGGAGCGCTGACTCTCCCACCTCCCCCATCCTTCTCGCCCTTCTGTAGGGAAGGCGGAGGGGAGGGACTTGGGAGTTGGCTGCCACTACCCACCTCTTGGCTGCCACTAACCCCTGCCTCCTCCTGACTGCCACATTCCACAGCCACCTCCTGGCTGAGGTCTTCCTGTATATGAAAAAGGGACATAGTTTGAGTTATTTGTTCATCAAACACACACAATTTTCAGCTAGTGACTGTTGCAAAATGTTTACAAATAGAAAACCATACAATTCTCAGCCCTGCAGTTTATATTCTTGCCCCAAATGTCTCCAACACTACTGTCAGTTGATATGTCAATCACGTTAGGAACTAAGCAATTGGGGATCCTGAATTAAGTGAACATCATTCATTATTCCCAAAAGTGGTTACAAAACTACTATACCTGCCACAAGCTGGGCTCCTCCACATCTTCCAGACTGGAAGGCCCTGGTTGCTCCTCTGAAGCCTCATCAGGGGTGGCGTGCATTGAAGGACGCGTGCAAGGAAGAGTCGAGAGTGACTTCCTGACATTAGCCTGGTCTTTGAGAAAGTGGAGCCTCTCATAGTACCAGAGCGTGGGGACATAGACCTCTGCTGTTCCAGCTCCAGATGTTTGGGACTTCAGGACCTTATTGCGCTCCCTGAAATAGGTACTCCTCAGGCTGCCAATTTTTAGTCTTAACTTCTCCACGGTTGCCGTGGGGAACCTTGGCTTTACAAATGCCACAAGTTTCTTCATGGCTGTGTACCTCTTTGGTCTGTTGCTGTAATCTCGGTGTTTCGCCTGCCATAATAGGGGCATTTCCCTATATTTATCAATGAAGAGGGGGAGAAAACTCAGATCGTTGAAGCCGTCCATAATCTCTGCAAGACACAACACCACACAAAACACTATAAATAATGTCAGGCTAAACTCTCCTAATCTTCTCCATAAAGAAGCCTCAAGGTCTAATCAGTCTAGGCTAGTTATGTACCAACATCAAATTGTACCTTCGTTTATAGCGATCGTCTCGTGCGTGAGCTTTCTCTCCCCTCGTCTCACAGATCGTGGCTACGACACAGGCGTGTGACGTTTTATATACAGTATATTTCATGCGTGAAACTCCGCCCGCCCTTGACGATCTTTCTCGTCTATTCCCCACCCCTTCTCTTTACGGCGCAGTGGGGAGAGCACATGGCGGGGACACAGCAGGTGCGCCCGAAATATTGCAGCAACGAGGTGGAGGACGAGGAAAGGCCGGAGGCAGAAACGTCACGATCCCGGAGCCTGAAATTCAAGGCCTCCAATATGTCATTTGGAGAAATGTTGGAGATGGTGGACATATTAAAGAGGAGCGACTATGATGGGAAGTATGGGCCTTACCTCAACCCCAATGTCCGCAAGGCCAAGATCATGTCTAAAGTTGTGAGGAGGCTGTACAATCATTTTGGGGTACAACGATCCAAGGAGCAACTGAGGAAACGCTGGTCAGACCTGAAACTGAGGGAGCCCGATCAGTACAGAAAGATCAAGCGAGTTCTTCAAAAAAGTAAGTAGTTGTGTTTTGTGTTTGATTTTTGGCTTGCATACTGCTCCATGTGTTTGTATTTTTACAAAGTTGTACATTAGAAATGGCCACTTTCAACCTCGATCTTTCTGCCACTGTCATGTTCGTGTGTGTGTCCATTCGATCGTACTCAACCTCGATCGTTCGGCCACTTATAATACGATGTTTGGTGTTTTTTTTTGGGGAAAGGAAGTTTGTTCTCACTAGAGATGTCATCAAGAATGTAAAGCCAATTTATTCAATGTAAAGGAGAGGTCACCCAGTAGCTGTTTACCCATCTGGACTCTAGAGCACTAGTGCTGGGACACCCAAACCCCCTTTTTATTATGCTTTTCCACACATGTGCTCCAGTGGATACTAGAGGGGGGTCTCCATCAGACAAACTTCTACCAAAAAGCTAGTAAGTTTAGCACCTTTACAAAGTGACTACATTCATGTTGTTGTCATTTGTAACTGGCCAACCAAAAATATTGTCCCTCACTTTCAAGCAATGTTTGTCATTTCCTATTTCTGCCCTCAATAGAATGTGTTGCTAAATCTTCCTTTTGTACATTCTCATAGAGGAGCGAAAACTCGGTACGTCTGAGGAAACCACAAAACCAGCACCTCCCAAAGAAGGGGAAAGACCAGAAGCAGAGGAGGAGGAGGAGGAAGGAGAGAAGGAGATCATAGAAATTGGAGAACTTGTCACCACAACAGGTGAGTGTGGGAGAACACAGCTACTGGTAAGCTAATCAATGTATGCCTGCCTCATTTCCCACACACATTTTTGTTTTTTTTGGTTGTTTTTAGGTGACGTGGATGTTGTGGAAGAAGAATCGCACTTTACCACAGAGAGTGCCCACGTACTCATCGGGGAGATAATGGTCTGCAATCGAGATCTAGATGACATAAAGCAAAACATCAATGATGTTCAACAAAAATTGAAGAACATCATTGATGTTTTAGGAAAAATCTGAAAACGCCCCAAGTAATTAACACACATTTGTGGCTGTTTCTGAACACATTTGCAACTTAAGAACTGTGTGAAATTTGGAACATGCACACATTGTGTCCACATGTGCTAGCTCCCATCATGGTGGATGAATGACAACGTTTTTTTGGGGGTGCAACCACTTTACGAACTACTAAAGTGGTTGTGGTGAAGGGGTTGCACCCCCAAAAAACGTCCATTCATCCCCATGATGGAAAATGGCACTTTTGAAGATTCTAGGCATGTGTTTTACCATCTAATGTCCATTTTCAGACCCAGATTGTGTGCATGTTCAAAATTTCCAGTTTCCAGGGGTGACCCCCCATGTGATGAAGGCAAGATCAAACACACTTTGAACATATAGTTATGTCTGATCTTGTCTTCACTTTAGAAAGTTGAACTTTCCTAGTTTCTATGTTCTGTTTTGCTCCATGCCTGGTTTTACCAAATGCGGAATGTTTGTAAACAATGTTGTCAAGAACCAAGATCTTGTCAGTTTTGCCAAGAAGTTTGTAAACGCACTTGTGAATGTGTTGCAAGTAAACTTTTTTAATTTTCTAAATGTGTGGCTTCCTTATTTAAAAACACAAAAGCATTATGTATGTCAAATGTAAAGGATTTGGGGGGCAATGGGTGTTATTTACTAAAGGCAAGTCCAGTTTGCACTGCAAGTTTCTTTTCCAGGGCACTTTTGCACTGCACTTGTAGAGCATAGTAGATTTGACTGATGTAAATGACACCCACAGTGATTTGTACGAAAACACGTAGCACACCATTTTTGGGAATACACACATTTCTGTCATGGTGATGAAAAGGAGTATTTTGGGTGTCAGTTATGCACTACAAACCTTCTCTAGACAAAAGATTAGGTATCAAACACACAACATGAGAAGAATCTTTTTGGGAAGAAGAGACTGTTACCTCCTTTTGCCCAGAAAGTGCATTCCCACTGTTGAAGCTAAAGGGCAAAAATGTATATCTCAAATAAGCTAGAATATGGAAATGACAAGAAAACATAGGTTTGGTAAAAAAATATATTTATTTAAAAATGCCTCTCACACATCGTCAGGCAGAGCAATGGCCCCCCTACCCACAAAGTTCTCCATATATTGCTCGCGGACCTCGCAGGCATTTAGAGGGGGCAAGCCTGGACGTGCCGATTGAAGGCTGTGAGGTTGGCATTGGAAGGGCCCTCCACATCTGGGCCAACGGGCACCACATAGTTGGTGTTGTGTCTTTTCAAAAAGTTGTGCAATATGCAACAGGCAAGAACTATGTGGTTCAGTTTGTATTCCGCCAAGTTAATAGCCGTCAAAAACAGGCGGAAGCGGCTGGCCAGGATCCCGAAGGTGTTCTCCACCACTCTGCGGGCTCTCGACAGCCTGTAATAGAAGACCCTCTGGTCTGGGGTGAGGGTCCTCATCGGGAAGGGCCTCATCAGATGGGGAGTCAACGCAAACGCTTCATCTGCGACAAAGACGAAGGGGAGTCCTTTAGCATTCTCCTCTGGAGGTGGCAAGCACAGACTGCCACTTTGGAGATGCCAGTAGAACTCCGTGTGCGCAATGGCACCACCATCCGAGATCCGGCCATTCATCCCCACGTCCACATACAAAAACTTGTATGTCGCCGACACCACCGCCAACATCACTACAATATTAAACCCCTTGTAATTATAATAGTAGGACCCCGAGTTGGGGGGTGAGACGATGCGGACGTGTTTCCCATCAATTGCACCTCTGCAGTTAGGAAAGTCCCAACGGCTGTCAAAGTGGGAGGCCACAGTCTGCCATTCCTGTGGCGTGGAAGGGAACTGTGGAGTGAAACAAGAAAAAAATATTAGTCACTTTGCACATAAACATTGCAAGCAGATTAGACACTAAACATCTTGGAACAAGATCAGACTTTTACATTTTAAGCTGGAAAGTATTTGTAACGCAAAGTAGAGGGTCCCCCTAGCAGATTACTCACCCCCCTTCAATCCCCCCACTTCTGATGGGCCATTGACAATAACTAGGGGTTTGGGGGGGGGGGGTTTGGACAGGTAACCCTCTGCACTTCATTGATTGCCAAATGGCTCAATAATGTGTGCTAGTTTGGCCAGACCCTCCTTACTTAACACTATTGGCAGCCCACAGGAAAGATAAAATAACATTCCAAATCCCCCCCCCCACCCCCCCCCCCCCCCCCAAAAAAAGGAACGCACATTTGGACATTCTGCAATTACCTAGCAAGCTAATAGGAGGGAAAGAACACAAAAAAAGAGGAAATGGAAAGTATGGAGCCAGCCCCTTGCACTACATGCTTTGCTGAATTCATCCCTAAATATGACCACTATAAAGAGGTAGGTATATAGTGTGTATTGACCTTTGGAAAGCCAGCAGATAGAGGATTGGTACCATCAGACAGAGCAGTTGGGGGAGGGGGTTCATAATGAGTTTGGCACCCCCCCACCCCCACCAACAAAAAGGGGAAAAAAAGGGGCTCTACATGAACTAAAACACACAGCAAACATTTGTGCATATTTTAGGGGGTGTTTGGGGGAAAACAATACTATGCAGCAGACAAAATACATATACAAGTGACTAGGCCATAGGTGTCTATTGGGGCAGAAGAGCATGCTGGGGAGGTAAGTGAAGGGAAAAATGCATGAAGGAGAAAAGGGGCACAGCATATTAGAGCATATTGCAATCATGGTAATTAGGGAAGGAGGTCAAAAATAGAAGACATTAGCAAACAGAGCATACATAGAAGGGAATAGTAAAGGAGAAATGTTACCTTAATATAGTCCTCCTGCAGGACCTGGATGATGGCAGAACAGGTCTCTGGAATAATGATTCCCAGGGCCTGGGGAGAGATACCTGAGGAGAACTTCAAATCCTGAAGGCTTCTCCCTGTCGCCAAGTACCTCAACGTAGCAACAAGCCTCTGCTCCGGAGTGATGGCTTGTCTCATGCAGGTATCCTGCCGGCTGATAAAAGGGGTCAGCAAAGCCAAAAGACGGTGAAAAACGGGGTCCGTCATCCGGAGAAAGTTCCTGAAATCATCAGGATTATTCTCCCGGCTCTGACGAAGCAAAGGCATGTGCGAGAACTGATCACGCTGAAGCAACCAATTCTTGGTCCACATACTCCTCGTCACTCTGTTCATGGATGGGTCTTGGGTCAAAGCTAAAAGCCCGACACCAATTCCGCGTACAGCACGAACTCGGCGACGAGTACGTACGGGAAACATCGCTCACAAACGGTCGGCTGGTCAGAACAGACAAACAGAAAGCACAGATAAACAGCAAGGCCTGAAAGAACGAAATGAATACCAGAAACGAGCAGACAATAAGCAGTGAAAATCAAAGCGTCCTATATCAAGATATAGGCCGCAATGACCAACAAATGCGAACTGACTACACGCACTAATAAACAGATACGCACGACAAGCACAAACTGAAGAGCAGTAACGGTCTGAGTCAGAAAACTGAGAAGCGCGAATCGTAAGTCCCCAAACTTCGACTAACTCTCGATAAACACGGGATCAGCAGAAGGAGCCCAACGGGTGCAGGACATGGTGCTGAACTTCCCTTTTCTAGTCTCGTGGAAGACGACTTACGTCACGACGTTCTTGCAGACCGGAAATTCCGACAACGTTGTCCGACTGTGTGTACGCAAAACCAACATCGGACAAAGTACGACGGACATGATCCGATGGACCTGGTCCTCGGATAATCCGAGCATGTGTATGGGGCTATAGAGAGGACATAAAGGTATCAAATGTTTTCTTTTTAAAAGGGGAGTGGAGCTCAGGAGAAAGGCAATTGTATAATTTACTGTAATATTCCCCAAAAATTTTAGCAATTTTATTAGGACCGGAGGTAGGAGTTCCATCAGGCTGAAGTTTAAATTCAGGCAAAGGCTGAGCAGGTTTTGCCCTCAACCTATTGGCTAACATCCTATGTGGTTTATTTGCATATTCACAAAGTTTTTGTTTTATCCAGAGAAGGTATGACCAGATTATAGAATTCATTTCAAAAGAGGCCATGTGACGGAAGGGGTGCTGAGACCAAAAATTAGTCCATTCTAGGATGCATGTCTTTATGTACTGGGGAATAAAAAGTAAATTGTTAATAAACCAGATGTTTAACCCTCCATGTGTCAAACAGACCATGTTCCCTAATCAACTGGTAAAAGAAGGTTTATATTTTAGTAATCTGGGAAGGTGAAGAGCCATGTACAAAGGTGGGTGCCGCTCAGGCTCCAGAGGATCCCAATCCATCACCAACTTCTGGGAGTGTCAGCAGGGAATCGGTCTTGGCTCCAAATATCAGCATGTAATAAAGAAAAGATCCCTGCAAACCTGCTCCTCTGGTGGGACTCTGGTCCTGCCTAGTTGCATAGGTTTGTTCTGGAAAGTGGAGGACCCTGGAAGTGCATCCAGAATGCAAGACAGGTGATGTTTACTGTAGGTTGCCAGGATTGCTCAGAGCCACGTTTGTGGAAGTGGATATCAATCTAGGTACTGGAGAGAAATTAGATCATCCAAGCCAGATTTCTAGGGGCAGATGAACAGAATTTAAAGAAGAACTTGCAAGGAAAAGGTACTGCTCAGCATGCAGCATTTCTAGAGACAAGTGAGCAGAGTGCACAGCGGAATATCCAGGGACAGGGTACTTCTCAGTGTGTAGGATTTCTAGGGACAGGAAAGCAGATTGCACAGCAGGACTCCCAGGGAAAAGGAGTCACAAAATGCAGGGCTCAGTGACACATGGACAAACTGTTTAAGCAAGAATGGCTGATTTGAGCACAGAAATAATAAAGTCACTGATTGCCAGACCGGGTGGAGACTTGTCCTATATCAGGCAGTGAGTGGAATCAGGCAGCAGCTAAGGCTGGAAGGTAGAATATAAATCACTGCTCCAGGTGAGCTGAGGAGATCCCGCAGCAGGTAACTCCGCAGGTGCTGGCCTGGCTCGCCACCGCGACAAACAAGGAAGTGTGGAAAAAGCAGCCGCACACCGCAACGGGATACCAATAAAGCTTCATTATTGTAGTGTAGACATATGCAGTCGCAGGAATGGACGGAAGGTTAACATGTTTCACACATCTTATGCTTAGTCATAAGACCACACAGTTTGACCCCTGGTTATGACGCATAACCAGGGGTCAAACTGTCTGGCCTTTGTTGAAATAGGTGAAAACACACCCATTCACCACCAAATCCAATTAACACAATTGGCCCCGTCTGATAAGCATAAAAATAACATTCATTGATTAAAAACCATACAAAATGTTACAAAATATTGCACCACATGAAAAGAAAAAGAAAAATATATGCAAAAAACTTAAGGCTGCCAGATCAGTGCAAGAGTCAAAAGAGATCAGACAAATCAGTAGACATGTGCAATTCGTTTCGTTTTTTTTCGTTTTGCGCTTCTTTTCGCTTTTTTCGTTCGTTTTCGTACGAATGAACGAATCGTTCGAATCTAACGAATCTGAATAACGAATCGTTCGAATCGTATAAATCCGATTAACGAATCGTTCGAATTGAACGAATCCGAAAAACAACAAAAATCCGAAAAAAAACAAATTAGAAACAACGAATGTACGAATGAAGAAAATCCGAAAAACGAAAACAGGAACAACGAAAATGACCGAAAAAATTTGTACAATCGTAACTTTTTTTTTTGTTGAATTGGTAATTTTCCGTGTCCCTTACAATGGTGCTGCTTAACGTGCTTCGAATAGATTGAACGAAAAAATTTGTACATTTGTAACTTTTTTTTTCGATTCGTAACTTTTTTTTTCGATTCGTAACTTTTTTTTTTTCGATTCGTAAATTATTAAAATGTAATAATAGCATACACATTACATAAAATTATGAATTATGCTCCGATTACGAATCTACGAATGTTACCAATGTATGAATAAGTACGAATGCTAACGAAAAAACGAATCAACGAAAAAATAACTCTTACGAATCGTTACGAATACGAACACCGACGACTTACGAATGTACGAATCGTTACGAATCAACGGAAACGAAAAAAAAAAAAACAAAACGAAAATAAACGAATTTTTTTGTTGTGCACATGTCTACAAATCAGTCAATATGACAACAGGTAGAAGTTCAGCTTCATAGCCATAACAAGGTAACAGCAGTCCACATATCTTCAAGAATATAAAGTAACAAACTAGCTTTACAGATGATCTGTGACACGCATTAGATAGTTGGCGCATCACTTCTGTAAAAAAAATCTGACTTATTAAGGATAACAATGGTACCAACTTTGTTGGCTGATTTCACTAGTTTGGAATTGTTTGTACGTTACATAGTTACATAGTTGGTGAGGTTGAAAAAAGCCACAAGTCCATCAAGTCCAACCTATGTGTGTGATTATATGTCAGTATTACATTGTATATCCCTGTATGTTGCAGTCGTTCAGGTGCTTATCTAATAGATTCTTGAAACTATTAATGCCCCCCGCTGAGACCACCGCCTGTGGAAGGGAATTCCACATCCTTGCCGCTCTTACAGTAAAGAACCCTCTATGTAGTTTAAGGTTAAACCTCTTTTCTTCTCATTTTAATGAGTGGCCACGAGTCTTGTTAAAGTTTTTTCCTTATTGTGGGGTCACCAGTATGGTATATGTATATTGAAATC
This sequence comes from Lithobates sylvaticus, assembly GCA_028564925.1. NCBI lineage: Eukaryota > Metazoa > Chordata > Amphibia > Anura > Ranidae > Lithobates > Lithobates sylvaticus. Next base: position 553,315,396 of record CM053026.1, read on the forward strand.
ATATCCCCTCTCAAGCGTGTCTTCTCCAGAGAGAATAAGTTCAGTGCTTGCAACCTTTCCTCATAACTAATGTCCTCCAGACCCTTTATTAGCTTTGTTGTCCTTCTTTGTATTCGCTCCATTTCCAGTACATACTTCCTGAGGACTGGTGCCCAGAACTCGACAGCATACTCTAAGACCAGAGTCTTGTAGAGCAGGAGAATTATCGTTTTATCTCTGGAGTTGATCCCCTTTTTAATGCATGCCAATATTCTGTTTGCTTTGTTAGCAGCAGCTTGGCATTGCATGCCATTACTGAGCCTATCATCTACTAGGACCCCCAGGTCCTTTTCCATCCTAGATTCCCCCAGAGGTTGTGCCCCCAGTGTATAGATTGCATTCATATTTTTGTCACCCAAATGCATTATTTTAAATTTTTCTTCATTGAACCTCATTTGCCATGTAGTCGCCCACCCCATTCATTTGTTCAGATCTTTTTACAAGGTTTCCACATCCTGCGGAGAAGTTATTGCCCAGCTTAGCTTAGTATCGTCCGCAAATACAGAGATTGAACTATTTACCCCATCCTCCAGGTCGTTTATGAACAAATTAGCACAGCACAGAACCCTGGGGGACCCTACTACCCACCCCTGACCATTACAAGTACTCCCCATTTATAACCACCCCCTGAACCGCCCTTGTAGCCAGATTTCAATCCACGCACTTACCCTATGGTCCATACCAACGGACCTTATTTTGCACAGTAAACGTTTATGGAGAACTGTGTCAAATGCTTTTGCAAAATCCAGATACACCACATCTACGGGCCTTCCTTTATCTAGATGGCAGCTCACCTCCTCATAGAAGGTTAATAGATTGGTTTGGCAAGAATGATTCTTCATGAATCCATGCTGATTACTGCTAATGATACCGTTTTCATTACTAAAATCTTGTATATAGTCCCTTACGTAATTAATCTAAAAATATCTTCTCTTCATGAGAGAAATTACCTGTAGCATATCTTTTGCAATTATTACTCCCATCTCAAACAATTCACATCACGCGACATCAATTCACAAAGACTTCAACCACATCAAGGAAAATGGGTGAGGACCGGGTGCTTTTTTTCTTCCACATTATTAGGTCAATGCCTGCTAAAATAAAAGGTTTATAGAGGATAAAGATTTTATCAGCAGCATAAAAATAAACCCTTATTCTGACCAACCTAATACATCTTTCATCTTTCAAGCTCAAATAGCTTCTAATCAATCATTCAGCTATACTGGAACAAAACCTAAACCTTTATCTAGCCTTTTCAACTTACCCCGATGATAGGAATACAAGTTCACAACTGATTATAGAATTCCCTTTAATTAACTCTGAATGTCTAGACCTTCCTGCTTTATCTTCACTATTCCTAATAGATGGGTTGCTCCCCCATCAAACTCATTAACTGCCTTCTAAGTGAGCAGAAGACTCCTCGCAGCTCTCCTGTCAAGCCTGGTGTTGCAGTTTGCTCTTCTAGATCTCTAATGTGAGCTTCCAGGAGGGAAACCTGCTCACTTCTGTCACTGTGGTATTCATCCTGGAGCTATTGCTTCATTTGTGTATACATGTGGCACACTGTGCACTAAGAAAAACCTTTAAAGCGTAACTCCACTTTTGTTGAGAAAAAACATTCCCCCCTGCGTGATCTGTGTACATTGCAAGGATTATAACAACCTTTGTTTCAGATTCCTACCTTTTGGTATTCTGAAGAAATCCATGTGTGTTTGTCTGTGCCTCTGAGCATAGTGGGTCTAATGGGAGTGGTTTCATAATTATCAGTCAGCTGTGGCAGCTACAGGGTACTAATGAGGAAAGCTGCTGGGCCTGCATCCCTTTAGACGTGTTCCTATTGAAAATATCTCACCAAAAATGAAATTTTTGTTGCAGGGGATGCCTGAAATCTGACTTTATCTTAGGCAGACTTCTGGGGAAATTGGTGAGCCAATCACACAAGCAGGAAATTATGTTTCTGGGGAGTGGTCAGTACACATTCTGTGTACAGAACAACTCCATGTAGCCATATTGCATTGCACTTATAGAAAATTACAGCAGCTGTAGACTGAAAAGGTAAGGTATTTTTGAATAACATTCAATTACAATATGACTTGTATCGCAATTGTTATTTGCTACTTTTTTCTCCACGAATGTAGAGTTACCCTTTAACCTTGCTAGCACTCATTATCCCAGTTACTATATTTTTTTAGATTAATATTAAGATAGCTACGATATTTGATACCTACTAATACTCATTTCTTAACAAAATAAGCAGCCTTTAAGTAGAAGCCAGATGAACCTGAATTAAATATAAAACTATACTCCAGGGTGACTGAAAACACATTAAAATACACTAAAGGATAAGTTTACCTTTTCTTAATAAAAAGAACCATTTCCCAATGCCTTTTCTGGCCCAGCCACCCCAACGTGATTTTCTCTCACTTACATTATCCACAGGAGGCTTAAAATCTTGTCAGTTTATTTGTATTTTTTTTATTATTTTTATATTCCATCACTTCCTGTAGATCATCTCTCAGCATTCATTTCCTATAGGTCATCTCCTTGTCAAACCTCGTTCACATCTCCACGTAGTGAAAACTCACATTCCCACATGCATTTCACTCGTCACGCAAAGGGCAGCCCATTCACTTGAATGGGCTGCCCCACACACTGCAATCGCCCCAGAGAAGTTCCAGAATGTTTTTTGGAGCGAAGCATGTTGCGTTACCGCAGTTTTTGGTGTGTTTTCAGCACTTGGGGGGCCTTTAACATGCAATGGCAACACAAATACAATGCACATTTGCAGCGTTTCTAAAACGCATGGCAAAGCCCACATTTTCTGTGCAGTTTGCCATGCATTTGGAAACACACAGATGTGAATGGAGCCTCATTCTCATCTGTGTAAATGCACCATTTTCACTTTTAGGCCTCATTCACACCTAGAGTGGTGGAAGCGCTTGTTTTTTGGCTCATTTTTCCAGTGACACACATAGGGCAGATTGTTAATTTTACCGGGCTGTGCTACAAGTGGCAAAGTAGCTCATGGGACATTTTGGCATGGTGTGAGATGCACATTTTTACTGTGCATTTTTCTATGTTTGTCACCCGTTTTTTCATATTGCAAAATATGTTTGCTTCTGTGTTTGGTGTGCCGTTAACAATTAATGAAACTGAAAGCCCAACTAGGTAATTTTAGGTGTATAAATGTGGCTATACACTATACAATCTGATTGTACAATCTATATACAATCTCCTTTGTATTTGCCAAAACAATATGTAAGGAGGACACATCATTTATCCAATCAGGTAGGCCTTAGCAGGTAGGCCCTTGCACTACATCAGGGCTGCATGCAGCCCCAGGGAGTTTAGCATGCAGCCTGAGCCCATCTGAAGAGACCCTGGGGAAGCCAGGCAAATGCAAGCATGTAGAGATGCCAGGGATGCAGGGATGGGTGTGTGCTACTGAGGTCAGCTGGTAAACTCCTTACTGCATCTTACTGGTTTCTCCATCCCAAATCTACATGCCAGCAAGTGATGAAGCTTTCCAAGAAATACAGCAAGGGCTAAGGTAAGGCCTCGTTCTCAAAATCAAAGAAAGCGTGTATTTTTCTGCACCCAAGGTACATTAATGGTTTATTGGTACATAGGGTAGCTGGACTTTAGAAAAAAAAATAAACTTAACCTTTAAATAGAATTTGGTGAGTAAAAATGTTTTTGTCCTCCAGAAATGGACTAGGGCTTTAAAGTGGTTGTAAAAAAAACTAACACCTGCAAGACAAAGGCATAATTAGCTAGTATGCAAAGCATACTAGCTCATTATGTAATACTCACCTGAGATCAAAGCGCTCACTGCGGTGCCCATACACAGCACCGGCCGGTGACATCACTCCTGGGGGTTATTTCTGGGTACCGCTCCCCGGCGCTGTGATTGGCCAGAGCCGCGATAACATCACTCCCCCGCATGCGTGCGGGAGCCGCCGGTAACGGCACAGTTGATGATGTTGGCACATGCAGATACAGGGGATATCTCCTAAACCATGCAGGTTTAGGAGATATCCTGGGTAGCTACAGGTAAACCTTATTATAGGCTTACCTGTAGCAAAAAGTTTACAACCACTTTAATCCCAAGGGGTTCTTCAGAACTGTAATTGGTGCATGTTTTCCTTTTTTGCACACAATCACAAATGAATGAGTGTAGTTTTGTGTTAACTATATACTGGTAGGTTAACTACCTAAGATTGTGGATCATGCATTGTTGCTAAATCTAGGGGATTACATACATTTTGTACTGGGTCAGTAGATATTGGAACTACATTATTTAAATATAAATATACACTTTTCATCATTCATATTGTATTATCATCTTTTGCATCTCCTTATAGTTTAGATAGGGGCATGAGGGCATAATCTGAATGGTACAGCTAAGAAGCCTTTAAGTGGTTGCTTTTCTTGCAAAAACCTATTTGTATGAGTTTATTAGATTTATATTACATAACATTAAATTTTTTTCTGAAAAAGTATAGCTTCAGTCAACAGAATTTCAGATAATTCTAGATATTGCCACAGACATAACACTCACAAGCTCTTAAATAAGTAACAAGATTCAGTTTCATGAACAGATGCGTTGCTTTGATAGTCAGCATTTTACTTCTGGTTTGGTTGCCTATATTTACAAGTGTATTAGATTAGGTGACAAAAAAATGCAATATAGATCTACGCAAAGTTTTTGTAATACATTCCTTGAATATATTGTAATATAATAGGTTTTAATACAAACATTAAAGACAGTGCATTGTAGTGATTGCCATTATGTGTATTATATTGTGACTGATAGATTTTCCATCTATCAGTCACAGTAGGGATCAAAAAATTATTCTTATTTATTTTATTTGCTTTTCTGTTTTCTGCATATTTTTGATTGCTTTAACTGAAAAGATTCAGGATCTAGATTAGCACTTAATTAATTTTTTAATTTCATAAAAGAAAAACACATTATATTACAAATACACTATTGATCAAATAATAATAGCATCATTTTCCAATAATATCTTAATAAAAATGAACATGCCACTTACATAAGATTTAAACATATTGTTCCAAAACACAAAAACCTACCAAATTGCGCGTTAGTCATTAAAAATATACGTACAGTATATCTTTCCAACTGTGCAGCCAATTTTAGATACATTATTAATGCAATGTTGTAGTGGGGTTTTAATATAAGTGAACACTTACACAATACAATGGGGCTGACTTACTACTGCTGTTAGGAATCCATCACGGCTTTACTACCTTACAAACAAATAGATGCTCCTCCGCATTTATGATGCTCCACATGGCTGTTGCTAATCTGACGAAACAGCTTGATTTAAGAATGCCAGATTCATGACAGCAGTTTAGAGTGTTTCTGTGGCTTCTTTTCTTTTTTTTTTTTTTTCAGTTTTTTAATTATTTTTATTGAATTTATACACAAACATTCAACATAATTTCAAAGACAAATATACATAAATTTTTTTAAAAAAAACACAAAAACACAAAACTGGATCTATCCCACAAAATACTCCTTTCTGAAAACCAAATGTTTTCATAGTTCTCAGAAAAAGTGAGTCCCCCAAAAAAATTTAAATAAAATTGAAAAATATTCCACCATCTTCCCCCTCTCCCCCAGAAAAAAAAAAGGGAAAACTCACACACCTCCCTCCAACATATGTTATTGGATACCGTGAACAAACCAAACCCCCCACCCTCAATCTGTTTAACTTTGTCCACTTGTGTATTGGTGAATAATATCCCCTACCTCCTACCTATAATATTAAAATCACAGAAAAAAAATAAAATAAATAAACCCCTTTTTATATATAAATCTGTGCCCTTTCCCCACCCTTTTTAGTTATTTTGGAGGGGAGAGAGTGTCATCTCTCTGCCTCCATTACAATCTTCTCTAAGGCTCCATTCACACTAGCGCGTTTTTTGATGCATTTTGCATTTTGCAGAAATGTAGGGAAATTCTTTAACATGGTTTCCTATGGAACATGTTCACATCAATGCATTTTTGTGCCTCTGCGTTTATGGAAAGGGTCGGGGACTTTTTTCATGCAAAATGCAGCGTTTTGCATGTAATAGAAGTCAATGGACCCGTATCCAAAACGCAAGTGCCGCATTTTTACCGCGTTTTTACTGCGTTTTTGCCGCGATTTGCGTTTTGCGTGTTTTTTTTTTATTTTTTTATTTTTTTTTACACTGTATATAGCTGGTTGCTAAGCAACCACAGTGTAAAAAAAATGTACATGCAAAACGCTGCATTTTGCATGAAAAAAGTCCCCGACCCTTTCCAAAAATGCAGAGGCACAAAAATGCATTGATGTAAACATGTTCCATAGGAACCCATGTTAAAAAATTTCCCTGCATTTCTGCAAAATGCAAAATGCATCAAAAAACGCGCTAGTGTGAATGGAGCCTAATGCAGAAGATTGTTAGCTATGTAATAAGCCTGGTGGTATATAGTTCCAATTACTCTACTTTCCAGGCTGAAAACATTATTAAAATACCTGAATCCAACAGAGTGCTGACCAAAAGAAAGATGGAATGGTTTGCAACTGTGAAAGATTGAAGCTCTGGTGTGTAAACATTTGCTTGAGATGGTTGTTTGGCGCATACGCATCGTACATTTGCTGGGCTTTCCTAAGGAATTAAGAAACTGCCATAACTTCATTACTTCTGTAACAGCTTTTCTTTGGATGATATCTTGATGCTTTTGCCAGCAATGCTGTTTAATTAGTGATGTTACAAATATTGTAGTAATTAGTAGTTACTTAAGAAGAAAAAATAAAGGCACATTCAATAAGAAGACCCCCAGATATCTGGCCCCTCTCAGGGGAATCATTACAGGGGTACATTTGGTACCCCTTAGTACACATTTCCGATGAGGTAAATGTAAATAAACACACATGTAAACACCAGTCACCTTCACAAAATACGTTAATTGAAAGAAAACACAAACATACTCAGACAGAAATCATTTTAATTCATGCCCCCCCCCCCCCCATTGTAATTCAATGTCAATTACGTCATCCAGGAATACAATCCATGTTGATTACTACTACTGCCTGCTGACCTGAAAATGCACACTCTTCACCAAATGACAGATTTCCAGATGCTGATAAGCAGAGTGCACAACTCTGCGCAAAATCCCCCTCTACAAACGGGAACACATCACTATGTCTGAACGTGTGAGTGATCCATTTCAGCTTGAACGTTATCAGGCTCAAACCAGAAGTGCATCCATTCTTATACCATGCCAAACACAAAGGATATACACTCACGGCCACTTTATTAGGTACACCTTGCTAGTACTGGGTTGGACCCCCTTTTGGCTTCAGAACTGCCTTAATTCTCTGTGGCATAGATTCAGCAAGGTGTTGGAAACATTCCTCAGAGATTTCGGTCCATATTGACATGATAGCATCACACAGTTTCTGTAGATTTGTTGGCTGCACATCCATGATGCAACACTCTCTGTCCACCATATCCCGGTGCTCTATTGGATTGGTGACTGTGGAGGCCATTGGAGTACAGTGATATCATTGCCATGTTCAAGAAACCAGTGATGAGATGATTTGAGCTTTGTGACATGGTGTATTATCCTGCTGGAAGTAGCCATCAGAAGATGGGTACTCTGTAGTCCTAAAGGGATGGACATGGTCAGAAACATTACTCAGGTAGGCTGTGGTGTTTAAATGATGCTCAACTGCTAGTAAGGGGCCCAAAGTGTTAAGAAAATATCTCTCACACCATTACACCACCCCACCAGCCTGATGGATCCATGCTTTCATGTTGTTTACACCAAATTCTGGCCCTACCATCTGAATGTTGCAGCTGAAATCGAGACTCATCTGACCAGGCAATGTTTTTCTAGTCTTCTATTAGCTGACAGGAGTGCCACCTGTTGTGGTCTTCTGCTGCTGTAGCTGATCTGCTTTAAGGTTCAATGTGTTATGAGTTCAGAGATGGTATTCTGCATACCTTGGCTGTAACAAGTGGTTACTTGAGTTACTGTTGTCTTTCTATCATCTCAAACCAGTCTGCCCATTCACCTCTGACTTCTGACATCAATAAGGAGTTTTTCGTCTACACAATTTTTCTCCACTGCAAGACCCGTGAGTGTCTTTATACCCATTTTGGATTTGTATATATATTTATATTAAAAAAGAGAGAAAATGTAAGGGTCAGTGTTAACCACCTTTCAGATTATCCTGCTATCCTGGAGAGGGACTCTATTTTATTAAATTATTCTTATTCTTCCTCTATTATTTTTTCACTGCATGAGATAAGGAAATCACCTGTCACTCAAAGCAAGGGCAAAGAATGACACCTTTTTCTCTGTGTGTCTGTTTTTATCTTACTGAAGAAAGTTTAACTCTTTGTGTGTCCAAACCTCCTGAAGGCAGCAGCATGACCAAAATTTCAAGATTTACTACCTGTGCCCCTCAACGGACTTCCAGACAAAGATTTTTATGTTGAGTCTCTTCACAGGTCTTTCGGAGAAGTCTCTGCTTATCATCTCCTGTTAGAGAGATCCCCCAGTCCTAGAGTCCTAGAGTGGAGAGACGCTGTGCGACAGCCAGGATAGGTTCAATCCCCTGGCAATCTTCCACCTGTGATCGCCAGCACGCCAACGGGAACTTCCGGAAAACTTCGGTCGAATTCGGGGACTCCAGTGGCCCGTGAGGAGAGGCGTGTCCGACTACAGGATTTGGGACTGAGGAGCCATCCATCCCTGCAGAGGGCTATATCTGCTGGAGTCCACCTTTTCTGGTAAGGGTCCATACTCACTCCAGGCAGGGTGACATTCTATTACCAGAGATCAGGAACGATTCCACATTGAAATCGAGTTGTATGTGTATGAGGACACCCCAGTTAATCAAGGACACTGTGGATACTCCTTGCTGATTGTGGACATTTTCTTGTTTCTTCTTTTTTACCACGGTGCACAATTGTGGATTGGACACTTATTGGACATATTATTATTATTATTATTATTATTCAGGATTTATATAGCGCCAACAGTTTGCGCAGCGCTTTACAACATAAGGGTAGACAGTACAATTACAATACAAATCAATACAGGAGGGATCAGAGGGCCCTGCTCGTTGGAGCTTACAATCTAGAAGGGAGGGTCAATTGGAACAAAAGGTAATACTGGGGGGGGGGGGGGGGGTGAGCTGACGGAGAAAATGAAAATATGGTTGTTGTTAGGTGTGGGTAGGATATGCTTCTCTGAAGAGAAGGGTTTTCAGGGATCGTCTAAAAGCTAATAAAGTAGGAGATAAGCGGACAGATTGGGGTAAGGCATTCCATAGGATTGGAGAGGCTCTGGAAAAGTCCTGGAGGCGAGCATGGGAGGAAGTGATGAGGGAGCTAGAGAGCAAAAGGTCTTGAGAGGAACGAAGAGAACGAGTAGGTTGGTATTTACAGACTAGGCTAGTGATGTAGCTGGGGGATAAATTGTGGATGGCTTTGTACGTAGTTGTTAGTATTTTGAATTTAATTCTTTGGCCGAGCGGAAGCCAGTGGAGGGATTGACAGAGAGGAGTGGCAGACACAGAGCGATTGGTAAGGTGGATGAGTCTGGCAGCAGCATTCATGATGGATTGCAGAGGTGATAGACTATGTAGAGGTAAGCCAAATATATATATATGTTCATATTTTTGAAAGTTATTTTTCACAGTATATATGTAATTTTATTTAGTCTACATCATTCAGTGGTGATAGATGATAGACTGAACCTACAGCACACATGGCCCTTTCTATAGAGTAGGAGGGTGTATGATTTGTTTTCCTTGGTATTAGGTTTATCAGTATGGTGGGGGATTGTCTATATATTCTTATTATAGGTCATTAGTGTTTACAGCACTCATTAATAATGCAGCGCAACAATTTTTTATTCTATTGTTCTTTTTACATATAGATATTTGATGGTGTTTTGCTGCTGCTTCCTTTTTCACTTTGTTTTTTTGTTTATATCACTACTAGCGCAGTATTTTTTCCATATCTATTATTATAATTATTAGTGAGGTTGTGCGCACTGGTTACCCCCCCCTTTTTTATAACGTACAGGTACGTTGCTCTTTAAGAGCCCATCCCGGTCCTGAGCTCCGTGACCGTGGCCGCGGGACCCGCGGACCTGATCACAGCCAGTGTCCCGCGATCGGGTCACAGAGCTGAAGAACGGGGAGAGGTATGTGTAAACAAACCTCTCTCCATGCTTCCTAGTGAGGCTGTCACTGATCGTCTGTTCCCTGTCATAGGGAAAGATGATCAGTGATGTCACACGCCAAGCCACGCCCCCTACAGCAAAAAAAACACACAGGTCACACTTAACCCCTCCCTGCCCCCTAGTGGTTAACCCCTTCACTGCCAGTGACATTTTTACAGTAATGAATGCATTTTTAATAGCACTGATCGCTGTATTAATGCCAATGGTCCCAAAAATGTGTCAAAATTGTCCGACGTGTCCGCCATAATGTCACAGTCACAATAAAAATCGATGAATGCCGCCATTACTAGTAAAAAAAAATGATTAATAAAAATGCCATAAAACTATCCCCTATTTTGTAGACGCTATAACTTTTGCGCAAACCAATCAATAAACGCTTAATGCGATTTTTTTTACCAAAAATATGTAGAAGAATACGTATCGGCCTAAACTGAGGGAAAAAAATGTTTTTATATATTTTTTGGGGATATTTATTATAGCAAAAGTAAAAAATGCATTTTTTTCAAAATTGTCGCTCTATTTTTGTTTATAGCGCAAAAAATAAAAACCGCAGAGGTGATCAAATACCACCAAAACAAAGCTCTATTTGTCGGAAAAAAAGTACGCCAATTTTGTTTGGGAGCCACGTCGCACAACCGCGCAATTGTCAGTTAAAGCGACGCAGTGCCAAATCGCAAAAAGGGGCCTGGTCCTTTGGCTGCAAATTGGTCCGGGGCTTAAGTGGTTAATAAATGTCTACTAAATTACAAAGGGATAAAGAGGACTTTACTATCTATACTGTTTTTTTTTACAGCGACCTTCGTGTTATGGTCGCAGCTCACATGACTGTGCTCTCCACCAGCCTTTTTGGTCTCATTTGTTCTTTTTCCCTCTATATGTAACTATGTAATTTCTCTTCAGTTCTTAGGTGAGGCACCCAGCATAGTTATAGCAGATTTTGTTTTCATAGCAGCACTAATCCATCTTCTACCAGCCCTGGTGCCCAACACGTGGCCCGCTGTCGCTCTGCAAGGACCCACTGGCTATTGGACATCAGTTAGGCAGCAGGGTTGCAGCATGGTGCTGGGTACTGGATCACTCTCCATGTTTCAGCACCCAGCACTGAAATAAAGACTGTACTGTGAGGCAGAGTTATCTCTGCAGAGTTATAGTCCCAACCTGGGGAGAAAGCTAGAGAATGGTGCAGAAACCTATGATCAGGTAAGTGGTCACCAATGGGGGGTGAGGGGGTGGGTTAACTTTCACTGCCATGACTACAAATGCCATGGGAGGGGGGGTGATGTGGGGATTAACTTTTATTGCCATGACCACCAATGCAGGGGGTAAATGGGGAGCAGGACCGGGACAAGCAGTGGACAGGAGTGGCTCCCCTGTGCACAATGGTTTATTGCAGGGATGTGGGCACCCTGACCCTAACCCTAAGGCTGGCTTCACACTGGGGCGGTGCGGGGCGGCGACGGTAAAGCAGCGCTATATTTAGCGCTGCTTTACCTTCGTTTTACCCGCGGTATGCGGCCGCTAGCGGGGTGGTTTTAACCCCCGCTAGCGGCCGCAAAAGGGTTAAAAACCTCCGCAAAGCGCCGCTGCAGCGGCGGTTTGCGGGCGGTATCCCCGCGGTTTCCCATTGATTCCAATGGGAAGGAGCGGTATAGGAGCGTGAATACACCGCTCCTTCACCGCTCCAAAGATGCTGCTAGCAGGACTTTTGTTGCGGTCCTGCTAGCGCACCGCTCCAGTGTGAAAGCCCGCCGGCTTTCACACTGGAGTGAATGGGGCCGGTTTTTTCAGGCGGTATACAGGCGCTATTTTTAGCGCCGTACCGCCTGAAAACCGCCCAGTGTGAAAGGGGCCTAAGGGAAGGGGAAGCACCGTTTGGCATCTTTGCCCTGGGCACTGGATGGCCTTGTCCTAGCACTGATGGAGAGTTCATTTTAACTGCCATGGTGACAATCAATGACCATCAATGCAGGGGGGTTAACTCTCACTGACACTGACCACCAATGCAGGGAGGGTAGGGTTAAATTTCACTGCCAGTGACCACCAATGCAGGAGAATAGGGAGATTACATTTCAGTGCCAGTGACCACCAGTGTGTGTGTGTTTGACTGGTGGTTATTCATCTACTGACACCAAAGATGGGGCTTATTATTTTGTTCACTGACACCAACACTGGGGGTTAGTATTACACTCACTGATACCGATGTTGGGGGTTATTTTTGCATCCACTGACACCAGTGTTGAGGGTTATTATTGCTACCACTGACACAGATGTTGATGGTTATTATTGCACTCACTGACACCGATGTTGATGGTTATTATTGCACTCACTGACACCAATATTGGAGGTTATTATTGCAGTTAATGACACCAATGTTGAGGGATATTATTGCACTAACTATATACATACTGTCTGCATACTAGGAAAGTAAGCAGGGGAAACTGTGGGGAGAAAGTAGAAAATAATTTTACAACTCCACTGGTACTCCTCATTTTCCCTGCTACTGGTGGTAGATGTATGAAAGGTAGAGTCGGAATCTTTCTGGCTAATTTTTCTCTGACAATATATTCTACTTGTCCAGCTTTTTTACTTTATAATTCCCTTGGCTAGATTTATGACCCACAGATGGACAATGGTTCCTTCATTTGAGCACCAGTTCCTCAATAATTCTCTGTACATCACAGTTGTAGCCTACTATCAGATGCCATTTTCTACAAGATTTTTACTGTATTTTCCGGGGTATAAGGCAACTAGGCGTATAATACGACCCCCTAGTCTTACTGTATTTCTACAGTTTTTGCCTATACTCACTTCCAAGTTTTCATATTTTCTTCTTTTGCTGGAGCCATACTGTGCTGAGCAAATCACGGTGAGTGATGTATTCTATTAATGAATACAAAGTCTGCTCGGATTGGCAGAGGCTGTAACATCATCAGCCTGTGACTCTCTGACTCTGAAAGCCAATTGGCAGAGGTTGTTAATGAATACAGAGCCTGCACAGATTGGAGTAATAGAATACATCGCTTGCCGGGATTGGCTCAGCAGTGTATACTGTATGTAGCCGAAGCTACATAAAGTATTACCGCACATCTGGCGGACTGACATACAGCTCGCTGCACTTTATACCTGGCACATAAGACGACCCCCCTTTTTGGATGTTTTTTTTTAAGTGTAAAAGGTCGTCTTATACACTGGAAAATACGGTAGTTTCTAACAACGGAACAGCATAAACAGTGGATAAGAATGTGAAGTGCAAGGCTAAAATAAGCAATTGCTAGGCAATATAATAGTTTTTTTTGAAGATAAGGTTGAACGCATTCATTGCTAGCAGACATTCCATATTCAATTATTAATTTACTTATTTTCCTTTTTTTTTTTTTTTCCTCATCTTGAATTTGTACAGTGAAATTGTAGTGCATAGTTTCTTCAGTAGGGCATATAGCACATATCATCCATTATAGTAATATGAAATTATGACACAAAACAAACAAAAAAAAAAAAAATCAATAAAAGCTCTGCTCATAAGATGTTACATTATAATATAAATCATAAATTTACAGGATACATGTAAAATCTTGGGAAAGAAAGACAGGATTTATATCAGGAATTATATGTACTAAATTAAATACAAACTTGAAATGCACTCAAGAGCCAGGAATTTGCCTGCCAAGCATTCCCCACATCCAGTACATGCATCTGATTTCAGAAATAAAGTACTTGGAGAGCCATGATGAACTAGTCTAAGTAATCTTGAATTATAATGATGATAATTGAGAAAATATACAGTATCATCTAGTCTTGAATCATAAACATAGCAGTATTAGGAACGAAAAGCCCAGAGTAAAGGAAGAAAAGGAATAAAACGAAGGGCTTGCATGACTGGGGGAACAGGGGACAGGAACGGTGGATGTTACAATGTTCCTGAGTGGAGGAGAGGGAGGAAGAGGAGGATCTAGCAGGGGAAAATTTGAAGTAACGTCCCTCTCAGTGTCAGTGTTAGCTGGAGGAGAGAGCTTGGAACACACACAGCATGTCAGCTATGGAGGACATCATGGCTCAGCTGCGCGCCACAGCTGTGCGCTGCAGCTGCGACCAAAGGTGAGAGGTGGCTGTGGGACCAGGTGACACTGGTTCATGGGTGAGGAAGCAAAGGAAACCAGCACCAGGAGAATGGAGTCTGCGCGAGCTCGGCGGTCCCGGCCGCAGGAGCGCTTCTCACCAGACTCCTTCCCAAGGGCTCAATGTCATACAGTGAGTCCCTTAAGGGTCCCCCGCGAAGCGTATGTCTGGGCTGGAGGGGGGAGGCTCTGGGAGGAATCCCCAACAGAGATGGGGCTCGGCGGGCGGGCACTCCGGAACTCCTGGGGCCCATGCTAGGCCCGCCACATGACTGGCCATGGAAAATGCGGGCTCCGCCTCGGCGAGTTGGCCAGGGGGACTTCAGTGGGGGACACATTCTGCAGCGGCCGCCGGGCCTTCCCATCCAGCAGCCGGCGGCTCCCTTAGACGTGGAGGACTGAGGGAGAATGGTCCGCCCGCTGAAGAAGGGGATACCGGGGTTATGGCAGCTAGCTGCTGCCATAACGATCTCCTCCTTCAAACAGCCAACGTAAAACTGCGGCGGGCGGTCCGTAAGTGATTAATCAATGGAAAGTGGTCTTTGGTGAAGAAGCCCAATCAGAGGGTGATACGGGTATAGAGGGGAGGAGCCAAGCCCGTGACATCACGTAGCCACCGCGAGAGAGTGTCAGTGGTGAGCGACCTGACATATGATACAATTTTGTGTATATGCGAATCTTAAAAGGATATCTTGTAAGTTTTCCTATATTGGGGCTATTTTAATAAATATAGATACAGAGAGCACTATGTAGTCTTGTTTATGATTGCATGTAACAACGGAGCCGTGTATAGAGATGAGTAGCTGAGCGGAATTCCGGGAGTGAAGGAAGGTGATTGTAGCGGGGTTCTACACAGGAGAGATCATTATCTGAATCCATCTGATATCACCCATGAGGTTCAGAGAGCAGTTGTCCTGGCGTGGAGGAGAGAAACCGTCAAAGAAAGATAATTTCTGAGTTTATTTAACTAAATTTTGACAGGAGCAGGTATTACAGCTGGTGATGCTGTGCACAATCAAGAGTGAAGAACGGAGGAGCACAGCAGTGGTTTTATATAAAGATTGGAGTTTTACAACAATCAAGATTTTGTACATATATGAACTATATTTATTAGAAGATTTTGAGTGTACACTATTCATAGTTCACATACAGACTGGTTTTAAAATAATTTAGGTATTTGCACATATAGTATATAAGATATTTTAAGTAGATTTATTATCGTGGAGCAACATGCCACTATAAGAACATTCATTTAATTTTCACAGACTAATGCCGCGTACACACAACTGGACTTTTCGTCGAACTAGGTCCAACGGTCTTCCCGACGGATTTTCAGCGGAGTTCTGACGGACTTTCCCAATGAACGGACTTGGCCACACACAATCACACCAAAGTCTGACGGATTCGAACGTGATGACGTACGACCGGTCTAGAATAGGGAAGTTCATAGCCAGCAGCCAATAGCTGCCCTAGCATTGTTTTTTGTCCGTCGGACTAGCATACACACGAACTGATTTTTCGACTGGACTCGAGTCCCTCGGAAAAATTTGCAACATGTTCTAAAGTCCGTCAGATTTTTGGACAGCAAAGGTCCGATGGAGCCCACACACAATCGAATTGTCCAACGGATTCGTTCCGTCGGACCTAGTCCATCGAAAAGTCTGGTCGTGTGTATGCTGCATAAGACTGGGATTCCATTAAAGTTCATGTGCGTGTAAAGGCAGGCATCCCAATACTTTTGGCAATATAGTGTATGTAAGTATAGATCTCCAACACAGAAATTGTGGGAAGACTCATATCATGAGTAGATATAACATTTCATTTTTTTTCCAGAGCCCCTCTTTCATTTAGATTGCAGTAGACATTAATTACTTCAGATAAGGGAGCTTTTTTATTAGGGTAGAGAATATTCAATTAACAAAGTAAATAAAATGAAGCTTAGGTGAAAAAATGTGGCGCTGAAAATGTGAAAATGAGAATAAAAGAATATGTCAAAAATGTCTCATAATGTGAAACGTGACTACAAAAATGGTGAATCGCAACATATAAAGGACCCCAATGCAACAATGCGTAGCAACAGGATCTCAACACTCAAAATATATAAGAGAATCACACATATAATATAATGGTGCTAAGTAAATGTCATAAATATTAGCCAATGTAAATGGGTGATTAAATAGTCTCAAAGTGGTAGTGTTTTTTTGTAAAGAAACACACTATTCCATGCACTTAAATGAGACAGACCCATGTATATTCATGGGTATAAAAATAACAATAGTGAAAACCAAAAATTCCAACTTCTGGTGTCTCAATTGCGTTCCAAATGCTGTAACATCACGTAATGTGATTCCCATATGTGCTGCAAGCATCGTGACGTTGTGACGTCACACGCCTCAGCGCTATACTATATACTATTATATATTTTGAGTGTTGAGATCACCATTTTTGTTGTCACGTTTCACATTATGATGTTTTTTTTTGACATATTCTTTTTGATTTGATAGCCCCTCACCATCAGGATTGGGTCTATTATTTTGCTTATTTTCAGCGCCACATTTTTTCACCTATATTTTGTCTACAATTAGTCTTATTGTTTTTTTGGCTGCTTACACTTAGGATTGGCACAGTATTTTATTTATTTCAATAAAATGAAGCTGACTTTATGTAACTCATCCAATCATGTGCAAGGCAAAATACTTAAAGGATAGCTTAACAACCTAGCAAATATAGCAAATAAAAAAATCATATTGTATATACAGTTGCTACACAAGCTATACTGTAATTTAATGTTAATAAAAATGACCTTTCTATTTCAATCTGCAGTTCTGTCATTTTCTGTAAAATGTATTGTATTCTTGCAATCTGGAGACATCCTACACACTGTTGGTGTATAGAATGACTCCAAAATGTAATCTCCTGCTTGAGTGATTGGCTCACTGACTTTCACAGAAGTCTGAACTAAGATACAAGTCAGATTTTAGGCATCCTCTGCAACAGAAATGTAATTATTGGTGCAATGCTCTCTAAGGGTTGCATACTTCTAAAGGAATGCAGACACTGCAACTTTTCCTATCAGAACACTGAGATTGCACTAGCTGGTCATAATGAACCAGTCTCTCTCATTGAGAATCAGTATCCAAAGAACATGGTCAAACAAACAGCTATTTTCCTTGCAATTTACATTGATCACCCAGAGGGTATTTATTTTGCACCAAAAGTGGAGTTACCCTTTAAATTCCCATGCACATAATTGGTAGATTTAAGGGAACACAGCTTCATTATATTTACTAAGATGTCAAAAAGTTATTATCCAATATCACATTAGCACTTAGGCCCCCAAAGCAAAAATATAAAAAAATTACCCAATTAGTTGACACCAAATCAAAAAACAAATATACAGGCAGTACCCGGGTTACAAACAAGATGGGGTCTGTAGGTTTGCTCCTAAGTTGAATTTGTATGTAAGTTGGAACAGGTCCATTTTTTAAGTGTAACTTAATTTTTAATTTTTTTTTGATAGCATAGGGAAGGGTTAACACCCTTGTAATGTTTGTTTTGCTGTCTGTGCCCCTGTCCAGAAGATTTCACCTCACTTTCTGTCCCTGTGACAATTGGATTTTGAAAATTTTGGCGATAAAGATTGGTGATAAAGCTTCAGTGAAGGTACCTTTTTCCCATAATAACTCTCATGCTGCGTAAAGACGAGCGGAATTTCCGTCGGAAAAATTGTGGATGTTTTTACTGACCGAATTCCGCTCAAGCTTGGCTTGCATACACACGGTCACACAAAAGTTTGCTGAACTTTGGACCGTCAAGAACGCGGTGATGTACAACACTACGACGAGCCGAGAAAATTAAGTTCAATGCTTCCGAGCATGCATCGAATTGTTTCCGAGCATGCGTAGGAATTTTGCGCATCGGAATTGGTACAAACAATTGGAATTTCCAATCGGAACTTTTTCCGACCGAAAAATTGAGAACATGCTCTCAATCTTTTGCTGGCTGGAATTCCGCCAGCAAAAGTCCGATGGAGCATACACACGGTTGCATTTTCGGACCAAAAGCTCTCATCGGACTTTTGCTGGGGGAATTTCTGCTTGCGTGTACGGGGCATTACAGGAGTGAATTTCCCTTCCTAGGGGTAGATTTCCTCTCACTTCCTGTTGTCTCCCTTCTAGCTTCCCAAATAGCTTGGGGTATCTACTTTCCAAAATGGGGTCATTTGGGGGGGGGGGGGGTTGTGCTTTCTGGGCATTTCATGGCCTCCGAAACTGTGTAAGGTAGTGAAGAGTGAAATCAAAAATGTATGCCCTTAGAAAGCCTGAAAGGCCGTGATTGGGTTTCTGGGTCCTGTACGCGGCTAGGCTCCCAAAAAGCCTCACACACGTGGTATCCCTGTACTCAGGAGAAGCAGCAGAATGTATTTTGGGTTATAATTTCACATATGTCTATGGCATGTTTGAGCAATATATCATTTAGTGACAACTTTGTGAAAAATGTATTGTCATTTTCCCAAAACTTGTGGGAGAAATATAAAATATTTCAACATGCCTATCAGCAAATAGCTTGGGGTGTCTACTTTCCAAAAAGGGGTCATTTGGGAGGGGTTTGTCCTGATATTTTATGCACAACATTAGAAGCTTATGCCACAAATCACCCACTCTTCTAACCACTTGAAGACAAAGCCCTTTATGACACTTTTTGTTTACATGAAAAAAAAATGATTTTGCTAGAAAATTACCTTGAACCCCCAAACATTATATATATATATTTTTTAAAGCAAAGGTCCTACAGATTAAAATGGTGGGTGTTGCAATTTTTTTTTCACACAATATTTACGCAGCGATTTTTCAAATGCAATTTTTGGGGAAATTTTTTATTTTTTTATTTTAATGCACTAAAACACACTATATTGCCCAAATATTTGGTAAAATATAAAAGATGAGAGAAGGAAAGGTTGCCCCTGGGTTGGTGGGGTTTTTAGGCAGCAGGGGTTTAAACAGAGATTGGATCAAAGAATAAAAACTGTTTATGAGAGACACACAGTCCATCCGAATCGGTTTAGAGTATTTATTATGTCAAATGGTTATGACACATGAAGTATAAAACACAAGCCCATACAGAATATAAAAAAATAATGCAATACACACATGGGTAAAACCAACAGATAGCATCTGACACCTCAACTGATATACCAGGGGGGGAGGGGTCAATAGGATACAACAACACTGACGCGTTTCGACCTGTAGTTTGTATAGGTCTTCTTCAGAGTTTTTTTGTATCTGTTGGGATAAAAGACAACATAATAGCAACTACTCAATTAGATATTAGATGTGTCGTATTTGTGTCCATAAATGTAAAAGAACACGATTATATCACTTAAATAAGTATAATTACCAGTATGTGTGTAGTACATAGGATAGTCTTCTGCATGGGGATTCATAAAACTCCCATGAGTTTTTCCAGGTGGCCTCCAGTCGTGGCTCCTACAGGCAGATCAAGGCGGGACAGAAATCCAGGCCGTGTGTGGCCTACGAGGGGTCACACAAGTTCCTGACACGCCAGGAAGGGACCCCGAAGCCACCTAGGGTGCGAAGGGAGGGGTAGGCCGGTAGCGACACACCCGCAGTAAGGGACCCCTGGAAGAGACCAAGATATCACTTTGTGCATGCTGGAAGGGGGGAAGGAGGAATGTATGTACCTCGATCCACAATATAGAAGGGTAATATTCCATTCAAGAGTAGAGTAACTGTATGTCGAAGGCCAATTCTGACCAGGTCAAGGATCTGGTAAACTTCATACATGCAGCCTCTGAGATTAAACTTAAGCACCTAAGGTAATGCCAATTGCAACCTTATTACCCACTGGAACCGTTCAGATATTCCCTCCCCTCCCCCTCTTTTCTTGCTGCTTGTCTTCATCCATATTTTTACATTCATTCTTCTCATCTTTCCACGCAGCACATACACACTTCCCTTATTATTCATTTACATTACTTTACGCACCATTTTTTAGTCACTTCCCAGTCACTTCCCATATTGGCTTTTTCACTCCCCCCTTGTCACCATTTCCACTTGAAGCTGCTGTAGTTTTGCACATGCACTTTATACTGGAACTTTCATTGATTTTATTCTGGGACTATTTAAAATCACATTGATTTATTCATTTTACCATTTATTATTTTTTGCGCTGCACTATCTTATTATATTTTTCACTCCCCCTGCCCAATTCCCCCTCCCCGCCATCTCATACATCACACCCACACATTCCTCCCCTTCCCCCTCCCTTCCAACACCCCCTGTCTTTTCAGCTTCCCAGTCACTTTTCCCCCAAACCCCCCCCCCTCCCTCACCCCCCTTTTCCCCTTCCCCTCCCCGTCTTTCTCTCATATTTCCCCACCATTGCACCACCCTTTTCCCACACAATTCAACACAATTTCATTCCACACCCTGCTTTCACATTCATTGCTTTTGTTTTTTTCCTGTCACCCATGTTTTCCTTTCTTTTTGTGCACGATTTTTCCCCCTCCACACACTCCCTTCATTCACACACATCCTTCACCCCTCACCACATCCACTCACCCCCCACACTCCGTATCCCACTCATTCATCACTTCCTTCCCTTCCATTCCTCTTTTGATTTCACATTCACTATTTCATCTTATTTTTTTGTTCCTTCACCACACATTACACTCCTCCCTCCCCTCTTTTTCTCCCTTCCTCCCTCCCTTTCCTCATTTATTCCTTTCTTTTCTTTTCTTTTCTTCCCTTTCCTTCCCTTCCTGATCTTGTTCCCTCCTCCTTTTCCATCTTTTCTATTATATATGAAGCGCGCCATATATAATTCACACAAACCCCCCCCCCTTCTTCCCTCCTCCCTTCTCCCTTTTCTCTTTTCCCATGTCTTCCCTCCTCTCCTCATCCTGCTCTTCCCCCTCTTTTCTCTCCCCTCTTCTCCCTCCCCTCCCCTCCACCCGCCTTCCCCTTTCCCCTTTCCCCTCCCTTCTCTGTTTCCCATCCCCTTCTGCTCCCCCCCCCCAATTTCCCCCCTCCACCCTCCCAGTTCCTGTCTGAAACTTTAATCCACAGTCTAAACACTGGGATTTTAATAACCAAGTATAACCATACAAGCTCCTTTCAGAGGTTCCTACACTCGGTAGATGTGAAACATAGCCATGCCTCCCATACTCATGACAGTTACTCTACTCTTGAATGGAATATTACCCTTCTATATTGTGGATCGAGGTACATACATTCCTCCTTCCCCCCTTCCAGCATGCACAAAGTGATATCTTGGTCTCTTCCAGGGGTCCCTTACTGCGGGTGTGTCGCTACCAGCCTACCCCTCCCTTCGCACCCTAGGTGGCTTCGGGGTCCCTTCCTGGGGTGTCAGCAACTTGTGTGACCCCTAGTAAGCCACACACGGACTGGATTTCTGTCCCGCCTTGATCTGCTTGTAGGAGCCACGACTGGAGGCCACCTGGAAAAACTGATGGGAGTTTTATGAATCCCCATGCAGAAGACTATCCTATGTACTACACACATACTGGTAATTATACTTATTTAAGTGATATAATCGTGTTCTTTTACATTTATGGACACAAATACGACACATCTAATATCTAATTGAGTAGTTGCTATTATGTTGTCTTTTATCCCAACAGACACAAAAAAACTCTGAAGAAGACCTATACAAACTACAGGTCGAAACGCGTCAGTGTTGTTGTATCCTATTGACCCCTCCCCCCCTGGTATATCAGTTGAGGTGTCAGATGCTATATGTTGGTTTTACCCATGTGTGTATTGCATTATTTTTTTATATTCTGTATGGGCTTGTGTTTTATACTTCATGTGTCATAACCGTTTGACATAATAAATACTCTAAACCGATTCGGATGGACTGTGTGTCTCTCATAAACAGTTTTTATTCTTTGATCTAATCTCTGTTTAAACCCCTGCTGCCTAAAAACCCCACCAACCCAGGGGGAACCTTTCCTTCTCTCATATCCAATCTCGGGGTGAGCGGCAACCCATTGCCTCCAAATGTGTCATTATTCTCCTGTTCAAATATAAAAGATGATCTTATGCTGGGTACATAGATACCAAACTCGAGATGATTTAAAATTGCGTACAACCGTGCAGCGGCGACAAACTACATACATTTTTAAAAGCCTTTAAAAGCCTTTACAGGTTACTACTTTTTTTTTATCATTCTTATTGTAATCACGGGTAATGAAAAATATCCCCTATGATAGCAGTAGGTAGTGACAGATACTCTTTAAAAAAAAATTGGGGTCTATTAGACTCTAGATCTCTCCTCTGCACTCAAAGCATCTGACTACACCAAGATGGGTGTGATAAGATGCTTTCCCAATTTCCCAATGGAGCTGTTTATATCCGGCAAATCCTAAGTCATGAAATGCTCGTAGCTTCCGGTTTCTTAGGCCATAGAGATGATTGGAGCCATTCTGGTCTTCGATCAGCTATATGGTCAGCTGGCGGAAACACTGGCTGCATTCTCAGGTTCCCCGGTGGGACAGGAGAGTCAGAGAAAACCATGAAAGACGACGGGGAGGGGGGACGTTCCCTCCCATTGCTTGTAAAAGCAGTCTATCGGCTAATTAGCTGCTAGGATTGCTTTTACATGAAAGCTGACCGCTGGCTGAAAAGAACAATACCAAGATAAAACCTGTAGGCATCATTCTGGTATAACCACTCAAAGTCCATCAACATACCAGTACGTTACTGGTCCTTGTTGGGCATATATTGTAATGTTCTTTTTTTTTCATGCAGCCTGTGGTATGTTCACCATTAGAATACCGCCCTGCATCCACCCACATCTAATGATGGGCATACATGCACCGTTTTTTTTTTGTTTAACAGTGGTGGTGAAATCACATTCTACAGCGCTGGAGTCGCTGATTTAAGTATCGTGAGAGCAAACGCTGTTGCTGTCAAGATAAATAAATCAGTGCTGCAGCTGAATGGCGTACCTGAAAATAAAATAACGGTTAACAATAAAACACAGTAAACAGTAAAGTATAAAAGAATTACATACCTGAAAAGCAAACATGATAAAACATAGTAACAATAAAACATTGCAGTTAAAAAATATAGTAAAACAGAGCAGAACAACAGAGATAGAACAGCAGAGAGAGAGAATAGAGAAAGAATAAAACAACTATTTTTGCCTTTTTTATCTTAGATTTTCTTTGTTTTTCTTTTACTTGTTTTTTTTACACTTTTATTTGTAACTGTAATGCTGCGTACACACGTAAATTCCGATTGTGTGTTGGCTTCTTTGGACATTTGCTGTCGGAATTTGCAACAACAAAAATTTGAGAGCTGGATCTTAAATTTTTCGACAACAAAATCCGTGTGTACACAATTCCGATGCACAAAATTCCACGCATGCTTGGAATCAAGCAGAAGAGCCGCACTGGCTATTGAACTTCATTTTTCTCGGCTCGTCGTACGTGTTGTACGTCACTGCATTTTTAACGTTCGGAATTTCCAACATTTGTGTGACCGTTTGTATGCAAGACAAGTTTGAGCCAACATACGTCGGAAATAAATCCAGGATTTTGTTGTCGGAATGTCCGATCGTGTGTACGCGGCATAACTGTAGTGGTTCCAGGTTTGGGTCTCTAAAAATGCGATGGCATCTTTGGAG
The DNA here is from genome assembly GCA_028564925.1 of Lithobates sylvaticus. Taxonomy (NCBI): domain Eukaryota; kingdom Metazoa; phylum Chordata; class Amphibia; order Anura; family Ranidae; genus Lithobates; species Lithobates sylvaticus. Next base: position 553,339,480 of record CM053026.1, read on the forward strand.
ACCCTGTGAAAGTGTGTCCTAGTCTGTGCAATGCTGTATCTCGTGTGTAGTAGCATTCGAAACATTCACTGATGCAGAGACCAGGTTGGTCAGGACAGGAGGGAGAACAATAGCGGGTGTCACGCCTAAATCCGCACTTGCTACAGACACGACATCTTCTTTGGGGTGATCGATTGGTAGGGGTACCAGGGAGGACATACAGAAAATGCCTCCCATGCACCTGGCTCACTGCAATTGCATTGGGAAGTTGGGCCACAGCACCGTCTCGAAACAGAAGGGCTGTGATGATCTCTTCCTGGAATTTAAGGAAGGATCCAGTTCGCCCTGAAGCTTTGTATAGCACATAAGCGTTCAGCAGAGAAAATTGGAATAAGTATACAGACACTTTTTTGTACCAGCATCTGGCCTTACGGGCAATTGATTACGGTGCCATCAACTGGTCCTTGAGGTCCACCCCTCCCATATTAGGGTTGTATTCGAGGACACAGAGGGGTTTCTCCACAACACCAGTCGCCGTTGTAATTTGTACTGTCGTATCAGCGTGAAGGAATGACAGAACGAAAACATTCTTATTATCCCTCCACTTCACTGCGAGCAAATTATTACATCTCAAGCAGGCTATCTCCCCCAGCCTAAGACGGGAATATACAAGCTGCTGGGGTAAGCCCTGGAGATTAGATCACACAGTGCCAATTCCATGATCAAACAAGAGACTAAAAAGTGGCACGCTTGTATAATAATTTTCCCTGTATAAGTGGTACCCCTTTCCGAATAAGGGTGGCACCAAGTCCCACACAATCTTACCAGCGCTCCCTATGTGTCAGGTGCGTGTATGGAGACAGAGATGCTAGGAGGGCTCCCCTTGTGGCTAGGTGCAGCATGCTCCTGAAGTTGGGAATAGGAAGCGCGGTGCCCGAAGAAGCACGGGTGGCCGGGTGCTTGCTTGTAGTTCGATGAGCTCGGCTGCTGCGGGATGGATGGGGCAGGCGGAGCAGAACTTGCTGTGTTCAGATGAACAGAGAAACCATGAGCCAGGCCAGAGGTCATGCACAGATAGATCAGTCCAGAGAATACACAAGGGCGAGCCAAGGTCAATCACAGGCAGGGTCCAGATACAAGCTGAAGGTCAAGCCGGGAAATCAGGAAGCAGAGTCCAGGAACAGGCCAAGGGTCAGACTAGGAGATCAGGAAGCAAGGTCGAAGGCAAGCCCGGTCACAATGGGTATCTCAGGTCAGGAAGCAAGGTCAAGGTACACAAGGCAGCTGAGGAGATAATCCAGCAAGGTCCCGTGGTTGCAGACTGGCTTAAGTAGGGACACTGGCGCCAGCGTTAGGCACGCCAGTTGTGTGCCATCGCGCATGCGCAATATTGCGCATGTGTGTGCGCCAATGTGCGCTTATGCACACCGGTATGCGCCAATGCGCGCTGATGCACGGCGCGCGTGTCTTGGGACCCTCAGTGGGCATCCATGAGTGTTCAGGGCGGCATTGCCAGTACCGTGACAGCCATGTCCCTGACACTATGTAGTCTGGGCAGTTCTCTGGCTCTACGTAACTATCTCTTTCCTTGTAAACCATAAAACTATATGTATAGCCTGTGGCCCTGTCACAGAGCTTATACATCTTGACCTCATATCTGGCATGCTTGCTGGGAAGATACTGTTTGAATGACAAGCGGGCAGAAAACGTAATCAGGGTCTTATCAACCCAGACAACTTGATCAGGAGTAAACAAGGCTGCAAACTGTTGGTTGAAGTGGTTTATGAGCGGCTGAATTTTGTAGAGCCGCTTGTATTCAGGGTCTCCCCAAGGACGACAGAGTTCATTGTCATTAAAATGCATGAACCGCAAGATCTGCTCGTATCGTGTCCTGGTCAAGGAGGCAGAGAACACGGGCATATGGTGAATTAGGTCAGTGGACCAATATGACCGCAAAAAAAAAAATTTTTTAGTTATGCCCATGAGGAAGGATAGGCCCAGGAAGGTCCTAAATTTGGAGACCGTAATAGGTCTCCAATCTCTGGCAAGGGTCAACTGGGGATTAGCAGTGATCAATTGACCAGCATACAAATTGCTTTGGTCCACATTAGATCTATAGAGATCTTCCGTGAAAAACAGTGAATAAAAATCAAGTGACGTAAAATCAACTGTTTCCACCTGAATTCCGGGTTGGCCATTGAATGGGGGAAGTACAGGTGCTGCAGAAGTGGTGGGCTCCCAATTCGGATTGGCAAATGAAGCAGGAGGGGCACTGTGAGCTTGACAGGCCTGTTTTTGTGTTCTCGGTGGCTGTGGGATACTACTTGTGCTAGCCACCTCACCAGCTTGAACTGCACTTATGGGACTCACCACGTCCCCAAGTGTTACTGCAGTGCTGGATGTACGAACAGGCTGTACTAGGCCGTTGGTGCTTGCCAGTTCACCAGCAGGATGCGCCGCACTAGTACTGGCTCTCTGCTCCATACGAGAGCCTTGCGGTTCTTGCACCTCAACAACAGCAGAAGAACGGGGTCGGGTACGCCTGACCTTGGCAGGGACCATTACCCCGCCATCAGAGCTATCTGTCGGGGTGCTGCTGTCTACAGGATTGTATTCTGAGCCTGAATCTGACAGATGGGTGACTTCCTCTTCACTCTCATCTGTCATGTTTAGAAACGTGTAGGCCTCTTCACTAGTGTACCTTCGATTGGACATTGTGGCCTCTAAATTTACTGGTAAAACTAGTGAAACTCACAGGAAAAAAGAGCACCTGATTGTCAGCGACTGCTTCAAACGCTACCCAAAAAGCTGTTAGCGTTCGCAGGGATCAGGCCTGACTCTGTGAACACTGCAGTTATGTGTTTTGTAAGTGACAGTGATCGATTGATACTGCATTTGGGTGGGCTGGGATGGGTGGAGGGGCTAAACGCAGGTGCTAGAAGGTATCTGGGCTGATCCCACTAACACTGCATTTTTGGGAATCCTAAACTACTGGGGAAGCTAGTATAGATCTGATCAGACGCTGCCTGGGGCGACGCGGACCCTAACTGACGCTAAAAACTAACTGATGTCACCTGCCGGGTGATCAGGGGTTAAACCTGCTCTGACGCTATAAAAAAATAACAAACTAACCAGTCACCCGTAACACTAATACGGTGATCACTGGTGACAGGGGGTGATCAAGGGGTTAAACATTTATTAGGGGGGGTTAGGGGGGTACCCTAAAGCTACCTGGGCCTACTACTAACTGCCCTAACGCTGATTAGTGTCACAAATGACACCAGTACAGTGATCTGTGAAAAATCTGACAACTGTACTGGGTGACACTGTAACAGGGAGTGAATGGGGTTAACTGGGGAGGCAATCGGGGGTAGATTGGGGGGGTGACAAGTGTAACTGCGTGTGCTGGTGTTAGTGTAGTGTTGGTGCAACTTACTGTGAGATGTCCTCTTTCCTCTCTCTGGAACGAAAAGAGTTCCCTGAGGGGAGATGACATCACTTCCCCTTCGATTTCGCGCAGCGGTGCCATTGTGCCACAGTATATGTACGCAAGCCGGTCGGGAACCAGTTAAAAATGATATTCCACGCTTGTACTGTAGTCAGCCTATTGTTAAGACACATGGACCTTATGTCGTTTTTTTTGTTTTTATTTTGAATAGAATAGAAAAGGGTCGATCAAGTTTTTATTGCTGTTTAGTGTTCCAGCTGAGCAAAATTACTTTCTATTTGTCCTGGTACCTATAATCGCAGGCAAGAGAGGGATAATTGAAAATTTACTGGAAGACAAATAGAATGAAAATCTTCCAACAGGGAAAGAGTTCTCCTCTCAATTCCTGTTGTGCATGGGGTTGGGGTGTTTTGTAATTCAAAAGAAAGATTTTTTTATTTTTTTTTTAACAACAGTGTGAATATTTGTAGTTTAATGTAATTCTATTATATTGAACAATGTAACCCATTAAGATCTTTATTCATTTGACTACTGAATAATTCTGTATTGGTAAATAAAGCCAATATGTTCTAGGTATTTTTTTAATGCCTTCTTAATACTAGCTTAGATAACTACATTTGATTAACAATCATTCATAATTAAATGGTTATGACTGAGGCCTTATAGGCTGAAACGCGTCAACTGACTTAATCTGCGTTTGTTCACTGTGGCTTTTCAATAAAATGAAGAAATGTTAAGAGCAACAAGGGTGTGGATCATTTTTTCCATATTACTCTACTCAGCCAGCGACTGTGGATCAAGCACCTGGAAGCTCTGCTATGTATGTGTTGTATGGATAGTAGCACTGACTTTTCTGTTTATATTCATAATTAAATGACTAAACTACTGATTAAAATTGTATTTATTAAGGTTTACAATGTTTTATTAAATGTCATTTTTAATAGCATGTCATTACCACTGATTTAGCTATTCCCTTGAAAAAAGATATTCTTGCTCACCTAAACATCCTTTTCAGTAAACTTCTTGTAATTAGTGGATACATCTGTGGGTATACCATTCTATATTGCGTTTTTCCACAAACTAATGTGGTATAAATGAACACATTTCTATATTGCAGTTAACATTAACTAAGGTAGATGAGTAGCAATTGGATTACTTAAGATTATTTCTCCCCCCGAACCCCAGCTTTGAGCTCATTGTATTTTTTCCCTAGTGGCACATACCCACACTAAGCCTACAATATGCATTTATAGACAATATAATACAATCTTTATTTTTGGGGATATAGCTTTTGTAATAGTCTGTAATTTAACTTTTTCATTTTATTATACATGGCACTGAGCTCTTTTTCTTTACCATGGAAACAATATGAATGTACATGCAGAGCCTTCTTGTTTACTTACAGTAAAGCCTGAATTTATCACATCAAGACTTTTTACATTTTTCTGTATTCTACATTTATACACATTTCTTTCTATAACTTGATTAGGAAAGTTAATTTCATTATTGTTTCTTCTAAAAGCAGTTTGAGTCTATTTTATAGCAAACTAGCAAAATATGCATGTTTGAGTTGGATGAATACAGATGTGTGCATCATTGCACTGATGGTGAATGAGAAATTGTTGGCATGTGAGGAAATGTGTGTTGGTTCTGTGCCAATGAGAACAGGAATTATTGGTCCTTATAATGATATTGACATAGGCCAGCTAATCCTTTATGCTCCATGTTTGGGCCAACTTGTAAAGAGGTGCTTCCAAAGGTTCTCTGTGTTAAAAGTTTTTTCTGCTGCTCGAGATGTGGGTTTGTAAGTCATTTGCAATGTAGATTTATTGCACTGTGTCTTGGATTGTCCTTTTGGTCTGGTTGTTCCTGAAAAGGAAGGGTTAATGCTGCTGGTCAGGTTTTTCCCACACTTTTTAGGAAGGTTACCATCCCCTGCAGGTAACCATATAAATAAGTGCTCATTAGTGCCCCTGACAAAATGTAGTCATTAATCTGTCGGATTGTACCACACCTTGGGGGGGGTGCCCAGTCAGGGTTCCCAGTTGGGTATGGAACACATGGACTTATGTTGCCACTCATGGAAGTATTACCTGTTGTGGCTTATCGCTGTCTCATGTGGATTACAAAAACAAAATGTTAATAAATTGTTGGTACAGGTCAGATCACATTTTATCCGAAGATGATCATACATTGCAGGGGGCACATTTGCAACTGGGGCTCTTTCTCAAAGTGGCGATTTTCTATAAGTGGAAGCACTTCTGACTCTGCACTCAGCGAATGCACAAAGCGAAAGGACACAAGAAAATACTTTTAAAAACACTACACAGACATCAGGTGACCTTGTTTACCCCTTTAGCTCTTTCTCCTTTTTAACATGCACTCTCTACCACTCCTTTTGACAGCTCTGTCCTCTATCCTAAAACTATCTCTCCTTCACCCCTCTCCTCCCCCCCACAGCATATATATATATCTTCCTCACTTCTGTCCTCTCCTTATTACTGCACCCACCAACTCCTGCTAATTCTAAATCCACACACACTAAAAATCTCCAAGACCCTGGGGCATGTCAGTTCATATAAATTCAACTCCCATATTACCTCCCTCACCCTCCTGCTTTTCCTAACATCTGGAGATATATCCCCAAACCCTGGGCCTCCATCATTTAACTGTACCCCATGCACCCATCACCCTGCACCCTCTGGCAGCAGACGCAATCAACACAATTTAGTTCCCATTTCTATTCTTCCCAAGACCAGACTCCCTTTCTCTTGTGCCCTTTGGAACTCCCGCTCTGTCTGCAACAAACTCACCTCTCTCCATGACCTCTTTATCGTCAACTCATTTAACCTACTCGCCATTACCGAAACCTGGCTCCACAAATCCGACACTGCGTCGTCTGCTGCCCTATCCCATGGTGTATAAAACGACAAAAACTGGCGCTGGAGAAAAATAAATAATAAAAAATATATAAATTGGTGCTGATAAAATATGGTGCAAATGTGTTGACAGATTGCAGCTGCTGTAATGGAAGTGCTACAACTTCTAAAATGTGAACAACGAAAAAAAGGAACAGCGCTAGCAAATACTAACAAACAGTGTACCAATATACAAATCTGTTGGTGTGTGTAGTGGTGAGGCTACAAACCTGTAGGTGTATATGGAAGTGAGACTACAATAATAAACCACAATATTTGCACATAAATAATAACATGAGTTAAGTGCCAACAAAAGTAAAAAAGTAAAAAAGTAAAAAACAGTCCAGCAAAGTAGAAAGTCCCTTCTTGGACTGGACTCACCCAGATGCAGAGGCTGTGCCTATGAAATCAAGCAGAGAGACTGTGATCTGAGTCCATGGGACATATGATGTGAAGCTGGCTGGTGGTTCAGGATGACCCGGATATCTGGGGGCTTGCTACTGGTGCCATCTCCATGGGTCTTGCAGATTAATGCCTCAAGGAAAGGAATGCTAAATGGTGAAATACCGTTGCAATAAAAAGTATATGCGCGCAATGCGCTACTCACAGAGTTTAAACGAAGGCAGGCTTATCAGAAAAACTTCCGTGAATGCCGCTGGATAAGCGTGCGTTCCACGGAGGCAGGATGTGACGTCGGTGATTGCGTTCGGCCGGAAATGACGTCGACGCGTTTCGCCCCTCCTCCAGGGCGTCATCAAAGGACATAATCTCCGGCCAACATAGGAGATATTTATACCAAAAAAACATACAGAACTCCTCCTCAAAGGGAGGAGCAAAAACGCCAATCAATTAGATGACGACAAGTTCAGAGACATAGTCAAAGTGATCATCATTTAAGATTGCCTTGTGTAAACTTTATTTAAACAAATAAAACATGACAACAAGCATATCCGTCCACAGCATATATGAGTATACTGTGAAGGAAATATATGGTATGCATAAATTGTCAGGATAAAAATTCATATATAAAATGCATAAATATGATTACATATATAAAATAGGAAAAATGAGAAATATATAAAATAAAATTAAAATCTGTGTACAAAATGGATGCGGAACTTGAAGAGTATTCATAAATTTGGAAGTGGCCACGGCTGGAATAAGACACATAGGAAATAAAAAAATTTAAATAAAATAAATGTAGATATAAAAATTTAAATAAAAATAAAAATAAAATAAAAATGAAAAAATTAGAATGAAAATAAATAGAAAAAATATGAAAAAAATATAAAATAAAAATAGAAATAGAATTAAAATAAAAAAAATAAAAATAAAACTAAAAATTATAAAATGGAATTAAAAATATGAAAAATAAATAAAAATAAAAATAAAAATAAAAATAAAATAAAATAAAAGAAAAAAGGAAGAAAACAGTGAAAAAAGTGGTGTAAAGGAAAAAATTATGTATCTATTCCAAAGGTGACAACTCAAAACCATTACCAATTTGACAAAAAACAGTTCAGATCGAGATCAATATTAATACCCAGTGGACTCATAGTAGACAGTCTGTGAATCCATTGGGTTTCATTTTGCGAAATTGCACGTTTGAGGTTGGACCCTCGCCAGTGCTCTTCCACTTTATCGATTCCACAAAAAGTCAGAACACTAGGATCTCGACCATGATGTAATCTAAAATGATTGGAAAGGCTGTGCTGTCTATATCCTTTTCTGATCCTATTAACATGCTCCCTTAACCTTACTCCTAAGGGTCTGGTGGTCCTCCCAACATATTGGAGCCCACATGGGCAGGATAGGAGGTAGGTCACGTGTGTAGTGCCACAAGTAATAAACTTTTTGATTTCATAAGATCTACCTGTGACATGAGATTCAAAATGCGTAGTTTTCCGTTTTCTGAACTTAGAGGTTTTACAGATCATACATCTCCCACAACTGAAAAAACCAGTCTGGTTCAAAAAAGTAAACAATTTTTTGGGTGGATTGACAACATTGTGTGCCAATTGCAATCTAAGGGTAGGTGGTTTAGTATAGATAAATTTAGGTTTACCAGGTAGCACTTTTTTTAGCTCCTTATCTTCCAGTAGAAGAGACCAATGCTTTTTTATGATTTTCTCAAAATCTCTGTACTGGCGATTAAAACCCGTAAGAAAAGCAATCCCAAAGTCTTGTTCTTTTCCCGATTTTTTCTTGAATAATTCATTTCTATCCATCTCTCCAATCTCATTCCTGACCTTTTTAAGATTGTTTAGATTGTATCCCTTGTCCACAAAACGTTTGATGATTACATTGGACTGTGCATTATAATCCTCCTTCTTGTTACAATTGCGTCTAACCCTAAGCATTTGGCTCTTAGGTATGCCATTCAACCACCTAGGATGATGGCAGCTGGTGAGCGGGATGTAGCCATTCCTGTCTACATCCTTGAAAAAGGTACGTGTGTACAATTTGTTGTCCTCTTTATAAATTGTTAGATCCAAAAAATTAATTTCTTGGCAGCTGAAAGTTTCTGAGAATGATATACCAAACGGGTTGTTGCCCATTTTTTCAAGGAATATTCTGAAAGAATCCTGCGACCCAGCCCAAACAATAAAGATGTCATCTATATATCTTTTATATAGCCTTAATTCTGGGATATTGGTTTTATAGATCGCATCTCTTTCCCACAAGCTCATGAAGAGGTTTGCCACAGATGGGGCATATTTTGCCCCCATTGCAACGCCCCTCTTCTGCCTATAAAATTCTTTTTCGTGCCAAAAGAAATTATGGCTCATTGCCAGATCTAAAACTTGTAAGATGAATTCTATTTGTTTGGTTTTAATATTGGTGCTCGTCAGAGCCCAATTTACGGCCTCGAGAGCATGTGACTGCTGGATATTCGTATATAGAGAATTGACATCTATACTGGCAAGGATACAGTTGTCATCAACGATCATTGGACTAAGTAGCTCAATTAAATCTTTACTGTCTTTTAAATATGCAGGACATTTGATAGTGAGTGGCTGTAAGAAGTAGTCCACATATTCACCAACTCTGGAGAACAATGATTCAATACCACTAATAATCGGTCGTCCTGGTGGTTTAAGTGGATTTTTATGCAATTTTGGTAGCTGGTAAATCACGGGAACTTTGGGAGCGTCTGGAATTAAATACCGTGCTTCCTTCTTTTTTAGTATACCATCGGTTGTAGCAGTCTTGATTAGTTTTTTAAGTTTATCTTTGAATTTCTTGGTGGGGTTGCCCTTCAGTTTGTCATATGTATCCTGATCACTCACCAATCTATTAAGTTCAGTAAGATAGTCAGTTTTATTTAGTATCACAACCCCCCCACCCTTGTCTGCTGACCTAATTACTATGTTTTTATTCTTTTCCAACATCTCCAGACCACTTTCCAAATCAGCTTTTTTTCTGTTCGGTCGTACGGCAAGTTTTGCTAAGTCTTGCTCAACCAGGGATTTAAAAGCCCCTACGAAATGGTTATTGGCTATTTGTGGATTGAATGTAGAATTATTCTTAAGAGAGCTATGATGATAGTTTTCAGCACAAGCCTCTGGTGGTGAAGTACTCTTTGCAAAAAATTTTTTTATGTTAATTTTTCTAATAAATTTTTGAAAGTCAATAAAAGTATCAAATTTATTCAAGTTCCTATCCATGGCAAATTTTAGACCTAGGTCCAAAATTTTAAGTTCATCCTTGGAAAAAATTGCATCACTGAGATTAAAAATTCCCTCCATCAAGTTTCTCTTTTTCGTTTGCCTTTTGCCTCCTCTGCATCCTCTTTTTCTTCTCTTCTTTCTATTTCTCCAGGCAATTGGGATGCTGTGGGATACCATGGTATCCACTCTTCCTCCTCTTTCCTGTTTTGCTGACTCGGGTTGTTCTTCCCCCGACCTCTGGGTGTGCCACCACCTCTTCCTCTCGGCATTGGAGGTCCCCCCGATCCCCTCCTCTGAAAATCCCCTCTTGAATTATTAGGGTACCAACCACGTCCCCTACTATTCTGGGGAGGGCCATAATCCGAGTGGTTCATTGGCCAACACACCCAGAGGTCGGGGGAAGAACAACCCGAGTCAGCAAAACAGGAAAGAGGAGGAAGAGTGGATACCATGGTATCCCACAGCATCCCAATTGCCTGGAGAAATAGAAAGAAGAGAAGAAAAAGAGGATGCAGAGGAGGCAAAAGGCAAACGAAAAAGAGAAACTTGATGGAGGGAATTTTTAATCTCAGTGATGCAATTTTTTCCAAGGATGAACTTAAAATTTTGGACCTAGGTCTAAAATTTGCCATGGATAGGAACTTGAATAAATTTGATACTTTTATTGACTTTCAAAAATTTATTAGAAAAATTAACATAAAAAAATTTTTTGCAAAGAGTACTTCACCACCAGAGGCTTGTGCTGAAAACTATCATCATAGCTCTCTTAAGAATAATTCTACATTCAATCCACAAATAGCCAATAACCATTTCGTAGGGGCTTTTAAATCCCTGGTTGAGCAAGACTTAGCAAAACTTGCCGTACGACCGAACAGAAAAAAAGCTGATTTGGAAAGTGGTCTGGAGATGTTGGAAAAGAATAAAAACATAGTAATTAGGTCAGCAGACAAGGGTGGGGGGGTTGTGATACTAAATAAAACTGACTATCTTACTGAACTTAATAGATTGGTGAGTGATCAGGATACATATGACAAACTGAAGGGCAACCCCACCAAGAAATTCAAAGATAAACTTAAAAAACTAATCAAGACTGCTACAACCGATGGTATACTAAAAAAGAAGGAAGCACGGTATTTAATTCCAGACGCTCCCAAAGTTCCCGTGATTTACCAGCTACCAAAATTGCATAAAAATCCACTTAAACCACCAGGACGACCGATTATTAGTGGTATTGAATCATTGTTCTCCAGAGTTGGTGAATATGTGGACTACTTCTTACAGCCACTCACTATCAAATGTCCTGCATATTTAAAAGACAGTAAAGATTTAATTGAGCTACTTAGTCCAATGATCGTTGATGACAACTGTATCCTTGCCAGTATAGATGTCAATTCTCTATATACGAATATCCAGCAGTCACATGCTCTCGAGGCCGTAAATTGGGCTCTGACGAGCACCAATATTAAAACCAAACAAATAGAATTCATCTTACAAGTTTTAGATCTGGCAATGAGCCATAATTTCTTTTGGCACGAAAAAGAATTTTATAGGCAGAAGAGGGGCGTTGCAATGGGGGCAAAATATGCCCCATCTGTGGCAAACCTCTTCATGAGCTTGTGGGAAAGAGATGCGATCTATAAAACCAATATCCCAGAATTAAGGCTATATAAAAGATATATAGATGACATCTTTATTGTTTGGGCTGGGTCGCAGGATTCTTTCAGAATATTCCTTGAAAAAATGGGCAACAACCCGTTTGGTATATCATTCTCAGAAACTTTCAGCTGCCAAGAAATTAATTTTTTGGATCTAACAATTTATAAAGAGGACAACAAATTGTACACACGTACCTTTTTCAAGGATGTAGACAGGAATGGCTACATCCCGCTCACCAGCTGCCATCATCCTAGGTGGTTGAATGGCATACCTAAGAGCCAAATGCTTAGGGTTAGACGCAATTGTAACAAGAAGGAGGATTATAATGCACAGTCCAATGTAATCATCAAACGTTTTGTGGACAAGGGATACAATCTAAACAATCTTAAAAAGGTCAGGAATGAGATTGGAGAGATGGATAGAAATGAATTATTCAAGAAAAAATCGGGAAAAGAACAAGACTTTGGGATTGCTTTTCTTACGGGTTTTAATCGCCAGTACAGAGATTTTGAGAAAATCATAAAAAAGCATTGGTCTCTTCTACTGGAAGATAAGGAGCTAAAAAAAGTGCTACCTGGTAAACCTAAATTTATCTATACTAAACCACCTACCCTTAGATTGCAATTGGCACACAATGTTGTCAATCCACCCAAAAAATTGTTTACTTTTTTGAACCAGACTGGTTTTTTCAGTTGTGGGAGATGTATGATCTGTAAAACCTCTAAGTTCAGAAAACGGAAAACTACGCATTTTGAATCTCATGTCACAGGTAGATCTTATGAAATCAAAAAGTTTATTACTTGTGGCACTACACACGTGACCTACCTCCTATCCTGCCCATGTGGGCTCCAATATGTTGGGAGGACCACCAGACCCTTAGGAGTAAGGTTAAGGGAGCATGTTAATAGGATCAGAAAAGGATATAGACAGCACAGCCTTTCCAATCATTTTAGATTACATCATGGTCGAGATCCTAGTGTTCTGACTTTTTGTGGAATCGATAAAGTGGAAGAGCACTGGCGAGGGTCCAACCTCAAACGTGCAATTTCGCAAAATGAAACCCAATGGATTCACAGACTGTCTACTATGAGTCCACTGGGTATTAATATTGATCTCGATCTGAACTGTTTTTTGTCAAATTGGTAATGGTTTTGAGTTGTCACCTTTGGAATAGATACATAATTTTTTCCTTTACACCACTTTTTTCACTGTTTTCTTCCTTTTTTCTTTTATTTTATTTTATTTTATTTTTATTTTTATTTTTATTTTTATTTATTTTTCATATTTTTAATTCCATTTTATAATTTTTTTTAGTTTTATTTTTTTTTTATTTTAATTCTATTTCTATTTTTATTTTATATTTTTTCATATTTTTTCTATTTATTTTCATTCTAATTTTTTCATTTTTTTTTATTTTATTTTTTTTTTAAATTTTTTATATCTACATTTATTTTATTTAAATTTTTTTATTTCCTATGTGTCTTATTCCAGCCGTGGCCACGTCCAAATTTATGAATACTCTTCAAGTTCCGCATCCATTTTGTACACAGATTTTAATTTTATTTTATATTTCTCATTTTTCCTATTTTATATATGTAATCATATTTATGCATTTTATATATGAATTTTTATCCTGACAATTTATGCATACCATATATTTCCTTCACAGTATACTCATATATGCTGTGGACGGATATGCTTGTTGTCATGTTTTATTTGTTTAAATAAAGTTTACACAAGGCAATCTTAAATGATGATCACTTTGACTATGTCTCTGAACTTGTCGTCATCTAATTGATTGGCGTTTTTGCTCCTCCCTTTGAGGAGGAGTTCTGTATGTTTTTTTGGTATAAATATCTCCTATGTTGGCCGGAGATTATGTCCTTTGATGACGCCCTGGAGGAGGGGCGAAACGCGTCGACGTCATTTCCGGCCGAACGCAATCACCGACGTCACATCCTGCCTCCGTGGAACGCACGCTTATCCAGCGGCATTCACGGAAGTTTTTCTGATAAGCCTGCCTTCGTTTAAACTCTGTGAGTAGCGCATTGCGCGCATATACTTTTTATTGCAACGGTATTTCACCATTTAGCATTCCTTTCCTTGAGGCATTAATCTGCAAGACCCATGGAGATGGCACCAGTAGCAAGCCCCCAGATATCCGGGTCATCCTGAACCACCAGCCAGCTTCACATCATATGTCCCATGGACTCAGATCACAGTCTCTCTGCTTGATTTCATAGGCACAGCCTCTGCATCTGGGTGAGTCCAGTCCAAGAAGGGACTTTCTACTTTGCTGGACTGTTTTTTACTTTTTTACTTTTTTACTTTTGTTGGCACTTAACTCATGTTATTATTTATGTGCAAATATTGTGGTTTATTATTGTAGTCTCACTTCCATATACACCTACAGGTTTGTAGCCTCACCACTACACACACCAACAGATTTGTATATTGGTACACTGTTTGTTAGTATTTGCTAGCGCTGTTCCTTTTTTTCGTTGTTCACATTTTAGAAGTTGTAGCACTTCCATTACAGCAGCTGCAATCTGTCAACACATTTGCACCATATTTTATCAGCACCAATTTATATATTTTTTATTATTTATTTTTCTCCAGCGCCAGTTTTTGTCGTTTTATATTCTTTACCATTTTTTGGGTTGCACTTGGCAGCTATGGAGATTTTTTCTTTCACTAATAATAGAAATTTAAACGCAGATGATTTCTTTTCACCCAACAATGATCATGTAGACATCAATTTAGATTTCAAGCACCTAAAAAATGCTCTTGATAAGCAAATTAGAACGTGGTGGGACATTTTTACCTTGAAAAAATATGTCAAGGATAAAATTACCCCCAGATGTCTAAGATGGGACGTTGCTCCCAATGATGGGTTGGTGGACAAAGATTTAGAAATTGAATGGTTCTCTTTTTTCAACCATAGTGAAAAAAAGCTATTAGAGATGTTAATAGGAAGAAAAGAGAAGAAATTGCAGTTAATTGAAACTAACATAAAAGCAATTAAATTAAAATTGGGTCCCATTATCGCTTCTGGTGAGCACAAAGAAAAATTGAAACAGCTCCAAGATTTTGTTGATAAACTAGATAAGGATACCCAAAAGAAAAAAAAAAAAAAATTCTTAAGAGATTCCAATGATTACAAAATCAACAAAGTTTACAAATGGCAAGAGGTGACTGAGCCACCCAATCATTCAACTAGAGATCCAGGAACAAATCCGTAATTCATATCAGATGTGGTAAAAACTCCTGCAAGGAAATATGATGGTTCTCTACGGGATTACGAAAAGGGAAACCATTACAATGGGGAGCACCATCGGTCTACCCCTCCCCAGTATGGGGCACCCTCTTATAACCGATTTGACCCCCCCACCTATGATCCGGGTTATTCATCCAACAGGGGATCATATAATCAACGAGGTTATGGCAACAGAGGAGGAGGGTATCCAGGTGGACCACCGTGGTCCCAAGCACAATCTGGGTATTACCCCCCCCCAAGTCATAGAGGATATGATCATAGGGGTGGTAACCATAATGGCCAATCTTGGCCAATGAACCACTCGGATTATGGCCCTCCCCAGAATAGTAGGGGACGTGGTTGGTACCCTAATAATTCAAGAGGGGATTTTCAGAGGAGGGGATCGGGGGGACCTCCAATGCCGAGAGGAAGAGGTGGTGGCACACCCAGAGGTCGGGGGAAGAACAACCCGAGTCAGCAAAACAGGAAAGAGGAGGAAGAGTGGATACCATGGTATCCCACAGCATCCCAATTGCCTGGAGAAATAGAAAGAAGAGAAGAAAAAGAGGATGCAGAGGAGGCAAAAGGCAAACGAAAAAGAGAAACTTGATGGAGGGAATTTTTAATCTCAGTGATGCAATTTTTTCCAAGGATGAACTTAAAATTTTGGACCTAGGTCTAAAATTTGCCATGGATAGGAACTTGAATAAATTTGATACTTTTATTGACTTTCAAAAATTTATTAGAAAAATTAACATAAAAAATTTTTTTGCAAAGAGTACTTCACCACCAGAGGCTTGTGCTGAAAACTATCATCATAGCTCTCTTAAGAATAATTCTACATTCAATCCACAAATAGCCAATAACCATTTCGTAGGGGCTTTTAAATCCCTGGTTGAGCAAGACTTAGCAAAACTTGCCGTACGACCGAACAGAAAAAAAGCTGATTTGGAAAGTGGTCTGGAGATGTTGGAAAAGAATAAAAACATAGTAATTAGGTCAGCAGACAAGGGTGGGGGGGTTGTGATACTAAATAAAACTGACTATCTTACTGAACTTAATAGATTGGTGAGTGATCAGGATACATATGACAAACTGAAGGGCAACCCCACCAAGAAATTCAAAGATAAACTTAAAAAACTAATCAAGACTGCTACAACCGATGGTATACTAAAAAAGAAGGAAGCACGGTATTTAATTCCAGACGCTCCCAAAGTTCCCGTGATTTACCAGCTACCAAAATTGCATAAAAATCCACTTAAACCACCAGGACGACCGATTATTAGTGGTATTGAATCATTGTTCTCCAGAGTTGGTGAATATGTGGACTACTTCTTACAGCCACTCACTATCAAATGTCCTGCATATTTAAAAGACAGTAAAGATTTAATTGAGCTACTTAGTCCAATGATCGTTGATGACAACTGTATCCTTGCCAGTATAGATGTCAATTCTCTATATACGAATATCCAGCAGTCACATGCTCTCGAGGCCGTAAATTGGGCTCTGACGAGCACCAATATTAAAACCAAACAAATAGAATTCATCTTACAAGTTTTAGATCTGGCAATGAGCCATAATTTCTTTTGGCACGAAAAAGAATTTTATAGGCAGAAGAGGGGCGTTGCAATGGGGGCAAAATATGCCCCATCTGTGGCAAACCTCTTCATGAGCTTGTGGGAAAGAGATGCGATCTATAAAACCAATATCCCAGAATTAAGGCTATATAAAAGATATATAGATGACATCTTTATTGTTTGGGCTGGGTCGCAGGATTCTTTCAGAATATTCCTTGAAAAAATGGGCAACAACCCGTTTGGTATATCATTCTCAGAAACTTTCAGCTGCCAAGAAATTAATTTTTTGGATCTAACAATTTATAAAGAGGACAACAAATTGTACACACGTACCTTTTTCAAGGATGTAGACAGGAATGGCTACATCCCGCTCACCAGCTGCCATCATCCTAGGTGGTTGAATGGCATACCTAAGAGCCAAATGCTTAGGGTTAGACGCAATTGTAACAAGAAGGAGGATTATAATGCACAGTCCAATGTAATCATCAAACGTTTTGTGGACAAGGGATACAATCTAAACAATCTTAAAAAGGTCAGGAATGAGATTGGAGAGATGGATAGAAATGAATTATTCAAGAAAAAATCGGGAAAAGAACAAGACTTTGGGATTGCTTTTCTTACGGGTTTTAATCGCCAGTACAGAGATTTTGAGAAAATCATAAAAAAGCATTGGTCTCTTCTACTGGAAGATAAGGAGCTAAAAAAAGTGCTACCTGGTAAACCTAAATTTATCTATACTAAACCACCTACCCTTAGATTGCAATTGGCACACAATGTTGTCAATCCACCCAAAAAATTGTTTACTTTTTTGAACCAGACTGGTTTTTTCAGTTGTGGGAGATGTATGATCTGTAAAACCTCTAAGTTCAGAAAACGGAAAACTACGCATTTTGAATCTCATGTCACAGGTAGATCTTATGAAATCAAAAAGTTTATTACTTGTGGCACTACACACGTGACCTACCTCCTATCCTGCCCATGTGGGCTCCAATATGTTGGGAGGACCACCAGACCCTTAGGAGTAAGGTTAAGGGAGCATGTTAATAGGATCAGAAAAGGATATAGACAGCACAGCCTTTCCAATCATTTTAGATTACATCATGGTCGAGATCCTAGTGTTCTGACTTTTTGTGGAATCGATAAAGTGGAAGAGCACTGGCGAGGGTCCAACCTCAAACGTGCAATTTCGCAAAATGAAACCCAATGGATTCACAGACTGTCTACTATGAGTCCACTGGGTATTAATATTGATCTCGATCTGAACTGTTTTTTGTCAAATTGGTAATGGTTTTGAGTTGTCACCTTTGGAATAGATACATAATTTTTTCCTTTACACCACTTTTTTCACTGTTTTCTTCCTTTTTTCTTTTATTTTATTTTATTTTTTTTTTATTTTTATTTTTATTTTTATTTATTTTTTTCATATTTTTAATTCCATTTTATAATTTTTATTTTTTTTTATTTTTTTTTATTTTTTTTTATTTTAATTCTATTTCTATTTTTATTTTATATTTTTTCATATTTTTTCTATTTATTTTCATTCTAATTTTTTCATTTTTTTTATTTTATTTTTATTTAAATTTTTATATCTACATTTATTTTATTTTAAATTTTTTTATTTCCTATGTGTCTTATTCCAGCCGTGGCCACGTCCAAATTTATGAATACTCTTCAAGTTCCGCATCCATTTTGTACACAGATTTTAATTTTATTTTATATATTTCTCATTTTTCCTATTTTATATATGTAATCATATTTATGCATTTTATATATGAATTTTTATCCTGACAATTTATGCATACCATATATTTCCTTCACAGTATACTCATATATGCTGTGGACGGATATGCTTGTTGTCATGTTTTATTTGTTTAAATAAAGTTTACACAAGGCAATCTTAAATGATGATCACTTTGACTATGTCTCTGAACTTGTCGTCATCTAATTGATTGGCGTTTTTGCTCCTCCCTTTGAGGAGGAGTTCTGTATGTTTTTTTGGTATAAATATCTCCTATGTTGGCCGGAGATTATGTCCTTTGATGACGCCCTGGAGGAGGGGCGAAACGCGTCGACGTCATTTCCGGCCGAACGCAATCACCGACGTCACATCCTGCCTCCGTGGAACGCACGCTTATCCAGCGGCATTCACGGAAGTTTTTCTGATAAGCCTGCCTTCGTTTAAACTCTGTGAGTAGCGCATTGCGCGCATATACTTTTTATTGCAACGGTATTTCACCATTTAGCATTCCTTTCCTTGAGGCATTAATCTGCAAGACCCATGGAGATGGCACCAGTAGCAAGCCCCCAGATATCCGGGTCATCCTGAACCACCAGCCAGCTTCACATCATATGTCCCATGGACTCAGATCACAGTCTCTCTGCTTGATTTCATAGGCACAGCCTCTGCATCTGGGTGAGTCCAGTCCAAGAAGGGACTTTCTACTTTGCTGGACTGTTTTTTACTTTTTTACTTTTTTACTTTTGTTGGCACTTAACTCATGTTATTATTTATGTGCAAATATTGTGGTTTATTATTGTAGTCTCACTTCCATATACACCTACAGGTTTGTAGCCTCACCACTACACACACCAACAGATTTGTATATTGGTACACTGTTTGTTAGTATTTGCTAGCGCTATCCCATGGTGGTCTTCTCTGGACTCACTCCCCCAGATCCAATGGAAGTAAGGGAGGAGGTGTCGGAATCCTTCTAGCCCCACATAGCACCTTTCAGGTACTTCAGCCACCTCCCTCTATGTCACTCTCCTCTTTCGAAGCACACTGCATTTGTCTTTTCACTCCAATTTCTCTAAGGATAGCCGTGATCTACAGGCCTCCTGGACCAGTATCAACCTTTCTTGATGACTTCTCTGCCTGGCTACCCTACTTTCTTTCCTCTAAAATCCCCACAATCATTCTCGGGGACTTCAACATCCCTATTAATACCAACACTCCTGCCCCTTCCAAACTTCTCAGCCTAACCTCCTCCTTTGACCTGAAGCAGTGGATACATGCTCCTACTCACTCCGAAGGCAATATCCTTGACCTAATTTTCTCTCACCTTTGCACTCCATGCAACCTCTCTAACTATCCATTCCCTCTCTCTGGTGACCACCTTATTAGTTTCACTCTCTCCCTCTCATTCACCTCCTCTCCCTCCAACCGCCTTAAAGTTTCAGTCTCAACCCTTCTCTTCTCTACTCTGCTATCGACAACCTCTACGACAAAATCCCACCCCTATCCTGCACCAACCTAGCCACTTCTGTCTACAACGCTTAACTTCTAGCCTCACTGGACTCACTGACCCCCCTCACTACACACAGAATCAAGCCCTGACCCCTTCAACCTTGGCAAACAGATGTTACTAGAAGTCTGAAAAAACGTAGTCGTGCTCATGAGCGCCTGTGGTGTAAGACCAAGTCTCAGAGAGATTTCAACCAATATAAATCTGCCCTCCAAAAATACAATTCCAGCCTCCTCTCTGCCAAGCAGACCTATTTTAGCACTCTCATTAGCAACTTATCATCCCGTCCCCATCAACTCTTCTCTACCTTCAACTCTCTACTTTGTCCTACAGCGCCTCCACCCGCCAACTCACTCACTGCCCAGGAGATCACCAATCACTTCAAACAGAAGATTGATACAATTCGCGTGGAGATCTCTACTGTTCTGATACCCTTCACGCTTTACGCTTCATGCCCACAGGCACAATCATTACTTCCCTCTTTCAACCACACCACTATAGACGAAGTTGCTAAACTACTTGATAATGTCCACCTTACCACCTGCCCTCTGGATCCTGTTCCCTCACAAATGCTACGTTCACCCTCTGGCTCTATGCTACACTCTCTAACCCACATCTTCAATCTCTCCCTCTCTTCTGGCATCTTCCCCAACTCTCTAAAACATGCACTTGTCAGACCCATACTTAAAAAGCCCTCACTGGACCCATCCAATCTTAACAAGCTATGCCCCATCTCCTTGCTCCTTCTTATCCAAACTCCTCGAATGTCTGGTCTACAACCGACTTGATCCCCTTCAGTCTGGATTCTGTCCTCAACACTCCACAGATACTGCTCTCCCAAAACTAACAAATGATCTAGTAACGGCCAAAACCAATCGACTATATTCTGTACTCCTACTCCTGGACCTCTCTGCTGCCTTTGATACGGTTGACCACCCCCTCCTCCTCAAAAAACTCCACACCTTTGGTCTCCGTGACTGTACTCTTCGCTGGTTCTCTTCCTGCTTATCCAACCGCACCTTTAGCGTTTCTTACAACTCTACTTCCTCCTCACCTCGTTCTTTCTCTGTTGGGGTCCCCCAAGGTTCTGTTCTTGGACCTCTTCTATTTTCAGTCTACGCTTCCTCCCTGGGTCAACTGATAGTCTCCCATGGCTTCCAATACCACCTCTACGCTGACGAAACCCAAATATATTTCTCTACCCCTCAGCTCACTCCCTCTGTCTCCTCACGTATCACTAATCTACTATCAGATATATCCGTCTGGATGTCACACCACTTCCTCAAACTCAATCTATCCAAAACTGAACTTCCCCTCATCTCTCTGTCAAAATCGATGGCACAACCATAAGCCCATCCCCTCATGCCAAGGTTCTAGGTGTAGTCCTGGACTCTGAACTCTCCTTCAAGCAACACATCCAATCACTGTCCAAATCCTGCCGCCTCAACCTCCGCAACATCTCCAAAATACGCCCCTTTCTAACCAATGACACGGGGATCTTGTTCCGCTCTTCTGTTCTTCTTGCCGGGCCTCCGCTTTCTTCTTGCAGCTCTTTTACTAGCGGTGGCCCGGTCTTCTATCGCCGTTGGACAATCCCGCATAGTCCGATCGTGTGTACGGGGCATTACACATAGTTTTTAAGGAACTCAGTAGGTGGTTGTTCTAATTCTAAACATCTACTAATTGCAACGAGAAGTCAGCATAATGTGTCTAAGTTTCCTTAGGTGACCCCTGTGTTTTCGGTCCTCAGTGTGTTAGCCTGTTTCTTTGAGCTTTTGCAGAAGGAGCAGATCTTTCTTGTATAATGAGCATCTATGGCCACATCCTGGTATATTGAGCTAAACACCCCAATGTCACAAGTGGTGTTCGAATGCGGGCATGTAGATGGTGGAATCTGGGTCCTTGCTCCATGGTGAGTCGCATCTGGAACTACTGCTAGCTGTGTGTGGCAGCCAGGCGAACAGCATTGCGCAGTTTATTTTCTGGACTGTATTGCATGCAGGTTGTGTACCTGTGAAAGAAGTATCAAACAGTTATCTTTTTTTTCCTCTGCTTGAGAACTGTTACAAGTTGCTGTGTGCAAGATCGCAAGGATGGGGCGGCCAAAACAGAAAATGGAAGCAATCCTTGCTGAAGCAAGGGAAAGGGTTCTATGGCTAGAGGGAATTTCACCACATGCTCCAGCCACGCCAGAGAATTTGTCCAAGTCTGAAATCTATGTGACCTGGGGTAAATTAATCATGTAAACCCCAGTTAAAAGGGAAGTGAAAGAGGTTGCCCCTGGTAACAGGAAGCCAGGTGGACAACAGCGTGTGGAAAGGAGGAACATGGTCGTCCTGTGAAAGCAACGTCAAGGCCAACAGGGATGTGGGGAATCCAAGGAGTCTGTCTGCTGATGGTGGTGACCAGTGGAGTCCTCGAGAGTGGTATCCCATGACAACAGAGAGCCAGGTATTGAGAAGATGCCAAAAAAGTAAAGTTCAGCATACAGTACCGTGCTTGGAGTGTGGTCAAGTGGGGCATGGAATTTTTACTTGCCCAAGGTTCTGGAACACCACTGAAGAGTCTGGAAAGGCTGCAGTGTCATCCTGTGGCCACACAGAGGAAGTAGCTGGTATGGATGCAGCTGAGGGACAGCGCACTCAAGTGAAGGGTATGATGCCAGTCACAGAAAATGGTAAGACTGTTTCAGTTTGTGGAACTGAACCTAGTGAAATGGGAGTGTGTCCAGCGGAGAGATCCGCAGTGCAAATGAACATAGACTTACCTAGAACATAGCACATGGTGAAGCCCAGCTGACAGCAAGGTTAAAGACCCAAATGTACATGGGGACTATGCATGTGCCTGCTATAATCCAGCAGAGTGCTGGTAAAGTTGAACTAGGGGTGACTAGGGTGACCAAAACTGTCCTTGTGCCATGTTCCCTAGTGACAGGTGCTGCAGAGTTTCCCAGGGAAACTTCAGAGGAGCTTGCAGTGACGGAGGAGAGAGTTTACCAGGTCAGCTATGGAGCTGCCCAAGGAGCAAAGAGTTCCCCTTTAAAGATAGAGTGTGCTATGAGGAGAGGCTCACAGGCTGTGGTGAGTAATAGACAATCCACAAAAGTAGCAGTTATGTCTACACGTAATGACAATTCTGATGGTTATACTGACAAATGTGTTACTGTTGGCAAATGTGATGGTATTGGTGATAATGACATTGAAAAATGTGTTCACTTTAATGTCATGTCTGAAAAGGTTGGAAATGTGTTCGCTACCAATGATGGGAGTAGGATATCTCCCATGACAACCAGAAGCGCAGGATTGTCCATGGAAGTCTCATGGGGTCTCCATGTGTTGGAGCCAGAGGATTTCCTGGATGGCTGTGGTGCTACTCTGGTGAAACAAAGGAAGACTGAGTCACACAGTGAGAGTGAGTGGGAGCAGCCCCACAACCCTAAGTGTAACCCAGTTGTCAAGGGGTTAATTCAGCCTGCAAAAGCTGAAACTGCAGAGCTGTGTGTGTCAGTAGCGCCCCCAGAGCAGGTAAGGCAAAAACATGTATTACAGCCTGCCTTGTCAGATGATGTGTCATCCCAAGGGGATATATATAGAAATGACACAGGTGATATTTTGGCTAGTGAATCCTAGGTTCCTGTGGGGCCTTCTAGAGCAGGTGATGCTGCGCTGTTAAGCACCGGTGATGGAACCACAATAGACTGGGATAATTGGTATGAGAATGCAATCGCAATACTAAATAATGTGGTGAACATAACACCTGCTATGCCCAATGGAGGGATCGCAGATGGGCTGGTGCTCAAGGACACGTTTGTCCCTGCGAAGGTTAATGCCCTCCAGTGCACTGGCATGGCAGATGTGTTGTCCACAGCCCAACAACTCAAGTGTCAAGGTGACAATATGACTTGTAATAACCTGCAGAGGCTCATTGTTGAGTTGGAGGGGAAGAGGTTATATGTGGCTGATAGTGTTCCAGGGGAGCAACAGGCGGTGATGATGGGTACCTCCAAGGAGGTGGAGGTCTCTTCAAATGTCTCAACCTCTCAAACTGTAATGGATGAGCCCCTCCATGTCTTGGACAGGGGAAAAGTCCCTAGAAAGGTCTGGTATTTAGACATGGGATGTTTAGACATGACAGAGACCTTACTTGAAATGCTGGAGTTGGAAAAAACGCACTCACTGTACACTTGGGTGTGTCCACCGTAGTCAGACCAGGTGGTGCTGCGTAGTACCAATGGGTGGAGCCAGGTGGTACAGGCTGTGCTGGGAAGCCTTGATCAAGAATGGCATTGGTGGGGCCAATGCTTATTAACAGTGTGGCAAATAGTCTTGAGGTTCTCTGAGAGGGTGCTCCCAGTCACTGAGTGGTAAGGAAGGCACCCAGGAGAACTGTTGGAGACATCAAAGGTCTCTCCGGCTGGTGTAGTGACTATAAACATCTCTGCTGGTGTGGTCCGAGGTGCGGCTGAGCAGTGGTCAATAGAGGGCGTGGATACTGTCTCACCTGCTAAACCTCATGAGAAGGAAGGGCCCAGAATAGACGCAGCCCTAGCAGAGATGCTTTCTATCACTCGAAAGAGGTACAACTTAAAGTACCCGGAGACACTGTAAAGGAAAGTGCTAATGTTGGTTGCTGCAACAATGTAATGTGTACATTAGAAAGAAGTAGTTTGTGCTTGGATCAGTGTCATTTGTTAGATCAGTTACCCATGGAGTGTTGGACAATAGGTGAGGTGAAGCTGTGTTATGGACCCGTGGGGTGTAATCACTTGCCTGTGTTTTGTCCCTCCTCAGGTCTGATTCTATCAAGTACTGAGATAGATGGCACTGATTGTGTTCGACAGGGTGTCATTGAAATGTATGATCTAATGTTTGGTGCTGTTAAAAGTGATGTGTTTGCCGTTGGTAAAAAGAGAGAGGTTTTTGAACCTGAAAGACCTGTGGTGAAAGAAAAAAATTACTTCTGTAAGCTGAAAGGTAGGATCAGGGAAGGCAGAGTTCCCCCGAGAGAGGAGAGTATGCTCAGGGACCCCAAGAGAAAAGAGGGAAGGCAGAGTACGCGGCATTATAGGAACCTGTTAAGATCCAAGGTGGGACGTACCTAGAAGCACACCCGAAAAAAGGGTTGGGCCTACGTGGCTGATGGCCAGCACAGAGGTGTCCCAACTGCTATGGTGGGTGCAGGTGTTTCTCCCTCCGGATCAAAACAAGAGGGGGGGAGGGTATGTGGCAGAGCAAGACTCTGTCCCTATTCAAATCATTAGTAAGACCTCATCTGGAATATGCAGTTCAGTTTTGGGCACCAGTTCTCAAAAAGGATATCGGGGAACTGGAGAAAGTGCAGAGAAACGCAACCAAACTGATAAGAGGCATGGAGGAGCTCAGCTATGAGGAAAGATTAGAGGAACTGAATTTATTCACTCTTGAGAAGAGGAGAATAAGGGGGATATGATCAACATGTTCAAATATATAAGGGGTCCATATAGTGAACTTGGTGTTGAGTTATTCACTTTACGGTCAACACAGAGGACAAGGGGGCACTCTTTACGTCTGGAGGAAAAGAGATTTCATCTCCAAATACGGAAAGGTTTCTTCAAAGTAAGAGCTGTGAAAATGTGGAATAGACTCCATCCAGAGGTGGTTTTGGCTAACTCAGTAGATTGCTTTAAGAAAGGCCTGGATACTTTCATAAATGTACATAATATAACTGGGTACTAACATTTATAGGTAAAGTTGATCCAGGGAAAATCCGATTGCCTCTTGGGGGATCAGGAAGGGATTTTTTTCCCCTGCTGTAGCAGATTGGAGCATGCTCTGCTGGGGTTTTTTTTTGCCTTCCTCTGGATCAACTGTGGGTATAGAATTGGGTATATTGGATTGTACGATATTTTTTATTTATTATTTTTTTTTTTATGGTTGAACTGGATGGACTTGTGTCTTTTTTCAGCCTAGCTAACTATGTAACTATGTAATTATCAGCTGAGTGCAGAGCTACAGAGCGTAAATTTGAAACAGAGAAAACTGCTCTTCTCAAGGTTTTGCTAGTTCCCTATGGGGCTCTGTAGTTTGGAGATTCCTCAGAGTCTTGGGTGGGACGGGATCTCCAACCCTGTGTCTGGGTCTTGTGGACAGCCAGCAGGGTGTGTGCCCAGGTGCACACAAGGGGCTGGTGAGTGCAGAAAGGGGGAAGGAAGGTGGAGCAGTGGCTGCTAGTGAGAGAGGCTCTGTGTGAAGATAGACGCTGTGTGCGTCCAAGGGCTTCAAAGCTGTGTGTGTCCAAGGAGCCAAAAAGCTGTGTGCATCCAAGGAGCCAAAAAGCTGTGTGCGTCCAAGGAGCCAGAAGCTGTGTGCATTGAAGGGCTTGAAGCTGTGTGCGGCCAAGGAGCCTAAGACTGTGTGCATCCAAGCAGCTCGTTTGAGGGGCAAGTACCTATAGCAGCAGTACTGCTGAAGTGTAGCCAGGTGGGCTAGCATTTTTCATTTGGATTTTGTGTATTTAATTGAAGCTTGGACCCCTACGTGGGATTCCTGGGTGGACTTTTGTTTTGTTTTCCCTTTTAATAAACGTGGGCTACCAGGCCCTTAAATATAAATGCCTGTCTGATGTGGACTCACTGCACCAAAACGCATCTATCCACTAAACACCCCAATGTCACAATAGAAACAACGCATTTTAAAATGTTAACACTAATTGATAGCACTATCTATGTCAAGTGAATCGTATATAGTGTATACATTTATGATATTTGTATATCTGTAGAGATACCCTCACAGGAGCTGTTTAAGTTAGTTCAGTCCGTTACTCTGCCTCCCAACCCCAATAACAGCCTCAGTCCCCTCTGGCACACCTGGCGTGCAGGTGTAAGTGTAAGTGCAATGAACAGTGAGAAACACACAGGTTATGATAAAACACAGAAATTTGTCTTTACTGCAATATTTCTGTGGAAAAGGGTAACAAACAGTAACAATATATATATATCAACTGGAGAGCAATAACTGAGATTAAGAGCAATATAGTTCTCAAGCTGCTTTCAGAGGATTCCAAACACTTGAATGTCCCCAAAAGCAGAGGCACACTCTTTATGCTAAATAAAGCCCAATATGGCACTTCAAATTAGATTGGTTACCTTTAGGCCCCTTTCACACTTATACAACTTGTCCCACGATTTGGGACTCCAAAGTAGCATGACAAGTCGTTCCCCATTATTTCCAATGACAGACATTCATATTAGTAGGACTTCAAGTCGTTCCGACTTCAAAGTAGTCCCTGCACTACTTTGGTCTGATTGTGATGCCACTTAGGCCCCTTTCACACAAGGCAGACTCCGCTTCCACAGAGTCCGCCTCTGTCCGCCGGCTCAGCGGGAGATCTCTCCGTTGATCTCCGCTGAGCCGGCGGATGACAGGTCCCTCTCTGCTCACTGAGCGGGGAGGGGCTTGTCCAGCGCCGCTGGTCTCTATGGAGAGATCTGATGAAAACAGACAGCGTGTCTGTTTTTATCAGATCTCACCCGATCCGTTCCGCCAGCGACGGATCTGGACGTAGGGCCATCCGTCTGCTTTTGGCGGATCGGACCGGGTCGGATGTCAGCGGACATGTCTCCGCTGACATCCGTCGCTCTATAGACTAGCATGGAGTGCCCATTTAGGTCCGCCGTCAAAACTGACAGGCGGATCTGAACAGTCCGTCAGTGTGAAAGGGGACTAACACAGGCATTCCTTGAAATCGCGGCAAAAATCGTGGCCGCGAATCGCTGCAAAATCGCGCAACTTTGAAGTCGTATAAGTGTGAAAGGGGCCTTACTCAGATTGGCTCTATGAGTCCAGGCAGGAGGAGAGCAGAGGAAAGACTCCCTTTGTGTCAGGCCTCTTTCTACTGTCCCCTGACACCAAAGGTCCAACTTTACACACCTATTCAAGTCAATTAACAATGGTTTAACTTTATAGATAAACTGTCCCACACACCCAATGCATATGGATAACCCTAAATATGTGTATGGATCCGTATGGCACTAACAGCTTCAGTTCTTTTTTTGAAGCAAAGATAAAATTTGGTGTCTTCAGCTAGCCACTTTGGTGTCCTTTAACTCCTGGGTAGCAAACAATATAACTGGCCCAGATTACCAAGTGAAACAGACAGGGTTTTGTTCAACAAAGTGAGAGGACAATGATGTCTGTATACAATGTCCCAGAAATGGATAGCCTTATCCTTTATCTCTGTAGTACTACAAGCGTCAGCAAGATGACTACCAGCAATGATGTTTGTATACAGTGTTAAAATAACTCCTTATGTATTGCAGTGTCTCTGTTCCCTGCAGATGGGCAGAAATGCCCACTCACCAAATCCTGTGATCAGGGCCCAAGCGAATGTCCTGGAACAGGCAGGCTTTCCCGGCGACCCGACCGGTCCCCTCACACTGGAACGGTTCACCATTGGTGGAGATGCGCCTCAGTATTCACCTGGGATCCCCCTCTCTCAGGCTGGATGTCCCAACTGGCAGTGGAGGCCTGAATCACGCAGGGAGATCATCTGAGAGACAGCATCTCTCCCTCAGGTCTGGTCTCTTCCCTCCCTCATTGCTGACTCAACTTTACCTCAGGATTACCTTAGGACGCAAAATGGAGTATTTTACTTTCCTGTCAGCAAAGCCTCTTGGGATTTTTATTTCTCCCTGTATACCAGTCTATGGGGCCGTTTTGTGTGGGAACTGCATGTCCCAGAATCCATTGCAGCTCTCCCTGCAGTTCAGTACAATCTCTTCCATTGGTTGTTGTAACTGTGCCTTCAATTGGTTTTCCTCTTCCAACCAATAGGGAGAGGTCACTGGATGCAGAGCTCTGTGTGTGTCAGCTCATATTACATTCAATCAGTCAGTGAAAACAGGAAGAAGGGGGGTCCCCCTTACAACTGCTAGCAGGCAGCTCTCCCTAACTCCAGGGCCGGATTAACATAGGGGCTATTGGAGCTGCAGCTCCAGGCCCCTTTCTCAAGATAGGCCCATTTGCCCCAAAAAAAAAAAATTCAAAAAAATAAAAAAGATTGACTTCGAGGGTTGTAGCTCAGCGATCAGGAGTCACAGAGACCCCACATCTGGGTGGTAGGTAGCTAAAGACCTACTCCAGCACTGGTTAAAATATGGGGCTGCTATAATCTATGGTTCCGGAGATATGGGGCTTGCGCAGTCGATCAGAAGCTACATACAGAGCGGCCAGTTTAAATACAAGCTGACACACTCTGCAGCAGACTGAGAGGATGAACTCACAGGGCTTATAATAATTATTTGTATATTACTTATGATAACTAACCCCTAGTCACCCAGGCCAATTCTGACACATCTCTCCTACATGTAAAAATCATCATTTTTTTTTATAGAAAATTACTCAGAAGCCTCAAGCATTATATATGTTGTTTTAGCAGACACCCTATGGAATAAAATGGTGGTCTTTGCAACTTTTTATGTTAAACGATATTTGCGCAGCAATTTTTTTTACAGGTTACATGTTTAGAGTTACAGAGGAGGTCTAGTGCTAGAATTATTGCTCTTGCTCTAACGATCGTGGCATATGTAACCTGTGTTATCTGGCTCTGATACTAGCCAGTACCTACCCAGCCACTGACTAGTATCTCTCTCCAGCCTGTCCCCACACACCCTCTCACCTGCTGACCTGTGGATGGGGGAATCACTCCCGCAGTGTTATTGTGTTCTGCCAGTGAATACAATGATCAGTGTTGCTAACTATAGCTGGCAGCACTGATTGTTTTGGGGAAAACCTGACAGGCTGGTTGTACTCAAGTCGGTTAATAGGTTGACTTGTGTAAAACCAGGTAGCCCATACATAGATCGACTATGGCTGGTCTCTGCTTAATTGGTGTAATGTATGGCCCGCTTAACCACTACACAGTCTATAAACATCCTTCCACAAACCTTTACATTTTTCCTTCCCAGATTCCTTCATCCTCCTTTCCTATACATAGTGCCCACTGTCATATTCTCCACACTTCTCTCCTGTACATACTGCTCACTGTCATACTCTCCACACTTCTCTCCCGTACATACTGCTCACTGTCATACCCTCCACACTTCTCTCCTATACATAGCGCCCGCTGTCATATACTACACACTCCTCTCCTGTACATAGTGCCCACTGTCATACACTCCACACTCCTTTCCTGTACATACTGCTCACTGTCATACCATCCACACTCCTCTGCTGTGCATACTGCCCACTGTCATACTCTTCACACTCCTCTCCTGTGCATAGTGCCTTCTGTCATACCCTCCGCACTACTCTCATGTACATAGTGCCCACTGTTAGACCCTCCACATTCCTCTCCCTCACCTGCACCTACTTCCCACTTGTATACCATCCATTCTCCTCCTCTATGCC
This sequence comes from Lithobates sylvaticus, assembly GCA_028564925.1. Lineage (NCBI taxonomy): Eukaryota > Metazoa > Chordata > Amphibia > Anura > Ranidae > Lithobates > Lithobates sylvaticus. The sequence continues at coordinate 553,369,615 of CM053026.1, forward strand.
TCTTACTCACAAAAACAGTTCTTTGAAATTATACTGAATATCCTCAATGTTACCAGCTCTAGAATGGGCACACTTTTGTTAGTTCAACTAAAGGAAATCTCAGTCCTCATATTTGTTTTGCCCCATTATTAGTACTTATTTAATTTTGTAATTACTATTGTGATGTATAGAGGAACATAGGGGATGTCAGCTACTCTAAATATAGCACTTGTAAAAAAAGTGTCCCTGAAAATATTTTTGGAATGTTGTCAACTATGCGGGTCAGTAGGGGGCCCCATGAGAGGCTCCTGGGTTCCAATGATATTAAAGCGCTAGTAAACTTTTCCAACATTTACTATTTTTTAGAGGCCCTTAGGTAGGTTATGCCATAATGTACAAGTATGCACAGCATATTAGCACATTAGGGTACACTTCAATTGTCAGACTAAGCCCTCCAGTGATCAATCCGGCCCTGCGCTTCCATCTTCACCCGGTCTTCCTTCCGGGTTCTGTGCCTTTGGTCACTTGCCTTGGCTGGGCTGCGTTGATGTTATTCCCACGCATGCTCATGTGCATCCTCTTTCTCTCTCATCCTCTTTCCCTTACCCCTAACACCTCTTTCATCCCCTCTCTCTCTATATCTCTCTCTCTCTCATCCTCCCTCTTTCTCTTTAATTTAATTTGTTATAACAAAAAATTGTTTGCATTTTTATTTATTGTTTATAAAAGGCCCCACCAAAATCCTCTGCACCAGGCCCATGATGTTCTTAATCTGGCCCTGCCTAACTCCTGAAAAACCTGTGCACATTGTTCTGGACAGTTTGGCAGGATTACGGGTTATAGAGTGAGACACCCGCTACATATCTAAAAACAGCAAGAACAGTGAACTCTTATCCTTTTGGGATGCTATACATTACTATACCTTTCAATCTGCTGTTGAACTACATAATTCATGTGATTCAATACATGTAATAATTCACATAGTCCATGTGATAATTCACATAGTCCATGTGATACAATACATGTGATTATTCCTTTTGTCACATTTTAAGAAAGACTTCCATAAGTTTAATGAGAAAATGAGTAATGCAATTTAAAGTGGTTGCTTGTAATAATTAGATTCTTCCTTTGCTTTTCATTTAACCTATGTCTTCTTGGTATTTGCATTTTTACAATCCCTAGAACGAAAATGAGCTAAGCTCTTATCGCCTGTAAAGAACATTGAATTACTGTAGGTGAAATATAACAAAGCAATATACAAGTAGCTGTAGTCATATGTGTTCTAAAATGAGCTAATGAAACTGAGTAGAAATAGATGAAAAGAATGAAAGCACATGGGCAGGGTTCAAGGGCACAGAAGCCTAACTAAACATGCTAGGACAAGAATGCACACGCACTTGATACTTAAATAACTGTGATTGCAAAATTTAAGAGGAATGCCCAGGATGGGATTTTGGGGAAAGAACATTTGTTTTTGTTCTTGTACTTGCTCAAGAGAAAAAACAAGCAACTAGTGTTTACTAAAGGAGAGTTCTTAATAGGTAATTTATGGTATAACTACAAAGAGAAAAACATCAAACATTGCAATATTGTAAGATATTTTAAAGTGCAACTCCTCTCATGTGCTTGTAGGCAAAGAGGACCAACCTGAAAGAACGGCTTCTGCAAAGAGAAGATAGCGGAGAACGTATTGTGCTTTATCTGTAGGAAATATATTTGAACAGTGGATAATGACACAGTTTTTGTGGAAAGAAAGAATAATAGAAGTTATAATGTTCAAGGCTTTATGTTTTGTATGAAGGTAATTGTAGCCATCTTTTAAAATATATCCTTTTATATCATGATGGGCTTTTCATTTTAAACGTTTTTATTATGTTTTCATAAGATATTACTATACATTTGTTTAAACTTATGTGGAAATACAATATTTGACGGAATAGAAAATAATAAAAATTAAGTTTCATTAATAATGAACATTAAAATAAGCTATAAGTTAAAAATTAATAGATGATACAAAGTTACTTGTAACATATATGACTGGAATTAGGATACTTCTTCTTTCAGGAATGAGTATGGAGAATAGAAATTATTCAATAGAATATTGTACCTATGGTTTTGAGTGAAGAGCCAGGTAGTTAAAATATGTATGCAATGGTTTGTTAGGAGTGTTACAGGGCAATCGAGAGAAATAGGTACGTTTTCCAGGGCCAAGTTCCTGCAAATTGGCTTGGCGTTATCTGTAAATATGAGTAATATTTCAGATTATCCCGCAAGACTCCTATTAGAGTAAAAACAAATAGTGTAAAGAGAAGGGGAGGCTTAGATAATGTTATGATGAAGAGACATTGGGATGTGAAATGGGGTGAAATGGGGTATGTCACCAGAGGGGGTCAGTGGACTCGGGAGTGGTGCCCACAGGGCTTTGAGTTTAGATATATTATCTAGATAGATAGCTTCTGTTTTACCATGGATTAGGGATTGGGTAACTCTTTGTTTGACTAATGATATATCAAGTGAATCTGTTTTCCAAGCTTTTGCTATGGCCTGTTTTGCTGCTGTTGTTACAAAGAGCATGAGTTTAAATAGCGGTTTGACAAGGCATGCGGTTTACTATTCAGGAGTGCAATAGGTGCGTCAGGCAGTAATATAACTTTGAACATTGTTGAAAGAATATTAAATACTTCTGACCAAAAGGATCTGACAATATTACATTTCCACCAGATATGTACCTGAGTACCCAGAGTAGAGAAACCACGAAAGCAATGGGAAGGATATTGTGGAGAGAATTTAGAAATTCTGTCTGGGACCATCTTGTGAGTATCTTATAATTGGTTTCGAGAGCCTCTACATTCGGGGAGGCAGACTTTGTTGTTTGCCAGATTTGAGACCAATTTATGTCTGCCTATTGTAATTGGAGATCTTTTTCCATTTGGTAGTATAGGTTGGGGGTGTAGAGGTAATGTGCGATAGTAAACGGGTGTATCGGTTGGAAATGAGACCACGTTTATGTGGATCTGATTTACAGGCTTGTTCAAATATAGTGAAGCTTGGTGATTTCGTATCAGAGGGTGCATTGTTGTGAAAAAAAGTTTTTTATTTGAAGATATCTGAAAGTTTCTGTATGTGGATGATCATAGTTTTCATGAAGAGTAGGAAATGGTGTGATTAGAGAAGATTTATAGAAGTGATGAGCGCAGGTCAAACCAGCTCCTGAGCATGCCGAGAATGAGTTTGGGGAGGACCACGCCGGGTAGAATAAGGGATTATAGAGGAAGGACAGAAGAGGATTATATCTAAATTGTAGGCCAAATCGGGTTTTTAACCTATCCCAAATGGATAGGCTGTGTTTGGTAATGGGATTCGTTACTGTTCGGCGTTGAGTTGGGTTTAGCCAATTTGCGATGGATAGATTTTCGATGGATAGAGGGTCACAATCGACCGATTCTACCGCTACCCAAAGTGGGATTTCCATCTTAGCGTGGTATTTGGAAAGTTGTAATAATTTGGCTGCATAATAATATTTTGTAAAATATAGCACACCTAGACCACCCTGAATTTTAGGAGCATATAGGGTATGTTTGGGAATTTGAGGTTTTGTCTTATCCCAGATAAAATATAAGGTTTTACATTGTATGATGCGTAAGAAGTGTGATGGTATAGATATAGGAAGTACTTATGAGTTTTGGGAGGATGGACATTTTTATCACTGTAATTCTTCCTAACCAGGCCAATGGTATAGTTGACCAATTATTGAGAAGTTTATTAAGTTGTGAAAGCATAGGTGGGTAATTTGTTGCATAGAGCTCCAGAGGGTTGGCTGTAAAGTTAATACCCAAGTAGGAGATAAACGTTGTAGACCAGGTGAATGGTAGAGAGTGAAGAAGTTGGGCTTGAATGGCAGGTGTCAACGATATATTTAGAGCTTTAGATTTGTGGGGGTTTATAGAAAGGCCTGATACTTGTTCAAATTTAGAAAGGACGTTCAGAAGAGTTGTCGCTGAGGTTATGGGTGAAGTAAGGAATATTAAGACATTGTCTGCAAACAGACATAATTTATGTTGATAACCACTAAGTTGGAGTCCTTTTATGTTTGGGTTGGAGCAAATGAGTTCGGCCAGGGGTTCAATTGCCAATGCTAAGAGGAGAGGTGATAGGGGGCATCTCTGTCTGGTTCCTCTCTCAACATTAATAGGATCAGATTTAAAACCCAAATAGGAGATATATGCTTTCGGGTGTTGATATATCCATTTCAAGAAATGTGATCTGAAACCCCAGCGATAAAGAATTGAGTGTAGGTAAGGCCATGATAATGAATCAAATGCCTTTCGTATATCCAACGAGAGGAAACAGGCAGGGATATGGCGTGAACGACCTGCATGGGCCAGAAGTGTAGCTCGACGAATATTATCGCCAGCTTGTCTTAAGGGAATAAATCCTGTTTGATCTCTATGAATAAGGGTGCCAATAATTGGATTATATTATTATAGATATTGGTCTATAATTAGACCAAGATGTGTCATCTGTATTGGGTTTAGGGATCATGGATATAGAAGCTGTAAGTGATTCTGTACGAAAATTAAGGGAGTTAAAGGCTTCTACCATAATTGGTGATAATAAAGATGCAAATCTTTTGTAGTAAGTTGCTGAAAGGCCATCTATGCCTGGATGTTTATGTGATTTGAGTGATTTTATGTTGTATTTCAAATTCAGTAATAGCTTTATCAAAAGTATCTTTATGAGATGAGGAAAGGGAGGGGAGATGAATTGAAGATAAGAGTGAGGTCAGTTGAGAATAGTCTAAGGTGTTAGTCTTTGCATAATTCAGTTAGTTTTTTATGAAATTCTTTTAAAATTTTTAGTGGATTACTGGTGTACGTATCTTTTTTAATTTTTAGACAAATAGGTTTAGGGGTATAGTTGGTCTTCCGCAATGCCAGGGCTAGAAATGTATTTGGTTTATTAGCTTTCATATAAAAGGTGTGCTTGGATTTACAAAGTATTTTTTCTGCTGATTCCGTCATAAGGAGGTTCAATTCTAGGCATGCTTTGTCATATATAAGTTTATTCGACTGTGTGGGTTTGGTCTGAAAGTCTACCGAAGTCTACCGAAGCTTTGTAAAATGTGTCTTCAAGTTTTTTATGAAGTTGTTTTTGTTCTTTATGGTAGAAAGAGGTGTGGCTAATACAAACCCCTCTAATATAAGGTTTGAGAGCTTCCCGACGTGTTAGGGAATCTGTGTCAGTTTCCAATCTCTGCTGGAATGAGGAATGAGTAAACTAACATTAATATACCAAGTACGATGATTGGATCGTGGAACTAGAGATGAGAAAGTTGTCATTACAGCATTATGATCCGACCATGCACATGGTATAATATGTGAGTCTATAATGAATGCTGAAGTTGAAACCATAACAAAAAGGTGGTCAATACAGGAAAATTACAGGAAAATTGCTTGTGGGGATGGGAATAGTGAGTGTATTGTCGTTTTGTAGGAATATGTTCTCGCCAAGTGTCTAAAAGAGAATATTGATGCAGGAGTCGTTGATATGAAGGTTTAGGGATATTGATTGGGACTGGGGATTTGTCAAGGAATGGATATTATTTGGTTGGAAATACCGCCAATAACATGGGTACCTTGTTTATGTGTTTCAACCACCGAGAGCACATGTGAGAGAAATGCCAATGGGTTCTTGGTAGGTGCATAGTAAGAAACTATCGTAACATCATTATCTAGTAACGTACCTGATAAGATGTTGTGCGGTGGAAAGCAATCATTACTCATTACTACTTTTTTTCATTGTGGTAGAAGCAGTAAAAACTTGGGGATATCTGCGGCCGAAATATTTTGGTGTGGATTGCTGAACAAAGTGGGTCTCTTGCAAACAAACTACATGAGATAATAGTTTGGAAAAGAAGGTAAAGGGTTTAGTTCTTTTCGAAGGAGAGTTGAGACCTTGTACATTTTATTGTTAATACATTTAAGAAAGACATTATAGATTATTGATAAGGATCAATAAAGGGCTGCTTAATATTATTCAAAAATGACTTCACTGGAGAAAATGAGGAATGGGAAATTCAGGAAGGTAGGAGTAGTAGAAGCGTATCAATGTAGATTGTATACCTTATATTATCACAGAGGAAAAATTGTATATTCAAGTGAAACTTAAAAAAAGGAAATATGTTGTAAAAAGGAAGGGAGCGAATTGGAGCGAATATCCAGTGGGTGGTGAATTAACCCCAACCAGTGGATTTGAAGTGGTCCAAGGAGTGTCCAAATCTAATGCCGCGTACACACGAGCGGACTTTTCAACAGACTAGGTCCGACAGTCTTTCCGACAGACTTTCGACGGAGTTCCGACAAACTTTTCGAATGAACGGACTTGGCCACACACTTTGCACTAAATTCTGACGGATTCGAACGTGATGACATACGACCGGACTAGAATAAGGAAGTTCGTAGCCAGTAGCCAATAGCTGCCCTAGCATGGTTGTTAGCACAGATTTTTTGATAGGAACTGGGTCCAGCGGAGTTCCGTCGGGAAAATTTAAGACATGTTCTATTTCTAAAGTCTGTCGAAATTTTTGGACCGCAAAAGTCCAATGGAGCCCACACACAATCGAATTGTCCGACGGATTTGTTCCATCGGACCTTTGCTGTCGAAAAGTCCTCTCGTGTGTACGCGGCATTAGTTGGGCACTCGAGGGATGAGTGGAGGTGCAGTGAGCTGTCTCCTTGACTACGACAGCCTGTGTGTTATTAAGTAAAATTATTGAACAAAACGAGTCATAAGTATGTTAGTTTAACATAACTGTAAAAATAATGCATACTATAATGCAAGGTAGTAGAATTCAGGTTAATCTCAAAATATTGAAGTTAAGGATAATTGAAACATAATTGAATAATTGAAAAAAAAAATCAAAATAATTCTAATGTTAGAATAAAAATTGTATAAATCTTATAATAACGCTAGTATAGAAAATATACCATTAAATCCTCACAGAAAAGGGTAATAATTAGATAATGTGAGGTAAAAGAAGTAGAATATGTATAATATGTAAAACCGAGTCAGTCCAGGAAAAAAAAAAAGGGGGGGGATATAAGATTGAATTCTTAAATATCACCCATATGGTATATATATATATATATATATATATATATATATATATATATATATATATATATATATATTTATGGTTTAGAGCCCTATGGTCGATACGTGTAGAGATGACATACAGGTTTAACACAAGACTTACCACATGAAATGGACCTGAAAGTGTGCCTTTGGTCTATCGTATGGTATACCAAAATAAGGGGGCATACCCTAGATAAGGAATGATGAAATGAGAGTAGCTATGAAATGATGTGAAATGAGTATTCTGTTTGGAGTAAGAATACTTGAGAAATACCCTGAAAAAGGGGAAGGGAGGGTGGGTATCTCGCACAGGAAACCGCCGACAAAGACCGGCAGCCTGTGGGCTGGTTAAATACCCCCCGGGCTCCTCCCATAATTTCAGGCCACCATACTGGCCTTCTTATTTATGGTTTAGAGCCCTATGGCCGATACGTGTAGAGATGACATACAGGTTTAACACAAAACTTACCACATGAAATGGACCTGAAAGTGTGTATCGTATGGTACATCAAAATAAGGGGGCAAAACATTCAGGTAGGGAACAGCTTTATTGGTTTGAGATACGTCTCTGGATAAGCTTGGCAAATGCCTGGGCCATTTCCACTTGTGGATTGGGAATGTAGCGGGCGAAGCAGGCTGGCTCCCATCTGCCTAGCTTTTGATGACGTGGTCCGGGATGCTGTTGAGGCTGCCCCGATCCGGAACGAATGTCCGGAGTACTGACTAGGGTTTAGGTGTAGGTTGCTGAGGAGGATCCGGGCGTGTTTCATGAACTGGGGCGTGTAAAGAGGTTTAACAGGAAAGGGCAGAAGAGGACTTGAGTTTGGCTGATCGGACAGAAGTGTCAATGACTGATTCAGTGTGGCCACTGGACACCAATTGTTATGAGTCCTGAAGAAATGAATGTCCGTTCCTGCGCCTAGCTGCTGAGTCTTTGCCACAGCCGGGTGTAGGACGAAATGATTCTGGTGGCGTACTAAGTTACGTTTGCGTAACCCTGGGCCTGAAGGGTGGCTACCGGTAGATTTACTGGGTCGAAGGAACCCGTAGAAGGCCAAGTGCATGGCGGCTGCAGGACCAGACTGGGGAGGAGACCGAACTGAGACGTGTCCAGGATGGTGGACATGTCCCTGAAGATCTCTCCTGTTATCAGCAATCGCCTGGGACAGACTACCGGCTGACGTTTCTGAATACCCCGGAGAACGGCCCGTACTACATGGAATGTGAATATGGAGGGTCTCGCGGGGTCCTGAAGGGACAGGAAATGCTGTACACCAGCCAGGTACAGACGTATGGTGTTGGGATAACGTGAAATGAACGCGACAAAAGGAAATGAAGGCTAGCATCTGTTTGATGCTGGACGTCTCTCTCTGGGGTGCTGAGACAAGAACTTGTTGAATGCCCTCCAGGCTGTGTGATAGGCCTTGCGTGTATTGTGGGAGAGTGAAGAGTTGATGAGGTTGGTCGCTGCCTGTAGATGCTGAGCTAATCCAGGGTCGGCTGAGACCAGTCCGGGATAGTAGCCGACAGGGGACTGGCTCTGGGCATCTGTTTGAAAAGAGACGTAGTTAGAACTGGATAGCGCATCCGCTGCCAGATTGCGTTTTCCCGGGATGAACGAGCTGTAGATGTTAAATTGATGCTGAAGGGGTAACTACCAGCCTATGTAGGAAGGACATGACGGCCGGGACTTGGATCTGTCTTTGCTTATGATCTCTGCGGTAGCAAGGTTGTCAGTTGTAAAAGGCTACTGTCTGCCCGGACCAGCTGTGGCCCCACAGGTGCACTGCTGCCACAATGGGGTAGAGCTCGAAGAGGGCAGACGTGGTTATAAAGCCAGGTATTGCTAGTGCCTGCGGTGGCCAGGGCGCTGAAAACCATACATGGCCCAAAATGGCGGGGGACTCTGTGGAGGCCGCCGCATCTGTCACCACCTGTGGTGACAGGGAGGACACTGTGGGGATGAAAAGATAAATGCCGTTCCAGTTGGCCAGGAATCCCTCCCTCATGGCAAGGTCCACTATGGCTGCGGCGTCGAGTTTGATGACCTGATCCGGGTCCTGGGTGTGGGACAGGTAACTGGCGGACGGGATGCGGCCCTAGGGAATGATCTGCATCGCAGAATTCAGCATCCCGAGAAGAGACTGAAGTTGCTTCTGGGTACATCCTCTGGCACGGGTAAACTCCCGGCGGACCGTTCTGATGCGGTCCAGTTTATCTGGGGGGAGGCTGTCACACCTTCATTTGCTTGACCTCGCATAGGAGCCTGGGGTGAGACCTCTGACATAGGGTACAGACGTGGAGTAGGCGGCACTGGCTAAAATTACAGGTGCCATAGTTATAATTTTTGCTCCCCCGGCCGTTCGAACTAGTCATCCAAGTTTGTCCGATTGTGGCCCTCGTGCAGGGGCCTGCTGACCCTGACCTGTGCTGGTAGTAGCCATGTTGTCTATCTGTTGGATGGTAGCTGCATTGGCACACCAGACAGCGGTGTGGGTGGTCGACTGGCATATGGCACACAGTGGTGACCGTAGGCCCGCAAAGTGCCGGCAGAACAGCTCCGTGTCCATGACACTCCAGTCTGTGGGTATATGGAACTGGAGGAACCTCGCTGCAGCTTTGGCTGAGAAGGAGCGGTGGTAGTCGTAGAACCCAAAGCCACCGTATTTGTAGCCTAGGTCTACGACTATGTGGAGGTATAAGTCCAGCTCCTCCCGTCTGCCGGGGGAGGCTGAACACACCACATCCCTCAACATGCCAAATGCCAAAGTAAATTCTGGCACAGAGAGTTTCCTGTTAAGCATGGGGTCCTTGGCTTTCAGGATAACTGAGACGTCCCCCCAGACGTACGCCTTATTCTCTGCCAGATCGTGTACCGAGATCAGGAGTGAGGCCAGGTTGACATCCTTGCCCTCTAGGATGTCTTTCCTGACGTTGGGTGGTACCAGGTGAGAAGGGTGTACCACCAGACTCCACACTGCGATACCTGTAGAAGGTGTTGCGATGGTTTGGACTACGGCAGGGTCAGGGGTTGCAACGGCCGGGCTGGTCTCCAAGAGTGTCACCCTGTTCTGTACCTCAACGACCGATGAGGACAGGGATGACACAAGGGTGTGTGCTGTCAGCACGAGGAGAAAAAAAAAAACGATCACCGAGCATTTGTTTACATCATGTGATCAGCTGTCATTGGCTGACAACTGATCACATGGTAAAGGGCCGGGACCGGCCCCTTACTAGGATCGTTTATCAGCCGAGTCTCCGTGACTCGGTGATCACAGCGCGCTTCCTGTGCGCCCTGTAAGGCGCGTGCAGGGAGCGTGCACAGGGGAGGACGTCCTATGATGGCCTCACGGAAATTGAGGTCTGCGCTGTAGCCGTCATTCGGCTATGGCCCAGACCTCAAGTGGTTAAAGTTATGTCTTAAAAGACTTGGTATTTATGGCCCTGAAAAATTAAAGAGTCTTTGTTTCTTGCAGCTGCCATTATTTGTTCTTTTGTGCGAAAATAATGCATTTTTATAATTATATCTCTAGGGGGCCCATCTTCTTTACGTGCAGATAAAGCTCTGTGTATTTGATCTGTTTCCAATCTTTCTAATAGGATGGATGGAACAAGTTCTTGAAAAAGTGTTGTAACAGTTGATTGTAGATCCTCTATTTCTTCAGGAATGCCACGGATGCGTAGGTTTGATCGTCTAGCCCTGTTCTCAAAATATTCCAGTTGGGTTTGAAGTGTAGAATAATCCCCTTTAAGGGATTCTTTTTCCTCTGAATGAGCTGTGGTAGAGATGTCAATCTCATCTACTCTCTGCTCAAGTATAGATGTGCGTCTGCCTACCTCACGGATCTCCCACGTTAGTTTATCATTAATATCATCTGATGTATTCTGTAATGCTTTATGTAATACGCGTTCAAATTGGGAAAGCAGGTCTGAACCTATTTGATTATTATGTAGAGTAATAGGAGACAAATTCAAGTCATATTCAATCTCACCACAGTGCGCTGAAGAGGGAGACCTGTGATGCTGCTGTGTAACAGTCTGTGAGGAGAGATGTGATGGTGCCGCCGCCATTTTAGATACCATTTTAGTCAGCTATTCCTGAGGCTTTATTGTTTTCAGATTCCCTTTTCTCCCACTGTACATGTCACCAAAATGTGCCCACAAGTTTCAGGGATTAGTGCGGTGATGTGGGGAGGTTATGGTCCGGTGTGACTCTGCTTAAGCCGCTGCCTTGTTCCGGTCGGTGCGGAGCTCTAAGTAGACACATCCTGCTTAGCGGGCTTCGCGCATGTACATCCAGGTTTCCTTTTTTTTATCGCTGTAAGTCTCCCCTATATGATCTGTGATCCATATGATGGTTACCCTCCTGGATAAACTTGCAGCTGTCTCCTTGACCATTATAATTTATGGTCTTGGACATCTGGTAAGAAGTCTGAGTGTGATTGTTGCTGGTGACGGATCCCTTTACTTTCACCGGCACAAATAATTCTTTCTGTTTTGCACTTATGGACTGTTTTTGATTTTTTTGTGTTGTATTATTAAGATTGAGTTTTATTTTGCACATGGACACTTTTTCACTTTTTATGTAAAACTGAATGTTATACATTGTTGCTCTTTTTGGAGCGTTACTTTTTTCCCTTTGTAAACATTTATTAAAGGAAGACAATTAGCAACTCACATAAAGTAAGACAATAAGCATAATTGGTCTTACTTTATGCGAGTTGCTAATTGTCTTCCTTTAAAGGGGTTGTAAACGCCTCTTGTTCACCCTTGATAAGAGGAGATAAAGGGGGGATATGATCAACATGTATAAATATATAAGGGGTCCATATAGTGAACTTGGTGTTGAGTTATTCACTTTACGGTCAACAAAGAGGACAAGGGGGCACTCTTTACGTCTAGAGGAGAAGAGATTTCATCTCCAAATAAGGAAAGGTTTCTTCACAGTAAGAGCTGTGAAAATGTGGAATAGACTCCCTGCAGAGGTGGTTCTAGCCAGCTCAGTAGATTGCTTTAAGAAAGGCCTGGATACTTTCCTAAATGTACATAATATAGCTGGGTACTGACATTTATAGGTAAAGTTGATCCAGGGAAAATCCGATTGCCTCTCGGGGGATCAGGAAGGAATTTTTTTCCCCTGCTTTAGCAAATTGGAGAATGCTCTGCTGGGGTTTTTTTTTGCCTTCCTCTGGATCAACTGTGGGTATAGAATGGGGTATATGGGATTGTATGATATATATATGTATATATATATATTTTTTGTTTAATTTGTGGTTGAACTGGATGGACTTGTGTCTTTTTTCAACCTAACTAACTATGTAACTATGTAACTAGGTAACCCTCAAGGTTTTTCACTATAATGCATTCTATGCACTAAGGTAAAAAAACCTTCTATAGTGCAGCAGCCCACCAGAGCCCCCCTTTTACTTCCCTGAACCCGATCACTCCAGCGACGGGGACAAGCACAGCAGCTCCAGCCACTATCTAAGGTCCTCATTGGATAGCCATTGGCTCTTGCTGCTGTCAATCAAATACAGTGACATGGGAGCCGGAGGCAGGGCCAAGTCCTGCTGTCTGTGTCAGTGGGGGAGGCAGCAGGACTTGGGAGCGCACCCGCACAAGTGCCCCCAGGGAATGCAGCTCTCCATGGGGGCACTCGAGAAGAGGAGGCACCAGGAGCGCTGCTGAGGGACCCCAGTGACACTAATACAGTAAGTGCTAAGAATATGCACTGTCACTGTACTAATGACACTGGCTGGAAAGGGATTAAACATCTCGGGAGTTCAAAGGGTTATCTTTGTGCCTAGCCAGTGTTTTTGTGTACTGTGTTAGGTGCTTTTACTAAGGAAAGTGATGGATTTTCTCGCCTGCTTTACAGGGACAAAAATATATCACTTTCCCCCCTGTCAGAACGAAGCTCTGTCTTGTTTTCATAGGCAGAGCTCCGCTCTGTGATTCTACATGACAATCGGTGGGTGCCGGCAGACATACAGTGACCAGCACCAGCAGATTGCTTCTGCTGTGAGTAATCCTAGCAAAAGTGGCGCGTGTGTACCCTATATACAGTGCCTTGAAAAAGTATTCATACCCCTTGAAATGTTCAGCATTTTGTCATTTTGTCATCTTACAACCAAAAATGTAAATGTATTTTATTGGGCTTTTATGTGATAGACCAACACAAAGTGGCACATAATTGTGAAGTGGAGGGAAAATGATAAATAATTCTCAACATTTTTTACAAATAAATATCTGAAAGTGTGGCATGCATTTTTATTCAGGTAAAAAGACAAGAGAAAGGCGCCTCTAAGTGTAGCATTTCAAATTGTTTAATTACCCCAAAAGGGTTAAAAACACTTACAAGATGTGCAGAGTAGTAAAGCATATCGTTCAATTTTCAATTTTATTGCTAAATGTTCTCTTTGTTTTTGTCCTTCATGTAATTATTTACTTCTCTTTGGATGGTGAATATGTCCTTGTCATCCTTCCTATTCTAAACCTTTTTCACTGTTAAAACGCTCTTTTTATAGTTATTACTTATAGTTCAAATGTTTTGTTTACATCATGGTACTCGTTTAAATTCCCCGCCCATAAAGCCCGCACACATAGTATATATCCTCCTTGTACTCACACAGTCATCAGGTTGATAAAGGAACCAATTAGATGTTCCGAAACACGTCCCCTTTTCATGACTGTTTCCTGTTTGCGGTCCACGCTGGTTGCTGTCTACCAACGCTGAAGTCACTTCCGGGTTTTGCGCTTCCCGTGACGGAGATCGTGGCTGTGGACCGGCCTTTCAGTCCTTCTGGAGTTCCCTGCTGTTCCTCTGCCATTGGATACACATAGCCTCAGAAGCCTGTATACGCCAGAGACCTCCTCCTTGCTGGACCACCTACACTGTGATTGACGATATGCTTTACTACTCTGCACATCTTGTAAGTGTTTTTAACCATTTTGGGGTAATTAAACAATTTTAAATGCTACACTTAGAGGCGCCATTTTTCTTGTCTTTATGTCTCCTATCTAGAGATATTTTTTCTCTATAAGTTCAGCCCTAAGTGTGGAAGACCTCTTATTACAGACTTTCTGGCCAAATATAGACATTTCTTTTTGCTTGTCCCTAAAGCTCAGAGTGCCCTTGGTACACTATATCTATTTTTATTCAGGCCCCTTTACTCTGATACCCCTACCTAAAATCTAGTAGAACCAATTGCCTTCAGAAGTCCCCTAATTAGTAAATAGAGTCCACCTGTGTTTAATTTAATCTCAGTATAAATACAACTGTTCTGTGAAGCCCTCAGAGGTTTGTTAGAGAAGCTTAGTGAACAAACAGCATCATAAAGGCCAAGGAACACATCAGACAGGTCAGGGATAAAGTTGTGGAGAAGTTAAAAGCAGGGTTAAATTATAAAAAAATATCCCAAGCTTTGAACATCTCATGAAGCACTGTCCAATCCATCATCTGAAAATGGGAAGAGTATGGCATAACTGCAAACCTACCAAGACATGGATATCCAACTAAACTAACAGGCCGGGCTAGGAGAGCATTCATCAAAGAAGCAGCAAAGAGGCCCATGGTAACTCTGGAGGAGCTGCAGAGATCCATAGCTCAGGTGGGAGAATCTTTCCACAGGACAACTATTAGTTGTGCACTCCACAAATCTGGCCTTTATGGAAGAGTGGCAAGAAGAAAGCCATTGTTGAAAGAAAGCCATTAGAAGTCCTTAGAAGTCCCATTTGCAGTTTGCGAGAAGCCATGTGGGGGACACAGCAAACATGGGGAAGAAGATGCTCTGGTCAAATGAGACCAAAATGTAACTTTTTGGCCTGAAAGCAAAACCCTATGTGTGGCAGAAAACTAACACTGTACATCACCCTGAACACACCATCGTGAAACATGGTGGTGGCAGCATCAGGTTGTGGGGATGCTTTTCTTCAGCTGGGACAGGGAAGCTGGTCAGAGTTGATGGGAAGATGGATGGAGCCAAATACAGGGCAATCTTAGAAGAAAACCTGTTAGAGTCTGCTAAAGACTTGAGACTGAGGCGTTCAGTCGAGGAAGGTGGGGATCACTGGCAGCGATGGTGGTGAGGGGGTGGGATCAGTGGCAGCGGTGGTGGTGAGGGGGGAAGAGGTTAGTGGCAGCAGTGGTGGTGGTGGTGAGGGGGAGTGGAATCAGTGGCAGTGGTGGTGGTGGGATCATTGGCAGCAGTGGTGGTGGTGGTGAGGGGGGTGGGTTCAGTGGCAGCGGTGGTGGTGAGAGGGGTGGGATCGGTGGTGAGGGGGTGGGATCAGTGGCAGCAGTGGTGGTGAGGGGGTGGGATCAGTGGCAACGGTGGTGTTGAGCGGGATGGGATCAGTGGCAGCGGTGGTGGTGAGGGGGGAAGGGGTTAGTGGCAGCGGTGGTGGGGGTGGTGAGGGGGGTGGACTCAGTGGCAGTGGTGGTGGTGGTGGGATCATTGGCAGCAGTGGTGGTGGTGGTGAGGGGGGTGGGATCAGTGGCAGCGGTGGTGGTGGTGAGAGGGGTAGGATCAGTGGAAGCAGTGGTGAGGGGGTGGGATCAGTGGAAGCAGTGGTGGTGGTGGTGAGGGGGGTGGGATCAGTGGCAGCGGTGGTGGTGAGAGGGGTGGGATCAGTGGAAGCAGTGGTAAGGGGGTGGGATCAGTGGCAGCGGTTTGCGTGGGATCTGTGGCAGCTGTGGTGCCATCCTCCCCCACCACCACCCCCCGCCCCTTACTGATCCCACCCCCCACAGATCGAATCCCTATCCCCCATCACCTCTGTTGTAGAGGTGATGGGGGGACTAGGGATGAGATCTGTGGGGGTGGTATCAGTAGGAGGCAGCGGTGGTGGAGGTTGAGATCAGTTGCACTGGCAATTTGTCACTTACGTAATCAGTCAGTCAATTCCCCCCAGTATTCATGTGCCTCCAGGGATGCCTCTGCCTCATGGGGTCTCCTCACAGAGGATAGAGCTCCTCCTCCTTGGCTCTATTGGTGTCAGCTGGTCAGCTGACTTTCTCTTTCAGTGTCTGCCTCTGCCTCCCTACATGGCTTCTCTCTGGAGTGGAGAGGATAGGCGGGGCAGTCCAGATTCCAGTCAAGTGATGGTGCTCAGCTCAGCCTCCCCTCAGCGGCCACCACGTGGCGGAACGTATAACCGAACAGGCAGGCGGGAGATCAATCACAGTAGCACAGCCAGAATGGGCAGGCAGGCCCCTCACACTGGTAGATGGGAGGTCGGGCGCCCCCCTCACACTGGCAGACGGGAGATCGGGCGGGCACCTGACACTGGCGGTCCCCTCACACTGACAGAGCCAGAACAGGCGATCAGGCCCCCCACAGTGGTGGAACTCCAGGGCCCAGCCGCAAGTGCGACTGCTGCGACCCTGGTAGTTCCGCCACTGGATGTATGTGATGCCAAGCAAGAGCACTGTGGCAGCAAAGGCATCCCATGCGTCCCTGCACCCAATTCGTCCAACTGCCATTGTGCTCTTGCTGGGCATCACGTGCTTCCCCGTGCCTTTAAGGAAAGGTGAGCTCTCTGCAGGCATTCTGCATTCATTCTTATATGTGCTATTAAAGTCAAACTCCAGCTAACACTTTTTAAGTAGTTACATGGTTTGTCTTAAAGTGGATGTAAACCCAAGAATTTTTTTTTGATGTCATAATGTAGAGAATAAGATTTCCTTTCATTTGCCCAGTCTTGCCACACAGATTTACTCCAGCCCTGAGAAATCCTCTTTTATTGTTCAGTTGAAAACTTGGTCAAAAACGCCCCCTTTCTGTAAGTGACAGGTGATTTACATATCTCATGCACTAGCCTAAAAGAGGCACATCCTGTGTAATTATAAAAAATCCTGTGATCAATGTATCCTCAGACACACACACTGCACTATAACAATCATCAGATCACTGCATGTTCTACTCTGCCCAGCTCTGACTACATACATCTCCCCTATATTCTTCTTGCTGTTCACTCGAGAATAAATTTATTTTCACTCTGGTCTGTGGATCTGTGGTCTGTGCCTGTCTCAGGCTAGTGCATGAGATATGTAAATCACCTGTCACTCACAGCAAGGGGGCGTTTTTGACAACGTTTTCAGCACTTTGTCAAGATCTTGCTTACTGAACAATAAAAGAGGATTTCTCGGGGCTGGAGTAAATCTGTGTGGCAAGACTGGGCTCAAATGAAAGGAAATCGTATTCTCTACATTATGACATCAAATTTTCTTTTGGGTTTACATCCACTTTAACCCTCTAACTTCCACTTTTGCTGGTCAGTTTGGTCTGTTAAAGGAAGTTGAAAAAGCTTAAATTTTCTGGCCAGATCACCAAGATATTTCTTTTTTTTTTTTTTGCTTTGCTTCAGCAGGCAGAGAGGGTGGTTTCAAATCAGTTTATTATTATTATTATTTTTTTTGGGACCTGATTTGAGTCCATGTAAGACTATATGGACATCCAAATGTTATCTCTGTAGGTTACTAACATGTACTTTATTTTTGATACTGAGGTCTATATGCTCTTACAGCCATCCGAGTATGTTTCTTTTTTCTTATATATATATATTTTTTCTTTTTTATGCTTATGTTTGCCTTTAATGCTGTCATGTCAATATGGCGTTACGTATTTTGTCTTATAATGTGAAAGGTCTGAATTCTATACAAAAGTGATGGTTGACTTTTAAAAGAATTCAGATCCTTAGGGGCCGATGTGATCATGGTCCAGGAAACGCACTTTCGTGCTGGGGGTTTAATGAAGTTTGCCTCTAAATACTTTCCCAGTTCCTACCTTGCTTCTGATTCAACTGAGAAAGCTGGAGTAACAATTCTTATTAAACAATCTTGCCTTATTAGGGTCAAAAACACACATTGATCCCTATGGAAGGTTCATCATCCTGGTCTGTGATTACATGTCCTCCTCCTTTACCCTGGAAAATGTGTATGTTCCCAATTCTGGGCAAATTAATTTCCTTAATGGGATTTTTGAATCCACCTAATGTTACTCTCAACCTTTTATGATAATTGGTGGAGATTTCAACATAGTTATGTCTCCCACTAGAGATAGACAGACTTTATTTCAGGATACTCCTTCAACAAAGGTCTTTTCTTAAGCTACCTCTTTCCACAAAGTGTATCAGATCCCACCACCTGTTTGATTCGTGGAGGATTAAACATCCTTCTTTTTACTCCATGGCCCATAAAATGTACTCCGGGTTAGGCCATTTTTTTATTTGAGCTCCCGGTATTGTAGAATCTGATATTTATCCCCTCACATTGTCTGACCACGCTCCCATCTCTTTTGACGTTACTCTGTCAGTCTTCTCCTAAGACATGTCATTGGCATCTTAATGACCATCTCTAACAATCTCAGGTTATTGAAGACAAACTATCTAAAGAGGAATTTCAACTTAATAAGGGCTGTGTTCAGAAAACGCTACGCTGTAGGAGGCACACAAGGCCTATTTTGGTGGCGTTTGTATCGTGGAAGGCTCTTACCTAAAGAAGGATAATGCCAGACTTACGGGTGGCAAAGCGTAGGGTTTTGTGCAAACCCACAGTGCCTAGTCTGCGTAAAGTTACATCCCTTTGTGAACAATTGAGATCTATGGCTCTAAGTAAGACTGCAAAATCCCTAATATAGACCAAGCTAAAATTCTATGAATTTTCTAATAAGCCTCATAGGATTCTGGTTATTAAACTTCGCCCTCGTCCATTCCATTCCTTTCCCGATTTCCTTATACAGGCAGATGGGACTCCAACTCATTGTCCCCTTACTATGACCAAGACCTTTGGGATTTTTTACCATAAACTCTGTAACTGCCTAACCCCTGAGAACCATTTTAAATTTACACACGAGAGAGCAGGCAGAGTTCTCAGCACAGCTAGAGAGCTGACCATGCTGTTCTCTCATGCCTAGTGTGGTCAGTTCTTGGTAGGAAAGTAGAGGGACTAGCAGGATCACCAGAGTTTTCACACAAATGAAGCAGTACAAAGAGAACAGGATACTTTTTCATACAAGTACATGGTACAGCAGGCACATATCAGGAATATGAAATGTTGAACTGATGACCGGGTGTAGTGGATACGAAGTGGCATGGGTCCATGAAGGGTTCCAGACACAGTAGCTGGTCAGAAGGCCTTATCCAAGCACGCAACTTGGCAGGCCGCAGGAAAAGAGGAGGGACGAGAGAGCGCCCCCCTGAACCGTACCAGGCCGCATGCCCTCAACATGGGGAGGGTGCTTTGGGGTCCCTCAAAACACCTTGTACCTATGCTTATGGGGACAAGGGCCTCGTCCCAACAACCCTTGCCAAGTGGTTGTGGGGGTCTGCAGGCGCGGGGGCTTATCAGAATCTGGAAGGGGACCCCCCAGATCCCCCCCCCCCCCATGTAATTGTAAAAATTGTAAAAATGACAGAAGACAATTTGGGACAAGTCCTTTGTTTAAAAAAAAATAAAAATGTCCCGCAATGTCCATTCATCTTCGATCACAGTGTCCAACAACCTGAGAAAAAAAATGAAAAAACTTCCTCTGACATCACGTGGCGTCAAAAGAGGTGGGGTCACCCATTTACGTCACCGGGTGGCCCCGTTCTCAGTTATATAACAGCTGTCATCGCGAAAAAGAGGCTTCAGTTGGCGGGAGCCTCCCATGGAGGCGGAGTTGGTGTGGGTTTTTTCGGTTCATCAGGTGGCGTGATGGACGATGGATTTACATTGCGGGGCATTTTTATTTTTTTATATTTTAATAAAGGATTTGTTCCAAACTGTCTACTGTAATTTTTAAAAAATTTTACACTTTTTTTGGTGAATTTGTACCCGATATCCATTCACACAGGGGGGGGGGGGCTGGGATCTGGGGGTCCCCTTGTTAAAGGGAGCTTTCAGATTCCGATAAGCCCCCCACCCGCAGACCTCCACAACCACTGGGCAAGGGTTTTGGGGGGGACCCCAAAGCATCCTCCCCATGTTGAGGGTATGTGGCCTGGTACGGTTCAGGAGGGGGGGTTTCATCCCCGCCTTTTCCTGCGGCCTGCCAGATTGCGTGCTGGGATAAGGGTCTGGTATGGATTTTTTCGGGGGAACCCTACGCCATTTTTTTAAAATTTTCCCGCAGGGTTCCCCTTAACCACTTTCAGACCGGACCAATTTGCAGCCAAAGGACCAGGCCCCTTTTTGCGATTCGGCACTGCGTCGCTTTAACTGACAATTGCGCGGTCGTGCGACGTGGCTCCCAAACAAAATTGACGTCCTTTTTTTCCCACAAATAGAGCTTTCTTTTGGTGGTTTGGTTTCAAATGGTATTTGATCGCCCCCGCGGTTTTTATTTTTTGCGACAATTTAGAAAAAAAAATCATTATTTTTTATTTTTTGCTATAATAAATATCCCCAAAAAATATATATAAAATTTTTTTTTCCTCAGTTTAGGCCGATATGTATTCTTCTACATATTTTTGGTAAAAAAAAATCGCAATAATAAAATAATTTTTTTTTTTTATTAGTAATGGCGGAGATCTGCGATTTTTTTTTTTGCGACATTATGGCGGACACATCGGACATTTTTGACACATTTTTGGGACCATTGTCATTTTTTACAGCAATTAATGCTATTTAAATGCATTGATTTCTGTATAAATGACGCTGGCAGTGAAGGGGTTAACCACAAGGGGGCAGTGTAAGGGTTAAGTATGCCTAGGGGTGTGTTTTACTGTGGGGGGGCATGGCTGTCAGCTAGTGAATGCTGATCTCTGCTCCAATCACAGGGAGCAGAGATCGGCGTCACTAGTTGCTAGGCAGAATGGGGAGATGCTGTTTATCTCGGCATCTCCCCGTTCAGCCGCCCCGTGAGACGATCGCGGGGGTCCCCGCGGCGATCGAGTCCGCAGGGACCGCGATCGGACTCACGGGGGTCCCTAACCGGCTCGGGAGCGCGCCGCTCCCGGCGCGCTCCCGATGCCACGGACAGGCTAAAGGAGGGACTTATATATATGCCCTCCTGCCTGTACGTGCCATTCTGTCGACGTATATCGTCGTGCGCTGGTCGGCAAGTGGTTAAAATCCATACCAGACCTGAAGGGCCTGGTATGGATTTTGGGGGGACCCCCACGCATTTTTTTTTTAATTTTGGTGCGGGGTTCCCCTTAATATTCATACCAGACCCAAAGAGCCTGGTAATGGACTGGGGGAACCCATGCCATTTTTTCAATGATTTTTAAATATATTGCCTGGATCCGACAATTCATTACAGCCGCGAGCAGTTTTAAATTCCTTTTTTTAGAAATGTAATTTTGCTGTGGTATTGTTCTAAACATGGGGAAGATGCGCTACTTTACAGGCATACTAAGGACACCCCCCAAGCACGATATTTAAAGGAATATTTTATTTTTATTGTTTCACTTTAAGCATTAATAAAATCACTGCTCCTGAAAAAAGTGACGTTTTTAAAACATTTTTTGCATTGATACATGTCCCCAGGGGTAGAACCGGGTCCCCAAACACTTTTTATGGCAATAACTTGCATATAAGCCTTTAAAATGAGCACTTTTGATTTTTCATGTGTGTGTCCCATAGACTTTAACGTTGTTCGCTTGTTTGTACACATTTTTTGCCTGTTCGCATGTTCTAGTGCGAACCGAACCGAGGGGTGTTCAGCTCATCCCTATTCAGCACCAGGCACTGCCCTTCAACCCTATGTGCAATGAGAGTACCTTCATGTCCAGTAAGCCACTCTTACTGGACAAGGGGTGGTGGCTGGGCTGGCAGTATTTATGCATCAAAAATCACAAGACAAGCAAACAGAGTAATTTCAGACAGGGTTATGGTTGCCTCATTGTCTGGGGAAAAAAATAATAATTGGCTATTGATTTCTTTCCTATTAATAAGACTTTACACAATACACATTTTCCTAGGCTGGTAAAATATAGACAATATATTTTCGTAAGACGCGAGTTTTCATATTTGGACTTGTTCGTATTTTCGGAACAGATATATTTTCGTTGATACGAAATGATTCGAACTTCCCTTAGTGTAATGATTCGTAATTTCGTAAGATGCAAGGTTTCATATTCGGACTCGTTCGTATTTTCATAACAGTTAAATTTTCTTTGATACGAAATGAGTTTGTAATGCCGTTAGTCTAATTTTCTTTGATTCAAAATTCGTAATTTTGTTAGATAATAATTTTCGTTTATTCTGTACACTACTCGTAATTTAGTAATTGTTACTTTTGTGAGATTGCCTTTTTCGTTGATTCGTACTTTCGTAGGAAATAAAGAATAATAATCCTATGCTTGCTTTTCTAATAAGTCCTGTACTTACTCCAGTCCTCAGTCACGAGACTCGACTCAGTCTCCTCCTCAACTGAATCTAAAAAGATTCAGGAATGCAGTGTGACTCAGACACAAAAGGGATAAGCTGATTGCCTGAAGATATTAAGTAAGATACATCACTCACTAATACACTGCCCATTCGAAAGAACGATTCGAGAACACGAAAATAAAAAAAAATTACGAACAGACGAAGAAACAAAATTACAAACACACAAATGAAAATACGAACATACAAAATTATGAACAGACAAAGGATTGAAAATACGAAATGTAAATCATTTGTTATACATGTAATTTTCTTTCTTTTACTGTTACAGAGTTTTGTATTTTCGTAAGTTTGTCCGTTCGTAAGTTTGTATTTTTGCGTGTTCGTTATTTTGCTTATTCGTAATTTCGTAATTTTTCAGGTATTTGGATGTTCGAATTGATCCGTAAGTACGAATACTACCAAATTCGTACAAAAATCTATTCGTTACGAACCGAATCGCACATGTCTAGTAAAATACCTAGATGCACCGAGGAGGCTTTTCTGCACAATAGCAGGCACTTTGTGGTATTTGTAGGCTGCACTTTTAGTTTTAAAAAGCCAGATAGCCATATATATTTTTAGATGGCCAGATCACCCTATATTTTTGGGGGAAAGTACCCACTGCATTCTATGTAACTAAAACCCAGCTTTCCTGCATACATAAATTCTAATGTCTCACCAAAAATAAACATAGAAAATAGAATTTTGGGAATGCTAGTTGTATAACAATAATGACATTTAGCTATACAACAATGCATAAAAAAAAAATCATAAACAATCAATGAATTGATTTAAAAACATCTTTGAAAATAGGCATATATAATTCAATAATGCAGGACAACAATGTTTTTTATTTAGATCTGATTTAAAAATCTTATAAAATATAATTTTTTAACATTTTTTTTATAAAATACAATTCATACAGGCATTAAATAAAAAGTTAAATTTTCACCTTCATCTTAGAACTAAAGATGCATAATGTGACAGATTAAGTGGAAAAACAAAATGACACTATGAAATAGTGTACAAAACTGTGAAAACATAATAGCAGATGATTTAAAAAAAAAAAAAAAAAGGCTTAAAACACTTAAATTCTGTTAAGTAAAATAGTAAAACAGGAAACAGACTTTTTTTTGCTAAAGTTTAATAAATTACACAGGCACACACATTTTTTTTACATAACATTTTTTTCCTACATTGTGGCTTTGAATAGGTTACCAAGGTTAAGGCTGAACCTATCAGCCATAACCCCGGTAGTTTTTTTTTCAGCCGTCAATTCTCTTTCTTATAAAAGTGATCCGAGCAGCTGATTTGTCACTGGATCACTTTTAGAAGCAGCGGGAAAGGTCTTTTCCCCGCTTCCGCCGCTCGCCGGTGTTCCTCTGGCTTATTGTTCTTCCTGGTGAGTCTGGGAAATGATCCCACCTTTCACGCAGCTGTTTACAGAGGTGGGGAGAGACCAGATAATCTCTCCCGACCTTTATGATCTAGGAGGACCGGAGCAACGTCATGACGTCACTTCCTGTCTAGGGCAGAAGTAAACAATTTTTTTTTTCAGATCAATGAGTTTTTTTTTATCTGATGCTTTCAAACCCTGTTCCCACTCTCCCTCTCTTCCCAGACCTAAGCAGGTTAGCAGGTTATGTTTACTCCAGCAGCTGTAATTCCTGACCACCTCCTTGGTTAGAAATACATTAAACAAAATGCTGCCACAAACAGGCTATGTAACCCAGTCAGCCCACCGCTGGACTGGTGGGCAAGACACCTAGGGAAGACTGGGCACTTCCACATAGAGTTCCCAAAGGGGTGGGGTGCTGGGAACCTCCCGGGTCGGGTGGCTGACCCACTCTCGTGATCCCCAGGTGTCACTGCAGCCTGGGGTTCCGATACTGTGCAGCAGGACTCGATTTGTTATAAAGTGATAAGTGGGGCGCTCGTAACTAATTAAATTTAATATAGGTGGTCCTAGATTGGGACCAATTGACTACAATACATTAGTACAAATAAAAATATCATTCAAACTGGCAGTGATATAATAATACCAAAAACCACCGGTTGTGTAATCCAGTGCATTCACCAAAACAAAACCAGCAAAAAAAAATATGAAACATTCAATAACCATGCGAATGGTATGATCCAATACAAGGAGTAGGAATGTTCTTAAATAATGAAAGGTGTATCACAAACAACACAATAAACACAAAAGAGTTCCCTCTCTGGAACGCACGCCAAAGCCGCGGCTTCGAATAGGAGTATTCCTGCCAGCGAACAAAATTATTTTCTTTTAAGGCGAGCAGCCCCAGTCCCGGGTCGGGCACTCAACAATGTAAGGAGCCACTTGGCAACATTTTTAAAGATTTGTTTTTAATAAATACAGTATTACACTATAGATGTTTCTTGCTCTTTCCATATACACTGCACGAGTCTATGAGGAGAAGATTTTCCCCTATGTATCCATGTCAACACATATGTGAGCAGGCACAAACCTGTACAAGCGATCTTTGACTTACTTTTTAATTACAGTGCTCAAAGGGATCTGGTAAGCAGAATATTTTTTTCAACACGTTTGGGTGTCGTATGCTGAGATTTCTGGTGGAGGTGTATATACACATTGAGAAGTCGGTGTTACATCCTGCAAAAATTCTATGCTGATGAACTTTGAATTAGCCATATCCAATTTCTGTATCACATGAATGGGACTCTTTTGTGTTTATTGTGTTGTTTGTGATACACCTTTCATTATTTAAGAACATTCCTACTCCTTGTATTGGATCATACCATTCGCATGGTTATTGAATGTTTCATATTTTTTTTTGCTGGTTTTGCTTTGGTGAATGCACTGGATTACACAACCGGTGGTTTTTGGTATTATTATATCACTGCCAGTTTGAATGATTTTTTTTATTTGCACTAATGTATTGTAGTCAATTGGTCCCAATCTAGGACCACCTATATTTAATTTAATTAGTTACGAGCGCCCCACTTATCACTTTATAACACATCATTGGGGAATCACCTATTCCTTCTAAAGGGAGCAGCTCTAATATATTTTTAGTTTTTGTAATTTTTATTCACATTTGATGTGATACTGCTTTGTCTCTCCTGTTGCTGGGGCATTTTTGGTCTGATGATAAAATTGATACTGTCTTGTAATGCTTATTTTTCTTTATTTGTTAAAACCCAATAAACACTTTGAATTTTTTTTTTTAAAGAGTTGAATATGGAGATTTTTAAGTATCGTAGTTTGTCGCCATTCCACGAGCGTGCGCAATTTTAAAGTGTGACGTGTTAGGTATCTATTTACTTGGCATAACATCATCTTGTAGTTTACCAAAAAATTTGCTATATATTTTGCTTTTTTGCCTTAAAATTCCATAAAGTGTATTTGTTTAAAATACACTTGCATTTGAAATGCGCAGCGCAAATACCCAGTGACAAAAAATTGCAACAGTTGCTATTTCATACTCTAGGGTCTCTGTTGAAAAAAATATATTCTTTTTGGCGGTTCTAAGTAATTTTCTAGCAGAAAATGCAGATTTTTACGTGTGTAAACAAGAAGTGCCAGAAAAAGCCTGGTCCTTAAGTGGTTAAATCCCCCTTTAAAAATGATACAGTTAACCTAAAAATATGATGGTGAACATAAAGTAATTGCTAAAAATGACACTAAAATGCAAACAACTGGAACAAAAGACAAGCACTTGTGTTGTCAACCGCTCAACTTTTTACATTCATTGTCAACCTAAACTGGAGAAATTACAACTTCCTATGGGTTTCTATGGGCTGCATTTTTAGGCTTATAAATATATAAGCACTTTGAACCTTAAATATTATAAATGAAGAAATTTAAATGTGGAGGTCTTCCTATAACAAACTCGTTCTTGCTAAAAAAAAATAAAAAATGATGTAACAGAAAAATGACACCTAAACTGCAGATCAATACTGGGAACCCCCAATGCTTTGCTATACTATAGTTTTACAAAATGTTTATGGTCTGTTTATAAATGGTAAATATGGCACAGAACAGTTTATTTTCCTGAAGTATGAGTTGTTCAAAACTTTTAAGAGTCCTAAAAATAAAGGTAGTTGTTTTAAGTGATTTAATAAAGTTCCTCAAGATTGCAACTGTGTGAATTCACTATCTCCAAGAAATAGAATTAATTCTGACAAAAAAGGTTGTCTATTGTTTTGTAGGATTTGAGTCACCCTGGTGTTGTCACCTGTATACCATGTCAGGAATTTGGAGTGTAGGGCTGTTAGGAATTCCAGATTGCAAAACAAGGGTGACATTGGACTCGGTTTGAATAATGATGATGTTAAAGAGGAGCTCCAGGCTCCTTCAGAAAAAAATAAGTCAGCAGCTATAAATACTGTAGCTGCTGACTTTTAATATTAAGACACTTACCTGTCCAGGGATCCAGCGGTGTCTTCACCCCAGACGATTTTTCAATCGGCTCTTGGGTGCTGCCGCTTCACAGCCAGTTTCCTACTGCGCATGCTCTAAGAGCGGTGCACTTTGTGAATGGCCCAGTGGCGAGGGAAGGATGAGGGAAGCTGAATTTCCGGGTGACTTCACTGCGGTGCGATCAGACGGAAGTGGGAGCCGTTACCTGTAAAAACCAGGTGCCAAATGTGACAGCGGAGGGGGGGTGGAGGAGGCAAACAAGCGGAGCTTCCCCTTTTGGGTGGAGCTCCACTTTAGGTCCGCATAGCTAAGAAAAGGATGGCCTATCACAGGCATCAAGACATTTTGTGATATTCTAAGCAAGAGGCCAGTAGTTTGATATTATTCAGTTTTAAAATATCCTTTGGAATATGAACCCCCAGGTATTTGCAGATTTGCCATTGGAAGGGGAAGTGTTTTGTAATTGGGAGTGGATATGGGGAGAGATATGTTTAAAGCTTCTGTTTTGTTATAATTTACTTTAAAATTGCTTAGGCAGCTGAATTGATCAAATCCCTTCTGAATGAGTGGAATGAAAATCAATGGAGAAGTAACATAAAGCAGATTATCAGCATAAATTTATATTTTATAGGGATGATCTTATATTTGGTTTATGGTACAGAGCTAGGATTTTGTGAAACATATTGGAGTCTTATCCCAAGTGGCCTGTGGTAAATCCAACCTAGTCCAAGTGCAATAGACCAGGGATAATTGCAGCGGCGGCTGGTGGTCAAATGGACCTGGCCCCCCTCACTCGCACTAGCAGCCCCCCCTGCAGCTCGGGATCGATCAATCACAGCGGAGATCCAACAACCAACTCGCACTACACACGACCCCCCCTCTGGGCTCGATAGGCGGTAATCCTCGCACTACTGCCACCCCCCTGGCGATCCATGGCCTCCTTACAGCAAAAGGGGCGGGGAGATAGAGGTGGCGGGGCACTGCTGAATCCATCCAGGGTAGGGCTCTAGGAGAAACTGCTGCTGCTGGGGCCGATGGATGCTTCTCCTGGATGAACAGGGGGCAGGTTCTGAGACCCGTCCTGAGACTCCCAGCCAATTGGGTCTCAGGAGATACTTTCTGATTGGCCAGGAGGAAAAGCAGGAAGACATTAGCGAATATTATTTTGCTAATGTCACACAAGTGGGTGGGCTCGAGGCACAGTGCTCTGCGCCCCGAGCCCACCCTTTTTTAAGACAATTAGAGCCTCCAGCTCTAATCATGCTTAGAAAAAAAAAAAACATTGAAATATGTGTCCGACACCCTGCTTTGAGATTAGGGGCCTGGCGCATGGATTGGGGGGGGGGGCGCCACTGGATTGGTTTAAGTCTATTGGCAATGACTTTGAAGTATATGTGGACATCTAACAAGTGTCAAAATTTGTTTTCTGTAAGAGAGTAATTCTGACCTTTGGTTTGCAAACAGAATTATGGGTTTGGTTGTGCTGATTTATTCCTCTGGTGTTGAAGAAGCAGAGTTTAATTGGAGCTGTAACAATCTAAAACATGGTCAGTTAGAAAGCCATTGATTGTATTGATACCAGCAGTTTTGCAATTCAGCTATTTAAAGTGAAACTTTACCCATAACAATAATAATAATAAAAATAATGTTTTTAGCAAGAAACATTCATTCCACGTGAATAATTATGCTACAAACATTAGTGTGTGCTGTAAATTGCCTCCAGCATTGTTCCTGTCTCTTCTTGCTGGAGGCTGCCATTTTGCTGAAGCCCAAAGTCCCTGAGCAGCAGTAAATCTTTAGGGTGTCAGCAGATCAGCCTCTACAAGTGCAGCACAGTGCCTAAAAATAGAAAGCAACTGAGCACCTCTAGAGCAGGGTGAGATGGTGTATTACTGGATTTTAAACAGTATAGGCATTTATTTGTAATGTTTTACATAGCTATACTGGCAAAAGGGACCAGCCTGAACTGACCTAGCAGGACTTAACTTTCTGACAAAATCCCCACTTTAAGGACATTGACATTTTGTTTCCATGACCATGTCTGTTCATGTACATTCCTCTCTTTCAAGGAGAGATACACATGGGCACGGTCAGACCATACATTTCTTTCCTATGGTAGACTTTGGGGGTAAAATCATGACTGGTGAGGGAAATAAATCTATTCTGTCATAGGCAATGTGAGCTGATGGGAAGGCGTAAACCTCATCATTAGATTGAGACAATCTCCTAATATCCACAAGATTCTAGGCCCATGTATGTGGACTGCTATGTGCAGAGGAGCCCATATAAGGATCTAGCATGAACCTGAAATTCCTGACCTTAAAAATAACCACATCCATAAATTTCTGAATGTCACACTATTAGATTGGGGAATTAGGAGTACACTCCTGAGGAAATCTGTTTGCCACAAAACTTCTCATCTCTTTGTGCTAGCTCACTGAAGAAGCTTACATTTTTATTATTAGAATGCTTGCATATTGAAATCGCCATACAACTTAAAAATATAATATTTATAAAAACTAAAAATCTGATCAGTTTTACTTCTGTCACATATTTCTGTCCTAAAGTATAACTAAAGGCAAAACTTTTTTTCTAGATTTGGATAGAGTGAAGAAGGATTAGAACCTCTTTCCAATTGTTATTGCTGTCAGTGACCCCATTAGGGACCCTCTCTATTAGTCCCATTTACCATTATCAAGTAAAAGAAAATCCCAAATTTTGGGTTGTCCTCCGTAATAGAATTGAAATCTTCCAATAGGAGCACCAGTTCTGGTGACCTGGGGATCCCCAAGGAATTCCTATAATTCGCAGGGATTTCCTCCCACTTCCTATTTGGCTATGGCACAGGAAAATTTCTAGGGAAATCTCCCCTATGGGACATGGATGGAAAAAAACACAGGGGTTATAATCCTCCATTACTCTATCCAAAATTTAAAAAAGTGTTGCCTATATTTCTTTTATTTCCAAGAGTTAGTAAAACCCTTAAAGGATTGCAGTTACTCTCATATAAAAGACATAATAATAACATTCATCCAGATGATTGTACAAGTGTCATAAAATTATAGAGATTTAGTTACTTGATATTATCTGTACATTTGATGTGCTTTCCGACGGCAAATGTGCGATCGGAGCTTGTTGTCGGAAATTCCGACTGTGTGTACGGTGTGTAGGACAGTTTCCATTGGAAATTTCCATCGCACGAAATTTGATATCTGGTTCTCAAATTTTCCGACCACAAAATCCGTTCTCGGGAATTCCGATCGTGTGTAGACAATTCCGACGCACAAAGTGCCACACATGCTCTGAATCAAGCAGAAGAGCAGCACTGGCTATTGAATTAAAAAAAATTCCGCTCCTCGTATGTGCGACCGTGTGTATGCAAGACAAGTTTGAGCCAACATCTGTCGGAAAAAAAACATGGGATTTTGTTGTCAGAATGTCCGATCGTGTGTACGCGGCATAAGACATTTTAGGCTGAAAACATCTCAACAGTAAGTGTAGCATAGTAATCACTTTTTTCAGGTTCACAACTGTCACAAACACATTTACTGATAGATTTTAGACGTTCTGGAACCTGTGAATGAAAATAGCAAATCATTTTTGGGTGTTTACATGCTCACGAATTAACAATGAGTTCGGAGGAAAACAAGTGAAGATGTCTTTTTGAGGTCTTTTTAGAAACAGGTTGTTCAAAAAATTTCACCTCAATATTGCCTTCACTAAAAGCTTCTCTCCTGGTCTCTTCACTTGTATTGTCTCTTGATTTTTGTTGAGTTAATGTAATTCCAGAGTTTCCAGGTCTCCTTGAGGGTGAAGAGGAGTCTTTTACGAAACAAAAACATATGGCAGACAAGAAGTTTTTTTTAAAGTTTTCATTCATAAAAGCATATACAATTGGATTGCAAATTGAGTTGAAAAATCCAATAATTTGCACAACAGCAAATATTATCTTGATTGTGACATCATCATAGTCATTTTCAAAATTACCTGGAAAAAAATTGCCTTAGTAAAACATTGTCAAAAGGAAGTTACCATTTTTTTGTGCTAACAACCCTATACAACATTTTAAAGCCATAATGTAGAGATTTTTCACTTTTCTTATATTGATATTTCATTCCATAATTTTGTATACACTCTTTTTTAACAGGTAGTGCCTCCTAGACAGTGTCATTCTCAATTCAGATCTGAGAGACCTTTACAGATTTTGATTCCTGATGTTTACAGTGTGGCACTAGCTATATATATATATATATATATATATATATATATATATATATATATATATATATATATATCTTTCTCTCTCAAAAATGTGAGGGGTGTACTCACTTTTGTGAGATACTGTGTGTATATATATATATATATATATACACAGTATCTCGCAAAAGTGAGTACACCCCTCACATTTTTGTAAATATTTTATTATACCTTTTCATGTGACAACACTGAAGAAATTACACTGTGCTACAATGTAAAGTAGTGAGTGTACAGCTTGTATAACAGTGTAAATTTGCTGTCCCCCCAAAATAACGCAACAGACAGCCATTATTGTCTAAAACACTGGCAACAAAAGTGTTTACACCCCTAAGTGAAAATGTCCAAATTGGGCCCAATTAGCCATTTTCCCTCCCCGGGGTCATGTAACTCATTAGTGTTACAAGGTCTCAGGTGTGAATGGGGAGCAGGTGTGGTAAATTTTGTGTTATCACTCTAACTCTCTCATACTGTTCACTGGAAGTTCAACATGGCACCTCATGGCAAAGAACTCTCCGAGGATCTGAAAAAAAAGAATTGTTGCTTTACATAAAGATGGCCTAGACTATGAGAATGTGGCCAAGACCCTGAAACTGAGCTGCAGCACGGTGGCCAAGACCATACAGCAGTTTAACAGGACAGGTTCCACTCAAAAAAAGCCTTGCCATGGTCAACCAAAGAAGTTGAGTGCACATGCTCAACGTCATATCCAGAGGTTGTCTTTGGGAAATAGACGTGTGAATGCTGCCAGCATTGCTGCAGAGGATTGAAGGGGTGGGGGGTCAGCCTGTCAGTGCTCAGACCATACGCCACACACTGCATCAACTTGGTCTGCATGGCTGTCATCCCAGAAGGAAGCCTCTTCTAAAGATGAGAGCACAAGAAATCCCGTAAACAGTTTGCTGAAGGCAAGCAGAATAAGGACATGGATTACTGGAACCATGTCCTGTGGTCTGATGAGACCAAGATAAACTTATTTGGTTCCGATGGTGTCAAGCACATGTGGCAGCAACCAGTACAAAGACAAGTGTGTCTTGTCTGCAGTCAAGCATAGTGGTGGGAGTGTTATGGTCTGGGGCTGCCGGCACTGAGGAGCTACAGTCCATTGAGGGAACCATGAATGCCAACATGTACTGTGACATACTGAAGCAGAGCATGATCCCCTCCCTTTAGAGACTGGGCTGCAGGGCAGTATTCCAACATGATAACAACCCCAAACACACCTCCAACATGACCACTGCCTTGCTAAAGAAGCTGAGGGTAAAGGTAATGAACTGGCCAAGCATGTTTCCAGACCTAAACCCTATTGAGCATCTGTGGGGCATCCTCATACGAAAGGTGGAGGAGTGCATGGTCTCTAACATCCACCAGCTCCATGATGTTGCCTTGGAGGAGTGGAAGAGAACTCCAGTGGCAACCTGTGAAGCTCTTGTGAACTCCATGACCAAGAGGGTTAAGGCAGTGCTGGAAAATAATGGTGGCCACACAGAATATTGACACTTTTGGCCCAATTTGGACATATTCACTTAGGGGTGAGCTCACTTTTGTTGCAAGTGGTTTAGAAATGAATGGCTGTGTGTTTAGTTATTCTGAGGTGACAGAAAATTGACACCGTTTTACAAGCTGTACACCCACTACTTTACATTGATGCAAAGTGTTATTTCTTCAGTGTTGTCACATGAAAAAATATAATAAGATATTTTAAAAAAATGTGCAGGGTTTACTTACTTTTGTGAGATACTCTGTGTGTATGTGTGTGTGTGTGTGTGTGTGTGTGTGTGTGTGTGTGTGTGTGTGTGTGTGTGTGTGTGTGTGTATGTATGTATGTATGTATATATATATATATATATATATAATGTGTATGTGTGTGTGTGTGTGTATATATATATATATATATATATATATATATAGATAGAGAGAGATATAGCTAGAGAGAGATATAGCTAGAGAGAGATATAGATTTATATCTATAGTATATACATTCCACATATACATATAGTATATACAGTATATACATTTATATAATGTATTTTATCTATATAATGAGATTATACCCACTATAACTTCCTACAGCCTAAAGAAAGTCCAACAAATAGTGGTGCTATAATTATTCAGGACAAACAATAATTGACAGAAAATATTTAAAAATATTGGGTATTATGATAATGAGGACACATAGAAAATTACCAACATTAGGTACCACCAAGGTCAATAATGTTCTTATAGACAAACAAGATACACAGTGGTATAAGACTTGGGGTAGCACTGGGTCAACAAAAATGGATGTCTACACTTTGATAATGTCAGGTCTTTCATCTAACTTTATTGTACCAAGCAAAGCAAACTGCAGTCCCGCTTGGGACTACCCCACTTTGACACATTTCATCCTTATTCAGGACTAATCATTGAGATCTCTGTGATGTAGACTGCATAAAATTGAAACATGTCAAAGTGGGGTGCTTTCAGGCAGGGCTGTAGTGTGCTTTGCCTGGTACAATAAAGTTGAATGAAAGATCTAACACTGTCAGAGTATGCCCATCCATTTTAGCTGACACTATACTCAGAGCCTGGATGAACTTATATTTGGTCTGCACCTATTATTCCAGGGGCTAAGTACTGACAATAAGTGGAGTAGCGACATCTATTTGCCTTCTGAACTGAGATATTGGGGGGATTTATACAGGGGATGATGCTAGATCTTTTCTACCCTACTGTAAATGTTACATTTTATAAAATGCATCTAGTAGTGTGCTTCCCTGTATCATTAACCCCTGTGTCTGGTAATGTGACATTAGTTTTGCATGCTGTGTATTTTGGTAAGCTCACAGTGGTTTAATAAGGTTGGGGAAGTGGTACATTACAAGGGGGAAATGTCCAGCAAAGAAGAAGGGCACAGCCAAAAATTTGCACCAGGGCCTTACATTAGTAGATATGCCTCTAAAGGTGTATTCATTTTTGCCAGTAAATTATGACAGAATATTTGATTTTATGTGCACAAAAGGCCCGTTTTATCTGTGGTAGCATTAGCATGTATAAGGAATTTTGTGGGCACAGTGCCCAACGGAGTAATGGATTAATACCATACATTTTCCATGAACTATTGCACAAATAAATTACTGGCCAAAATCACAAAATGGGGCTGTGCTAATCTTTAGGGGGACATATTAGTTAAAAATAAACTGGGAAACAGTAAACTGGGAAAGTAAAATACAGTAAAACCTTGGATTGCGAGCATAATTCGTTCCACAAACATGCTTGTAATCCAAAGCACTTGTATATCTAAGTGAATTTCCCCATAAGAAATAATGGAAATTCAGATGATTTGTTCCACAGCCATTTATTTATAAGTCCTTCAGTTTACAGTCCATATAAAAAGATTATAGCAATGTGATTGGTTGTGTAACCATAAAATGTCCATTAACAAGTGGAAGCCTCCACAAGGGGATTAGAAGCAAAATCCATCAAGAGCACCAAAGTATAAAAGAGAAGAGAGGCGCCTCGAAGTGTAGCAATATGTTGCTAAATGTTGTACCTTCATTAAATGTAACCATATTGCTACACTTGGAGGTGCCTCTCTTCTCTTTTATACTCATTTGTGACCTGACGCTACTTGTATATCAAGACATCGCTTGTATACCAAGTCAAAATGTATTAAAAGATTTAGCTTGTCTTGCAAAACGCTCTCAAATCAAGTTACACTCAAACCAAGGTTTTACTGTAAACCCAATTCCATTACATAACAGTAGTCTATTTAAGAAAACTAAATTCAAAAGAATTTATCACAAATATAGGGATCTTTATTTTAGCCACATGGCTGTAATTTTCAAATCTCACTAAAATGGGCCTAACCATCATTTATTTTTATTTTTTTTAATAACTGTGATGTGCCAGCAATGCAAGACAAGCTTTACACATAAGTTATTTGTATAGTGGCATAAAGATGTGTCGTACCCCTAGACTTAAGCCTTGTACACACGATCGGATTGTTGGCCAACAAAGCGTCAGACTTTTGTCCAAAGTGCGTGTGCCAGGAACTTGTCTTGCATACAAACGGTACACAATTGTCTGCCAACAAACATGAACATAGTGATGTACTACGAGGAATTTCAGCTCTTGAGCGCCTCCCTTTGGGCACCTTCTGCTAATGTCGTGTTTGGTGAGCATTGATTCAGAGCATGCGTGTTTGTACTTTTAACTTTTGTGTACTTGTGTACAGATGATAGGAAAATCTGACAACAGACCATTGTCCGCCAAAAATTTACTAGCCTGCCATCCAACATTTGTTGGCGGAAAGTTGGCCAACAATTGTCTGATGGAGTGTAGTAATGGTCAGATTTTAGGCAAACAGTCTGTCATCACACAATTCCCGGACAAAAACCCGATCACGTGTACGAGACAATTGTGAACATCCAACAATTGTGTACCGTTTGTATGCAATACAAGTTCACGGCACACGCCCTTCGGACAAAACAATCCGATCGTGTGTACGAGGCTTAAGTCTAGTTTGTGTCTAATATTGGCCAGTTTATATGTGAATTTAAATTTCTTTTAGCAATTTTCAAGAACCCACTAGATACAAATTCTCGTTCTCATTATGTGTGCTCTCTGAGTTCTTTACAAGCACTGGAGGAAGAAAATCCTTAAAAATAGGATCAAGCATTATCACTAACTAAAAGACACAGCAGTTACTTACTGTATTCTATCATCATGTGCACAACATGAAACGGTGCCCAGCAGACTGTAAAAAGCACAACCACTGTTATCATCATAATGATTGCTCGTTTCTTCTTCCTGGTATGAAAATGGTTGCGGATTAATCAGGATCATGTATCATGCAATTTGTATAAACAATTCTTTATCCTAATTGTTGATTGTTCATTTATCTGTTTACACACACACACATATATACTGATTTCTACAACACACTTTTTAAAGGATGTTGTAAGTTTTTGTCTGGCAGTTCTGTGAGGTTCTCTTCAGCCCCCCAGTGGTCAGCAGTGGCATCACATCCCAGCTGTGCCTTGTTGTGCTGTCCTGTGCTTGATCTGCTCTTGGTTTTACCTCGTACAAATTCATACAGTATATAATCTAGTGAGTAGCCCTAGGATAGACAGGCTGAAGAACAAGCTTGAAGCTTGGAAACACATCCCTGTATCCTACTGCACATATGAACATCAGCTAGATCGGGAGGTCTCTGGTTCCAGGTTTGTGCATCGATAACAGTATTTCTTCAGTAACAGCGGCTTTATTCCATCAGTGCTCTCTTATACCCTTGCCGGTGGCCAACGCAGGGGTCCTGGTTCGCACTTCATCACTGCTGACGTCCAGGTGACCCAGACTGTTATGTCTAGCACATGCCATCTTTGTGAGGACAATTTTATTAATTTAATAAATGCTTAATATACTATGCTATGGGTTTTTGTGCTCTTGCTTTTCCTTTTGTTTTACAGCTCCAATGAAACTTGCCATATCTGTGTGATATAATTAACCTATATAATTAGTGGCACCATCTAGTGGCCATAATGCGTTCTTTTTCCTTTATTGAGGTAATGAAAAACAAATACCACATTATGGCCACTACACGGCACTAACAATTATAGGAGATAACTACATTACACGGAATCCAAAACGTTTTTTTGGAGCTGTGCAAATGTGTGTCCTATTTTTTCAGTCAGCTTTCCATACACTCAGTGGACAAAAAATATTGAGTTTAAAGGGAAGAGACGAGGACCAAGGAATTACCCCTTTAGAACTGTGTGTTACATGTTAAAGCGGAAGTAAACCCATCGATTTAACAGTCAAAAAAAAAAAAAAAAAGGCATGCCGTGAATGCTAACTGCACATTGGCTGTGCTCTCAACCAAACAGTCAAACCATCCAATGGCTGGTGTCATAACGGATCACATGTGCAGCACTGTGGCAGTTGAAGATTAAACAGAGGCAAAGATGGCAGCTTCCTTGGCTGAAAACGATAGGGGGGTTTAGTTCCACTTTAAGGAGGATGATGCATTGGACAATGAGGTCAACAGAGAATCAACCCACACAGACTTATATCTGCTTTTTTACTCTCACCGCCCACGCCATGACACTACCACCACCATGCTTCACTGATGAGGTGGTATGCTTTGGATGATGAGCAGTTCCTTTCCTTCTCCAGACTCTTCTCTTCCCATCACTCGTGTACAAGTTGATCTTGGTCTCATCTGTCCATAGGATGTTGTTCCAGAACTGTGAAGGCTTTTTTAGATGTTGTTTGGCAAACTCTAATCTGGCCTTCCTGTTTTTGAGGCTCACCAATGGTTTACATCTTGTGGTGAACCCTCTGTATTCACTCTGGGGAAGTCTTCTCTTGATTGTTGACTTTGACACACATACACCTACCTCCTGGAGAGTGTTCTTGATCTGGCCAACTGTTGTGAAGGGAGTTTTCTTTACCAGGAAAATAATTCTTCGGTCATCCACCACAGTTGTTTTCCGTGGTCTTCCGGATCTTTTGGTGCTGTTGAGCTCACGCTGCATTCTTTCTTTTTAAGGATGTTCCAAACAGTTGATTTGGCCACACCTAATGTTTTTGCTATCTCTCTGATGGGTTTGTTTTGTTTTTTCAGCCTAATGATGGCTTGCTTCACTGATAGAAAACGATAGGGAAAGAGGGGATTGGGGAAGCAAGTTACCCACTAATGCACGGTCATATACATAAGATGACGAATGATAGATCATTCACCCTTTAGGGTGTTGTTGCCGTAACCATGAAGCATATGAAGAAAAAAAGAGGGGATTAACCCGATAGAGCCAGGCTAATAAGTGGTTACTGCTAGCAACAATTAATAGATCAAAGTAATTGATTCAAGTTTAATTAACTGATCATATTCAATCAGATATTTAATTAGATTACTACAGACAAATTGGACAAACCGGACATACATAAAACAATACACAAAACGCCAATCAAGTCCAGACAGGTTGCTTTAGTCCATTGTAACCACAATTTTATTAAATTAATATTATGAGATCAATTATATTCCCTATTCCAGCCAATCGCTAGGTGGTTAATCAATGGACTAAGTCAAAAAAGGGAGTGGGGGAAGGAAAGGGGATGAGGTAGATGGTAAATATTTAGTGTAAACAAATTCCATTCATCATATTCGTTATCAAAGAAATGGCAGTGAAAGTCAGCATAAGAAAAAGTATATATGCATCCTTTGGCGCTGGAAAAAGTGGTTGTAATATTATTGGATAGAAGTGCCAGCACAGAGAAATCCCGTCTAGGCTGCACCTATTAATTTAACAAACTTTTAGTCAGTCCTTTCCAAAAAAGATTATTCCACAGATCCAAAACACATTCCGATACCGCCAACCGGCTTAATGTATATATAGTTCACAACTAATTACCAAGTTGTCAGTTTAAACGGATCAAAATATAAAGCAGAAAATCCATGTCAATCAGAAATATATAGAAAGGATCATGATTTAATATATAGAAAGTATCATGCAATCCAATGAGTACTGAAGAGCGGGGTGGCTTTCAGACGGAGGTTTCTTTGCCTATACGGTGAGCTTTACTATGTCTTTCTACCTGAAGTCCACTTTGTCTATAGAACACTGACCTACGGTCGACTTGGTAGTTATTTAAGTCTCTTTTTGTAATGATTTATTTTAGGAGGTCTAATGTCAAATGATTTAGAGTGTGCTACATATGGATAAGAAGCCATATTGAGGCTTTGGATAGCTTCACTCTCTAAATCTTGCACCATATTGGATCAGATAAACTTAAAATGACATGGCTATATATTTATATCCTTTTCACTCTCTCTGGATACCACATATCATCTTTCATCATCATCTCTCACTTCTATCTCACCCTTCTTGTTCTTTTCTTTCTTCCCCTCATTTTTCTTCTCTTTTTCTTTCTTGTTTTTATTATTTTACTTTTTCTTCCTTTTTTCTTTTTTTCTCAGTAGTTTGCAATTTGCTACATATGACTCCCTGTGATCACCAGGCAAATAAAATAAGCAAGCTTTCCCCTCTGACACTACCGTGTGATACTGGTGTTCTTGGTGGACATCTAGCGACACCTCCGCTGGCAGTGCTTCATTCATTTTTTCAAGTTGCATGATGGAATATTTTGCATGGTAGGTGTCGCATACAGCAATTGTTGTCCATTTGTCTCCCATGGTTGTCAATATCCATGTTTTGTTGCTATGATATGTTTTTTCTATTTTTTAGTAAGACAAAATTATGACTGCATATACTCTTACCAATACCCCTGACAAATATGCTTGAACCAAAAACGCGCCGGTTACTGGAGATCACTTTGTACCGGAGAGTAATTTTTTATGTCATGAAAACCATGTAACCTGTCATGTTTTTTGTCTTTTCTTTTTTTGATTTTGAAATATGTATTTTTTGATAAGTCCTTTTAAAAAATGATCATTTCATGTCTAAATGATGGAACGATTTTATGTATACACAATAAATATATTCTCTAATCTACTTATGTGTGGTTGTTGCCTACAAAGTCCCAACGAAGGGGGATTTTCTTTTCTTGTCACCGTTACACCTTAGACCCCTCTTTATCCTACTCTCTTACAGAGAAAGATCAGGCTACCTCACCCTCCAAGTCCTGCAGCTGGGGCTGTGTCGGTGATCCATCCTCCTCCTGCCCTCCTCCAGTCCGGTTCACTTTCTCTTCTACGTGTTCCAGTAAATGCAATCCCCCCTCCTCCTCTTCCCTTCCACACTTTTCTCTCATTCTTCCTGTGGACATGAGGCAAGCTCTCTCCACGACATCAGGGAAGGAAGCGCAGGAGCACACAGTTTATAGCGCACCAATGTGCTTTATGTATAAATCTTGCACAGTTTGGTTACAGAAACAAACTGTTCTTCAATACTAGTATAAGAAATCCAGATAATATACAATCTCAATGTTTACAGTATATGTTACTGGAGTAACATGGCGTAACTAGAACCTTCAGGGCCCCGATGCAAGAAACCACAAAGGACCCTTTCCTCCGTGCCTGGTGGCGGAACACAAGTGTGACGTTTGTGTGATAGTTCTGCCACTGTTGTCAGTAGTTTTTTTTTTTTTGGTGTTAGTAGTTTTTTTATTTTATTTTATTTTTCAACCATTCTGTGCAGCCTCAGCTTGAAGTATACCCCTAGGCGAATGGGGCTGCACTGCAACCACCCCTCAACTGTGTGCATTGCATGCAGTGACAGCATAGTGATGTTGCATTTAGGGGGTTAAAACAGATGGTGAGGAGACAACATAGTACCTCTTTACCGCCTGTCAAAGGTCTCTGAAAAAGCAATCTGAGCATGGATTGCTTCTCAGAGGAACAGCATTTTCTTTCTAGTACTATGAACAAGCAATAAAAAAAAAATCTGTTCTGATTGTACACATATAGGGGGTCAGGATTAAAAGTAATGTGTATACATACACATGCATGTAAACACACGTTTGCCCGTACACACACACACATATATAAACACACACATATAAACACACACATACATGTACACACATATAAAGGCATACACACACATATATAAACACACATACATACAAGTACACACATACATGTACACACACACATATATACACACACATACATACATATACATGCATGTACACATACACACACACACATATATAAACACACACACATGTACACACACATATATAAACACACACACACATATATAAACATACATACATGCACACACATACATGGATAGCCTAAAGATAGATGGATAAAAAACGTCAGTCCTTTACCTTAGCTCTTCCTGCCGGGTACTGCACTGTAAGGGGAGGCAGAGAGCACAGCACACACTGCTTTCACTTTAGGTGTAAACAGTGTGATGAGCTCCCTGCAGTGCCGATTTACAGTTCGGCTGAGGATCGCAGAGCTCGGTCTCAGCCGCCCTTGCCGCTCCTCCTATCTAGGCATACAGGGGGCAGCATGGGGCCTGGTCGCCATGGCGACTACTGCAACACCTGTACGTCTGCCCCTGTGGAGGATGGATTCCATTACTAGGGGTAGTGTCCCTTCTTTGAATAGGCAGAGGATGTTTCTGCAGTCTGCTCCGGCTTCACACTTCCGCACTGTCCCTCACAAGCAGGTTCCTCTATCTATCACACATTCACCAGATGTGCACCATAATGATGTGGGGGTTCCTTACCTAATAGGTTCCCTGACCGAAGATGGCCACAAAAGTATCTTGAAGGTTTGGTGTCCAATCAGACTACCTTCCTCTTTCAAGGTACTGTACAGAATTTCTAACAGACCAATTTCCTTACAAGACAACCCTTCCCATGCAATAGTGGCACTAGGCCACCTACAGGTGGGAAGTCTAATTGTACCTCACTACAGGTGGACAGAAGGGTTGGGGGTGGGGTTATTTTATCTCGAAGTGGGGCTTTAATTGACCATGATTGGTCACACAAATAAATAAATAAATAATGATAAAACAAACCTGGCTATTTTAGACATCTCATTGCCATGGATAGTTTGAAGCACTGATGCATCTCCAACTCGTTTCTTAATCCAAAGTTCATAGCCAATTTTACTGTAGAGCAGAAGCATCAATGTTAGTGGAAGGAG
Source organism: Lithobates sylvaticus (assembly GCA_028564925.1). Classification (NCBI taxonomy): domain Eukaryota; kingdom Metazoa; phylum Chordata; class Amphibia; order Anura; family Ranidae; genus Lithobates; species Lithobates sylvaticus. Next base: position 553,411,342 of record CM053026.1, read on the forward strand.
AAACAGGATCACTAGAATAAAGGTTGTGTAGATTTTCTGGTGAACAAGTCTGTTCCATTTTTCCAAGCAGCACACGTATTGTTTTTCATACAAAAAGTCATATTTAATCTGAAATACAACAATAAACATATTAGAAACCTATTCATGGAATAAATAAAATATATTATACAAAATACCATGTAAACAATGGCTTAACAGTCAAACTTATGTCGCTTGTATTTGACCATAGCAGCTAGAATAAACATTATCACTTAGGACTTTATATAGTAACATATGAAAAAAGATCAATCAAGTACTGTAGCCTGCCTCCAACCAGAAAACGACATATCACAAGCTGATGTTAGATCAGTTGATACATTTACTACATACAGTTGTTCTGTACTTGAGATCACCATATAAAGTTTATATTTCTCCAGTAAAAAAAGATCTGAACAAGACAGAACATTTTCCCTCTTTTTTAAACTTGATCATTACTCTAATGCACCAACACATTTCACTGATTTCTGGAGGTAAAGTGAATCGAGAGTTGAATATTAATATCTTGTTTATTGTGTTGTTGGAGAAAGCATGCTGTCTGCTTTATATTCACATCAATTTTTTAGCTGTATAAGCCAACAAACAAAATAAAGATGAGAGGGTTTCATGTTTTCTGACTGCACTTTATATCCCCTGAGTCCCTTACCACTGCAGTAATCTTGCTGAATTCAGCTATAGATGTCCATAGGAGACCAGGAAAGGGAAGCACAATAAGGAAAAGGGTGTCATTTTGATGTACATTATGAGTACAGCCTCCTTTAACTCCACTGTCCTAGTCCTAGGAAGTTGCTCACAAATAATGTTATGAGAAATACTATCCTGGTGAAAATCATAATGCTTGTAATCATACAATGCAATTTTATTTTTATAAATACATTCCTAATAGTGTTTGTATACACTTTACTGAGGCAATCATGTAACTATGCGTGATAACATTTACTGCCTTGACATGATTGCCATGACTTGTGATATAAGAGATCAAGGACAATACAAAATATTATTAGCTTTTATGCAAATATATGCATTGCTTATACATTTAACAGCTGCCCGTGCAAACATTCATAGCTATAAAATGACCTAATAAAATATTAACTGGACAACTAATGTAAATGTAGCATTACCCACGTAGGGGCCACTGGATGATGCTTGTCCTCTGGTGCTGCCTTGACCCTATAAACCTCTCAACCTTTCTGACATATTCTGCACACACAACAGCTCTCTGATAGTGAGACAAATAACATGCAGATCCGGCTCAGCAAATATTCTATTGAAAGAAGCTGAGTATATGATTTAGAACAGCAGTTAAACAATTCTCAGGTCAACTTCAGGGAACATTTAAATATGAAATCGACAGTTAGATAAACTAGATACATTAGCAATATGATTACAATGATGCAAATCTGGATATGTATTTAGCTGTAGGGATGCAGGACAATGATGTTATAAATGGAAAAAAATATACCTGAAGAGTATGATCAAGTGCAACACTGATTCAAGGGAAAGAGACTTCAAAGCAGGTCAACTCCCTCTGGACTACTGAAACACTGAGCAAGCTCTCTGATATAACACCAGCGATAGAACAGAGTTCCCCTTTAAGATATCTACAAACTATCAATAGTAATATAAGGACAGTTCAGCTTTAGATGCGAGGTGGTATATTTCCTAGCATGTAGGGGCCCATAAACAAGATTTAAATCTTTGAAGACCTGTAGTGCCAGGAAAAAAGGTGACTGAAATAATGGTGTAGTTGTTCCTTTAAAGCATCCCGAGTATTATGTCTGCATGCAGTGTCTCTAAGCAAGAGAAGGACAGGATGAAGAGTTTTGGACATTTGTCTGCATACCAATCCAGGTTTGGAGACAACCTCTGCGGGAACATGAAAAATGGTACAGGCTCCACAACCTAGCTAAGTGATGAATGCTTGGCCAACCTGCAAAACAGAGGAGTCAGCGGTCCGCGTCAAAGCCCACTATGCTGCTCTCAGGCTGCCGAGCAGGAATGATGCTTAGCCTTCCAAGTGGTGCCCAATGCTGTGGATCTACTCTCTAAAGCGTGGCTGTAGCCAGAAATGCCACTACAGTGTCCCGTCACTGGGTTCAGGTCAGTGGTCTAACCGTTCTGTGGAGAATCCCAGGCCAAGAGAGTGAGCCCACCAGTCGCAGTTTTTATATATCCTCTCCCACAGTCCCTTTTGCTGGCCATTTCTTCTGGGAAATGTAGTCTAGAAGGGATTTATAAGTACATGGATGGCTGACTGCAGTACTACAAGTCCCGAGGAAGGAAGGGGAACTCCCCTGCTCTATAGCCAGGAAGTGAAATAAGGGTGGAAGTGCAAGCAATAGAGGGTAACTAGTTCTTCTAGGTCTGTGGTCTCAAGGATTATGTCTTCCGTATTCGGCTTGCAGTAGCCGGAACCTGGCTACATAAAAGATGAACACTTCAAACAGAATCTTTAAAGGTTTCCGTGGATAGTAAAACATTTTTTCCTTTAAGCTATCTACACACTTACGGAAGAATTCAGAAAATAAGAATGCTTCTATCAAGTTGGCTAACAAAGCCTACATTTTGCTAATCTCTATCGTAGTCATAAGGGCTTTTTAACATTTTACTGATGTACACTATGAAGCACAATTTATTTGCATTTGTTGCAGGAAGACTTAATAGTAAGTTCATGTACCCTCAGTGATAATAGAGTCCAACACTCTCTAAGAGGACATCCATCAAATTTGTAATCAGGGAAACTAGTTACTTACCAACTCTGAGGAAAGACAAACTGGAGCAATAATGAATCAGTTTCCCTGTTTTATTGTTTCAGATAAATTGCGCAGGTTTATTGCCTTTTTTAATGCTAATGTAAATCAATCACAGTAATAAATGGGGAGTACTTGGAATGGTCCGATGTGGAAAGTGGGGTCCCGCAGTGTTCTGTCCTGGGACCGATCCTATTTAATTTATTCATAAACGACCTGGAGGATAGGATAAACAGCTCAATCTCTGTATTTGCAGGGCAATAATTTATCCGCAAGATGTGGAAACCTTGCTAAAAGATCCGAACAAATTATTGTGGTGGGCAACTACATGGAAAATGAGGTTTAATGTAGAAAAATGTAAAATAATGCATTTGGGTGGCAAAAATATGAATACAATTTACTCACTAGGGGGAGAACCTCTGGGGGAATCTAGGATGGAAAAGGACCTGGGGGTCCTAGTAGATGATAGGCTCAGCAATGGCATGCAATGCCAAGCTGCTGCTAACAAAGCAAACAGAATATTGGCATGCATTAAAAAGGGAATTACCTCCAGAGATAAAACGATAATTCTCCCGCTCTACAAGACTCTGGTCCGGCTGAACCTGGAGTATGCCGTCCAGTTCTGGGCACCAGTCCTCAGTAAGGATGTGCTGGAACTGGAGAGTGTCCAGAGAAGTGCAACAAAGGTAATAAAGGGACTGGAGGACATTAGGTATGATGAAAGGTTAAGAGCACGGAACTTATTCTCTCTGAAAAAGAGACGCTTGAGAGGAGATATGATTTCAATGTACAAATACCGTACTGGTGACCCCACAATAGGGATAAAACTTTTCTGCGAAAAGGAATTTAAAAAGACACGCAGCCATTCACTAAAATTAAAAGAGAAGCGGCTTAACTTTAAACTGCATAGAGGGTTCTTTACTGTAATGCCACGTACACACGGTCGGATTTTCTGACAACAAATGTTCGATTTGAGCTTTTTGTCGGAAATTCTGACCGTGTGTAGGCTCCATCAGACATTTTCCATCAGAATTTCCGACAAACAAAATTTGATATCTGGATCTCAAATTTTCCGACAACAAAATCTGTTGTCGGAAAATCCGATCGTGTGTACACAATTCCGATGCACAAAGTGCCACGCATGCTCAGAATCAAGCAGAAGAGCCACACTGGCTATTGAACTTAATTTTTCTTGGCTCGTCATACGTGTTGTATGTCACCGCGTTCTTGGCGATCGGAATCTCCGACAATATGTGTGTGACCGTGTGTATGCAAGACAAGTTTGAGCCAACATCCGTCGGATTTTGTTGTCGGAATGTGTGATCGTGTGTACGTGTCATAAGAGCGGTAAGGATGTGGAATTCTCTTCCAATTTCAGCGGGGAGCATCGATAATTTCAAAAAACTATTAGATAAGCACCTGGACAACCACAACATGCAGGGATATACAATGTAAAACTAACATAAAAGCACACACTCAGGTTGGACTTGATGGACTTGTATCTTTTTTCAACCTCACCTACTATAACTATGTAACAATGCAACTGTATATTGTGCCGTGGGACTGCACCACCAGTACAGGTACAGCATGTATATCCAGAAACAATACTTGCCTTTGCGCAAAAGAATACAACTGCTACACAGTCGAGCATGGACGCGAACGTTCGAAATCAAAAGTGCTAATTTTAAAGGCTAATATGCATGTTATTGTCATAAAAAGTGTTTGGGGACCTGGATCCTGCCCCAGGGGACATGTATCAATGCAAATTCTTTTTTTTAAAAACGGCCGTTTTTTCAGGAGCAGTGATTTTAATAAGGCTTAATGTGAAACAATAAAAGTGTAATATTCCTTTAAACTTCGTACCTGGGGGCGTCTATAGTATGCCTGTGAAGGGGCGCATGTTTCCCTTGCTTAGAACTTCCCCTGCACAAAGTGTCATTTTTGCAAAAAGCTATTTAAAATCACACAGGCTAATGAATTGTCGGCTCCCGTAACACAGAGAGCAGTCATTCATTGAAAGTCATTAATAAAAAAAAGTAATTGATAAAAAAAAAAAAGCGTGGGGGTCCCCCCAAATTCAATTACCAAGCCCTTCAGGTCTGCTATGGATATTAAGGGGAACCCCGGCCAAAAAAAAATGGCGTGGGGTCCCCCTCAAAATCCATCCCAGACCCTTGAGGTCTGGGATGGATTTTAAGGGGAACCCCGGCCAAAAGAAAAAAAAAATGGCGTGGGGTCCCCCTCAAAATCCATACCAGACCCTTATCCGAGCACGCAACCTGGCAGGCCGCAGGAAAAGAGGGGGGACGAGAGCTGTGACTCCTCAAAGCACCTTGTCCCCATGTTGATGAGGACAAGGGCCTCTTCCCCACAACCCTGGCCATTGGTTGTGGGGGTCTGCGGGCGGGGGGCTTATCGGAATCTGGAAGCCCCCTTTAACAAGGGGACCCCCAGATCCCAGCCCCCCTGTGTGAAATGGTAAGGGGGTACTTGTACCCCTACCATTTCACCAAAAAAGTGACAAAAATGGTAAAAAATGACAGGAGACGGTCTTTGACAATTCCTTTATTAAAATCTTCTTTCATCTTATTTCTTCTGGTCTTCTTCCTTCCTCATCCTTCGGTTTCTTCATCTTCTCTTTCCGGCATCTTCTTCTTCCATCTTCTTCTTCCTCCGATCCGCTTCTTCTTGCTCTGGTCTTCTCGTCCGACATCTTCTTCCATGGCGTCATGGGGCAAGCCATAGGGAAGTCCACATGACGTCCCCGTGCGTCAGAGGGGGCGAGGTCACCAGGTGGCCCCGCCCTCCGTTATAAAAGACCTGTCTGCGAAGCCTCACACAGCGGGAGCCTCCCATTGCGCGTAGCGGCCCAAGAAGAGACACCGACGCCGTGGAAGAAGATGCCGGACGAGAAGACCAGAGCAAGAAGAAGCGGATTGGAGGAAGAAGAAGATGGAAGAAGAAGATGGAAGAAGATGCCGGAAGGAGAAGATGAAGAAACCGAAGGATGAAGAAAGGAAGAAGACCAGAAGAAAGAAGATGAAAGAAGATTTTAATAAAGGAATTGTCAAAGACCGTCTCCTGTCATTTTTAAAATTTTTGTCACTTTTTTGGTGAAATGGTAGGGGAACTTTTGTACCCCCTTACCATTTCACACAGGGGGGGCCGGGATCTGGGGGTCCCCTTGTTAATGGGGGCTTCCAGATTCCGATAAGCCCCCGCCCACAGACCCCCCACAACCAATGGCCAGGGTTGTGGGGAAGAGGCCATTGTCCTCATCAACATGGGGACAGGGTGCTTTGAGGGGTCAAAGACCCCCAAAGCACCCTCCCAATGTTGAGGGCATGTGGCCTGGTACGGTTCAGGAGGGAGGGGGGACTCTCGCCCCCCCCTCTTTTCCTGCGACCTGCCAGGTTGCGTGCTCGGATAAGGGTCTGGTATGGATTTTTAGGGGGACCCTACGCCATTTTTTTTGGCCGGGGTTCCCCTTAAAATCCATCCCAGACCTCAAGGGTCTGGTATGGATTTTGAGGGGGACCACACGCCATTTTTTTTTGGGCCAGGGTTCTCCTTAATATCCATAGCAGACCTGAAGGGCCTGGTTATTGAATTTGGGGGGACCCCCACATTTTTTTTTTTTGTTTTTTTGTTTTTATCAATGACTTTTTTTTTATCAATGACTTTCAATGAATGACTGTTCTCTGTGTTACGGGAACCGGCAATTCATTAGCCGCAGATGGCTGCCTTAGATGACACAACAGGCCAGAAGGGTAAAGGTGTTTTAATGTGATACTGCAATGCTGTACTAACAGCACGCACACACTAATCCCCAGAATTTTACAGCAGATAATGTCAGCAGTCAGCAGCACTCAGCAGAATAATCACAGCACAGATAATGTCAGACTCAGCAGCACTGCAGAATGGATCACAGCAGATTATGTCACTGACATGCTGGAACACACTACACGAGGCCGCCGGCGTGGCGGCCTTTTATAGTGTGGGGCGTGTACTAAACTCCCTGAGCTATAATTGGCCACAGGCATCCTGCCTGTGGCCAATTATTGCTCTCCTCGCCGATGGCTCGCTGCTGGCGAGCGGCCCAAATAGTTCTGGGCTCGATGAGTGGTCAAACGCCCGATATTCGATTCGAACATGGGTTTGAATCGAACACCGGGCCCATCCCTAGTGGCTAGCACTGATTTGCATCACTGATGTCCTGGTTTCAAAGCCCACTAAGACACTTAGGCACAGAGCTTTTATTTTCTTCCTATCTACAGTACATATAGATAACTTTGTTGTTCCAGAAAATAAAAAAAATATCAGCAAACAACATCACAAAAAAAGCCCAGCTGTACATATCTGTGTGAATAAAGCAGTGGTCTTAGTTTGCATGCACCAATGGGAAAGGAAGCAATGTGAATAGTAAATCTGCTCTGTAAATTTCTGAATAATTTGATGATGGTGATGCAAAACTGTATTTAATATATATGCTGCTGTAACTTCCCCCAGTTCCGCAGGGGTTATTTTACAGATATTACTAAGGTTAAATATGTATAGTAACACATACCACTGACATTTCAGCTTTTATCAGTTTAGAGTAGTCACAGCAAGAAAAGCTGATTTCAGATTATAAAGTTTGTAATACATTTTTATAAAACAACGCATAAAAAAAGAAACACGTTGTCATTTGCATTTCAATTTTTTTACACTATCAGATGAAAAGATGTGAGAGTAGAAATCTCTGCACAAACAAGATTAGGAATAAGGTAAAAATCTTTTTAATCCGTGGCCATTGATCTTTCCAGCCTCTAGATTTTTATGCCTGGTGCCCAAAGATTCAGAGATGCATTGTATCTTAAAATAGCCAAGTTAATATCAGAATGTCTAACCCTTCATTTAAAATATGTAACCTCTCTGTGCAGTGTTTCTCACTAAGCAACTCTGATTTTCAACAGTATGACTGAGCATTATGCTCAGCATTTTTTATATTTTGTAATATTACAACCAAAAATGTAAATGTATTTTATTGGAATTGTGGAGTGCATTTGTATTCAGCCCCCCTGAGTCAATACTTTGTAGAACCACCTTTCGCTGCAAATACAGCTGAAAGTATTTGTGGGATGTCTCTACCAGCTTTGCACATCTAGAGAGAGACATTTTTGCCCATTCTTCTTTGCAAAATAGCTCAAGCTCTGTCAGATTGGATGGAGAGCATCTGTGAACAGCAATGTTCAAGTCTTGCCACAGATTCTCAATTGGATTTGGGTCTGGACTTTGACTGGGCCATTCTAACACATAAATATGCTTTGATCTAAACCTTTCCATTGTAGCTCAGGCTATATGTTTAGGGTATTTGTCCTGCTGGAAGGTGAACCTCCACACCAGTCTTAAGTCTTTTGCAGACTCTAACAAGTTTTCTTCTAAGATTGCCCTGTATTTGGCTCCATCCATCTTCCCATCAACTCTGACCAGCTTCCCTGTCCCTGCTGAAGAAAAGCATCGCCACAACATGATGCTGCCACCACTATGTTTCACGGAGGGGGTGGTGTGTTCAGTGTGATGTCCAGTGTTAGTTTCCCACCACACATAGCATTTGCTTTTAGGCCAAAAAGTTAAATTTTGGTCTCATCTGACCAGAGCACCTTCTTCCACATGTTTGCTGTGTCCCCCACATGGCTTCTCACAAACTGAGCTGTGGATCTCTGCAACTTCTCCAGAGTTACCATGGACCTCTTGGCTGCTTCTCTGATGAATGCTCTCCTTGCCTGGCCTGTCAGTTTAGGTGGACTGCCAGGTCTTTGTAGGTTTGCAGTTTCGCCATACTCTTTCTATTTTCGGATGATGGATTGAACAGTGCTCCATGAGATGTTCAAAGCTTGGGATATTCTTTTATAACCTAACCCTGCTTTAAACTTATCCACAACTTTATCCCTAACCTGTCTGGTGTGTTCCTTGGCCTTCATGATGCTGTTTGTTCACTAAGGTTCTCTAACAAACCTCTGAGGGCTTCACAGAACAGCTGTATTTATACTGAGGTGGACTCTATTTACTAATTAGGTGACTTCTGAAGACAATTGTTTGCACTAGATTTTAGTTGAATACAATGGCATGCCACACTTTTCAGATATTTGGAAAAAATTTGGAAAACCATTTATTATTTTCCTTCCACTTCACAATTATGTGTCATTTTTTGTTGGTCTATCACATAAAATCCCAATAAAATACATTTACGTTTTTGGTTGTAACATGACAAAATGTGGAAAAGGGCACTGTATATTGAAAAAAAAAACATGCTGCAAGTAACCTTAAGCAATCCAACAAAAAAGCTGTTGCAAAAATGACAAAGTTACAGGATTTCATCTGAAAACATGGGAAAAAAATATAGATATCTGTTATTATTAGACGTGGGCACCTTGCTTTTTAGACCCAAATTATTAATGTAGCAACCGTTTATGCCCCGTGTCGGATTTTCCGACGGAAAATGTCCTATCGGACAAAGTTTTATCTCCTGCTCTCAAATTTTCCAACAACAAAGTCCTATCGGACTTTTTCCGATCGTGTGTAGTGAATTCCTGACGGACAAAAGTGCCACGCATGCTCAGATCACATTACAAGACCAAAGCTATTGGCTACTAGCCTCTACGTAGTCCCGTCATACGCAACGAATGTCACCACGTTCAGGATGATCGGATTTTCTGACAACTTTGTCCGACCCTGTGTATGCAACACCAGTGTCGGACAAAATCCGTCGGAATAAATCCGACGGATTTTGTGGTCGGAATTTCCGACCGTGTGTACGGGGCATTAGAGTAACATAGTGTAAAGCAAGTCATGTGTAAATTCTAACAATTAACTTCTCTTATTTGTTTTCTTTTGCTCTGGTAAATATACCTGTAGGTAGGTGCCTACTGTATGCTTCTGTTTTAATATGTTTGCATATGTTATTTATGCTAGGGCATAGTTACTGGCTGATGCTGTAGGTGTCGGGTCATATGCCTTACTTCCTCTGCAGATGTGTTGAACCCTGTCTTTTTGGGTTATATACTGTATATATGCAGGAGGCTGACCTCAAGGAGGTTCCGATGTGGGAGTAGACCAATGAAGACTAGGGATGAGCCGAACACCCCCAGGTTCGGTTCGCAACAGAACCTGCGAACGGACCGAAAGATTGCGCGAATGTTAGAACCCTATTAGTTACAATGGACGTGAACGTTCAAAATCTAAAGTGCTAATTATAACGGCTAATATGCATGTTATTGTCATAAAACAGGTTTGGGGACCCGGGTCCTGCCCCAGGGGACATGTATCAATTCAAAAAGAAGTTTTAAAAACTGACGTTTTTTTCGGGAGCAGTCATTTTAATGATGCATAAAGTGAAAAAAAAAGTGCGATATTCCTTTAAATATGGTACCTGGGGGGTGTCTAAAGTATGCCTGTGTGTTTCCCATGTTTAGAACTGTCCCTGCACAAAATGACATTTGTAAAGGAAAAAAAGAAGCCATTTCAAACTGCTTGTGGCTTTAATGTCATATCTTGTCCTGGCAATATGGATGAAAATATTTGAGAAAAATGGCATGGATACCCCATCAACCCCCCCCCCCCCCCCCACTCCAGCCCAGACCTTTGGGTCTTGTATGGATATTAAGGGGAACCCCGCACCCAAAATAAAACCCTATACCTACAACCCTATAAACTCTGAACAGCAGTATACAGGCGGTGCAAACAAGACAGGGACTGTAGGTTTGTTCTTAAGTAGAATCTGTTTGTAATTTTGAACAGGTAAATTTTTAAGTGTAGCTCCATCCTACAAAAATCTATTTTTTAAGCTTTTTGGAGAACATAGGGAAGGGTTATCACCCCTGTAACATTTGTTTTGCTGTCTGTGCACTGTGTGGGCAGAAGGGCAGATACAGGGTAAGGTGGTTTAGTGTGCTGTGCTATAGTCACACAGCACACACACACTAACTCCTGCAGATGGCTGGATTGGTTGAGAACAGGGCAGATACAGTGTAAGGTGGTTTAGTGTGCTGTGCTATACTCACACAGCACACACACACTAACTCCTGCAGATGGCTGGATTAGAAGAGAACAGGGCACATACAGGGTAAGTTGGTTTAGTGTGCTACTGCTGTGCTATACTAACACAGCACACGCACACACATTATTTCCTGCAGATGGCTGGATTGGTAGAGAACAGCACTGAGAAGAACACACTATCCCTGCCTATTTTTCCTCTATCCCTACACTTTCTCCACAAGCAAAGGCTGAGAAGAATACACTATCCCTGCCTATTTTTCCTCTTTCCCTAGAATTTCCCCACAAAGTAATGATTCAAATACACTGTGTACATGTACAGTACACTATCACTGTTCCTAACGCCGGAACACACTACATGAGGCCGCCGGCGTGGCGGCCTTATATAGTGTGGGGCGTGTACTAAACCCCCTGAGCTATAATTGGCCACAGGCATCCTGCCTGTGGCCAATTATTGCTCTCCTGGCTCTATGATTGGCCAAGCATGCGGGGTCACAGTGCATGCTTGGCCAATCATCAGCCAGCAATGCACTGCGACTGGCGCAGTGCATTGTGGACCGTTCGCATCACACGCATTTGATGCGAACGCCCCACATAGTTCTGGACTCGATGACCAGGCGAATGGTCGATGTTTGATTCGAACATGGGTTCGAATCGAACACCGGGCCCATCCCTAGTGAAGACCAGTGCTGTGATGTAGCTTTTCTTATTGTCGCCATCCCTCCAATATGCCTGTTCTCTGTGAAACCATGTGTCATGGACTCTAGTTACTATGGACATTTTTCATCCCGGTATGGGCAGCACAAGTTACCTGCACTCCAATCTTGTGCTGCTAGGGACACTGTCTTGAATTAGCAGCACAGCCAATCTGACAACAAAGATAAATTGCACATGTGGAAAAGATGTTCTGAACAATGATGTGTTATGTTCATGTAAACTTTTGAAGTAAAGGGACTTTGATTAATGAATAAGTTGTCTTTGTCACTTACTGTAAAGAAGTGTTTTAAGTATGACAACAAGTGCAACTATGGTGTATCATAAGACTCTGAATACTGGGAGTTAAAGCTATTTTACCTTAGGTTAGAGCACACAAATGTGTACAAGACAACACATACAACCATCTGTGTTGGGGACACTGAATACAAAGTTACATAGTTAGTCAGGTTGAAAACAAGACACAAGTGCATCTAGTTCAACCAATAAAAGGGAAAACATATCATACAATCCAATATATACAATGCTATACCCAGTTGATCCAGAGGAAGGCAAAAAAAAACCAGCAAAGCATGATCCAATTTGCTCCAGCAGGGGAAACAATTCCTTTCTGATCCCCCAAGAGGCAATCAGATATTTCCTGAATCAACTTTAGCTATGAATATTAGTATCCAGTTATATTATGTTTATGTAGGAAAGAATCCAGACCTTTCTTAAAACAATCTACTTAACCAGCCAGAACCACCTCTTGAGGGAGTCTATTCCACCTTTTCACAGCCTAGGGGCTCTTACTGTGAAGAAGCCTTTTGTATTTGGAGGTGAAATCTCTTTTCCTCTAGACGTAAAGAGTGACCCATTGTCCTCTGTGATGACCTTAAAGCAAGTAACTCAACTACAAAGTTCATTATATGTATGTATACATGTTGATCATATCCCCCCTAATCTCCTCTTCTCAAGAGAATAAATTAAGTTCCTCTAATCTTCATAACAGAGCTGCTCCATGCCTCTTATCAGTTTGGCTGCCCTTCCCTGTAGTTTTCCAGTTCACTGATATCCTTTTTGTGAACTGGTACCCAAAACTGAACTGCACATTCCAGATGAGGTCTTACTAATTATTTGAAAAATGATATCTCTCTATCTGGAGTCCGTACCTCTCTTAATACAAGAAAGGACTTTGCTCGCTTTGGAAACCGCAGCTTGGCATTGCATGCTATTATTAGGCTTATGATCTACCAAAACAACCCCATTGATTACCTAGTTGTACTCCCCCTAGTATGTATGATGCATGCGTATTCTTAACCCTCAAGTGCATATCTTTATATTTATCAACATTAAACCTCATCTGCCATATGATTACCCAATTAAATAGTGCATTGAGGTTGGATTGTAAGTTGAAGACATCCTGTAAGGACGTTATTCCACTGCATAGCTTGGTGTCATCTGCAAAGACTGAAATGGTACTTTTGATCCCAGACCCTATACATAGCAACCAGCTGGTTTGGAGGAAAATGTTGGCAGCCCTGATGGTAGAGGGGAACTGGGGTGCTTTGTGGGAGGCTGCTGTGGCACAGGGTTGTTGTAAACATGGCCTGGGGGTCAAGGGAGTGAAGCCTGGTATATGAGTATGAGTTTTGGTGTCAAGGAGATACATGGTGAGCTGAGAAAGAGTACAGCATGTTCTGCATTCTTGCCTTGAAATGCTATGGAATACTGTGAGTGTGGGGTCAAGAGGAAACTGTCTCTGTATTTTTAGTTACTGCTTAGAAAGTCCAGTTGTGTAGAATGCTACTTAACATGGCTTGTAGATACATACCCTGCCCCTTGGGAGCGACTGTGTAAATGAGATGAGATAAGAAGTAGGTAGGCAAAAAAAAATGGGCAGGGCTGGCAACACTCACTCCACAAAAATGTTGTGCAGTGACAAACTGAACTTACCTGGGTTTGGTTTGGAAAGATTTGTCAAACTTTACTGAAGTTTGAATGCAGAATCCAAATCCTATTAAATTCAATGGGATCCAAATCTTAGAAATCATTAATGGTCATTTAACTAGGCTAATAAGAATTGTCAAAGGGCACAGGGGGCTGGTTACTGCCCTAGTGTAGGCAGGTGTAGGCAGGTGTAGTTAGTCTTCCCACCTAGGTGGTCTAGTTCCATTGCTGCATGGAAAGAAACTCATAGGAGAGTTGTAATTTTGGGTAAGGGAAAGGGTAAGGGAACGTTTTAAATAAGGGAACCCACAGAACCTTGGTGGGCTTTGGTTGTGTGGACAGGGACAGAAACATGATTGTGAGGGAAAGTACTTAGCATAGGGAGTGGTTTCAGGTGAGCAGGGGAAGCTCACAGAAGGCTCCCTCAATACTACATTTACTCTGGTGATCAACATAAGAGCATGGAGCCAGTACAGTTTGCTGAAATCACAACTCTGACTGACAACCGGATTTCTTAAACAACAGGAAAGGAGGATTCTATTGTTCCAGAGCTGAGCCCCACGAGACTCTGTGATAGTAAAATCACCTATCTAAAGACTGAATAAACCTGTCCTCTGAGGAACAAAGATCTGTATAAACCTGAGGTGAAATTAGGCCAAAACAAGTTGAAACTAGGCCTACAAGATGGCTTGTAGTTCTCAATGAGCTGCAAGGGCTCTGGTGAGCATTCTCATAGTTAATTGGCACTTCCTGCAATTCAGTAACTGTCTGCCCATACCAGAGGTACAGGTAGCCAGCTGTACTGAGTGTCTGCACGAGCCTGACATTGCACCCATGATCTGCTGATAGCGGGTGCAATGCTCTGCAGACTACTAGGAAAGAAATAAGTAATTCACATTTTTTACCTGTAAAAAAATGTGCATTCATTTATTTTTTTCAAAGTGAGTCTTTAAGGTAATCGTGACACAATACTGAAGGCAGCAATTCTTTGTGGCTAAGCATAATGGAAAGGAAAGCATCTGTCTGTGTTTTTAAGGCAGTCCTGACATACTCTTCAGGCCATAGTGCTGGGGTGTGCAGTCTGGATGAAAACATTCTATACATTGAACTGGTTTTCTGGTGCATCTCTTACAGCAGGGGTCTCCAAACTTTTTACTTCGAGGGCCACATTCTATATTTTACACACATTCGCGGGCCGGAAAAATCATTTATAAATAAATACACAGTAGAAGAATAGAATAGAATTTTACTTACTGCTGACAGCAGGACTGGATGGTGCTCCTGTATTCTTTGCTGACACCTAAACGCTGGAGCATCATGCAGCGGGGCTAAACTTCCAGTGTGCATGAGGCTTTACATCCGTGTCCCCATCAGTCTCCCCATTCATCTGTGTCCCCATCAGTCTCCCCATTCATCCGTGTCCCCATCAGTCTCCCCATTCATCCGTGTCCCCATCAGTCTCCCCATTCATCCGTGTCCCCATCAGTCTCCCCATACATCCGTGTCCCCATCAGTCTCCCCATACATCTATGCCCCCATCACTCATCAGGGTATCCCCACAAATTGGTGTCCCCATTAGAACCTCCCCCCACATTTTTGTGTCCCCATCATTCATCCGAGTCTCCCTGCACATTTGTGTCCCCATCACAGCCCACCCCTGCCTGCATATTTGTGTCCCCATTAGAGCCATCAGCCCCCTACAATTTTGTGTCCCCATCAGCCCCCCCCCCCTCACATGTTAATGTCACCATAAGAGCCCCCAGATATTTGTATCCCCATCAGAGTCACCAGCCCCCCCCCCCCCCCACATGTGTCCCCACCAGTCATCAGCCCCCCAAATTTGTGTCCCCATCAGAGTCATCAGCCCCCCCACATGTGTGTCCCCATCAGAGTCATCAGCCCCTCCACATGTGTGTCTCCATCAGTCATCAGCCCCCCCCCCCCATATTTGTGTCCCCATCAGAGTCATCAGCCCCCTCCCCCACATTTGTGTCCCCATCAGAGTCATCAGCCCCCTCCCCCACATGTGTCCCCACCAGTCATCAGCCCCCCAAATTTGTGTCCCCATCAGAGTCATCAGCCCCCCCACATGTGTGTCCCCATCAGAGTCATCAGCCCCTCCACATGTGTGTCTCCATCAGTCATCAGCCCCCCCCCCCCACATTTGTGTCCCCATCAGAGTCATCAGCCCCCTCCCCCACATTTGTGTCCCCATCAGAGTCATCAGCCCCCTCCCCCACATTTGTGTCCCCATCAGAGTCATCAGACCCCTCCCCCACATTTGTGTCCCCATCAGAGTCATCAGCCCCCTCCCCCACATGTGTGTCCCCATCAGAGTCATCAGCCCCCTCCCCCACATTTGTGTCCCCATCAGAGTCATCAGACCCCTCCCCCACATTTGTGTCCCCATCAGAGTCATCAGCCCCCCTCCCCCACATTTGTGTCCCCATCAGAGTCATCAGCCCCCTCCCCCACATTTGTGTCCCCATCAGAGTCATCAGCCCCCTCCCCCACATGTGTGTCCCCATCAGAGTCATCAGCCCCCCCCCCCCATTTGTGTCCCCATCAGAGTCATCAGCCCCCTCCCCCACATTTGTGTCCCCATCAGAGTCATCAGCCCCCTCCCCCACATTTGTGTCCCCATCAGAGTCATCAGCCCCCTCCCCCACATTTGTGTCCCCATCAGAGTCATCAGCCCCCCCCCCACATGTGTGTCCCCATCAGAATCATCAGCCCCCCCCCCACGTGTCCCCATCAGAATCATCCCCCCCCCCCCCCCACATTTGTGTCCCCATCAGAACCATCAGCCCCCCCACGTGTCCCCATCAGAATCATCAGCCCCCCCCCCCCCCACGTGTCCCCATCAGAATCATCAGCCCCCCCCCCCCACCCCCACATTTGTGTCCCCATCAGAGCCATCAGCCCCCCCACGTGTCCCCATCAGAATCATCAGCCCCCCCCCCCCCCCCACATTTGTGTCCCCATCAGAGCCATCAGCCCCCCCACGTGTGTCCCCATCCGAGTCATCCGCCCCCCCCCCCCACATTTGTGTCCCCATCAGAGTCATAAGCCCCCCCCCCCCATGTGTCCCCATCAGAATCATCAGCCCCCCCCCCACATTTGTGTCCCCATCAGAGTCATCATCCCCCCCACGTGTGTCCCCATCAGAGTCATCAGCCCCCTCCCCCACATTTGTGTCCCCATCAGAGTCATAAGCCCCCCTCCCCACATGTGTGTCCCCATCAGAGTCATAAGCCCCCCTCCCCACATGTGTGTCCCCATCAGAGTCATAAGCCCCCCTCCCCACATTTGTGTCCCCATCAGAGTCATCAGCCCCCTCCCCCACATTTGTGTCCCCATCAGAATCATCATCCCCCCCCCCCCCCCCACATTTGTGTCCCCATCAGAGCCATTCAACTCACCACCCCCACACAAGTGTACCCATCTCACATCAGCCTCCCTCCTTGCATGCGTAAATTACCAGCACGTCTCAGACGTTAAACTGGCTGCGCAGACCTGCTGCACCTCCTGACTCCCGCCCCGCTGGTATTACACACTCGTTAACAGCAAGGCGGGAGGCGGGAGCAGGGAGGTGGCAACAGGTCTGCACTAAAACACCTCATTGGCTGCTAGGATGCCCGTGGTCCCAGCAGCCAACACAGTGAAACGCCGGGAGGAATTGCGGGACCTGCGCTGCATATTGCCGGGGGAAAATATGCAGCGCAGGTCCTCAACTAACAGGTGGACTAAGGACTCCAGCTGCGGGCCGGAAGAAATGGCCTGGCGGGCCGGATGTGGCCCGCGGGCCGTACTTTGGAGACCCCTGTCTTACAGTATAGTCCTGTCAGTAGGACAAACTTTAGTCGAGAGAGCACCTGAATGTGGTATTTTAGTAGCAAAATACCTACCTTTCTGATGACCCTTGCCTATAGGGAACCATGTGGATCTTTGTTATGTCGTGAGCTTATAGTTCAGGGCAGCTGCAATACTGACATACTGACTGAGTATAAAAATAATTCTGCACAGACATGTGTAAGGGCTTAGCTACAGTGGGAAAAATTATTATTTGTTCCCCTGCAGATTTTGCATGTTTTCCCACTTACAAAGAAATCAAGGGTCTATCATTTTTATCATAGGTGTATTTAAAATACTAGAGTCTGAATATCAACCAAAAATCCCCCAAAAAACACATAATACAAATTGTATAAATAGAGTTGCAGTTCAGTGAGTAAAATAAGTACTTAATCCCCTACCGACCAGCAATACTTCTGGCTCCCACAGACTGGCTACAGTATGTTCTCATGTGGTACACAGATTAGTCCTGTCAATTTAAGAAGGTGCTCCTAATGAAAACTTGTTATTTGTATAAAAGACATCTGTCCACAGAGTTTCTTTCTTCCATTCAAACTTCACCATCATGGGCAAGACCAAAAAGCTGTCAAAGGATGTCAGGGACAAGATTTTAGACCTGCACAAGTCTGGAATGGGCTACAAGACCATCAGCAAGAAGCTTGGTGAGAAGGCAATAACTGTTGGTGCGATTATTCACAAATGGAAGAAACACAAAATAACCATCAATTGCCCTCCGTCTGGAGCTCCATGCAGGATTTTGCCTCATGGGGTAAGGATGATCATGAGAAAAGTAAGGGATCAGCCAAGAACTACAAAGGAGGAGCTTGTGACTGACCTCAACGCAGTTGGGACCACAGTCACCAAACTACCAATATGCCACCATGGATTGAAATTCTGCAGCGCCCACAAGGTCCCACTCCTCAAAAGGGCACATGTACAGACCCATCTGAAGTTTGCCAGTGAACATCTAAATGATTCAGAGAAGGATTGGGAGAAAGTGCTGTGGTCAGATGAGACCAACACTTTGGCATTAACTCGACTCGCCGTGTTTGGAGGAATAAAATGCTGACTATGAACCTAAGAACATCATCCCTACAGTCAATCAGGCACAGAGGGTAGAAACATTATGCTTTGGTGCTGTTTCTCTGCTAAAGGTACAGGCTGACATTGCCTCACATTAATGTCATGGAGTGGCCCAGTGAGTCTCCAAACCTTAATCCTATAGAAAATGTATAGACAGAGCTGAAACTTCAAGTTGCCAAGTGACAGCCAAAAAACCTTAAGGATTTAGAGAAGATCAGTAAACACGAGTGGACCAAAATCCCCCCTGAGATGTGTGCAAACCTGGTAACTAACTACAAGAAACATCTTACCTCTGTGCTTGCCAGCAAGGGTTTCTCCACCAAGTACTAAGTCATGTTTTGCTTGGGGATCAAATAATTATTATACTCACTAAACTGCAACTCAATTTATATCATTTGTATCGTGTTTTTTTTCTGGATTTTTTTGTTGTTATTCTGTCTCTATGATTTAAAATACACCTATGATAAAAAGGATAGATCCTTCATTTCTTTGTAAGTAGGCAAACTTACAAAATTTGCAGGGGATCAAATAATTATTTTCCCTACTGTATCTGTTGGAAACAGGAAATGGCACTTGATGTAGGGTTTACAGCTATTGTGATGTTGACATACAACCCTATCTGTAAGCCGCTGGCTCTTTATAAACCATTTCCTTCACTCTTTTGTCTGCCTTTAACTCCTGGCAGTCTTCTAACATTGCCCATTTCCAAGATGGCTTCCACACAGTTTTGCCCAACTCAAAGATGGCCACTGGAGCAGTGCTTAGTAGTGGTTAAGCCCCAGTGGGTGGCGCGAGAAGTGACATTGACTGAGGCTTTCATCCACACTAGGATTGGCTATGATGAGTGGGGCGTTTTTATGTTTAAATGTTCATTGTTTATTGGATGAGTTTTTCTTACTCTGGCATCCCTACTATCCAGAGTGTAAATGGGGCTCTACACCTCAGCCTGGACTGGTACCACCAAGTTCCAATGGCCTGGTTGCATCTACGGGTACAGGTGTGGACCCGCACCAGGAACCACCTGCAAAGATGTGAACCTAGCCTAAATGCCTGACTGCTGCAAAATCACTTAAATCTAGCAATTATTCCTACAAGTATCTCAGTCTTCTCCTGTGTGATTGTCTCACTTTTTTAGTTTTGCAACTATTCTCAATTGGCTTGTGATACTCCATATATGAGAACTACAGTTGTGATCCCCTGACCAAATCAAACTAAACAAAATAATAGCAACATTTTTTTTCATCTGGCAACCAATTTTCTAAAATGTTGCGTTTCCTCTTTTCTTAAAGCCAAATTGAACTTTAATTGGCTGAATCCCCCTTTTAATACATCTTTCCACGTTAATTTTGAAGAGTGTTTCATTGGATACTTTTATTGTATGTCTAGTGAAATAATAATATCAAAACATTAATTCAGGAGAGATTACAATGCTGCTAAAATAATTAAATATATTATTTACATTTAAAAATATAGATATTACATTTGTGGCTAATACAACCATTAGTCTAATGAATAACTAATTACCGTAGGTAAATGGGCATTTCCCATGATACCATGCACCTGTAGTCAGAATAATGATTCACAATCTTCATAATCACTCTGTGCACAAAATGTAACTTTGCTCTTATGCTTTTTGATGCTTTTCAAACATGCTGAAGCATAACTGTATTGATGGTCCTTCAGAATTGTATCATACACAGTAGGCAGGTTCCTAATAATCTCCTCTGATTTCATATTGAAGCACTTGCTCTCTCCATCAATACATCAATAACCCCTTATCCCTTATGCTGTTTAGATGTAATTTCACAGACATGGAAGCTTGTTAAACATAAAAATAGAGCATCAATCACTGACAAACCTTTTCTTATAATGTAAGGTGAGGTAGATCTCAAAAATGGCATTTGTAATACAACCAGTAAAGCAACTGGTGGCAGGTATGTGTAGCATATTATGACCTCGCCAGGGGCGTAGCTACAGGGGTCACTAGGTTTTTCACTTGCGACCCAGCCCCATGCTCCAGGAGCCTGTGAGGCCCCCACGTAAAGCTGAATAGGAGGGGGCGGCATATAGCAGAATCAATCCCTGCCTCCCGCAGTCAGCTTCTCCTCCTTTCTCTCCCGCAGGCATTCAGCGGCTGCAGGAGGCAGGAATCAATTCCTCTATGTTACTACCCACTCTCCCCTCCTATCCAGCTTCCCTCTGCAGCTCCCAGGCCCATCTCTTCCAGCTCCACACTGAGCTGCTCAGGAACACACCTTGACATCACGACACGCCAAGCAACCCACTGCTGCCGCTGAGGAATCTGATGTAACAGGGGATGCTGCAGTCTGGTGTAATGGGAAACTGTGATGTAAGGACGTCTCTGCTCACCACAGCCCCCTCCTTACACAAGAGTCCAAGAAGCGCCACCCCTTACAACACAGTCCACAGAGACTGCATACATGGCGCAAGGGATGATCAGAGACTGTATACATGGCACATGGGATGATCAGAGACTGCATTCATGGCACAAGGGATGATCAGAGACTTAATTCATGGCCCAAGGGATGATCAGAGTCTGCATACATGGCACATGGGATGATTGGAGACTGCATACATGGCACATGGGATGATCAGAGACTGCATACATGGCACATGGGATGATCAGAGACTGCATACATAGCACATGGGATGATCAGAGACTGCATGCATGGCACAAGAGAAGATCAGAGACTGCATACATGGCACATGGGATGATCCGAGACTGCGGACATGGCATATGGGAGGTCAGAGATTGCGGACATGGCAAATGGGAGGTCAGAGACTGCATACATGGCACAAGAGATAATCAGAGACTGCATACATGGCACATGGGAGGTCAGAGTCTGTTGACATGGCACATGGGAGGTCAGAGTCTGTGGACATGGCACATGGGAGGTCAGAGTCTGCGGACATGGCACATGGGAGGCCAGATGGGAAGTCAGAGTCTGCGGACATGGCACATGGGAGGTCAGAGTCTGTGGACATGGCACACGGGAGGTTAGATGGGAGGTCAGAGTCTTCAGACATGACACATGGGAGGTCATATGGGAGGTCAGAGTCTGCAAACATGGCACATGGGAGATCAGATGGGAGGTCAGAGTATGCAGACATGGCACATGTGAGGTCAGATGGGAGGTCAGAGTCTGCAAACATGGCACATGGGAGGTCAGATGGGAGGTCAGAGTCTGTGGTCATGGCACATGGGAGGTCAGATGGGAGGTCAGAGTCTGTGGACGTGGCACAAGAGACAGTCATAATGCTATAAGCAGCATCAATCTTGCTTACCCTACTATCCACAGTGCTGGCAGTCTACAGATACAACAGTCCTTTCATCTTTGCTGTGCCACTCATGCTACTCCTGTAGCTTCTGCTTCTTCTGGCCCCTCCCCCTTGTCTGAATCGGCTCCTTCCCAACCTAACCCCTTCATCTCACACGGCCTCCAGTTCCCTGTGTGCTGCTGGACTTGAGATGTTCGTGTCCCTCTGCTAATAACTGGCAAGTCTGTTTACAAGTGAGCAGCTGATCACATTGTAAAGGGCCGCTGTGGTCAGCCCTTTATCGTGATCTGTGATCGGTTGTGTCACAGAGCATGCTGGATGCGCACCCCAGGCGGCATGCGGGAAGCAGGGTTCTGGGAGCATGTCCATGGACACCTTCCCAGAACTAGAAGCCCAGTGCTTGGATGGAAGGGGGGGTTAGGGAGGCCCTTCATAGTTTCTTGCACCGGGGCCCTGAAGGATCTAGTTAAGCCTCTGGACCTTGCATAATATCTTCTCAGGTATTGTGACAAACTGAACACTGCACACTGCAATTGACCTGTTTCAAGTAGGTTTTGTATTTCCATAGACTTGTACGGTAATGCAAAACGTGTCTAATGTGAGCAAAAGGCCAATGGCCCTCTAAAACAAATGCCATCAGCCATCTACTTGTAATTAATTAAACCTTACATCCATTACGGAAACATAATTAACAACATAACCAAATTAAAAAGAACAAATTAAACCCAATCTTAAACTTTCTCCATACGGATCTGTCCAGTCTCACATTGTTTCATCTAAATCTTAAAGCTCTGCCCACTGTGTCAACTATTATCTGGGAATTACTCAAGACATTCTAGTTTGTTGGTAAGAAAGATGTTACCTCTAAATGCTGTACATGCCACATTGGTACACCAACAAGTGCTGCTATCAACCACACGATACCTGTAAAAAGATTCAAATATCACAATAATTATGTAATTTTAGTACAAAGGAACACTACGTAAAAAGTTATACCTTCTTTTTTTTTAGCACAATGCTGATTTTCTTTGTAAGGAACTTACCTGCATTCTCAATGATGTCCTAGATTCACATACTTATGTGGGCATACTTATGTGTGCAAATGTCTCCTATGCTCCTATGTAACCTATGCTTCTATGTAACATATTGTACACATGTGCTTGCGGCAGGTTACGCTCCAACGCAGCTCATTCTTCATCTCTTAGCCTCTAGTTCTTGTCTCTTCCCTTTGTTTTGTGTTTTGTCTCTTCCTGGTGACCTGTGACCTTTGCTCCTGGTTTCTCTTTTTCCACTTCCTGTATGGTCACATGGGGTGACCTTTGATCCTAATCCCTGATTTGTTTTCTGTCCTATTTAAAAGGATTTTGTCATTCTCTGACTTGTTTATGCTAAAGTTTACTTTGCTCTGTGGATGTGTCTGCTATTTGTTTCTTTTGAATTTATGAGTCCTGACCTTTGTCAGTTTGCTGCCCAATCTGCCATTAGGGATTTAGCTCTGTTTTTTGTGCCCAGTTTTCAGGCCTCTGGCTTGTCCCCAACAATTCTTTAGGAGTAACATTGTGTGTACTACATCCTGCCCACCAGTGAGGTAATTAAGCGGTTTGCTGTCTAGGGTGACTAGTCCATCCACACCATCAGTGGCCCCCAGGAATGGGGAGGAAAGGGGGATAGTCTTTTTAGCCCCCCTTTGCCTTATTGGGGCCGTCAACAATATAAGCCAAGTTAAAGGGTTATATAATAGGAGGTTTTTCATTGGTCAGTTTGGATCATGTAATAGAAAAAGTTTCTGGAAGGTCAGAGGGTCGAGTTAGGATTGGTCATTTAAAATCACATGACCTTTAGAACATTCTGGAAGCTGGTTTTGTGCCTATATAAGGGGCCAGCTGACAGGATTCTTGGCCAGTCGCCAGAGAAGAAGATTTCGCAAGGAGCTCCCCGACCTACCCCCCCCCCCCACCGTTGCGGCTGGTTTATGTGGTGGATCCCTTTATATTGATTCAGCTAAAGGGGATATGTGGCCTAATTTGATCCAATGTAGGTGTCTTGTTCCAATTTTATTATTTAATATGCATGTTTGATTGTCTGCCTTTCGCCTATGGTCCCATACCTCTTAACCCCAAAAGTAACATCTATGCTTGTAGACCATTGTATGACCAGCTGGCCCTAGTTATTATAAGTACCCTTTACCACTTCTTGGCTTGGATAAGTCAAATTGAGAGTTTAATTTCCCTTACATTTCAGCAGAAATCAGGAATATTCACTGTTTTGGTGAAATGCAATAGGGTCAGCTGTAAATGTGAAATTAAAGTCCATCTAAAGCTTATATTTTTCCATTTATCTTTTTTTTCCCGTCTATTGTTTTGGTAAAAGCATACGTTTAAAGGCATGGATACTCTGACACCCTGCTAGACCATGCTTGAGGGATGGAAAGGACTGGTCATGGCTTTTAGTCACTTCCTTTACTTTAGTAGATAAGCAAAGTACTGTCAATCTAAAAAGCTGCGTGTAGAGCTAGGCATGGCTATTTACTAATAGGTCTATCAAAAATGCTAACAGTTAACCTAATATGACTATAGCAGTAACAAGGGTAACAACACTGCAGTCAGTCCACAGAACCCAGTCAAAGGAAGTCCCTACCTATCTAATGGTTCTACAGGCAAAATCAACTGGATATCTTTTGGTATAGGCAGTCTACATCAAATATATCATTTTTTTAGTTTGACCAGAATTCTACTTTAAGATATTCTTGCTGTTTTATAAGGATTCGATTAGCTGTAAATAGCTCTCAATGGTTATAAAAGCTTCTTTCTTGGACCTGTTCGTGTGCCCTAAAACAGTCTATAAAAAGCCTCAGTATTATGAGTTTTTTTTTTTTTTTCACAAAAGAAAATTTAGACACTGAGAAAAAAGAAAAACAAAAAAAGTAAAAAAAACAACAAGGAACACTAATTGACAGAGCAATTTAATAAACAAAACTATCCTAAATTCAACAAAAAAAACTCAAAATAAAGGAAAGTAATGTTATTCAACACATTTCGCCTTACTGGCTCAGCGAGCGAAAATTACTTATTTCACAATTTAAGTAAATGTGTAATTTTTCATTAGGAAATGCTAAACATTTCTAGTACACATTCAGTATAGCTTTGTTCTTTGTGCAGTCCTAAAAACACTATAATCAATATGTTCCAAAGAATTCTAATAAAAGGAATTTAGACCAAAAGTGGACAGAAATTAATACATAACTGTGAGCGAATGAGAATGTTCAAGCTAGCAATCAGCACTCAATTTACTCCTATAAATTATGAATTTTAGTTGCTTGATTACACATAATACATAATTACTGCAGTTATTAAATCAATCCTCTGGTTTTATGCTGAGCCCTGTGTGGGTTGACCACACAGTTTGATGGGCACTCTGACAATCTGACAATATCTTTAATTTGAAAGTAAACACAAATTCTATAAATGAGTACAACCTCTAATTATGTATATTTCAGCTATCTACTGTATATAGTCATTTGCAGGTTACAGAGGTGGCTCCCGCAGAGCCACATTTCCACCACTCCCCAATAGACGTGTGCGATTAGTTTCGTACGAATTCGTACAAATTTTTTCGAATACGAATTCCGTACGGAATACGAAATTCCGTTTACGAATTTCGTCCCCAAATTATTCGAATCCGACTACCAAATATTGAATTTCAACTAATATGAAAGAAATTATTATAGCGGATATAACGAATGATTCGAATGAATTCGAATGAATTTGAATGATTCGAATGACAAAGTGTAATTTTTGCAGGAAAAATTCCGTTTACGAATTTCAGCTCCAAATTATTCGAATCAAACTACCAATATCAAATTTCAACTAATTCGAAAGAAATTATTATAGCGGATATAACGAATGATTCAAATGAATTTGAATGATTCGAATGACAAAGTGTCATTTTTGCAGGAAAAAAATCTATTTAAAATCACTATTGCCGGCTAATGAATTGTCGGCTCCGTAACACAGAGAACAGTCATTCATTGATAAAAAAAAAAAAAAAAGCGTGGGGGTCCCCCCAAATTCAATAACCAGGCCCTTCAGGTCTGCTATGGATATTAAGGGGAACCCCAGCCAAAAATAAAAAATAAATGGCGTGGGGTCCCCCCTAAATATCCATACCAGACCCTTCAGGTCTGGGATGGATTTTAAGGGGGAACCCCGGCCAAAAAAAAAATGGCGTGGGGTCACCCTCAAAATCCATACCAGACCCTTTATCCGCGCACGTAACCTGGCAGGCCGCAGGAAAAGAGGGAGGGACGAGAGTGCCCCCCCCCTCCTGAACCGTACCAGGCCACATGCCCTCAACATGTTGATGAGGACAATCATCCCCACAACCCTGGCCATTGGTTGTGGGGGTCTGCGGGTGGGGGGCTTATCGGAATCTGGAAGCCCCCTTTAACAAGGGGACAACCAGATCCCCCCCCCCCCCCTGTGTGAAATGGTAAGGGGGTACAAAAGTTTCACCAAAAAAGTGTCAAAAATGGTAAAAATGACAGAAGACGGTCTTTGACAATTCCTTTATTAAAATCGTCTTTCTTCTGGTCTTCCTTTCTTCATCCTTCGGTCTCTGCATCTTCTTCCATCTTCTTTTGCCTCCGATCCGCTTCTTCTTGCGCTGGTCTTCTCGTCCGGCATCTTCTTCCATGGCGTCGGCATCTGTTCTTCTGTCGGGCCGCTCCGCGCAATGGGAGGCTCCCGCTGTGTGATTGGGATCTGGGGGTCCCCTTTGTTAAAGGGGGCTTCCAGATTCCGCTAAGCCCCCTGCCCGCAGACCCCCACAACCAATGGCCAGGGTTGTGGGGATGAGGCCCTTGTCCCCATCAACATGGGGACAAGGTTCTTTGGGGGTCTCAGACCCCCAAAACACCCTCCCAATGTTGAGGGCATGTGTATGGTGTATGGTTCAGGAGGGGGGGGCGCTCTCGTCCCCCCCTATTTTCCTGTGGCCTGCCAGGTTGCGTGCTCGGATAAAGGGTCCGGTGTTGATTTTGAGGGGGACCCCACGCCATTTTTTTGGCCGGGGTTCCCCTTAAAATCCATCCCAGACCTGAAGGGTCTGGTATGGATATTTAGGGGGACCCCTACGTCATTTTTTTTTTTAATTTGAAGCGGGGGTTCCCCTTAATATCCATAGCAGACCTGAAGGGCCTGGTTATTGAATTTGGGGGGACCCCCACGCTTTTTTTTATCAATGACTTCAATGAAAATAACTGTTCTCTGTGTTACGGAGCCGATAATTCATTAGCCGCGAGTGATTTTAAATAGCGTTTTTTCCTGCAAAAATTACACTTTGTGCAGGGACAGTTCTCGATATTAGATATACTGAATCATGAATTCATTCGAATCATTCGTTATATCCGCTATAATAATTTCTTTCATATTAGTTGAAATTAGATATTTGGTAGTAGTTGGATTCGAATTGTTCTCTGTGTTACGGGAACCGGCAATTAGCCGCGAGTGATTTTAAATAGCTTTTTTTCCTGTAAAAATGACACATTGTACAGAGACAGTTCTAAGCACGGGAAACATGCGCCCCTTCACAGACATACTATAGAGTAGTATGTCTGTGAAGGGGCGCATGTTTCCCGTGCTTCGAACTATCTCTGTACAATGGGGTCCCCTCAAATTCAATAACCAGGCCCTTCAGGTCTGCTATGGATATTAAGGGGAACCCCCGCTTCAAATTTTTTAAAAAAATGACGTAGGGGTCCCCCTAAATATCCATACCAGACCCTTCAGGTCTGGGATGGATTTTAAGGGGAACCCCGGGCAAAAAAAATGGCGTAGGGGTCCCCCTCAAAATCCATACCAGACCCTTATCCGAGCACGCAACCTGGCAGGCCGCAGGAAAAGAGGGGGGGACGAGAGCGCCCCCCCTCCTGAACCGTACCAGGCCACATGCCCTCAACATTGGGAGGGTGCTTTGGGTGCTTTGGGTGTCCGAGACCCCCAAAGCACCTTGTCCCCATGTTGATGAGGACAAGGGCCTCATCCCCACAACCCTGGCCATTGGTTGTGGGGGTCTGCGTGTGGGTAGCTTATCGGAATCTGGAAGCCCCCTTTAACAAGGGGACCCCCAGATCCCGGCCCCCCCCTGTGTGAAATAGTAAGGGGGTACAAAAGTACCCCTACCATTTCACCAAAAAAGGTGACAAAAATGGTAAAAATGACAGGAGACGGTCTTTGACAATTACTTTATTAAAATCTTCTTTCTTCTGGTCTTCCTTTCTTCATCCTTCGGTTTCTTCATCTTCTCCTTCCGGCATCTTCTTCCATCTTCTTCTTCCTCCGATCCGCTTCTTCTTCCTCCGGTCTTCTCGTCCTTCTCGTCCGGCATCTTCTTCCATGGCGTCGGCGTCTGTTCTTCTGTCGGGCCGCTCCTCGCAATGGGAGGCTCCCGCTGTGTGAGGCTTCGCTCCGGCTGACAGGTCTTTTATAACGGAGGGCACCTGGTGACCCTGCCCCCTCTGATGTCATGGGGAAAGCCATAGGGAAGTCCCCATGACGTCCCCGTGCGTCAGAGGGGGGCGGAGGTGCCCTCCGTTATAAAAAACCTGTCAGACGCAGCGAAGCCTCACACAGTGGGAGCCTCCCATTGCGAGGAGCGGCCCAAGAAGAGACGCCGACGCTATGGAAGAAGATGCCGGATGAGAAGGACGAGAAGACCGGAGCAAGAAGAAGCGGATCGGAGGAAGAAGAAGATGGAAGAAGAAGATGGAAGAAGATGCCGGAAGGAGAAGATGAAGAAACCGAAGGATGAAGAAAGGAAGAAGGAAGAAGACCAGAAGAAAGAAGATTTTAATAAAGGAATTGTCAAAGACCGTCTTCTGTCATTTAAACATTTTTTGTCACTTTTTTGGTGAAATGGTAGGGTACCCCCTTACCATTTCACACAGGGGGGGCGGGATCTGGGGGTCCCCTTGTTAAAGGGGGCTTCCAGATTCCGATAAGCCCCCCGCCCGCAGACCCCCACAACCAATGGCCAAGGTTGTGGGGATGAGGCCCTTGTCCTCATCAACATGGGGACAAGGTGCTTTGGGGGGGACCCCAAAGCACCCTCCCAATGTTGAGGGCATGTGGCCTGGTACGGTTCAGGAGGGGGGGCGCTCTCGCCCCCCCTCTTTTCCTGCGGCCTGCCAGGTTGCGTGCTCGGATAAAGGGTCTGGTATGGATTTTGAGGGGGACCCCACGCCATTTTTTTATTTTTTTGGGCCGGGGTTCCCCTTAAAATCCATCCCAGACCTGAAGGGTCTGGTATGGATATTTAGGGGGGACCCCACGCCATTTTTTTTTGGCTGGGGTTCCCCTTAATATTCATACCAGACCTGAAGGGCCTGGTTATTGAATTTGGAGGGACCCTCACGCTTTTTTTTCATCAATGAATGACTGTTCTCTGTGTTACAGAGCCGACAATTCATTAGCCGCGAGTGATTTTAAATAGCTTTTTTTCCTGCAAAAATGACACTTTGTGCAGGAACAGTTCTCAATATTACATATACTGAATCTCGAATTCATTCGAATCATTCGAAGCATTCGTTATATCCGCTATAATAATTTCTTTCGTATTAGTTGAAATTCGATATTTGTAGTTGGATTCGAATTGTTCTCTGTGTTACGGGAACCGACAATTCATTAGCCTCATTAACGAATCGTAACGATTCGTAACTTTACTAACAATTCGTAACGATTTGAAAAAAAAATTACGATTCTTACGAAATTCGTATTTCGTACGAATTCGAACGGAATTTCGTACACGAATTACGAATTTTTTTATATACGAAACGGAACGAAACGAAACACATTTTTTGATAGTTCCCATGTCTACTCCCCAATCACTCCCACTTCAGCTGCAAAGCCAATGGTAGGAGGTGTACACACGGCGCGGCATGACGTCACAGAAAAATTGATGCCCCCTTTTGTGCTTTTGACCTGCTAAACGTAACCCATTCACCTGAATGGGACCGAGCCACAGCCACCTTCCAACCTCTTGAATTGCACAGGTCTGTGGTGTGGTGGTGTGGGTTTTAGGGGTTAAAACATAACACCTCCTCATTGCCTGTCAAATGTCCTCTGAACAATAATCCGCTACAGGTCTACTCTTCAGAGGACTAAAGCTAGTGTAAACTTACTGTGTATCCACTTGGAGACCAAGCCTTTTCTGGCACTTTTTGTTTACAAGTTTTACGGTTGGGTTCACACTGCTGTGCAGAGTGGCTCACAGCAGGGCTGGTGCAAGGATTTCTCACACCCTAGACGAAACCTAATTTTGCCGCCCCCACCCCTGGCTCCACCATTGACTCCACCCTGTTTGCCCTGCCTATGAAGCGCCCATCAAATGTAGCCCACCAGTGCCCATCAAATGATGCTTAGCCAGCGCCCTTCAAATGCAGCCTCACCAGTGCCTATCAAATGCAGCTTCACCAGCACCCATAAAATGCAGCTTCACCAGCACCCATCAAATGCAGCCTTAACAGCTCCCATCAAATGCAGCCTCAACAGCGCCCATCAAATGAAGCCTCACCAGCACCCATCAAATGCAGCCTACCAGCGCCCATCAAATGCAGCCTACTGGTGCCCATCAATGAATGTTTGCTTGCTTCCATTTATTCTGGAGTCGGGACACAGACACAGTCCTCCGCCGCCGCTGCACCTCTGACACTATGTGCTAACGGAGCGGTACTAGTAAAAAAAAAGTCGCTAAATCTATCCCATAGTTTGTAGACACGATAACTTTTGTGCAAACCAATCAATATACGCTAATTGGGATTTTTTTTTCCAAAAATATGTAGCAGAATACAAATTGGCCTAAATTGATGAAGATTTTTTACATATTTTTATTGAATATGTTTTATAGCAGAAAGTGAAAAATATTGTTTTTTATTCAAAATTGTTGCTTTTTTTTTGTTTATAGGGCAAAATCTAAAAAACGCAAAGGTGATCAAATACCTCCAAAATAAAGCTCTATCTGTGGAAAAAAAGGATATCAATTTTGTTTGGGTTTCAACATCGTTAAAGTAACGTAGTGCAGTATCGCAAAAATGGCCTGGTCAT
The DNA here is from genome assembly GCA_028564925.1 of Lithobates sylvaticus. Lineage (NCBI taxonomy): Eukaryota > Metazoa > Chordata > Amphibia > Anura > Ranidae > Lithobates > Lithobates sylvaticus. The sequence continues at coordinate 553,442,138 of CM053026.1, forward strand.
TGAGGGGGTAAATCCTTCCGGGGATGAAGTGGTTAAAATTGTGAACACTCTTGGAATGATGACAAACTATGGTACTTAAAAATCTCCATAGGTGACGCTTTAAAAATTTTAACAGGTTACCTGTTTAGAGCTACAGAGGGGGTCTATCACTATTTTTACACTCTACCTTTAATTTTATTTTTTATCACTTTTATTCCTATATCAAGGAATGTAAACATCCCTTGTAATTGAAATAAGGGTGACATGTCCTCTTTATGAAGATATCTGGGGTCAAAGCAACCCCAAATCAGTTCTTTACCTTTAAAAGCAAAAGATCAAAAACATTTTTTGATGTTTTGTTTTAAAAAAAAAAAATTGTTTACTTCCACCCTGGACCCTGGACTTCAACCCTGGACAGGAAGTGACATCATGGCATTGCTCCGGTCCTCCAAGGCCATAGAGGTGATCAAGGAGCCTAAATCCTTTGCACGGTACTTTTATCTCTGATATGCTAATAATTGTGATTTCAGAAAATGACTCACCTAGCATGGTGAACGCTCTTCTGTTTGTGTATTGCCATTTCATCTTCAGAGGATGTATGATTCCCTGATGTCTTTCCACAGCAATACATGTCATTGTGAGGATTTCAGTGACAATAGCAGTAGACTGAACAAATGGGACCATTTTACAAGCAAAGGCACCTGCAACATGATAAAAAAAGAGATAAGTTAGTTATAACATGTATTCTTATGAAACACACAATTCACATTTAGGTTCCGTTCACGCTGCACGTTCATGCTTGAAATTTTGTTTGGCCAATTCTCATGCAATTCTGCGTGTTGTGCTAAGGACAGTCCATTGACTTGAATGAGCTGCCCTATACGTGTTTGTCGCCCAAAACGATTCTATTTAGGATGCATGACACCAAAACACGTGTTGCGCATTTTGCCATGATTTTGAAACGTGGGCAGAATCTCACCAATTCTGTTTGCGATTCGTAATCGACCAAGTGTGAATGGGGCCTAAGCTTAACATGCCAAGTATTGTTACTAATCTCCTTCTGCAAGTATTAACACAGCTGAAAATTGTAAGGTTAATGTTTTTATACAATTATTTTGATCTCTTGCCCTTTTAAGGAATATCTTACCATAAATCTTATTCCGCGTCATGAATCTAAAAATATCTAATAGTTCAGCTTATGCATGACATAATGCAGACATAGAAAATAGAGTGTGCAAAACAGAGTAATGCCGCGTACAGACGATCAAAATTTCCGACAACAAATGTTCGATGTGAGCTAGTTGACGGAAATTCCAACCGTGTGTATGCTCCATCGGACATTTGCTGTCGGAATTTCCGACAACAACTGTTTGAGAGCTGGTTCTCAAATTTTCAACAAAAAAAATTGTCGGAAATTCCAAACGTGTTTACACAATTTCCGACGCACAAAAGTCCACGTATGCTCGGAATCAAGCAGAAGAGTCGCTTTGGCTATTGAACTTAATTTTTCTCGGGTCGTCGTACGTGTTGTACGTCACCGCGTTCTTGGCGATCGGAATTTCCGACAAAATTTGTGCGACCGTGTGTATGCAAGACAAGTTTGAGCCAACATCCGTCGGAAAAAAATCCACGGTTTGGTTGTCGGAATGTCCGATCGTCTGTACGTGGCATAAGAGAAAAGCAAAGTTAGTATGTAGTATTAGCTTTTCTTATGGAAAAACAATACCAACCAGCAGTAAATATTCAACATGATCAACTGCTGTTTCACCAAAAACCTGGTATTGAACGCAGTCTGATAACAAACGGGCTGTTAAAGGTCAAGTTACCTTTTGAATAAAATGAACAATGCAGTAAATGGGCTCCAGCTGGTTGAACTCGGCCATGCAGTTTTAAAAATGTTTTTGCTTAATGTAATTGACATACCTGTAGGCCATTTGCGACACCCCCAAAGCCTGGTAGAAAAACTCCCATAGCCTTTACTTTCTGCTGTGCTGGGTATTTGCTGGAACATGGCAGATGTTGAGCGGGTACCTGCAGCATCACAGGTGTGAGTGCTTTCCTAGTTCAAAAGCTGCTCATGCATAGTGCACTCTGTCAGTGCAAAACTTAGTGATGCTACAACAGGGGGGAGAGAGTGCACTGTGCACATGCAGCCTTGTAACTGGGAGGAGTCACTCCTATGAGGCGGGGGTGAACAATGGTGTATTTTATCAACTAGCCAGGGAAAAAAATGCAAGCAATATGGGAGTTTTTTATCTGCCAGTCTTCAGGGTAGACGCAAATGGCCAACAGGTATAGCAATAATATTAAAGCGGACCTTCAGTAATTTTTTCCTCTTTCCTTCAATTAACCACTTGCCAACCAGCCGCCGTCATTATACTGTGGCAGAGTGGCTCTATTGCGCAAATTGCTGCAGCTGTATGGCGGTTCGTGCAATAGATACAGTGGGCGCGCGCACAGCGCCAGAGCCGATGCACGTGACCAGCAGGCACGATGTCTGTCGGCCACCCGCAATCGCACAACAGAGAGCCAGAATGGGGATCTGTCAATGTAAACAAACAGATCCCCGTTCTGACAGGGGAGTAGAGAGAGATTGTCTGTTCCTAGTGATCAGGAACAGAGATCACTCTCCTCCTTCCTCTGCTGTTTCTGTGTTCCATGTTGTTGATACATTGCCATAACAGGGCATGAACTTCCACAGAAGCTGCCATTCCTATGGCAACAATGTGCACCACAGTTTGCTTACTACACAGGCACGAGACTAGGAAGTGGGTAGCCAGCAGAACAGAAATCCAGGAAGTGAACAGGCAGTGGCCCACAGTTAAAATGGCTGCAGCCAGACCTTGTGGTGGAAGATTTCTGCAGCATATTTGGCAAGTATAGAATCACAATACATCTAAAATAATATGCAAAGTGGTTAGAGGAAACTTTCAGAATGGCAAAGTTTTGATTACAACTTATGTTAAAAGACTGCAGTTCCTCTTTACGTAATATTTTTCAAAACCGCACATAGGATTTTAACCTGCCAGGGCCCTTTACCGCCACATTGTCCATTTTATTTAAAGATAAACATAGTCTTTATCTAATCTAGCTGTTTCAGACAACAAACCTTTCAATATGTCCAAAAGTATTCTACTAGAAAAGTGAATCAGTGGTGCCCTTGTTCTGCAATGTATCAATGCATGATCATGTTTTTTGGTTCCACTTAAGGCTCCATTCACACTAAGACAATTATTTTCGCAGCACTTTACATATATATTGTACATTTATTCAAATCAGTCCCTAACCTCAAGGAGCTTACAATCTAAGGTCCCCGAGTCACATTCATACATACATATTATAGGGTCAATTTAGACAGGAGCCAATTAATCTAACAGCATGTCTTTGGAGAGTGGAAGGAAACTGGAGTACCCAGAGGAAACCCATGCAGGCACAGGGAGACACATGCAAGCTCTTTGCAGGTAGTACTGTGGTCGGGATTTGAAATGAAGACCCTAGAGCTGCTAGGTGGAAAAGCTAACCATTTTGTTTTCAATGGTGCCCGATCATATCAATGCAACTCAGCATGGCGAAATTGTGGAAAAGGTTTTGTACTACTTTGGTGAGATTCCAGCATGATTTTGGCCCCACAGAATATGCAAACCACTTCAAAGTAGCATCCAAGTTGCACTGCATAATCACACTGAGGCTCCTTTCACACTTGTGTGACCTGTCCTGCGACTTGGGACTGCAGGACATGTCGTACCCCATGATTTTCAATGAGTACTATTCATAGGAATAGATGGGGGATGGTTATGGCAGGTGACAAGAAAATTCCCATGTTGCAAACAACCATTGGAAATTATACTGCCATTTGTACTACTAAACAAGATATAAAAAACACCAGAGCAAAATGTAATAATGCATTAAAGTGTTTGTTCACCAGGGGTCTGCCAAGCAAAATAGATGAGTTTAAAGTTCTGGTGCACGAGGAGAGCTATGATGTAATCTGTATTGCTGAAACTTGGCTTCATTCCTCACATGACTGGCTATGCACTCTTTTGGAGAGACAGTGTAAAAAAGGAAAGGTGGTGGGGTCTGTCTCTATGTGAAAGAGGACCTGGTTGATGGAGAGTGTGATGAGTCTCAAGCATTATGGGTGGAACTTCATATAGATGTGCGTAGTTCAAAGTTAATCATTGGAGTTTGTTATAGACCACCCAATGTTAATGAGGAGGTGGAGACTCAGCTCCTTGCACAGATGGAAAGGGCTGCAAGGGCTGGGATGGTGATAATAATGGGGGATTTTAACTACCCAGAAATTGACTGGAGTAATGGCACTCATGGGACAGTTAAAGGGCAAAAATGTATAAACCTATTACAGGATAATTTTATAGTCCAGTTTATTGAGGCCCCCGACTAGGAATGAAGCTCTGTTGGACCTGATAATCTCAAACTATGCAGAGCTTATTACTAATGTTCATATAAAGGAACATCTTGGTAGCAGTGACCATAACATGATTTCATTTGATGTTAGCTGTAAGCAAAAAACACATATGGGTAAGATAAAAACACTTAACTTCAACAGAGCAAATTTTCCAAGGATGAGGGCTGCTCTCCAGGACTTGGACTGGGAGGGAATATTGGCATCAATGGGCACAGAACAGAAATGGGAATTCTTCAAAGTGACTGTTTGTGAACTCAATGCAAAGTATATGCCTATGGGCAAAGAGGCTAAAAATAAAACCTATGTGGCTCATGGCCAAAGTAAAAAGCGCTATAAACAATAAGAAAAGAGCTTTTAAAAAAATATAAAAATGAAGGAACACTAGTGTCGTTTAAATGTTACAAAGAATATAACAGAATATGTAAAAAGGAAATCAAGGACGCAAAAAATCTAAAGGAACAACAGATTGCAAAAGATAGTTGGACAAACCCCAAAAAATTATTCACATATATTAATAGTAAAAATGTCAGGACTGAGCATGTAGGCCCTTGAGTGGGTGACTGGGGACAAAGAGAAGGCAAATTGTTTAAATGCTTTCTTCAGCTCTGTGTATACAAAGGAGCATGGGGAGCTCATGTCCATAATGGGGGTTGTAGTGACAGCCCCAAATGATTCAGAATGGCTCAAAAGGGATATGGTCCAGAAATATTTAGACAGAATAAAGGTGGATAAAGCACATGGACCAGATGGCATCCACCCATGCATCCTAAAAGAATTGAGCTCTGTCATTTCAGAGCCATTGTATCAAATTTTTAGGGACTCATTAATAACGGGAATAGTACCACTGGATTGGCATAGGGCCAATGTGGTGCCTATATTTAAAAAGGGAACAAAGTCTTTACCAAGTAACTATAGACCTGTTAGTTTAACTTCTATAGTTTGGAAGATACTGGAGAGTTTAATAAAAGACCACATAGACAAGTTCTTGCTGGAAAAAAATATTTTAAGCAACAGACAGCATGGATTCATGAAAGACAGAAGTTGTCAAACAAACCTGATTTATTTTTATGAGGAGGTAAGTAAAACCTTGATCACCATGTATAAATATGTGAGGGGTCCATATAGTGAACTTAGTTTTAAATTATTCACTTTACGGTCAACACTGTGGACAAGGGGGAACTTTTTACGTCTAGAGGAAAAGAGATTTCATCTCCAAATACGAAAAGTTTTTTTCACAGTAAGAGCTGTGGAAATGTGGAATAGACTCCCTCCAGAGGTGGTTCTGGCAAGCTCAGTAGATTGCTTTAAGAAAGGCTGGGATTCTTTCCTAAATGTACATAATATAACTGGGTACTAACATTTATAGGTAAAGTTGATTCAGGGAAAATCAGATTGCCTTTCTGGAATCAGGGAGGAATTTTTCCCCTGCTGTAGCAAACTGGATCCTGCTTTTCTGGGGGGGGGGGGGGGGGGGTGCCTTCCTCTGGATCAACTGTGGGTATAGGACTGGGTATATGGGATTGTATGATATTTTTTATTTTATTTTTTATTTTTTATGATTGAACTAGATGGACTTGTGTCTTTTTTCAACTAACAACTAACTATGTAACTATCTGTGCAACTTCAAAGTAGTCCCTGCACTACTTTGGTCTGACTTTGATGCAACTTGAGGTCCATAGACCTCAAGATTAAAAAGGTATTGCTTCAAGTCAAGGCAAAATCAGGCAACTTTCAGGTCGCACAAGTGTGAAAGGGGCCTGAAAGTCCGATCAAAATTGGATTTCAGCAAGTGAACCTAGCTTTAATAATATTTCTGAAAAAATATTAATACTTTTCATGAGATAATCAAAACAGATTCCAAAAGAGCAGAAATCCTCAGGATTATTTTCCAATACGCATTTTTTTACCAGTCTTCCTTGGAAATGGAAAGTAGCGGGAGGAGCCCTCCCACCTGGGCTTCCTCTGCTTTTGAGCACCCCCACAGCAACCTAAATAAGATCCCCTCAGAAGCTGAATTTTACAGTGGAGCTTGATTGTTTTGCTTTGCCCAGTGATCAGAATTTAAAAATGAAATATATTCAGATGTTTTTCAGAAACTAGGAGCCAGGGATTTTTCATCCAACATCAGTGCTGGACCTCACAAATGTGCTTCTGGATGAATTGTCAAACATTCCCATAGACACACTCCTAAACCTTGTGGACAGCCTTCCCAGAGGAGTTGAAGCTGTTAATGTTAATCTAGTTTTTGTTCCAGGGGTTATCTCCATTTGTGGATAATGACTCTCACCTTGGTTCACTGGAGTTCCAAAACCTTAGAAATGTCTTTGAAACCCTTCCTAGACCGATACATGTACATTACTTTGTTTCTAATCTGTTCTTGAATTTTTTTAGATTGCGCCATTATGTATGGCTTTTGTGATATGTTAGCGTGCTTCACTTTGTCAGACAGCTTCTATTTATGTGATTTCTTGATTCAACAGGTCTGGCAGTAATCAGGCCTGGGTGTGGCAAGTGAAATTTAACTCGGCTTTCCAAAAAATTGTGGTTAATCACAGTTCATTCGTGATTCAGCATGGGAGGGGGCAATTACTTTTTCACATAGGGCCAGGCAGGTTTGAACAGCTTTTTTTTCCCTTAATAAATGAAATAATAATTTAAAAACTGCTTCTTGGATTTACTTGGGTTATCTTTGTGTAATATTAAAATTTGTTTGATGATCTGAATCATTTAAGTGTGAGAGATATGCAAAAAAAATAAAAAATCAGGAAGGGGGCAAACACTTTTTCACAGCACTGTATATATATATATATATATATATATATATATATATATATATATATATGTCAGAAAATTTGGGGTTAAAATAATTTATATTCATATATATATATATATATATATATATATATATATATATATATATATATATATATATATATATATATATATATATATATATATATATATATATATATATATATATATATATATATAGGCCTTTCTATTAGGTATATTTTTCATGGATGCTTTGAGCAAAACCAAAGCTATCTTGTTTAAAGGAGTTCTTCTTTTTAGAGGTGTGATTTGAGTTCATAGCTAATGAAAAGACATTTTTTTTTTTTTTTTTCTTACGAGACTGTGTAAGTTTGTACCCTCTCCCAGGTTGTAATTCAAAGAGTTAGGCCCCTTTCACACTGGGACGGGAGCCGCGGCGACGGTAAAGCAGCGCTATATTTAGCGCTGCTTTACCGTAGTTTTAGCCGCGGTATTCGGCCGCTCGCGGGCGGTTTTACCCCCCACGAGCGGCCGAAAAAGGGTTAAAATTCCCCACAAAGCGCCGCTTTGCGGTGGTATTGCCGTGGTATTACTGCGGTGTCCCATTGAAATCAATGGGTAGGAGCGGTGAATACACCGCTCCTATACCGCTCCAAAGATGCTGCTAGCAGGACTTTTTTTACCGTCCTGCTAGCGCACCGCTCCAGTGTGAAAGCCCACCGGCTTTCACACTGGAGTGAATGGGGTCGGTTTTTTCAGGCGGTGTACAGGCGCTATTTTTAGCGATGTACCGCCTGAAAACCACCCCAGTGTGAAAGGGGCCTTAGACACAATAAACAAGATAAGGGGAGATTCCACAGATGGTGTATCGTTTAGAGAATCGTATTTCAAGTGAGCTTACAAACTTAATTAGTATTCCCAGAATTAAGCCACGAGACAAAAGGGGCTTATTCAAATACGACCAAATGAAATGTATTATAATATTACTCAAGTACAAGTAATGTATTAACCTAAGGTATATATTATTATTATATTGGAATACTTATATACATAATTAAGCGAATAATGTCATATATATATTCAATTATGTATGTTAAATAATAATGTTTTTTTTAATAATATGTTTACAGTGTATCTGTATTAATTAGTCACGTATAAACCTGTTTACTACATATACATTATTCTTATAAGGTTGCAAATATGGTATCCTATTTAATGGGAATGTTCATGAATAACTGTTATGCTATCGTTAGAATCATGACTACACTTTCATGGCATTTACAAACCTAACTAATGATGTGGGGTAAACTTTCTCAAACCATATATGTTAAGAAGCACCAGGGTGTCTGGAGGATATTGACACTTGATTGTCAACCATTAGACAATTAATGGTATTTCATTAAGCCGAGGTCAGAAGGTTATGTCAATCACATTAAAAGTAATTTGCTATACAACCCTGCCCCTAAGAGGTTGAAATTGGTAATTATTCAAAATGGCGTTGGTCTTGTTTGTCAAGTTAACATATAAACTCCATCGTCACATGACATCATCAGTTACATAGTAGTAAGACCCACACCCACTTTTGGGGGTGAGATAAAAAGGAGAGAGCGATGGGAAGAAAAGAAAGGCTGAAGGAATGTGATCTATCGGGAGATCTCAGGAAGAAGGAAGAGATGCTCTCTCTATGTCTTGCTACCTAGAGCTGTCTTTCTCTCTCGGGATGAGAGGAGGAAGAGAAAACACAAAACATGTAGCAATGTTGAAAGAAGTTCCTTTGAGGACTTATCTTCTCAAACTGACAGACTTCTTAAAGTTCTGGTAAAGTATTAACATTTCCATATTATACCTTTTTGGTAATTGAATTGTTTTTGCATATACATTAATAAACCATTTAAATATATATGGCAAAGCAAAACGTTGTATTATTTTAAACTGCAGTATGAAATAATTATATTCCAAATATTTAGAGACATACACAGTTTTGTTTGTCTTTAAAAAGCCAAAGCCAAAATCTGTACAATGGTTTTATCAAGATATGTGTAAAATAGATTCACTCTAAATTTAACATAAGTCTTGATAATTTATCAAGCTGTGTACAATATGACATTTTGTCTGTGCACATTTAAGAGTGTAAGACAGAAGATCTGTCTGTTTTGAGAAGACTCACATAGTATTAAAGTAAACAATATTTGTTTACACTAGCCTGTGAAATCACGGAAAGCTATTCACTAAACCCAAGTTTTAAATATACCCAGTTATTCAAGAATTGAAATGTGGTATATTATTATAAGAACTTGAATAATAACTGTGAATATTATCTGAACCATCATTTATCTCTGATATGTAGAAGTATATCCATTTATTTGTATTATCACAAAATATACCTGATATTAATTTGCACTGTATTTTCGATTAATAAATATATATTTTTAAGCAATATCATTTGTGTCACTTGTCTTCAAAATCGCATGGATAAATGAACTTGAATTTCTTGTTGGTATTGGTAGAAAATTGTAAATCTCCCAAATCGAAGATTTGCATATTTTCATAATTACAATACTGTTTTATTATTTCAGTATAAACATTCTGACATATATATATATATATAATCCAATGGTTGTCACCGCACACAAATCAGGGATAAAAAAAATGGGCTGGGTGCACAGCAAACACTGTAGTGCATATAAACCAAAAAAGAGAGTGGCACTCACAGGTCTTGAAAGGTAGAACGCATGATGGCAGTTTAATCCCTGTAAAGCAATCAATTCCATTTAAAATAGAAATGAAAGGAAAAACATATGTATATAGATATTAAAAACATTATAAATACCTTTTTTCCCCCCCTTTGTTATAAGTGATTACATTCCCTTTGTTCCCTCTGTTCTCAGCTGCATAAGAGCTGGGAGGGAGGAGAAGAGGAGAACTTTCCAGTGAATAGCTGTGCAGGGCAGGGGGAGGGGGGTGCAGTGTCAGGACAAGCCTGATCATTGGAGGAGATAAGGCTAAGTTCCCAGCATAGCTGGAGAACTCACCACGGTGTGCTCTCCTGCTTAGTGTGGTCTGTTTTTAAAAGGAAAGCAGAGGCACTGGCAGGAAAAAGATTTCACACAGTGGAGACAATACAAAGAGAACAGGATACTTTTTCTTACAAGTAAACTGTACAGCAGCCACATATCAGGCATTTGAAATGTTGGGGTAACAAACACTTTAAGTACAAAAGTCCAGGAGAGGCACTTAATAAGTTTAATCAAGAGTTTAATCAACAGACCATACTGATGCGGCTAAGTAACATAAATATTAGTTTACAAAATGGTAAACATTTGGGTGAACTACTGTATAAGGCATCTTGCACACTCTACTGATGTTTAAGCAATTGCTTTTTTGGATGTAATTTCATGTGTTCGTTTTGAGCATATTCACACGTATTTATGCACGTATATGTGTGTTCACACATTTGCGTGCACAATACATTCCTAGGGAAAATGAATACATTTTTATGCTTATATGCATGTATTGGCGTGTACCGGCGCTAAATACTGACTGGGAACGCAGATTTTTCTTTTTTTTTTACTCAAGAATACACAGCGTTTGTTTTTACATCCCTATGTGTACAGGCACATTGTAAACAATGGGCTGCATTTTAGATCAGTAAAAAAAAGCTTTTTTAAGCTGGAGTGTGCAAGAGGCCTTACAAAAAAGTAGGATTTAACAACACTGCAAATTAAATCCATTGAAAAACATTTGTCATTGTGCTTCTACACTGTGTTAGAGCTTCCGAAAAACCCAAATGGGAATTTTTATGGGACATTTTTTGCTATTATGTGAGTCACTGCTCTCCTTTAGAAGGTCAACAGGTCGTTGTCCTGCTGAGTGCTCCAGTTTTAGTAAATCTCTCCCATACAGTAGTTAGTTAGTTAGTTAGTTAGTTAGTTAAATTGACAAAAAAGCACAAGTCCATCTAGTTCAACCAATGAAAAAAAAAATACCCACCGTTGATCCAGAGGAAGGCAGAAAAAAAACAATAAAATGTGAACTTATTTGCTCCAGGGGGGAAAAATTCAAGTGGTTGTAAAGTCAGAAGGTGTTTTATCTCAATGTATTTTATGCACTCTATGTATTAAGCTAAAAATCCTTCTGTGTGCAGCAGCCCCCCCTAATACTTACCTGAGCCCATCTCGATCCAACGATGTTTCAGGAGTGTCTCGGCTGCCCAAGACTCTCTCTCCTCATTGGCTGAGATGGCATCAAGGCGCCATTGGCTCCCGCTGCTGTCAATCAAAGTCAGTGAGCCAATAAAGCGAGGGAGGGTGTCTGAATGGACACACAGAGCAACAGCTCAGCTCGGGTGCCCTATAGCAAGCTGCTTGCTGTGGGGGCACTTGGCAGGGGAGAGGGGCCAGGAGAGCCAATGAGGGACCCGAGAAGAGGAGGATCTGGGCTGCTCTGTACTAAACCACTGCACAGAGCAGGTACGTATAACATGTTTATCATTTTTAAAGAAAAAAAACTGAGACTTTAGTATCACTTTAATTTCTTCCTGATCCCTCAAGAGACAATTGGATTTTCCCTGGATCAACTACCCTTTGTGTTATTACCCTAAAAAGTGCCTTCTTGTGCTCTGTAATTACCTGAAAGTGAATAACTCAACACTAAGTTCACTATGTGGACCACTTATGTATTTACAGTGGCTTGCAAAAGTATTCGGCCCCCTTGAACTTTTCAACCTTTTGCCACATTTCAGGCTTCAAACATAAAGATATAAAATTTTTATTTTTTGTGAAGAATCACCAACAAGTGGGACACAATTGTGAAGTGGAACGAAATCTATTGGATTTTTGAAACTTTTTTAACTAATAAAAAAATGAAAAATGGGGCGTGCAAAATTATTCGGCCCCCTTGCGTTAATACTTTGTAGAGCCACCCTTTTGCTGCGATTGCAGCTGCAAGTCGCTTGGGGTATGTCTCTATCAGTTTTGCACATCGAGAGACTGAAATTCTTGCCCATTCTTCCTTGCAAAACAGCTCAAGCTCAGTGAGGTTGGATGGAGAGCGTTTGTGAACAGCAGTTTTCAGCTCTTTCCACAGATTCTCGATTGGATTCAGGTCTGGACTTTGACTTGGCCATTCTAACACCTGGATACGTTTATTTGTGAACCATTCCTTTGTAGATTTTGCTGTATGTTTGGGATCATTGTCTTGTTGGAAGATAAATCTCCGTCCCAGTTTCAGGTCTATTGCAGACTCCAACAGGTTTTCATCCAGAATGGTCCTGTATTTGGCTGCATCCATCTTCCCCTCAATTTTAACCATTTTCCCTGTCCCTGCTGAAGAAAAGCAGGCCCAAACCATGATGCTGCCACCACCATGTTTGACAGTGGGGATGGTGTGTGGAGGGTGATGAGCTGTGTTGCTTTTACGCCAAACATATCGTTTTGCATTGTGGCCAAAAAGTTCGATTTTGGTTTCATCGGACCAGAGCACCTTCTTCCACATGTTTGGTGTGTCTCCCAGGTGGCTTGTGGCAAACTTTAGATGAGACTTTTTATGGATATCTTTGAGAAATGTCTTTCTTCTTGCCACTCTTCCATAAAGGCCAGATTTGTGCAGTGTACGACTGATTGTTGTCCTATGGACAGACTCTCCCACCTCAGCTGTAGTTCTCTGCAGTTCATCCAGAGTGATCATGGGCCTCTTGGCTGCATCTCTGATCAGTCTTCTCCTTGTCTGAGCTGAAAGTTTAGAGGGACAGCCAGGTCTTGGTAGATTTACAGTGGTCTGATACTCCTTCCATTTCCAAATGATCGCTTGCACAGTGCTCCTTGGGATGTTTAAAGCTTGGGAAATCTTTTTGTATCCAAATCCGGCTTTAAACTTCTCCACAACAGTATTACGGACCTGCCTGGTGTGTTTCTTGGTCTTCATGATGCTCTCTGCGCTTTCAACAGAACCCTGATTTCTGGTAAAGTATTAACATTTCCATATTATACCTTTTTGGTAATTGAATTGTTTTTGCATATACATTAATAAACCATTTAAATATATATGGCAAAGCAAAACGTTGTATTATTTTAAACTGCAGTATGAAATAATTATATTCCAAATATTTAGAGACATACACAGTTTTGTTTGTCTTTAAAAAGTCAAAGCCAAAATCTGTACAATGGTTTTATCAAGATATGTGTAAAATAGATTCACTCTAAATTTAACATAAGTCTTGATAATTTATCAAGCTGTGTACAATATGACATTTTGTCTGTGCACATTTAAGAGTGTAAGACAGAAGATCTGTCTGTTTTGAGAAGACTCACATAGTATTAAAGTAAACAATATTTGTTTACACTAGCCTGTGAAATCACGGAAAGCTATTCACTAAACCCAAGTTTTAAATATACCCAGTTATTCAAGAATTGAAATGTGGTATATTATTATAAGAACTTGAATAATAACTGTGAATATTATCTGAACCATCATTTATCTCTGATATGTAGAAGTATATCCATTTATTTGTATTATCACAAAATATACCTGATATTAATTTGCACTGTATTTTCGATTAATAAATATATATTTTTAAGCAATATCATTTGTGTCACTTGTCTTCAAAATCGCATGGATAAATGAACTTGAATTTCTTGTTGGTATTGGTAGAAAATTGTAAATCTCCCAAATCGAAGATTTGCATATTTTCATAATTACAATACTGTTTTATTATTTCAGTATAAACATTCTGACATATATATATATATATAATCCAATGGCTGTCACTGCACACAAATCAGGGATAAAAAAATGGGCTGGGTGCACAGCAAACACTGTAGTGCATATAAACCAAAAAAAAGAGTAGCACTCACAGGTCTTGAAAGGTGAACGCATGATGGCAGTTTAATCCCTGTAAAGCAATCAATTCCATTTAAAATAGAAATTAAAGGCAAAACATATGTATATAGATATTAAAAACATTATAAATACCTTTTTTTCCCCCTTTGTTATAAGTGATTACATTCCCTTTGTTCCCTCTGTTCTCAGCTGCATAAGAGCTGGGAGGGAGGAGAAGAGGAGAACTTTCTAGTGAAACGCTGTGCAGGGAAGGGGGGGGGGGGTGCCGTGTCAGGACAAGCCTGATCATTGGAGGAGATAAGGCTAAGTTCCCAGCATAGCTGGAGAACTCACCACGGTGTGCTCTCCTGCTTAGTGTGGTCCGTTTTTAAAAGGAAAGCAGAGGCACTGGCAGGAACACCAAAGATTTCACACGGTGGAGGCAATACAAAGAGAACAGGATACTTTTTCTTACAAGTACACAGTACAGCAGCCAGGAGTTTGAAATGTTGGGGTAACAAACACTTTAAAGCGGTTTGGTACTCCAAAAATCTTCTTTTGCTTATTACAATCAGTTAGTAAAGCTGATGGACCAATGATTATTAAAAAAACAAAAAAAAAAATATTTTACTTACCTGACAGCTTTTTCCTCTGGCTTCCGGTCTGTCCTCCCGTGGGAGTAGGCGTGTTTTCGGCTGTCCCCCGGCTCCGCAATGACTTCTGGGAGCTGTTCTGCAATCCTCCCATGAAGCCACGGGGGACGCCGTCAGCACGAAATCTCGAGAGATTTCGGCCGTTGTGATGGCAACCAGAAACTGAGCATGCGCGGGATGCGGCATGCGCGGGATCGAGCGGTGAATGCTGGGAGCGCAGCATTCACCGCATCCCGGAAGTGTTTCGAATGCCCACAAGCAAGATGGGATCGTCCAGCAAGATCTTTTCTAAGTTATCCAAACGGACAGAATCGACGATCGGCGGCGAGAAGAACTGCAGCAGGTAAGTGACATGTTATGTATGTGTGTATTTTAAACTGATTGGGGGAAAAAAAAAAACTTATTTCGGCGGAATCCCGCTTTAAGTACAAAAGTCCAGGAGAGGCACTTAATAAGTTTAATCAAGAGTTTAATCAACAGACCATACTGATGCGGCTAAGTAACATAAATATTTGTTTACAAAATGGTAAACATTTGGGTGAACTACAGGCATACCCCACTTTTAAGTACACAATGGGGTTTATTTACTAAAGCTATAAAGTGCAAAATCAGGCTAATTTCTGTGTAAAAACCAATGAGCTTCCAGGTTTTATTACCAAAGCTTAATTGAACAAGCTGGGGTTAGAAGTTCATTGGTTTATATGCAGAAGTGAGCCTGATTTTGCACTTTCTAGCTTTAGTAAATAAACCACATTGTGTACTTAAAAGTGGGGTATGCCTGTATAAGGCATCTTGCACACTGTACTGATGTTTAAGCAATTGCTTTTTTGGATGTGTTCGTTTTGAGCATAGTCACACGTATTTATGCATGTATATGTGTGTTCACACATTTGCGTGCACAATACATTCCTAGGGAAAATGAATACATTTTTATGCTTATATGCATGTATTGGCGTGTACCGGCGCTAAATACTGACTGGGAACGCAGATTTTTCTTTTTTTTTTACTCAAGAATACACAGCGTTTGTTTTTACATCCCTGTGTGTACAGGCACATTGTAAACAATGGGCTGCATTTTAGATCAGTAAAAAAAAGCTTTTTTTAAGCTGGAGTGTGCAAGAGGCCTTACAAAAAACTAGGATTTAACAACACTGCAAATTAAATCCATTGAAAAACATTTGTCATTGTGCTTCTACACTGTTTTAGAGCTTCCAAAAAACCCAAATGGGAATTTTTATGGGACATTTTTTGCTATTATGTGAGTTACTGCTCTCCTTTAGATGGTCAACAGGTCGTTGACCTGCTGAGTGCTCCAGTTTTAGTAAATCTCTCCCATACAGTAGTTAGTTAGTTAGTTAATTTGACAAAAAAGCACAAGTCCATCTAGTTCAACCAATGAAAAAAAAATACCCACCGTTGATCCAGAGGAAGGCAGAAAAAAAACAATAAAATGTGAACTTATTTGCTCCAGGGGGGAAAAATTCAAGTGGTTGTAAAGTCAGAAGGTGTTTTATCTTAATGTATTTTATGCACTCTATGTATTAAGCTAAAAATTCTTCTGTGTGCAGCAGCAGCCCCCCCTAATACTTACCTGAGCCCATCTCGATCCAACGATGTTTCAGGAGTGTCTCGGCTGCTTAAGACTCTCTCTCCTCATTGGCTGAGATGGCAGCAAGGCGCCATTGGCTCCCGCTGCTGTCAATCAAAGTCAGTGAGCCAATAAAGCGAGGGAGGGTGTCTGAATGGACACACAGAGCATCAGCTCAGCTCAGGTGCCCCATAGCAAGCTGCTTGCTGTGGGGGCACTTGGCAGGGGAGAGGGGCCAGGAGAGACAATGAGGGACCGAGAAGAGGAGGATCTGGGCTGCTCTGTACAAAACCACTGCACAGAGCAGGTATGTATAACATGTTTATCATTTTTAAAGAAAAAAAAACTGGGACTTTAGTATCACTTTAATTCCTTCCTGATCCCTCAAGAGACAATTGGATTTTCCCTGGATCAACTACCCTTTGTGTTATTACCCTAAAAAGTGCCTTCTTGTGCTCTGTAATTACCTAAAAGTGAATAACTCAGTTCACTATGTGGACCACTTATGTATTTATGCAGGTTTGCTTTTTAAATTGTATTATTTCCTCTTAAATTAAATCTATATAGATTGAAAAGCATGGTTCTTTTAATTAAAGAATTGAAAAATTACATACATCTTCTTAAAGTGATTAAAGTAAAATTTTATTAAATACGATGCAAAAAAACTGAACTTACAGTACATGCTCTTGCTATTTTTTCCAATTTCCTCCTCTGAGCTTTATTTTCAAACTCTTCCCTAACTACACTGTCAGACTTCTGCTATGTTGGTGCCCCCTGTGCCTACCAGGACCTATGGAATATTGCAGGAACCCCCTCTACGTGCCCTCCCATGAACTACAAAGTTAAATGTAGCAGTTCACAGCGTACACACAGGCAGTGCAAGCGGGACACAGAGGAAAAACAACAAGTCTCTTCCTTCTCTACAGCAGTAATTGACAGCTCGGGAGTCACTGGCTATTACTGGCTTTGATAAAATGCAGCTAAGTCGACAATTCTTGTCAAAACTGTGAAATAAAGGTTTTGTGCCACCTAGGGAGGTACACACACTGAACAATATAAGCCTGTGTGGCTTATAATACCCTCGCCATTTGTTCAGACTGATTATTTTCCCTGAATTCAGTTTTCTCTTCTGAAAAACAATTAGGACAGTTATTTTTGTCCAGCCTTCACTTTCCATACTCTCCTATTTCTCTGCTGATTAATAAACAGAGGGTAGAGGCTGTGAGATCCTGAAATAAGCCACAGATAATTCTGTTTCACAGCTAACCAACTTGTTTTCCTTGCAGTCCGCTCTTACTCCTAATCTATAGTATAGTCACACAGCACCTCCTCCTCCTGACAGTTCAACGTTAGCTACAAGTTGGATTTTAGTTCTAATATCGTTGCTGAACTGCTCCCCCAGACATCAAGACTGTTTGTTATTTTTAAAGCAGCGTAGGACAAAGTGTGGAGCCATGGAACCCCAGAAGTTGATATCCAGGAAAATCCTGAAGAAATCCAGACAATTGGGAGAGTTATTAAAATATTAGGGGGCTTAGGGGTTATTGTGCTGGTATTATTTCCTAAACCACAACTACACAAAATCCCTTTCCAAAAAAAATGAATACAAAAATCCACAAAAACAGTAAACGGTAAAGTGTGTGAATTATAACATAATCTATGATAATGCTATATACAATACTATATATAGTGTCCATATTAATAGTGTCCATATAAATTAATGCTCTTCTGTGTGCTCCAATAAATGTGCTTTTACCGCGCTATAATAATTCACACCCAATGTGCTCATGTGAATAAATCACTCACCAGAATACAATGACCTCTTTTGTAAAAAGAACATGAGCGCAGTGGGGGTGTTCTCACTAACATTTCAGGTGGGTTGTATCTGTGCCGATATATATAGGCACATTTTATTGTGAGAAACATTTTATATTTGTTTTTAATATTCATAAATAAAACTTACTACATTATATACAGTGCCTTGAAAATGTATCCATTCCCCTTGACATTTTCCACATTTGGTCATGTTACAACCAAAAACATAATTGTATTTTATTGGGATTTTACGTGATAAACCAACACAAAGTGGCACATAACTGTGAAGTGAAAGGAAAATGATAAATGGGTTTCAATTTTTTTTTTACAAATAAATATCTGAAAAGTGTGGTGTGCATTTGTATTCAACCTGCTTTATACTAATACTTTGTAGAACCACCTTTAGCTGCAATTACAGCTGCAAGTCTTTTTGGGTATGTCTCTATCAGCTTTGTTCATCTAGAGAGTGAGATTTCTGCCCATTCTTCTTTACAAAATAGCTCTGTCAGATTGGATGGAGAGCATCTGTGAACAGCAAGTCTTGCCACAGATTCTAAATTGGATTTAAGTCTGGACTTTGACTGGGCCATTCTAACATATGAAAATGCTTTGATCTAAACCATTCATTTGTTGCTCTGGCTGAATGTTTAGGGTCGTTGTCCTGCTGGGAGGTGAACCTCTGCCCCAGTCTCAAGTATTTTGCAGACTCTAACAGGTTTTCTTCTGAGATTGCCATGTATTTGGCTTCATCCATCTTCATATCAACTCTGACCAGCTTCCCTGTCACTGCTGAAAAAAAGCATCCCACAACAGGATGGTGTGTTGAGGGTGATGTGCAGTGTTAGTTTTTTCATCACACATAGAGTTTTGCTTTTAGTACAAAAGTACAATTTTGGTCTCATTTGACCAGAGTACCTTCTTCCACATGTTTGCTGTGTCCCCCCACATGGCTTTTAGCAACCTGCAAACAGGACTTCTTATGGCTTTCCTTCAACAATGGCTTTCTTCTTGCCACTCTTCCATAAAAGACAGATTTGTGGAGGGCATTACTAATAGTTGTCCTGTGGACAGATTCTCCCACCTGAGCTGTGGATCTCTGCAGCTCCTATAGAGTTACCATGGGCCTCTTGGCTGCTTCTCTGATTAATACTCTCCTTGCCTGGCCTGTCATTTTAGGTGGACAGGTCTTGGTAGGTTTGCAGTTGTGCCATACTCTTTCTATTTTTCGATGATGGATTGAATAGTGCTCCATGAGATGTTCAAAGCTTGAATATTTTTTTATAACCTAACCCTGCTTTAAACTTCTCCACAGCTTTATCCCGGACCTGTCTGGTGTGTTCCTTGGCCTTCATGATTCTGTTTGTTCCAATAAATTACATTTGAAAAATTGAGGAAAATGTCCAAAAAGAAAAGCCCATTGGAGAACCTAGGAGACAGCTAAAAGAAACCAAAGCAGTAAATCAAATGACATCTTATTTCAGTTTAAGTTCAAAAATGTAGGATAAAATGTTTCTTAAATAGTTTCTGGCATATCAATGGCCCCCCTGCTCGCAAAGTACTCAACATACTTCTGTCTTACTTCGCGGGCGCTTTGGGGGGGCAAGCCAGGATGGCCAGCTTCAAGCGTCGTCAGGGTTTCTTGTTGAAGTACGGCCTCAGGCCCAACTGAGGCCACAGTTCATTGGATTTGTCCTTAAATAGTTGTATAGAATGCAGCATGCAAGGATTATCTGGTTAAGTTTATATTCCGCTATGTTGATTGGCGTAAGGAATAGGCGGAATCGGCTGGTCATTATCCCAAAAGCGTTCTCCACCACTCTTCTGGCTCTGGCCAGATGGTAGTTATAAACCCTCTTGTCCGGGGTGAGGGTCCTCGTCTGTCACCAAACTTCTACTAACACGAGATTAGCAGAAAGAGCCCAAAGGGTGGCGCACTTGGTATTGAACTTCCTCTTTCTAGTGCCGTCATACATGTTGAATGTCACCGCGTTCTTGGCGTTCAGAAATTCCGACAAATTTGTGTGACCGTGTGTATGCAAGACAAGTTTGAGCCAACATCCTGCCCCCACTTAAAGTCTTTGGTCCCCAAAGAGACGGAGACATTAAACGTAATAAACTTTATGGAAAGAAAGGGTTAGCAACAAGTTTATGATGACATCAACCACAATCTAAGTTCAACAAATATTGACACACCTCTGGGTTTTGCTGAAACCATTTATATAAACTTTCAGTTAATTCAAAATCAGTTCAGGGCAGTTGCTGTGTCCCACACACTGGTTTTAGAGGTCAGAGCAGAGGGATTAGGAGTGGGAACTTGCCTTTGAATAGTATGAATCAGTTCATCAGAGTTCTCTACTTAGGTGTCATAATTGAGTATCTTTGGAGGATGTATATTTCGTCTCATCTGAACAGGGAAATACTTCTCAGAGGGTTGAACAAAATACTCTGCTGGGCTCCTGGCATGATCAGGACTGCATGGCTCCAAAGGGAGATCCATAGCTGCAGACTCAGAACTTGGCAGTGGGGAGAAAAGATCAATCTCTTCAATGAGCTTTTCTTCACCCATATACGGAATTTCAGCCTCTGAAGGACAAACTGGTTCAAGCAATAGCAAGGGCTCATTAGCAAAACTGATCAAATCTCTTGTTTCTTTCTCAGAGGTTGGACTAATACTTTCAACTTTGATCCTATCAGCTTTCCTGAACGATGGTAGAATTTCAAGTTCTGGACCGAGTGATCTTCATATTGTTTTAGTCGGCTCTCCTCCTCTCACATCAGTAGTTCCTGCATCAGGTTCAGTTTCTGTAAGCCACACCCAGTAAGGCACTATTTCCTCATCATCTTCTTCGTCCTCTGGTAATACAGTGAAAGTAGAAGCTTGTCGCTGTGAGTGAGTCTTGGGTGGAGTTGGCTTTGGAGGAGGTGAAGGGGGTACTTGAGGCACCCTGACTGCACCAGACAATGGAAGCAGATGGTTTTGATGCCACATCTTCAAAGGCCCTTGTTTTCCTTCAGGTCTGGTTTGGTAAACTGGTAGCCCAGGGAGCTGTTTACAAATGACATAAGGTTGTAATCGCCATTGATCAGCCAGCTTATGTTTCCCTGGTACCCCCAAGTTCTTTAGTAACACATGATCTCCAGGCTGTAAATGATGTACTTTCACTTTTAGGTCAAAATTACATTTGTTCTGTAATTCTCTGGCTGAAGTATGTTCCAGGGCTTTCTCATACGATTGCCGCAGGTTCTTTCGTAGCCTTTCAACATAACCTATGAGAGAAGTCAAAGAGGTGTTATAAACGCAAGTGCCAAAAACTAAATCAATAGGAAGGCGAGCTTCTATTCCAAACATGAGTCAGTATAGAGAATAGCCAGTGGCATCACTCACGTTACTGTTGTAAGCATGTACCACAGCTGCAATATAATTTCCCCAGTGCTGTTTCTTCTCTGAGGGCAAAGTCCCCAACATATTCAACAAAGTTTGGTTAACCCTCTCAGGCTGAGGATCCCCTTGCGGATGGTAAGGCATGGTCAGGGATTTTTTTATGCCTAGCAAGGTGCACAGCTGACGGACTAACCGACTATCAAAATCTCTTCCTTGGTCATAATGGATTCTGAAAAGCAGCTCATAATGCACAAAAAACTTCGACAAGGACTTTGGTCACAGTGGTTGCCTTCTGATCTTTAGTGGGATAGGCCTGTGCATAACGGGTGAAATGGTCAGTCACCACCAAGATATTATTTCTTCGACCTGTATCAGGTTCCAGGCACAGGAAGTCATTGCAAACCAACTCCAAAGGCTCCTGGCTCTGCAAAAGTCCCATGGGAGCAGCCAGAACCGGTAATGTCTTACGCTGGATACATGCTAAACAGGAGTGACAATAACTTTCTACCTCTCATCTCATATTGGGCCAGTAGAATCTGTCTCTGACTAGGCGAAAGGTCCTCTCTGTCCCTAAATGTCCATGGTCATCATGCAAAGCGATCAAGATGGTTGAACAATGTTTCTCATGAAGAAATAACTGCCATTTTTCCTCCCTGTCCTCTAAAGAACCTTGCCTATACAGTACCCCATCCCTTAACTGCAATCTGTTCCATTCCCGATGTATAATCTTCGCTCCAGTCACAGAGCTCTTCATCAGCAAGCCCGGATCCTGCTTGTTCAGGGCTTGAATAGCCAGATGGCATTGCTGACCCTGCTCCTGGTCCCTTCTTAAATCTCTTTTGGACAACTGAGGAAGGCCCTCACCTTGGAATTGTGTCAGCCCACACAAGTCTGGGCATCCCCGAAGGGTGTACTCTGATGGATTCAGCTGCAGCATCTCCCTTCATCCTCTGAGCCATGCCTTGGCACAAGGCTCGTACACCTTCTGCAGTCACATAGGCTTCTCCTCTCGCATATGAGGTCTACGAGATAGGGCATCTGCATAATGATTTCCTGCCCCAGATCGGTACTTTAGACTGAATTGAAATCCAACAAAGGCGGCCAGCCATCTATGTCCTGTCACATGTAATTTGGCCGAAGTCAGGAGGTAGGTCAAAGGATTATTACCCGTCTTTACTACGAACTCGGCTCCATACAGGTAATCCTTTAGTTTGTCTACTACCAGCCCATTTTACTTGTGGATGGGATAGTTTCTTTCTGATGGAGTAAGACTATGACTCCCATAAGCCATCGATCTGAGACCACCATCTTGTTCTTGATAGAGAACTCCTCCCAAACACCTCTTCTGGCATCTACATGAAGTTCATAAAACTTGCCAGGGTTAGCAAAAGCCAAAACTGGGTCTTCGGTGAGACTCTTCTTTAGGTGCCAAAATGGCTCTTCACACTAATAAGTCCATTGATCTTGTGCTGATTCTTCCTTCCTACGACAGCCAGACTTCTTTGCCTTTGACACATTCTCTCCTTACCCCGTGGCCACTTGTAACAGTTCATTGAGGGGCCGAGCAATCCTAGCGAAATTTGCTACAAACCATCGATACTAAGAGCAGAATCCCTGGAAGGATCTTAATTTGGTCACAGTCCTTGGCCTAGGCCATGTAGTAACGGCCTCCAACTTCTTCGGGTCCGTGGCTACCCCTCCTGCAGAAGTTCTGTAGAACTGACACTTTTAGAAAGTTTCAATACTTCTTTGTGGTGCCGTGTAATGACCCTCTCTAACCGGGCTTCATGCTCTTCTTACATTCTCCCAAACACAATGATGTCATCCAGATACACTAATACTTCTATTAGGTTCATGTCTCCTACTGTTTTTCTCATCAATTGCTGGAAGGTTGCTGGGGCCCCTGACAATCCTTTAGACATCTGGCTGAACTCGTAGAACCCCAAGGGGCAAATTAACTCAGTTTTTTCTCTGTCTTCCGGATGCATGGGGATCTGGTAGTACCCACTCTTCAAGTCGAGTACACTAAACCATTTAGCTCCAGTAAGACACTGGAAAGAATCTTCAATGCGAGGGGATGTGTACTGATCAGGAATAGTGCAACGATTCAAAGTCTGGTAGTCAATGCACATGTATAGTGACCCATTCTTCTTCCGCACCACCACAATAGGGGATGCATAGAGGCTTCTGGACTCCTGAATGACCCATGACCTTATCAACTCGGCCAACTGCTCTCAAAGGTCTTCTAGGTCACTGAGAGGTATTCTCCTAGCTCGCTCGCGAAAGGGCTTGTCTTCTTGTAACTGAATTTGGTGCTGAGCGCTTTTGGCCATCAAAGTCATCCTTTGAGAAAATCTTCTCCCATCTAGTCAATTGTAACTTAATCCTTTTCTGTCATACAGTGGGTAAAGCTTCAGTACAACGCTGGAACTCCTTCTGCATCTGCTGACAACTCTCTCTCCCAGTAGCCTCTTCAGGAAGCACAGGGGTGGCTGCACTCACTCGTCCCAGCAACATACGTGCCCCTAACGTAATTGTATGGTCTGTGACATTACCAAAGACTAATTGGCACCTTCTTTCAAGCTCGAGACAGGTCCTTGGTGGGAACCAATTCAGAAACCATCTCTATTCCAAAAGCTTGGGCTTGTTCATCAGTTTCTAACACAAAAAAGGGGCCTGGTTGGTCCCAGGTCAACTTGACCATGGCCTTCAAGTGAGCAACTTCTCCAGGCTGCAACACTCTCTCCCTGGTTTCCAGCTTCCACAGGCGTACTACCCCCTCGGGAGGGTCACTCTGTTCTTTTGCCACACGTCGGCAGGCTAGACCTGAGGCTGGATCTTAAGTAGAAAATCTGAAGAGTATTTTGGGATTTTTAGGGTGCACAATTACAAACAAAATCATTAATAGAGAAATATAAATTTATTGAAAAATATTTAAAAAAATCATCCAAAAATTTGTATTGATATTACAGTACTTTAACCGCTTCCCGACCGCCCACTGTATATATACGTCCTCAGAAGGGCACGGGCAGACAAAAGGACGTGTATATACGTCCCCTTTAATTGCCTAGCCGTGGGTCACGAGCGCGCCCCAGTCGGGAGCTCCGTGCCCACGGCCACGGGACCAGCGGACCCGATCACCGCTGGTGTCCCGCGATCAGGTCACGGAGCTGAAGAACGGGGAGAGGTGTGTGTAAACACACCTCTCCCCGCGCTTCCTACTCTGCCTGTCATTGATCGGCTGTTCCCTGTCATAGGGAAAGCCGATCAATGACGTCAGACGTCAGCCCCGCCCCCTAATAGTAAAAAAAATACACACGTCACAGCCCATAACCCCTACCCTCCCCCAATGGTTAACTCTTTCACTGCAAGTGTCATTTATACAGGAATCAATGCATTTAAATAGCATTGATTGCTTTATAAATGACAATGGTCCCAAAAATGTGTCAAAAATGTCCGATGTGTCCGCCATAATGTCGCAGTCACAATAAAAATCGCTGATCGCCACCATTACTAGTAAAAAAAAAAATATTCATAAAAATGCTATAAAACTATCCCCTATTTTGTAAAAGCTATAACTTTTGAGCAAACCAATCAATAATCGCTAATTGTGATTTTTTTTACCAAAAATATGTAGAAGAATACGTATCGGCCTAAAATGAGGAAAAAAAATGTTTTTTTTTATATATTGTTTGGGGATATTTATTATAGCAAAAAGTAAAAAATATTGCATTTTTTTCAAAATTGTCGCTCTATTTTTGTTTATAGCGCAAAAAATAAAAAACGCAGGGGCGATCAAATACCACCAAAAGAAAGCTCTATTTGTGGGAAAAAAAGGACGCCAATTTTGTTTGGGAGCCACGTCGCACGACCGCGCAATTGTCAGTTAAAGCGACGCAGTGCCAAATCGCAAAAAGGGTGTCACGTTCCGGGTACGGCGGGGACCAGGAGGTGGATCCCCTATGCCAATGGGGCGATAGCACGGGTTGTATTGGAGGACCGGTTCTAATGTTGCTACTGGTTTTCACCAGAGCCCGCCGCAAGGCGGGATGGACTTGTAGCGGCGGTAGCAACCAGGTCGCGTCTTCCAATAGCAACTCGACCCCACTGACAGCTGAGACAGGCGCGGTACACAAGGATTAGGCAGAGGCAAGGTCAAACGTAGCAAAGGGTCAAGGCAGGTGGCAAAGGTTCGTAGTCGGGGGCAACAGCAAAGGTCTGGATACACAGAAGGAGCAAAACACACTAACGCTTTCACTGGGCACTAAGGCAACACAAGATCCGGCGAGGACAGGAAGGGGAAGTGGGTTTTTATTAGTTTTAGGTGAAAACTGTAATTGGGCCAGGCACCAATTGATTGTGCGCTGGCCCTTTAAGTGGAGGAAGACTCGCGCGCGCGCGCCTGGGGAGCGGGGGCGCGCGCACGCCGACGGAAGACAGCAGGGGACAGGTTAGAGGAGCGGGATGCGATCCCCAGGCAGGCCGTGGATCGCATCCCGGAAACAAAGCAGCGCCTGCGGTCAGGGGAGCCGACCGAGGCGCTGCAGGGAGAAGAACGCCGTGAGCGCTCCGGGGTGGAGGAGGTACCCGGAGCGCTCAGCGTTACAAAGGGGCCTGGTCCTTTGGCTGCCAATTGGTCCGGGGCTGAAGTGGTTAACAAGTGCAAACTGATTTCATCTTTGCATGTTTTGCCTTGGTTATTGGCTTCTTCAGGAGAATTCATTGATATCAGGCACAGTAAACACTAGAAATAAAAATAATTTTTTAGAAATAAAGCAGTAAACAATCACAAAACATCATGGGTATATAACAAAGATTTACAAATAAAAACAATCATGAATTGGCATACATTATTTTTATTTGTAAATCTTTGTTATATATCTATGATGTTTTGTGATTGTTTACTGCTTTAGTTATCAAAAATTCTTTCTATCTCTAGTGTTAACTGTGCTTGATATCAACAAAATTCTCCTGAAGAAACCAATAACCAAGGCGAAACATATAGAGATTAAATCAGTTTGCACTTGTTAAAGTACTGTAATATCAATACTCATTTTTGGATGATTGTTTTTAATATTTCTTTAATAAATTTTTATTTTTCTATTAATGATTTTGTTTGTAATTGTGCACCCTAAAAATCCCAAAATACACTTTAAATTGTCTATTTATTTATCAAGGGATGTGGTGCAGTATCTATGTTAGATGATAAAGAAAAAATCTTCTCTCCTGAGGATGGATCTTGTTAGGGATGGAGCCATCTTCTCCCAACACAGACAACAACAATCTCCTTACCAAGTCAGTGATCGTCCCAATCAATTTTCGAATTTCGTCCAGCCCCTGGTTGCCTGGGGTACACAATGGCCAAAGTATCAAATGCTTCCACTTACCCAACAGCTGCTGGTCCGAATGATATCTGGATGGGGATATACCCATCATATGGGCATTTGGCAGTTCCAATTCCCCAGATCTCTAGTTCTTTAAGTTTGCGCAAGAGAATGTGTTTCAGGTACTTGTCATAAAAGTCTCGGTATAGGAGCGTGACTTGAGCCCCAGTGTCTAGCAAGGCCCTAGTGTAAATGCCCTCCACTTATACAGACACAATTGGGGATGGCCCCACTAACCTCTCTGGGAAGCTCTCTAGGTTGTTCCTAGTAAGTTTGGGTCTGCAATCTCTCTTTGGTGTACTCTGAGAGGACCTAACAGTGGCCCTAGGTAGTGATAAGACATTGACCCCCTGTGCCCGGATCCCTGACACCAGAGACGGGTTACTTGACTGCAGAGGTAACGAAAATGTAGATCCTAGGCCTTTCTTCTGATGCCTCTTCTTGACCTTCCTCCTCTTTCCAATCTTGGAGCTCTGTTTCTTGTCGGGGTTCCCAGTTGGCTCCTTCACTGAGACCCCTGAAAGTTTCCCGCCTTCTGATTTGAGAACAACTTTTGTAACACCTTCATGAGTACTGACAGCAGTTTTGCATTCCCTTCCTTCTGCAGGCACTGTGCCTTGCAGTGTCCTGGTTCCCCACACTGGTAACACTTTCGGATACCCATCCTTTCAGCCTGTGCTTTGGCATGGGCCTCCATAACATGCATCAGAACCTGTTGCACCTGCTCTTGAATGTGGGCCCCAGTGTCTGGAGACTTAACGGGTAACTTTGGGTGTAGATTGTGCCACGGGAGGCTTGGGGCACTCCCCCCACTCTGACTCCTCATCGCCTTGATTTTTCTCATCCAGCAAAGCTTCTTCTTCTCTAACTAGTTTCATTAACTCAGGGTAAGTTGGAGCCTCCTCTTATGTTCCTTTCAGTAACTGGTGAAGCACGATTGGATGGTTGGGCCTAGCCCCTTGCAAGATCCTTTCAAGTCTAACTTTATTTGCTTCCCGAGGATCAACCCCCTTTTTCAGAATAATTTGATGAAGAATTTGATTAAAATTAACATCAACTGCTGGAATCTGGAGGCTTTCACTGATCCGTTGTCTCTTCACTGCCTCGGACACATTCCAGTCTTCTATTGCCTGCATGGCTTGATCCATCCAAATGTCAAACTCTTCCTTCCATCTTGGGGTGGGCACACGGCCTGAGAAAAATTGCAACTTCCAAAACCCATGATTAGCAGAGATGGCATGACTCTTTAACAGGCTCTCAACCAATCAACTCATATCCGTGTAGAACGATGCTGGGGGCATTCTAGCCTTTAGGCTACCCGTGGTTGAACCGTCTGCAGCTGGACTCCCTGGATGTAACTGGGAGAGGTCTTCATCCAGATCACCTGTTGAATGCAATGTGATCACTTGGGCATCAAGGCCTTCCGCCAGACTTACAACACTTCTCTGAAACTTAGCTGGAACACTCTCCTGCCATTCCAAGAGAACATATGTGCAATCGTCATCGTACTTGTATTTTAAGTCTAAGAGGTATGACCATTGTTCTGGGACAGCCTTTCTCGTCAGCTGTCGCAACTCCTTGTCGAACCACCGGACTCCGGGCAACTTCAAGACTGTGGTTAGCTCTATTCGGCTCCAATGTTCTCGACACCAGTCAGTGGCGGTGACCAAGTCCATTTCCTCTTCTACCCTGGACACGTCACCTGACTTGCTTGAGTGTCCCAGATAGGGTATCTCAGTGGGAACTCCAAATGTAGCGGTACCACCATGAAGGCTGCTAATAGACTCTGTACCCCACTGGTTGCCACGACTCTGCAAATCCTCCAACACCTCTGACACCCTGGGTTCAGTCATCACTAGAGGGAGCCAACCCCACATTAATAACACAGCAAAATGTCTCTGAGTTGCAGGCATAATAGCCAGCTCCTGGATACAACTATATACTGCTGCTGCAGCTTCTATTAGTTGCTTCTAATTATTAACCCAATACATACTGTACACTGGAGGATAAAACAGCTTGACTAATTAGATCTTAATATTGTCAAAACATACATGCTGCAATTTTTGATTGTACAAACCTTGTACAATCTCATTTAAAATTACCAAAAACAAAGCAAAATGGGGACAAATGTATACAGTGTAATCACTTTCTATACAATCGCACAGGAGTCTACACTACACAGCTATTGGTGGATGCACAGGAAACTGCAGACTTAGATTGTATAGTGTATGGTCAGCTCTATACTTCCATGATTAACCTAAAACCAGGAGTATAAACATTAAAGGAGAAGTATAGCCAAAGCTTGTTTGGCTGTACTTCTCCTATGGATCACAGGAGTGCAATTCGTTTTGCACTCCTGTGACCCATTTTCTGCAAAGAGCGGACTAAAGTCTGCTCTCTGCTGATGTCACGAATGTCAGTCCAGGCACCGCGTTATCCTGACCACAGAGTCTGGATCCACCAGGTGCCTGGACTGACAAACCGCTCAGCCTCTCAGCATGTCTGCTTCCTACTTCCTACATCACCAATAATGATTAAACTTCTTAAATAGGCTGAGGTGTAGCTAAACAGAAATCTTTTTTTTTAAGTTTTGGATAGAGTAGAGATGGATTAGAACACCAGTCAGGATTTGTTTTGCTGTCTGTACCCCCCATTAGGAAATGCACCCCTACTATTTGTCATGTGTACTGTTATCATTGACAGTGAAAGTAAAAAAAAATCCTGAATTTTGGGTTGACACCAGAATAGAAATGAGGGGAAATCTTCCAGTAGGGACACTAGTTATGGTGACCCTGATGATACCCCGGGTTTCCCTTTCCCTGTTTTTGGCTAGAGGATAGGAAGTAAAAGGGAAATCATCCCAACTGGACACAGGTGGCAAAAAAAACGAAATAACAAAAAAAAAAACAAATGGGGTCATAAACCTCCCTTAAGCTATCCAAAATGTAAAAAAAAAAAAAAATTGTATATAAGGCTTCCTCTTTATGAGCAATGGCAAGGAGCATGCAGTAGGTATGTTTGAGAATACCTCTGCGTTCGTTTTGACTTTTCTACCTAATTGAAATTCCACATATCTCCTCTCCCCACTCCTCTAATTCAATTAGCTGTAGTTGTAGTTTCATCTACATAAAGTAAATGATGAAATCAGTGACCCTATTATGCAACAAAAACTGCATGAACAAAACTCAGAAATGAGAACAGTCTTTATGATGACAATGGCAAGGAGTAGATAAAACTAATTTGCAAATAATTTCACACGCTTTTAATTGTAACCAAAACATTTTTTTCCAAAAAATACACTGATGTGAAGGGGCCGTAGAAGCAAATAACATCTTCTCTAGATCATAGATTATAAAAAAAATGTACACAAATATATATAATATATATATATATATATATATATATATATATATATATATATATATATATATATATATAAAGATATTGTATAATTTACTACTGAACAATTACATAAATATATCAAACTGTTGCACTCAACATGCTGTCCCATGTTTCTGCACTAGAAATTAATCCATAAATAATGCAAGTGGAAGTTTTATGACTGCATCAATAAAGCTATTAAAATATATCCAGTGATTATTTACTTTGACAAGAAGATATTTAACACAAGGCAGGTTGAGGCGTTGTATCAACATTTTATGAACGTTAATTTCTGAAAGTCTTATGAGGCTATCATATTTCTTGATGGAGGAATCTGTGTAACC
The DNA here is from genome assembly GCA_028564925.1 of Lithobates sylvaticus. NCBI lineage: Eukaryota > Metazoa > Chordata > Amphibia > Anura > Ranidae > Lithobates > Lithobates sylvaticus. The sequence goes on from CM053026.1 coordinate 553,472,678, forward strand.
AGTAAACACTACCTGCATCTACTCATTTTCGCTTAATATTTTCTTATAGTTATGGTATGTATATTTGCTCAATATCATAGCAAACATAAATCTCTGTCTCAGCACCTTTAATTTATTAAACATTTTTATTAATTATTTGCTTCTATGGTTTAGCACTGATTTAGCAACTAAAATAAACATTAATATTTAATAGTATAATCATATTAGGGGTATCTGTATATTTCATTAGCTGGGCTTATGTGCATGTGTCTTCAGGGACTCCCGCAGTATGGCAAACTCTTAGCTTGGCTATGTTCATGTTAATCAATGGAATGTCTATCACAGGAGAGATTGGGACATATCTTATAACCACATGTTCAATTCCTCTGACTTATCTCATGTCTGTGGTTAGCCTGACTCTTTTTCTATAATTAATGTGAATTTCACATAGAACCTGTTTTGCTGTCTTTAACAATAATGCAGTGAAATTTATATAACTAGCAGCAAGTGAACAAGCTCAAGGCTAGGGCTAAGTATTATTTAGAATATATATGATTTATATGGTTTTCTGTATTTTATGCAATATTGTATGTTCAAGGAAACAAATTTCTCTGCACCCAAAGTCAGACTAATTGGGCAGCAGGTCCAAAGAATAACACACTGGGGTTGATTTACTAAAAGCAAATTAAGGCTCCATGCACACTGGGCTTAAAAAAGCCAGTTCTCTTGGCAGAAAAAAAACACTCATACAGAGCATTTTTGCACAGGAGGCTTAGCATTTTCTAGCTTTTCCTGCCAGAAAGCTCCAATAAAAAAATGCAAACCAGAAGGGTTTTTTTTCCCCCTGCCTCTAAACACTGAGCTTAAATATGCTTCTATTCATCCTAATGTGCATGGACACATAGGATAACACTCCAAAAAAAAGGAAAAAAGCTATTTAAAAGCACTCGCGGCTAATGAATTGATGGCTCCCGTAACACAGAGAACTGTCATTCATTGATAAAAAAAAAAAAAAAAAAAGCGTGGGGGTCCCCCCAAATTTAATAACCAGGCCCTTCAGGTCTGGGATGGATATTAAGGGGAACCCCAGCCAAAAAAAAAATAAAAAATGGCGTAGGGTCCCCCTCAAAATCTATACCAGACCCTTGAGGTCTGGGATGGATTTTAAGGGGAACCCCAGCCAAAAAAAATGGCGTGGGGTCCCCCTCAAAATCCATATCAGACCCTTATCCGAGCACGCAACCTGGCAGGCCGCAGGAAAAGAGGGGGGATGAGAGCGGCCCCCCCTCCCGCCTGAACCGTACCAGGCCACATGCCCTCAACATTGGGAGGATGCTTTGGGGGTCTGAGACCCCCAAAGCACCTTGTCCCCATGTTGATGAGGACAAGGGCCTCGTCCCCACAACCGTGCCCGGTGGTTGTGGGGGTCTGCGGGCGGGGGGCTTATCGAAATCTGGAAGCCCCCTTTAACAAGGGGACCCCCAGATCCCGCCCCCCCCTGTGTGAAATGGTAAGGGGGTACAAAAGTACCCCTACCATTTCACCCAAAAAAGTGTCAAAAATTGTAAAAATGACAGGAGACGGTCTTTGACAATTCCTTTATTAAAATTTTCTTTCTTCTTTCTTCATCCTTCGGTTTCTTCATCTTCTCCTTCTGTCATCTTCTTCCATCTTCTTCCATTTTCTTCTTCCTCAGATCCGCTTCTTCTTGCGCTGGTCTTCTCGTCCTTCTTGTCCGGCATCTTCTTCCATGGCGTCGGCGTCGGTGTCTCTTCTTGGGCCACTCCTCGCAATGGGAGGCTCCCGCTGTGTGAGGCTTCGCTGCCTCTGACAGGTCTTTTATAATGGAGGGCACCTGGTGACCCCGCCCCCTCTGACGCACGGGGACGTCATGGGGAATTCCCTATGGCTTTCCCCATGACGTCAGAGGGGGGCGGGGTCACCAGGTGCCCTCCGTTATAAAAGACCTGCCAGAGGCAGCGAAGCCTCACACAGCGGGAGCCTCCCATTGCGACGAGCGGCCCGACAGAAGAACAGATGCCAACGCCATGGAAGAAGATGCCGGACGAGAAGGACGAGAAGACCAGCGCAAGAAGAAGCGGATCGGAGGAAGAAGAAAATGGAAGAAGATGGAAGAAGATGACGGAAGGAGAAGATGAAGAAACCGAAGGATGAAGAAAGAAGATTTTAATAAAGGAATTGTCAAAGACCGTCTCCTGTCATTTTTAAAATTTTTGACACTTTTTTTTTGTGAAATGGTAGGGGTACTTTTGTACCCCCTTACCATTTCACACAGGGGGGGGGCGGTATCTGGGGGTCCCCTTGTTAAAGGGGGCTTCCAGATTCCGATAAGCCCCCCCACCCGCAGACACATAGGATAACACTGAGCTGCTTTTACAGGCAAAACACAAAACTCCTGTAGAAGAGGCGATTTGTAAGCCGGTGTGCATGGACCCTTAGAGCTTAGTAAATGTGGTAAAGTTCTGCTGATTTCCATCATCCAATCATGAAGAAGCTAAATGCTGTTTTTTTTTCCTATTTTCCTTGCAGTTGATTGGGTATTTTTTACAAAGTGAAACGTTACCACATTTCGATTTACTAAGGAAAATTAGTGCAACTGCACTTCCAAAGTGCAGTCTATTTGCTTTTAGTAAATCAACCCACATGGGTTGATTTACTAAAACTGGCGCATACAAAATCTGGTGCAGGAAGCCAATCAGCTTTTAACTTCAGCTTGCTCAATTAAGCTTCGACAAGAAAAAAAAAAAAACTGAAAGCTTATTGGTTTCTGTGCAGAGCTGTACTCAGTTTTGCACTCTCCAGTTTTAGTAAATCAACCACATCATGTTTGGAGGTCGAATGATAGAAACAGGTTGGTGGAATAAGAGAAAACAGGGAGGAAAACAGAGATACAAAAGAGACAGAATGCAAATTTAACACAAATGGCCCTTTTAAAGACCTATTCTTAAACAAAACTGATCTGTTTGGAGGTTGCAACTTGCCATTGCTGAGCTTTGCTATCTTTTGAAATTTTTATTTTCCTGAATGTTATGCTGATCCATTGGGTTCAGTTGGGTTCAGTTATCTCTCATTCAGTGACCTGCAACAAGTATGCAAATAAGGAGCTGATCATAACTTTTTTGGTCTGCATAAAAGTTCTGGGTGCAGTGTCAAAGAAAGTGCTAAAGCAACAGACAAGCGGGCATCTGGTATTTTTATAGAGCATGTGTTTCTTTTAATGCTTAGTTCAATAGTCTATAACCAGTCCGAATATGTCTAGTACTGGTGTGACTACAACAGACTGATTTTTTTTAGACAATTAATGTGTTATGGTGCTACTATGAAGCTTTGTCTGTTTATGTTCAGTTTGTGTAAACTTCTCCTTACAATACATTTTCAAAAATGTTCCACAAGACGTTATAACTCTGTACCTGAACAACCTCAGTCACAATAGCCATACAGTACATGAGTTACAATTTTTTTCCACTAGCGTAAAAATCTGTGCAAAACATGCTTTCAAAAGGACTGATGAAGAATCAAAATAATATGCTGTGGTAAAATATAAAAAAAAAAAAAGTAAGCACAAGCACATAACTTTGCTAGCATGCTGCAAATAGTCTGTGCTTTGATAATAAGAGGACTTGCAAAATAGGTTATTAGACAAGCAATGGAAGTGACCCTCTCACCATTGTGCTACAATGATAGAATAAGAGGCTTCCTGCAAAATCATCAAAGAAAAAAAATAGAAGTTAACTGTTTTTTCAGCACTGGATTATCTAAAATGGCCAGATATTACCTTTTTACAGTGTCAGTGGCATTGCTAGCTTTGGGCACCCAGGGAATTTGCCCCATATCCCAAGCATAGGTCATGAGGCCGAAAATCGCCCATCGTTTAATTTCAAAACTGTAGTGCTGTTCTCTTCCCCTCAGAATGATCCCCTTCACAAGGCATTGTTAATTCTGTTTCATTGATAAGGGTGTAGGTCCCACCCCTAAGCCCATTTTTGTCATGTCATCAGGAACAGGAGCACAATAAACTGGAATTTGCCCCAGCCTAGAAAGCAGATCTAGAGACTTCATGTCACTTCCAGCATGTGGCCACACCATCAACAGTCTACCTGCCTGCCTGTCTACTTGTCTGCCTGCTGCCATGACCATCAAAATAAGTTAGTATGCCGCTTCTATACCTTTATGTTGAAGGGGGAAACAAGTGTGATAACAATGTAGACTAAGCACTGACCACCAATGTAAGGGAGGCATTAAGAATTGACCACTGAGGGCACTCAGAACTGACCGGTAGTGTAAGGTGGGCACTAAGCATTGACTGACCACCAGCATAAGGGGGCATGCATAACTGACAACCAATGTAAGGGGGGAACTAAGCACTGACCACTAGCATAAAGGCGACGCTTAGAACTGACCACCAATGTAAAGTGGAACCTAAGCACTGACCGCCAGTGTATGGGGGCACTAAGCACGGACCACCAATGTAAGAGGGCATGTTGACCACCAGTGTAAAGGGGCATGCTGATTACCACTGAAGGGAGCACACTGTTCACCAACATAAGGGGATACTCACTTTTTCACTCCACTGCAAGCTGTGCCATCCAATTACATAGTCCTGACTCCTGCACTCGGACTGCTGTACTGTATTCGCTGTGTTGTATAGTCCTTAGTCCTGATTTCAGAGACCTTTGTTCTACATAGCTGTAACACCTGTGCTCTATTTGCTCTGTTGTACATTACACACATATGACCTCTTAAACTTTATATGCTACATAGTACTGACCTCTGCACTCTATATGCTATGTTGTATGCCACACAGAAAAGAGCTACATGCTGTGTTATGTGTTACATAGTCCTGACCACAGCACTCCATTTGATATGTTACACAGTCTTGGTCACTGCACCTTATCCTGACAGATCCGGGACGAGGGGGGGACTGAATGAGCACAGAGGGGAACCAGAGGAGGACCCGGGGAGCTAAAGGAGTATCTGGGGAGCCGGGGGAGGAGGCGGTAAGCCAAAGGAAGACACAGGGAGCCACAGGAGGACACAGGGAGCCACAGGAGGACACGGGGAGCCGCAGGAGGACACCAGGAGCCGCAGGAGGACACCAGGAGCCATAGGAGGAGGCGGGAGCCATAGGAGGACCCAGGGAGCCAGAGGAGGATACTGGGAGCTGGAGTAGGGCACGGGGGGACCCAAAGATTAAGGGACATTTGTCTGAGAGTCGCAGGGAGGAAAGGAGGAGAAGTGGCTGTCAGTTGCTTCATTAAAAGCCACACAGGGAGATCGGTGCTTGTAACTCCCTTCACCGCTGCACCGATCACCTGTGAAGCTGCCTGGGCCCCCTGCTAAGCTCAGGACGCCAGGCCCTGTCCAACAGGGCCGGCTGTACTGGCTTAACAGTGGCCCTGCCTGGCGCCGCCCCTGCCAGGTACAAAACCGGGGACAGTCTTGGTCTGGGGACAGTGTATTCAGTCCGGGGTCTGTCCCCAGAAATCGGGAACATCTGGTCACCCTACTCTATATGCTATGTTGTACATAACATAGTTCTGATCACTCACTCTATTTCTTCTTAAACTACATTTTTTTTTTGCACACATGAAAAAAAATCAGCATTTTTTGCTGGAAATTACCTCAACCACCTAAGCCCTGGACCAATTTGCAGCTAAAGGACCAGGTCCCTTTTTGCGATTCGGCACTGCGTCGCTTTAACTGACAATTGCGCGGTCGTGCGACGTGGCTTCCAAACAAAATTGGCGTCCTTTTTTTCCCACAAATAGAGCTTTCTTTTGGTAGTATTTGATCACCTCTGTGGTTTTAATTTTTTGCGCTATAAACAAAAATAGAACGACAATTTTGAAAAAGATGCAATATTTTTTACTTTTTGCTATAATAAATATCCCCAAAAAATATATAAAACATTTTTTTTCCTCAGTTTAGGCCGATACGTATTCTTCTACATATTTTTGGTAAAAAAATCGCAATAAGCGATTATTGATTGGTTTGCGCAAAAGTTATAGCGTTTACAAAATAGGGTATAGTTTTATAGCATTCTTATTAATAATTATTTTTTTACTAGTAATGGCGGCGATTAGCAATTTTTATTGTGACTGCGACATTATGGCGGACACATCGGACATTTTTGACACATTTTTGGGACCATTGTCATTTATACAGCAAACAGTGCTATTTAAATGCACTGATACCTATGTAAATGACACTGGCAGTGAAGGGGTTAACCACTAGGGGGCAGTGTAGGGGTTAAGTGGGACCTATGTTTTTTTTTTTTTTTTACTGTAGGGGGGCGTGGTTTGGCGTGTGACATCACTGATTGTCTTTCCCTATGACAGGGAACGGACGATCAGTGACAGCCTCACCAGGAAGCACGGGGAGAGGTTTGTTTACACTTACCTCTCCCCGTTCTTCAGCTCTGTGACCCGATCGTGGGACACCGGCAGCGATCGGGTCTGCGGGTCCCGCGGCCGCGGAGCTCAGGACCGGGTCCCGAGCGCGAGACCCACAGCTGGGCTCTTAAAGAGCAACGTACCTGTACGTTGATGTGCCCAGCCGCGCCATTCTGCCGACGTAAATGTGCAGGAGGCGGCCCTTAAGTGGTTAAAGAGGAAGTAAACCCTGATGGGTTTACTTCCTCTTTGTTTCCCTGCAAAGGTAAAGCATAATGGGCTACTAGCCCATTATGTGTCACTTACCTAACACAGGAGCCTGTGATGTAACCGCTGTCCCCTTGTGTACGGAGCCTCCATCTTTGTGCCTGTCTTTTTGCAAATATCTCCTAAACCGTGTAGGTTTAGGAGATATTTCTTGGACCTACAGGTAAGCCTTAATATAGGCTTACATGTAGATCAAAGTGGTTTGTAAACCTTCAAATAATTATATATTTTCTAAAAGCAGAGGCCCTTTAAAATAAAATGGTAGCAGTTGCATGTTTATATGTTGCATGATATTTGCGCAACTGTTTATCAAATGCATGTTTTCAGGGAAAACACTAAAAGGAATTTTGTAGCAAATAAATACAATGCAATACCTAATTTTTTAGTAAAATATAAAATATGGGGTGGTATTGAGTAAATAGATACCAAACACGTCAAGCTTTAAAATTGTAAGCGCCTGTCAAAGTGCAAAAAACAATGGTACCCACAATTCTTATAAGTTGATACTTTAAAAGTCTTTACAGGTTATCGGTTTAGAATTAATCAGGAACTATGGTCCTAGTATTGCTCTCACTCTGTGATACTTTACATGTGTGGCACAAGTTATGCTTACATACACATGTGCATTCTACGCTGTGCTATTGCATTGGGGTGTGTACAGGAGTGCTTTTAAAAAAGTTTTTTTTTTTGTTTATTTACAATTCATCTATTGCACGTTTTAACCACTTCAGCCCTGGACCAATTGGCAGCCAAAGGACCAGGCCCCTTTTTGCGATTCGGCACTGTGTCGATTTTACTGACAATTGCGCGGTCGTGCGACGTGGCTTCCAAACAAAATTGGCGTCCTTTTTTTCCCACAAATAGAGCTTTCTTTTGGTGGTATTTGATCGCCCCTGCGGTTTTTATTTTTTGCGCTATAAACAAAAATAGAGCGACAATTTTGAAAAAAATTCAATATTTTTTACTTTTTGCTATAATAAATATCCCCAAAAAATATATAAAAAAACTATATTTTTTCTCAGTTTAGGCCGATACGTATTCTTCTACATATTTTTGGTAAAAAAAAATCGCAATTAGCGATTATTGATTGGTTTGCGCAAAAGTTATAGCGTTTACAAAATAGGGGATAGTTTTATAGCATTTTTATTAATATTTTTTTTTTTACTAGTAATGGCGGCGATCAGCGATTTTTATTGTGACTGCGACATTATGGACGGACACATCGGACATTTTTGACACATTTTTGGGACCATTGTGAATGAATGAATGAATAACTTATATAGCGCTACAATGCGAACTGAATCGCCTCAAGGCGCTTCTGCATAAATGATTTATTGTCAATTATACAGCAATCAATGCTATTTAAATGCATTGATTCCTGTATAAATGACAGTTGTAGTGAAAGAGTTAACCACTAGGGGGAGGGGGAGGGGTTATGGGCTGTGACGTGTGTGTGTTTTTTTACATTAGGGGGCGGGGCTGACGTCTGACGTCATTGATCGGCTTTCCGATGACCGGGAACAGCCAATCAATGACAGGCAGAGTAGGAAGCGCGGGGAGAGGTTTGTTTACACATACCTCTCCCCGTTCTTCAGCTCCGTGACCCGATCGCGGGACACCAGCGGCGATCGGGTCCGCTGGTCCCGTGGCCGGGGTCACGGAGCTCCCGACCAGGTCGCGAGGGCGCCGCTGGTGGCGCGCGCGCGACCCACGGGCAGGCATTTAAAGGGCCACGTACAGGTACGTGCTTTTGCCTGCCCGTGACATTCTGCTCACGTATATATGCAGTGGGCGGTTGGGAAGCGGTTAACAAGCCCCCTATATGATAGCATATGTAGATGACAGGTACTCCTAATGGAGACATAAATGGTCTATTAGACCCCCAATGTCTCCCCTGCTCTCCACTGTAGCTAATCAAGCACATAGTGTGCTTGATTAGCTGCATCCTCTGCTACAGTAGCTGAGGAACGACAACTGTGAACCCGGAAGTGATATAAATACACATTGCTTCCAGATTCGATAATTGCAGGGGGGGGTCACCTCCTGCTATCTTAGTTAATGCAGTCTTGTGGTCCCTGGAGCAACAGGAGCACCTGGAAGACACTGCAGGCAATGGTGGGTGTGGGGGTGGGGGGGAGTATGTGGTACCCTTGGAGGCCTGTAAATGTGATTGGGTGGCTCTAGAGCTGCCTGGATGACTTTTACCTTAAAGCCCCTCACTGACTGTAAAAATCAATATCAAGCTTATGACAGAAGCAGCAGCCTTGACCTTGTTTTAGTCCATAGTTTAGCATCCTGCTTATAAACATACCTTTGAAGACAAGGGGTTAAGGTAGGATCAGATGAACTGTTAGCTCTATGTCTATATACTGTGTGCAGAAAAGCACATGTTATGGAAGAGTAAATTGCACCACTCACCAAATCTACTACTGACCCCAGCATAAAAAAAATGAATAATAAGCATACAAATTGGTGAAATCGCACACAGAACTGACCACTGTCCCCATAAATTTGGGATGGAAACTAAGCATAGGCATAGCGTAGGACCTCACAGCACCATAAAGGTATGATGTGCTCTTTACTCCAAACAGATGTAATCCTGGATACCTCATTAATGTCAAGTGGTAATTCGTACAGACACTCGCCCAACAACAATAAAACACAAAAGAAAAAAAAACGATAGAGCAGTAACATTTCATTAAAATCGCATTTCATAAGGCATTCAATTATAAGGAAAATGTATGAAATGCAATACATTCTATCTTTCCCTGGGTTGGACACTGCTGCTGGATGTGGAAGGCACAAATTGAAACAGAGTGGTCTCACTCCTAGCCCTGCAATTTGTTCTAAGTTTATTTATAAGGACTACATTTATTATAAAACAATCACTCGTAAGAATACTATATACTGACATAGACTGTTTAGATATTTTATATGTTCTGTAAAAGTTCATGATCCAGATCCAGATCCTCTGTCCTGGGTGTTATATGTGACACTGTAACTTGTGGCACAGAATTTAAACCATACAGTATTTTGTGGGTACAAGAACTGTAACATATACTGTATGTGTTGGGTGTATACATCAAGTAAGCTGAAGTTATATTTAATGTATTCCTCTTAAAGCAGATCTAAACCCATTGATTTAACTGTTTGCCAAAACAGTTATATTTAAAGCCTGCTGTGAATGAGACCTGTCCCAGTTACTTGTGCTCTCAACCAAACTGTTTTTAAATGGCTTGTTTTTATAATTGATCACATGTGCCGCACTGTGGCAATTGCAGATCAAGCAGAGCCTGATACCCCATACACACGGTCGGAAATTCCGACCACAAAATCTGTCGGATTTTTTCCGATGGATTTTGGCCGAAACTTGTCTTGCATACACACGGTCGCACCAAGTTGTTGGAAAATCCGATTTTTTTTCCGAATGAGGTGACGTAAAACGAAGCCAGTAGCCAATAGCTTTCGTCTCCAAAATTATTCTGAGCATGTGTGGCACTTTGTGCGTCGGAATTCTCTACACACGATCGGAAAAAGTCTGATCGGATTTTGTTGTCGGAAAATTTGAGATCCAGCGCTCAAACTTTGTGCGTCGGAAAAAGTCAGATGGAGCCCGTACACGGTCGGATTTTCCGTCAACATGATCCGATCACACATTTTCCGTCGGAAAATCCGACCGTGTGTACAAGGCATTAAATTGCAGGTTCCTTGGCTGTAAAGGATGGGGGGGTTTCATTCTGCTTGAGCCTGGGTTCACACATATGCAATGCGGGAACCAGCGCGATTCCCGTACGGGTTCTCACATCGCATGTCACTCGCAGACAGTTCACACCACCCTCTTCAAACCGCTGCGGGTGTCAATACAGAGTTAGGCTGCATTCACACCTATGCAGTTTTAGTGCTTTTTTGCATTTTGCAGATTTGCACTAGAGTCCTTTTAACATGGTTTCCTATTGAAGACGATCTGTAGTGCAAATCTGCAAAAAGCACAAAAATGCATAGGTGTGAATCCAGCCTTAATGAAACCCCCAGGTTGGTTCGCAGATCGCAGTGTGAACTGCCAAAGGTACAGGAATGTGAACACCCATGCGATCCGAATTCCAGTGTTTTTATTATAAATGATGTGGGCAGACTGCAGTTCCTCTTTAAGAAAAGTTCAAAGTGCAAATAATAAAAAAAAATCCAAAGTGAATCTTGTGTAAAATAATAGAGTAATGTGTCCAAGGTGGTCCTCCACCAGAAATCGTAATTGCACCCAGTGCCACCTCCATCAAAAGCAGAAAATCGCACTCTTGTTTTTTTTTTTTTCATTGTTTGCACTTTGAACATTTCATGTGTACAGTAAACCCCCCTCCATCGCTGGGGTTATGTTCCGGACCCACCCGCGAAAAGTGAAAAACCGCGAAATAGAAAGACCCTATTTAAATACCCTAGGCATGTTTTGTTAATTTTTTAATAGCATTTAAAGGTTTTGAAACACACTTTTATGCAATAGAAACGCATAAAAGATAGAGAGAGAGATCAAGAGGATTTTTAAAACATAAAAATATTGTCTTAACAGTACAGTATATTGTACAGTACAGTAAAAAAATAGAGTACATAACTGCAAAATGGCGAAATATTAGTGCAATATCAGAAAAAAAGGTCATAATTAAAATACCGCGATATACCGGGACCGCAAAAACTGAACCGCGATAGAGCGGGGGTTTACTGTATATATAAATATTTTAGCGCTGCAATTCTTTGATGTTATTTTTGTTTTAGTGCCTTGTGTATATTTGCACTAATTGCACGCGGCTGTTTTTACCATTATGCACTAACATAACACTTATTCATATGTTTTTTTATGACCCCCCAAACTTTCTTAAAAGTACCAGTCTGTATTAGGGAGCCCCTTACCTCCCAGCCAGTTGGATGAGATGTTCTGCAGCATAGTGAATGGGATACAGAAGAAGGCAATGAGCAGGTCGCTGACAGCCAGGGAGCAGATGAAGATATTGGTGACTGTCCTCATGGCTTTGCTCCTGGTGACCACATAGAGGACCAAAGAGTTCCCAAACAGAGCCAGCACAAAGATGACCACACAGATGACAACAAAGGTGACCTTAAAGGGAGCAGGGAGCTCAGGGATGTAGATCAAGGGCTGCAGCTGGTAGAGCTCAATAAACTGTTCCCTGGTGACATTATTTTCCTGGAGAAGTCTGGCGATCAGCTCTGGGGTGATGTTCAGGGAATGCATCAGGGCAACCTCAGATCAACCTCTTCATAAAATGAGTCACCATGAATGAGAACATCCTCTGGGGTGCAAGTGGAGGTGACCACCCTGGAACACAACCCATGGGATACAAAGGTTCCTCTCCACAGCCTTATTATCCCTTGTTCTGGACATGCTGCTAATCCATTTAGGAGGTATAGTTCACTTTGTAGACATCACAGTGGATCCAGGATTACACAATTGCAAAATAATTTATTGACAATCAAATGTTTGCAACGATGTTCAATGCAGCAAAGGCTAAAGCACTTGTGAAGGCATTGCAGAAACTTTTCTAGGAGAAGATAAAGTGCACTATCACTGTAGAGGAGAGCGCAGCAAACAGACACAGCACGGCAATAATGTCCCTGGCCGCTTTACATGACATCGGTAATCTGTGGCTACACACACACACATCTATATAGCAGCCGCGTCCCAGCACTGGCACTGCGTGGTGCTGAAGGAAAGCTCCTCTTTATGTAGAGCGGAGCAGCCAATCACGGCACAGCACAGAGACAGCAGCCGCTTGTCCCTGCAGTACATGACACAAGGCATCCCCAGCATCCGCTTAGCTGTGCACTCCTGTCAATCAGTCCTTCAGGTCTAAGAATCGGCTACAGTCACAGCTGTACAACAAACGCTTCCTAAGGTTAACCACTTGACTTCCAGAAGATTGACCAGGTAATTCTTTGCTTTTCTGCACTGCGCTACTTTAACTGACAATCGCCACAGTCATGCAACACTGTACCAAAAAAAAAAAAAAAAATGTATATCCCCTTTTTTTCCACACAAGCTTTCTTTTGGTGGTATTTAACCACTTCAGCTCTGGAAGGTTTGCGCGGTCGTGCGACGCTGTACCCAAATAAAATTGATGTACTTTTTTCCCCACAAATAGTGCTTTCTTTTGGTGGTATTTGATCACCTCTGCGTTTTTTTTTTAGTTTTTTGCGCTGTAAACAAAAAAAGACTGACAATTTTGAAAAAAAAAAAAAAAAAAACAATATTTTTTTACTTTCTGCTATAAAACCTATCCAATAAAAAATGTAAAAAAACAATCTAATTTCTTCATCAGTTTAGGCTATGTATATATTCGTACATTCTTTTGGTAAAAAATAAAAATCCCAATAAGCGTATATTGATTAGTTTGCGCAAAAGTTATAGCGTCTACAAACTATGGGATATTTAATTTTTATTTTTTTTTTTACTAGTAATGGAGACGATCAGCAACTTATAGTGGGGCTGCGATATTGCAGCAAACATTTGGGTTCTTATGCCCCGTACACACGAGCCTAAATTCCGCCAGCAAAAGTCAGATGAGAGATTTTGGTCCGAAAATGCAACCGTGCATATGCTCCATCGGACTTTTGCTGGCGGAATTCCAGCCAGCAAAAGGTTGAGAGTTCTCATGTTCTCAATTTCTCAAAAGTTCTGATTGGAAATTCCGATCGTCTGTACCAATTCCGACGCGCACATTTCCTACGCATGCTCGGAAACAATTCGACGCATGCTCGGAAGCATTGAACAGCATTTTCTCGGCACGTAGTGTTGTACGTCGTAGTGTTGTACGTCACCGTCGACGTTGTACGTCACCACATTCTTAACGGTCGAAAGTTCAGCGAACTTTTTTGTGACCGTGTGTATGCAAGACAAGCTTGAGCGGAATTCCGTCGGAAAAACTATCCAAGATTTTTCCGACAAATTCCGCTTGTGTGTACGCGAAATTACTGACACTTTTGACAGTTTTACACTTTTTCCTTAGAAAAACTTTTGTTTTTCTAAGGAACCTGCAGAGCATTGCACCCACGATCAGTGGATCGCAGGTGCAATCTCAGGCTTATGCAGACACTCAGCATAGCTGTTTACTCGTACCTCGTATGGGCAGGCAGTTACCTGAGGGCAGGAAGATCAGTGGACTAACAGAGCACTCACCAGCGCCCTCTCAGATCATTGAGAACTACAAGCCATTAGCTGCAATTGCTCACAGTAGTAGGCATTCATTCACTTTTTCCTGTGAATGAATGACTTGGGCATGTGGGTGGAGCCCCGCAAGGCTACACTGTTTTCAAATTGTAACAGCCTGTGCGGGGAGAGGATCCCCATGCCCGCTGTCACAGGGAGGAGGATCGGGGGTTGTGTAAGGGACCATGGATTATGGGATTTGTAGTATGCACAGAACAGTGCACACGACCACAACTAACATGCACTGCTCCTTCCAAACAAATTCCAGTTTATAGGATAAATTCAGCAAAAAATATATATATATATATATATATATATTAATAATAAAAAAATGCACATTTTTTTATTATTAGGAGGCAGAAAAGTAAGAGACGATTGAATGAAAAATAGATTACAGGCCCATTAAACTGATATTGATCTTTTTATATTATTTATTATAAATTATTATTTATATTTGTTTATATAACAAAAAAGACCCTATCAGTCTCTTCTGTCATAAGTTCTTCCTCCTGCCTCTCAACTATCATGTACACTGAGCCGCGCATGAGCAGCTCAGTGAACATGTACAGCATCCAATCTGTGTGTAGGCACAGGAGTGACATTATTGCAGCACAGCTATCCAAGTGGCCGTACAGGTGGAACCTGGAAGGAGGACCCACAGGATCAGTGAGTGACAGCACAGGGCTGGATGGCACATTATGATGAGTAAAGCTGTCATAATGTGCTAGTATGTGGTTCATACTAGCACATTGTAGCACAAACCACCTGGGAGACAATGTAAGTAAAAATAAAAGGATTAAATAATGTTTTAAGTAGTAAATGTGTATAGATTATTTCTATCATTTAATGTCACTTTAACTCTATCATGACTGCCCTTTAGCATTTACTGTAAACCATTTTTGCTCTGCTATTAATTACATTTGACTTTAATGATTTACTGAACGACTCATTGACTTAACAATTCATACAATTATCCTCCATTTTATTTCTAATGCTGAGTTATTTGTGTAGGGGAATATAGGGCTGACTTACAAAAGGAAATGTACAACAGCAGTAAGAAACCACTTTGAAGATAATTGACCAGCTACTCCTACAGGCTCACTTGAGCAAACAGATCTTTGCACACCCAGCAAGTGAAAAATCTCTAAACCTTTTACTAAACTGCACACCGTGTTCAATAAATATGTTGTGGTTTCTATTTGCAGTATTTTTTATTTATTTTTATTTTTTGAGGCTATGCTAATACATGGTACTTGGGTTTATGGCCCCCATTAGCACTCATATTATTTAGTACAGCAGCATTGTTTAAAATGAATATGGCATGCTCTCATATAGCTTCCTACAGCACATGTCCACAAGATCTATTCTACCCCCTACTGACGACCCTACTTGAGCCTAGATCTGTGTTAGAGAAACATTGGAGTTGATATACTAAAAAAGTGGAGAAATTTCACTTTGGAATGTGAATTTTCACCTACCATAGAGAATAAGCTAAAGGGTTCATTTTAATTATCCAATCATGTGCACCCAAAAATTCAGCTTTTTAAATTTCTGTTACAGATGATTGGGTATTTCAAGTGAACACATCTTCACCATATTTACTAAGTTAAGTGAACGTTCAGTTTAACCACTTCAGCGCCGGACCATTTGGCTGGCAAAAGACCAGAGCATTTTTTTTGCGATTCGGCACTGCGTCGCTTTAACTGACTATTGCACGTGGCTCCCAAACAAAATAGACATAATTTTTTCCCCACAAATAGAGCTTTCTTTTGGTGGTATTTGATCACCTCTGCGTTTTTTTTTTTTTTTTTTTTTTGCTATAAACCAAAAAATAGCGACAATTTTGAAAAAAAAAAAACACATTCTTTTTTACTTTTTGCTATAATAAATATCCCCAAAAAATATATAAAAAAACATGTTTTTTCCTCAGTTTAGGCCGATGTGTATTCTTCTACATATTTTTGGTAAAAAAAAATCACATTAAGCGTTATTGATTGGTTTGCGCAAAAGTTATAGCAGCTACAAAATAGGGGATAGTTTTATGGCATTTTTATTAATATATTTTTTTTTTACTAGTAATGGCAGCGATCAGCAATTTTTATCGTAACTGCGACATTATAGCAGACAGATCGGACACGTTTGGCGCTATTTTGGGACCATTCACATCTATACAGCAATCAGTGCGATTAAAAATGCGCTGATTACTGTGTAAATGTGACTGGCAGTGAATGGGTTAACCACTAGGGGGCGCTGTAGGGGTTTAGTGTGTCCTAGGGAGGGATTCTAACTGTGGGGGGGGGGCTATGTGTGACAGGACACTGATCACCGCTCCCGATCACAGAGAGCTGTGATCAGTGTCCTGTCACTAGGCAGAACAAGGAAATGCTTGTTTACATTAGCATTTCCCTGTTCTTCCTCTCCGTGAGACGATCGCGGGTATCCGACAGACATCGAGTCCGGACCCGTGATCACACTTACGAAGCTTGCGCTTCTTAAAGGGCAATGTACAGGTACGTTAATTTGCCTGTACGTGCCCTTCTGCCGATGTATATCGGCGTGAGCCAGTTGGCAAGCGGTTAATAAAACAAAACTTTCTGGGGGACCTTACAAATTTTTTTGTGTTTTTTTATTCTGCTTGAGGTACCCCCTTTAAAAGCCACACTCAAAGTATCTGGCATGTATTTGTTTTCAATATTTTTTTAAAAGAAACCAGCAATGAAATGTCATTTGCTGGCAATTTTAATTACTTGTTACTTTGTAAATGAACACCTTACAGCACAAAAAGGCCAAAGTTATTCTACAGGAATTCAATTTATACCATGGATTACAATACAAGTGAAATGCCCAAATTTCTACATCTCAGGATATACATTGGTAAGCAAAACAGAACATTTATGCGGCGTACACACGGTCAGAATTTCCAATGGAAACAGTCCGATAGGAGCTGTTCATCGGATTTTCCGACCGTGTGTATGCCCAACGGTCTTTTTCTGTCCGAATTTCCGACGGACTTTGAATTGAGAACCTGTTCTCAATTTTTCTGACGGAAAACCTTTCTATCGGGTTTTCCGAACGTGTGTATGCAATTCCGACACGCAAAATTCCGACGCATGCTCGGAAACAATTCAACGCATGCTCGGAAGCATTAAACTTCCCTTTTATAGTGCTGTCGAACGTGTTTTATGCCGCTGTGTTACAGACCGTTGGAATTTGGTGTGATCGTGTGTAGGCAAGACAGTTTGAGCGGAATTCCGTTGGAAAAAACGTCAGAGTTTTTTCCGACGAGAATTCCGATCGTGTGTACGCGGCATTAGTGTGCTTCATTGCTGAAAATGCTGAAGGATTTTTGTGCATTTAGGTGTGCTGTAAGCCCATTCGAAATGAATGGACTGCCTTAATGCATCATGCCTCAACATATGAAAATATTAATTTATGTGTGTGAATACAAGCACAAGTGTAAAGGGGCCACGAGACTATCTATTGAGTTTTATTGCTGCCTCCATTTGTATTTATGAGATTCCCCTCACTTCTTACCCCAGTAAGAATGAAGTGACTGTGCTGGACATCTGACATGGATTGAAAGCCAACAACATATATTACATTTTGATTGTAAAACCTTTTAAAGCTGACCATAGATTACTGCAAGAGAGCTATAACAAGCCCCCCAGGCCATCAGAAACACTGTTGTTATGACACAAGAGATTATCTAACCTATAGGAAAATCTTCTTGCAAGCAGGTTCTGATCCTTTGACCTTCTACTGAGAGAAAATGAAAGATAAAAAATACTTTTTTGCACAGCAGCAAGCCTTGATTATAGGTTGCAACAGATCTTAGGGTTGTATGAGAATGGGCAGAAACTTCACCACTTGTAATTCTCTAAGAGATATCTGTTGCCTGTAATCATCTTAGGCTGGGTTCACACTGATTTGAATTGGATTTGTGTTTCTCCGCATCCATTTTGCATGGCAGGAGAGTGTGAACGGCTTGCAATGGAGCCGGTTCGCACATCTCCGGGGTGGCTGCGAAGCGGATTGCACAGGAGTCCTGTGCGTCTTTGTTTCCGTTCCTTGTCCGAATTCAGGCAAAAATTCAGGCCCGACTCGTCCCTGAATTGGAGAAATGCTGTGAGCTGCAGCCAAAGACAGTGTGAACCCAGCCTAAGGCCCCTTTCACACTTGTGCGACTTCAAAGTCGCAAGAGTTATCCGCGATTTTTCCGTGTTTCGTGGCCGCGATTTTGCCACGATTTTTGGCGTGATTTCAAGGAATGCCTGTGTAAGGCCTGGTTCACACTTGTGCGATGGCAGACATCGCATGTAATTTGCAGCGCACTGCTGTTCCCATTACATGGAATGTCTGTAATTGTCAGCCATTACAGATAGTATGGCTGATATCGCACCGCATTCGGTCCAAAACCAGACAGGATACTTTTTTGTGTTCAGACCAGAATTGGATAGCATGTGTGTTCACACATGTCCGAACTGTCAGTTCGCAGTGCGATATGCGAGCTGAAATTGGGGTGTTGTTAACATATAATGACACTCCCCAGCACTTCGCATACGGCAATGTGAACTGCCTTGCGTGTCGGGTGCAATGCGTGACCCCGCAGTTGATTCGCAGGGTTCAGCCACAATTTTTGTCGTGATTTTGCCGCGATTTCAAGGAATGCCTGTGTAAGTGGCATCAAAATCGGACCAAAGTAGTGCAGGGACTACTTTGAAGTCGGAACGACTTGAAGTCTTACTAATATGAATGGCTGTCGTTGAAAATCATGGGGAACGACTTGTCATGCTACTTTGAAGTCCAAAATCGTGGGACAAGTCGTATAAGTGTGAAAGGGGCCTTACACAGGCATTCCTTAAAATCGCGCCAAAATCCCGTCTGCGAATCGCGGCAAAATCGTTTGACTTTGAAGTCGCACAAGTGTAAGTGTAAAAGGGGCCTTAGAGTGGATCTAAATTCTCTCACTAACTTCTCATATAAGCTTTACCGTGTCCATGCAGTTTTAAAAGATATTCTTAATCTCTTTAACCACTTCAGCCCCGGAAGATTTTACCCCCTTCCTGATGAGAACATTTTTTGCGATTCAGCACTGCGTCGCTTTAGCTGACAATTGCGCGGTCGTGCGACGTTGTACCCAAATAAATATTACGTCCTTTTTTCCCCACAAATAGAGCTTTCTTTTGGTGGTATTTGATCAATTCTGCGTCTTTTATTTTTTGCGCTATAAACAAAAAAATAGCATAAATTTTGAAAAAAAAGCTATATTTTATACTTTTTTGCTATAATTTATATCCCCAAAAATATATAATAAAACAAATTTCTTTCTCAGTTTAAGCTGATATGTATTCTTGGCATTTTTGGTAAAAAAAAAATAGCAATAAGCATATATTGATTGGTTTGCGCAAAAGTTATAGCATCTACAAAATAGGGGATAGATTTATGGCATTTTTTTATTATTATTTTTTTTTTTATTAGTAATGGTGGCGATCTGTGATTTGTATTGTGACTGCGACATTATGGGGGACACATCGGACACTTTTGACACTATTTTGGGACCATTGTCATTTATACAGCGATCAGTGCTATAAAAATGCACTGATTACTGTGTAAATGACACTGGCAGGGAGGGGGGTTAAACACTAGGGGGCGATCAAGGAGTTAAGTGTGTCCTAGGGAGGTGTTCTAACTGTGGGGGGGGTGGGCTACCACTGACATGACAGCGATCACTGCTCCCGATGACAGGGAGCAGTAGATCCCTGTCATGTCACTAGGCAGAATGGGGAAATGCCTTGTTTAAATAGGCATATCCCCATTCTACCTCTCCACACCGCAATCGTGGGCCGCCGGCGAACAGCGAGTTCCCGGGACCCGCAGCGTGCGGTGTGCGTGCGTCTGATAGGCGAAAAAATTAAAGGGACATACAGGTACGCCCATTTGCCTGCCTGTGCCATTCTGCCGACGTACATCTTTGTGCGGCAGTTATCAAGCGGTTAAATATAAAGCTTTAATTAACAATACCTAGTGATTTTGTCATGATGGTCCTTGTTTAGGTACTTCAAGTTATAGGGCGTCAACTGTCTACTGCACTGCATTGTTACTGTGTCATATGAGCCTCTAAAAGAGACTACAAGCAGCCATACTGACGCATGTTGTGCATTGTTCCCCACCATCATTTAGGCTCGGTTCAGACTTTGAACTGCATGAATCGCAGAGGAACCGCACTGCATTCCTGTTCAATTCACATGTGATTCAGTGCTGTACAATTTGAGCCCATTCAAATCCCACTGCATCACACCAAACACGTGCATGCAGCAATTTTGGAACTGCACTGCAAACAGATTGCATGGTTGTATTGTGCCATGTGTTCTGGTGCTGGCAAACGCACTGCATTTGTGACCTGCGTTTGGGGTGTTGTTAACATTACACTGACACCTGCTGCGGTTCGCAAAGCTAGTGCAATTTGAATGCAATGCGGGAAACGCACACAGATCATAGAGTTTCCTGCACAGCATTAGTGTACACCTAGCCTTAAGCCGCATACACACGATCAGAAATTCCGCCAGCAAAAGTCCGATGAGAGCTTTTGGTCGGAAAATGCGACCGGGTTTAGGCTCCATCGGACTTTTGCTGGCGGAATTCCTGCCAGCAAAAGATTCAGAGCAGGTTCTCAGTTTTTCGGTCGGAAAAAGTTTTGATCGGAAATTCCGATCGCCTGTACCAATTCCGACGCGCAAAATTCCTAAGCATGCTCGGAAACAATTCGACGCATGCTTGGAAGCATTAAACTTAATTTTCTCGGCTCGTCTTAGTGTTGTACGTCACTGCGTTCTTGGCGGTCGAAAGATCAGTGAACTTTTGTGTGACCGTGTGTATGCAAGCCAAGATTGAGCGGAATTCCGTCGGAAAAAACATCCATGATTTCACACTGAGTTTTCAGGTGTTCTAGCGCTAAAAACAGCGCCTGTAAAGTGCCGGAAATCTGCCTCTCATGCCTGCTTTCACACTTGGGCGGTGCGATTGCAGGACAGGAAAAAAAGCTGTCACGCTTGGGGCGGTTTAGGAGCGCTGTATACAGTGCTCCTACACCACCACTGCCCATTGGAATGAATAGGCAACGCTTCCAAAGTGCCTGAAAAGCGATTCGGAAGCACCCGTGTTGGGCGCTTTTAACTCCTTCTTAACCCCTTATTGGGGGTTAAAATGCCCAGCTAGCGGGCGAAAAGCGCTGCTTAAACAGCGGGAAAGTGACGCTAAAACTAGTGGCACTTTCCCGCTAATGGACCTGCCACCCCAGTGTGAAAGCAGCCTTATAGAAAGTTGGTCCAAAGCAATGATATGCAGCTGAGACGGGTTTGATTGCATGTAGAGAGGGAGTGACTAAAAGAGGCTGGAGGAGATTAGCAGCACTGAGAAAAAGGATTTAAACAAGTAATATGCAGTTTGGATTTAAATCTATTTTGGGCTTTGATAAAACAGACATAATAACACGTGTGTAAACAGAGGTGTATGTGTGGTAAACCGCGCTTAGGTAGAGTGTTTATAGGTTGCTGCCACCTCAGGGGAAAGGATAAAAGCTATCCTTGGAAAAGTTAGTAAGTGATACTGTGGTTAGGCGCTACCTCTATTATGAGATGAACACTGGAAATATGTGTGAGACACGTCACCTAATTCCAGAGGATAAGGGCTAAAGAGTCAAACACAAAATAAATTGTAAATTGCTATAATAGTCGCAATTGTGCGAGTGGGGGTCAGAATTCACTATGTGGAACGTCGACCATATGGACGAAGCGAAAAAACTGGCCCAGTATATATAGTCTCAGTGGTGTTTGTTTAGATCAAACAGTGGAGCCCCCTAATGCATAAATCTCAAGCAGAGTGTGGATACTAAATCATATAAATGTTTGTGCTGGTGTCACCACATAATATGTGCCATTGTGATTAGCACAGTGCTTAGTGGCGTGCACACTTAATGAAAGTCGCTGAGGACGTCATATGACGAAACGCGTCCGACGTAACCACGCTACTACGCCATCACGCTATCACACACTCCCCAGGAAGCACGAGTTGTCTGACACGCAGGTGGAGCGCAAGCCGTTCCAACCGTAGTGCCCAGCTTCCTAGTGGGAGCTGTTAGTTTACCTGCATGCCCTACCAGCAAGAATCTATCTATATCCCTAGATTGTCCTTGATCTGGTAACCTTATAGGGGTGCATGGTACCACAGCTAACCTTAATTAGCGTTTAACCCTTATTGTTGTTTTTATTTTTAAAAAAAATTTCTGGAAATCTTTTTTATTTTATTTTTTTGGCTTTCAATAAACCTTTTTTGTACCTGGCAACGCTACTGCACTATGGGATTTTTTTTTCTCTTCTCCCCTCAACTCCCCCTTATGAGGCTACCTTCCCATCACCCTGACACATTGGAGCGTTCTCAGTGCAGCCCAGCAGAGGAGGAAAAAGCCCGGACCTGTGACCCAGCTGAGTCCTTTAGAGCGACCTACAGGCTTGTGACCCCTGTAGGGGTGCAGGCATCCGGTGAGTGGGAATTTTGAAGGGGGAGCACTGAAGTCACCTGAAGAACCACTCTGAGCACAGCTTTACCACAAAATCTTCCTTTTCCCTTTGGGAATTTCTGAACGTGGACTGCCTTATTCTCATTAATACATACAATGGACTCCCTATAGTCTAAATGGTTCTGATTTATGCACTAGAAACCTTTATAACTTGTTGAAATAACTACATACGGAATATAATAATCCAGTACCACTACTATAAATCGCAGCACTGATACCCTACCCAGATAGCCTATGCTGGGGTCTAATAGTTAGCCTATACTATAGCCCTTTAGCATATGCAATTGGATTAGTAGGGTCTGCCCTGTGAGTACACCAGCCGACCAGCTTAGGGGCTTTTATGACACTTTAGGTCACGGCTGCATTTAATTCTTTTGTTTGGTATATTTATTTATTATTTGGTATATGAGCACATCATTTTTTCTTTATTTACTTAATCACAGCATATATTGTCACTTGATACGTTTATATCTAAGGGATGGAAATTGTTGTTATATGGTGAATCATTTATGGAATATCATAATAACACGTGTGGTCAGTGTAGTCAGATACTTTGGATGATAATGTATAAAATAAACAGTAAATGGATGAACTGGATTTTCTCATTACATCTAGGGAGATTGTAAACATGGACGCACATTACCTTCCACTGTTTGTAAACATTTTATCAATAAATGCTCTCTTTACCAATTAACCTAAGCATTGAAGAGTACATACTCCAACTGAGCACTACATTTGTCTGTTCCATATTGTGCAGTGGGGAAAAGGAGTGAATGCCATGGAGGCTTTTTACTAATAAGACTGGGGTAGACACACAAGTGTGGCTGTCAGTTGGTCTTTGTGTGCGTTACCCACCTGGGTACCAACCAGGCCATTTTTTGTAATACATCACTGCGTTACTTTGACATTTGGGTGGGCGTGCAACATTGTACCCAAATAAAATTGACGTCCTTTTTTTCCCACAAATAGAGCTTTCTTTTGGTAGTATTTGATCACCTCTGCATTTTTTATTTTTATGCGCTATATGCAAAAAACGGCCAAAAAAAATTTTTTTTTACTTTCTTCTATAAAACATACCCAATAAAAAAGTGTATTCTGCTTCATATTTTTGATAAAAAAATCCCAATAAGCATATATTGATTGTTTTGTGCAAAAGTTAAAGCGTCTACAAACTATGGGATATTTTTTTTTTTTTTTACTAGTAACGATCATCGACTTATATCGGCGATATTGCAGTGGACAAATCGGACACCTAACTGACACTTTTGAAACTTTTTGGGGACCAGTGACACCAATACAGTGATCAGTGCTAAAAAATATGAACTGTCACTGTACTAATGACACTGGCAGGGACATCGCGCCTGCCGGACCTGCTGATTGGCTTCCGCTGTGTCCAATCACATCGGGAGCAGGTCGCCGGTGGTGCGTGCGCTCCAGACCCGGATGTGTCAGATTGGATACTAGGTATGTGATCTGGCACAGAGCGGCCGCACTGCCTCAGTATATGTGCGTGGGGTGGTTGCTAAGTGGTTAAAGCAGAACTTCACTCTCTCAATCATTATTGACTAATTTTAATCCTTATACTGCTATCATTAGTTAACCACTTGCTAATGCTTACTGGGCACTTAAACCCCCCTCCAGCGCTGTCACACTTTGAATGACAATTGCGCGGTCATGCTGCATTGTACCCCAATGACATTTTTGTAATTTTTTCCCCCACAAATAGAGTTTTTTTGGTGGTATTTGATCACCTCTGGGTTTTTATTTTTTGTTAAAAAAATGAGAAAAGACCGAAAATTTGGAAAAAAAATACAAAACAATTTTAAATTTTGTTATAAAAATTTGCAAACAGGTAATTTTTCCCCTCCATTGATGTACACTAATGAGACTGCACTGATGGGCACTGACAGAGTGAACTGATTGGCACAGATAGGCTGCATTGATGGGCACTGATAAGGTGGCACTGGTGGGCACTGATGAGGTGGTACTGGGAGGTGGCCCTGGTGGGCACTGAGAGGTGGCACTGAGAGGTGGCACTGATGGGTGGCACCGATGGGCACTTATGGGTGGCACTGAAGGGCATTGATAGGTGGCACTGATAGGTGGCAGTGATGGGCACTGATGGGTGGCACTGATGGACAGTGATGGGCACTGGTAGGTGACACTGATAGGCAGCACTGCTAGGTAGCACTGATGTGGCATTGATTGGCACCATTTGTGGGCATTGATAGGTGGCACTCCTGGGCATTGATAGTTGGCACTGATTGGTGGCACTGATTTACACTGGTGAGCACTGATATGCACTGTGTGGGCACTGGCAGGTGGCACTGGCAGGCGGCACTGGTGGGCACAGATGGGGTGGCTGTGCCTCTTCCCCTTCGGGACCGATGCCCCTTACACAGAAGCCGATGATCAGCCGTTTACCGATTTTCTGTTTACATCACGTGATCAGCTGTCATTGGCTGACATCTGAGCATGTGGTAAGGGGCCAGGATCTGTTAATAGATAGGAACGAATATCATATTTGTTTTTTTTATAATTTTATTTTTGATTTCTTCAGTTAATTCCTGGTTTCCAGGCCTAGCGTTTTTGATTCATGGTGCTCAGATGCAGTGTACTTCTGCTTTAAGGACATCTGATAGAACACACTTGGCTGGTTGTGCCTGTCTGAAGCACTTTCTTTGTAGATATATATTCCTCGTTTCTGCTGGTCATGTTGTATTTCCCACTATGAAAATAAATGAAAAAATACTGCGCCGACTATAGTTGCTGAGCGGCTAACACAACAATTACACAAATTGTGAAGAGAATAAATAATAAATAGTGTAGCGCTAAAATTAATGTATCTGCTTCACATAAGCTACACAAAATATAAGTCTGAGTAATATGTGTGGCAGATATAATGCTGTGAACAACACACAATATATTATAATGTAGAGGGTGGATACACCAAAAGATTAGAAAATCCTGGCAATCCTAGAATTAAACCCAAATGGTGTGAAACAAATATGTGATTTACCACAACACAACAAAAAGTGATAAATAATGATAAGAAATAAAATAAAAATACAATCGAATTGGAGTGAAAACCAATATTGATAGTATGTGAATATAGTGCATCAACACCCGGGTCAATAGTAGACCAATCTTTCCCACTATTAGTATGTGAATATAGTGCATCAAAACACTATGGCTTTAGGCTTGGTTCACATATATGCAAATTGGATGTGTTTTTAACCACATCTGATTCGCATAACATGTGAATCGGACCTGCTTTTAATGGAGCCAATTCGCACATGTCCAGGACAGCCGCAGTCCATTTCTGAAAAGGGTCTTGTGCGATTTTGTGTCCGGTTTAGATGCAAATTCAAGTAAACATTTGCACCCGAACCAGTGAACAAAACCGCATTGGACTTACTGTAGGACTACAAACCGCAGCCGGACATGTGTGAACCCAGCTTGTGTAAAAGAAGGAGTGTGTCACTGTGCCAGTTTAGCTGTATGTTTTAACACCTACAAGTAGATACACTGCAATAGATGGCTGGTTTTGCTGTTAACAAAGTCAGTCTCTGGCTCTGCTGTGTGGAGGCAGTTATTTTTATTCACTAATTGGGCTTTTTATAGAAGAAAAAAATGAAATTACTACCCATAGTGACCAATCAGATTCCCTATTTTGTTGTCCCACGGTACAGGATATAAACTCGACAGCTTTTTTATAACTAGCCCCCAGATTCAGTTGCTTCTAATTAACTACTTGCTGACCAGGCTTTTTCTGGCACTTCTTGTTTACAAGTTTAAATCAGTATTTTTTGCTAGAAAATTACTTAGAACCCTCGAAACATTATAATTTTTTTTATCATTTTTTTCACACAGTATATGCGCAGCAGTTTTTCAAATGCAATTTTTTTATTTTTTTGGGGAAAAATTACATTTGAATGAATTTGAAAAAAAAAAAAAAACACAACATATACCCCAATGTTTTGTAAAATGTGAAGGATGATGTTACCCTGAGTAAATAGATACCTAACATGTCACGCCGTAAGATTGTGCACGCTCGTGGAATGGCGACAAACTACGGTACTTAAAAATCTCCATAAGCCATGTTTTAAACGCCTTTACAGATTTTCTGTTTACAGTTACAGAGGAGGTCTAGCTGTAGAATTATTGCTCTTGCTCTAATGTTCGTGATACCTCACATGTGTGGTGCGAACACCATTTACATATGCATGACTTACATAGGCATTAGCGTCTTCGCGCGGGCATGGAGGGCACCCTTTACATTTTATTTTCTTATTTATTTTACTTTCTATTTTTTATTCTTACACTGTCCCTTTAATTTTTTTTAATCACTTTTATTTCTATTACACAGGCGTTTCTCGGGCGAACCGGCGGGAAAACAGTAAGCCCAAAAAACATTGTCGAGTGGCAGGAGAAGATGACGTCCCCTCCTGCCACTTCAGAAAGTAGTTCAGCAGCTCATGATCTGCTCAGACCACTTTTATGATAAAGCCAACCGCCAGCTGCAAAAAACGATACTGGGATAATGGCTATTTTCAGCCATAATTCAGGTAAACCACCTGCAAACTGCAACGTATATATATATATATATATTAATATATATATGTATTGTGGTTGGCAAGTGCCTGCACGTGCTGTTAAATAGTTGGGCAAACAGTTTGAGCCAAGCAAAAGTTTGGCCCGAACATTGCCTGTTCACACGTTCGGCGAACAATTTTCGGGGCTGTTGGGTGTCCTACATATGTGGATGTTGCTGTGTTATGTACAAGTAGTAGTTTTGTTTTTTTACATTTTAGAGTGCCTTGGCTGAAAATGGTTGAGAAATACTGCTATGGACTATAGTTGTTGTAGTGTGTGCGTATGACTGCAACTAACATACACTGCTGCTTCCAAATAGAAGTGAGGGGGGGAAGGAGAGGTTCAAGGGCTCACCAAGGATGTTACAAGAAGGCAGAACACAGTAAGAAACGGTTTAGAAAAATACATTACAGGACCAATAAGTCGTGGATGTATATGGAATATTTTTAGAGAATATGAATATTGTTTCACTTTAAGCATTATATACAAAACGCAAGTCAAACTCAGGGCAAATCTTCTGTAAAGTCTCTAATTATCTTGCCTCAAATAACTTTTTTTCTTCATCCCTTCTACTCACTCAAGAGAAAAGCTCATTGACTTCAGATAAGAGGTTCACTGCAGCTGACTTTTTATAAGTAGTCCCCTTGCCAGGAACTAATAAATGGAAAATGCTTATTGTCCATCTGTGCTCCAAATTTTCCACACAAGCTAAAAGAATTGGAATAAAACAAGACAATTGTTATCTGGTTGTACGTTAAGCATGACCTGCTTTTTACAGCTGCCTATATGGCTTGTATTACTGTAATCGGTTTGGATGTTTAATGTTTTCTAGTGCTAATTTAATTAATGCAGTTTTATCTTCACAATTTAAGACCTTGTTATTATGTTATGCTTTCAATTACTATGATTACATATGATGTAATCACTCTTTAGGTAAATGTTCCAGTTGCAACCACGTTAGCTTTGTAGACTGGCTAGAGCCATTTCTCACTAATAAGAAAAATTTGTATTTGTAGTCCTAGAAGAAAAAAGCACCACAATGAACACTACTGTCCACCACATAGAACCATTATCCTCACAGTATAGTAATTACAGTATACAGTTACAATCAGTTAACCCATGCACAATGGTAAAAATCACAAACTAAAGTAAAGTGACCTGCGTGAAACATCCAATCATCTGCAGGAGAAGAAAAAGAAATTAAACCTTTTCACATGTTTGGCACATGGCCGTGGGATTGCACATCCCATTAACATCCATCATACCATGGTGACATACCCAATTAAATGATATAGAATATCTTCGTGCTCAGCTATACATTGTGAAACACTAGGATTAAAGAAAAGCAACAGCACTCAAAGTAGACCAACCTTCTATATAAATAATATTCACCAAAATATGTTGCGCTAAACCATCAAAAACATATTTATATGATTCTTCATCTGAAAAAAATCCTGAAAACAATGTTCTGTGATTAATTATTAAAAAATCCATAAAGTAGAGTGTCAATATCTAATATCTGTGACAGAACGTGAGTAAATCAATAGTTTATGCAATAAATAATCCATGTCACAAAACGCGACAAAAATCTACATGTGCATTACTCCAAACACCACCAGAGGCAAAAGGGTGGGTTCTCACCTTGTAGCACAGACAGGTCAGTTAGCACCTTTTCCCTTTTTAAAAGCTGGGATCAGCTAAACATCACTGGCACGTCACAAAGCTCTCCAGCGACAGGTCCACTCTGCAATTATGCATTTGGCCATAAAAGGATACAAAAGAGTGGATAGAAATAGTGCTCTCTCTGTATGTTACAAATTGTATTTTTTTGTTGTCTGTTTTTGTCTCAAAGTTGTGTACAAAGTCAATAAAATTCATGGATACTCGAAACTGAGAACAAAGAAGAAATTTACTGTCCAAACAAGAAACAACCAGTTTATTACTAGTTGTACACCAAGTCTGTGGTACAGCTGTCCTTGCGTTGTTTGAGAAAAAGATTGATTGCTAGGCCCTAGGGTGGCAATCAGGGCACCCAAAATAAAGCATGTGCCACATCCTACTAATAGATTTGGATAGTGAAAAAAGGAAATGGACTTTATAGGCACACATACAAAATTATTACAAAATGTATTAATAGTTCACAGATCATAAATACAATTACATAACAACAATTGTGAATATTCCAATACAAAACACAGAAAAAAAGAGGAAAAGAGGACCCAATGATGGACCCCAGAAGGGGGAAATGCCACTTTTTTGTACTTCCTGTGGAGTATTGATGACTAAATTAGAAGAACTTCCACTAGAGTGTGGCATACAACGATGGGGGTTCACTGGTCCAAATGGTTTAAAAGACACTTAGTGCTCAACTTGTTTTGCAATTTTGAAATATCGCTTCCTCAGGACCGTCTGTTCAATTAGAAAAGACATTGTTTAGACAGTTATAGACTAAACTAAATATAATTACGATATGAAGAAAAACAGAAACATAACGTCATTATATATGCATTTCGCATGAACTCACCACACTTGGTGCTTAGTATGTTTTGAAGTCTGTCCCGCCGACAGAGTGCCGCTGTTACCCAGGCGGGACAGACTTGAAAACATAGTAAGCACCAAGTGTGGTGAGTTCACACGAAATGCATATATAATGATGTTATGTTTCTGTTTTTCTGCACCCAGAAGTTTTTACCTTTGCGCATAGAATGTATTTCGGAGCCCCTGAAATGTCAAGATAGCACAAAACCCCCCACAAATGACCCCTTTTTTGGAAATTAGACACCCCAATGTAATTGACAAGAGGCATGGTGAGTATTTTGCAGATCTTGCTTTTTGTCACAAAGTTTTGAAAATTGAAAAAAGAAAAGAAAAAAAAAAATTTCCTTTTCTTTCTTTGTTTTCCAAAAGATTGTTGCAACAAATGAGAACTGAAAAATACTCACCATACCTCTTAGCAAATACCTTGGGGTGTCTACTTTCTGAAAAGTGGTCATTTGGGGGGGGGGGGGGGTTTGTGCTATCTTGGCATTTCCAGTTCTCCAAAACTGTGAGGTAGTGAGGAAGTGAAGTGAGGGTCCTGTACACGAATAGGCTTCCAAAAAGTCTCACACATGTGGTATCCCCATACTCAGATGAAGCAGCAGAATACACTTTGAGGTGTAATTCCACGTATACCTTTGGCATGTGTGAGCAATATATCATTTAAGTGAAAACTTTGGGTAAAAAAATAAAAATAAAAAAATGTGGTAATTTCCCAGAAACTTGTGGCAAAACTTAAAATATTCCATGGACTGAGCATGCCTTTCAGCAAATAGCTTGGGGTGTCTACTTTCCAAAAAGGGGTCAGTTGGGGGGGGGGGGGGGGGGGTTGAACTGTCCTGGCATTTTATGCCCAACATTAGAAGCTTATGCCACACATCACCCACTCTTCTAACCACTTGAAGACCAAGCCTTTTCTGACACTTTTGTTTACATGAAAATAATATTTTCTTTTGCTAAAAAAATTACTTTGAACCCCCAACATATTTTTTTAAAGCAGAGGCCCTACAGATTAAAATGGTGGGTGTCGCAATTTTCCCAAACGCAATTTTTTGGGAAAAAAAACACTTTGAATTTTAATGCACAAGAACACACTATATTGCCCAAATTCTTGGTAAAATATAAAAGATAATCTTATGCAGAGTAAATAGATGCTTTAAAATTGTGCATGCCCATGCAGCGGCGACAAACTACATACATTTTTAAAAGCCTTTACAGGTTAACACTTTAGATTTACAGAGGAGGTCTACTGCTAGAATTACTGCCCTCGATCTGACGTCCCCGGTGATACCTCACATGCATGGTGCAATTGCTGTTTACATAGGACACGAGACGGATGCTTGCGTTTGCTTTTTGCGCGTGAGCACTGGGGGGCAGGGGTGATTTTATTTATTTAGTTTTTTTTATTATTTATTTTGCTTTTTTATTTTATTTTTTCACTCATTTTTTTTTTCTTTTTATCCCTTTTACTGTTATCACAGGGAATGTATATACAGTGGGTCCTGCCGATATTGTGTCAATCTCGCCGCTGTTAGCCCCGTCGCGGGAGCCAGCGCAGAGCTATGTCGCTCCTCCCGCTCGCCACCCAATACATTCCTATGGATGTGCGCCATCTCGTGGGGGGCGAGCGCGAGAAGCACAGCTTGCAGCTGTGATTTCCAGCACAATCCCATTGCACTGGAAACACAATATCGGAGGCACCTACTGTATCCCCTATGATAGCAATAGGTAGTGACAGGGATCTAGTAGACTCTAGATCTCTCCTGTGCCCTTAAAGCATCTGACCACATCAAGATCAGTGTGAGAAGATGCTTTTCCAATTTAAAAATGGTGCTGTTTATATTGAAACCAAAGTGATGAAATGCTCATAGCTTCCGGTTTCTTAGGCCATATAGATGATTGGAGCCATTCTGGTCTCCTATCAGCTCTATGGTCAGCTGGCAGAACCACTGGCTGCATTCTCAGGTCATCCAGTGGGACAGGAGAGCCCTAGAAAACCATGGAAGGCCGTGGGAGAGGGGGGGGGGCTAGGATTTCTTTCATATGAAAGCCGACAGCTGGTTGAAAAAAACGATACCAAGTTGATGCCTAAACCTGCAAGCATCATTCTGGTATAACCACTCAAAGTCTAGCAACATACCAGTAGGATGCTGGTCCTTGTTGGGCATATATTATAATGTTCTTTTTTTTTCATGCAGCCTGTGGGCTGAATGAAAAAAGAGAACAGATTTCTCCATTCACATCGATCGATGTGGATGAAGAAATCTCTGCCAGAAAAAGTGTGTGGTATGCCCACCATTGGAATACCACTCTGCATCCACCCAGTTCTAATGATGGGCATACATGCAATGTTGTCTTTTTTCATTCAGCCCATGGGCTAAACGAAAAAAAAAGAACCTAACAGATTCCTCCATTCACATTGGTCGATGTGGATGAAGAAATCTCCGCCAAGAAAAGTAAAAAAAAATATGCTGAAGCATAGGGACGATCCGCCCTTTGTCCACCCCAGCCCCTATGCTTCGGCATATACAGTATATGCTTTTTTCTTTTAACTGCAGTGGTGAAATCACCTACTACAGCGCTGAAGTCACTGATTTACATATTGTGATGTTGCTGTCAAAATAAAGAAATCAGTGCTGCAGCTGAATGGTGTACCTGCAAAGCAAACAATGGTTAACAATAAAACACAATAACAGTACAGTAAAACAGTAGAATGGCATAGCTACAAAGCAAACAATGTTTAACAATAAAACACAGTAACAATAAAACATTACAGTATAGCAGTTTATTATAAAATACAGTAAAAGAGTAAGAATAACACAACAACTATGTTTGGCTTTTTAATTTTGTTATTTTTTTTTCATGTTTTTGTTTTTAGTTTTTTTTACACTTTTATTGTAACTATAAAAAACTTTAAATGTTCCAGGCTAGGGTTTCTCAAAATGTGATAGCCATCTAACATCTTTTCAGACCCTGTTTGAATATATGCCCTAGACTGTGCCCTGCTGTACCCTATACTAATAATCCACTAGTGTGTGATAGTGATGGAAACAGTCCCCGATGCAGAGACTGGAGGGACAAAAATAACGGGTGTCAAGCCTAAATCTGCGCTTGCTACAGACACTGCATCTTT
Organism: Lithobates sylvaticus; assembly: GCA_028564925.1. NCBI lineage: Eukaryota > Metazoa > Chordata > Amphibia > Anura > Ranidae > Lithobates > Lithobates sylvaticus. The sequence goes on from CM053026.1 coordinate 553,505,389, forward strand.
TTTTGGGTGCTCTTTGGGTAGGAATACCAGGGAGGACATCCAGAAAATGCCCCTCATGCAGCCAGCTCCCTGCATCTGGATTGGGAAATTGGGTCACAGCTCCTTCTGGATACAAAAGGGCTGTGATGATCTCTTCCTGGAATTTTAGGAAGGATCAACTTCTTCACTCTGTATAGTACATAAGCATTGAACAGAGTCAATTGGAATAAATATACAGACATATTTTTTATACCAGCGTCTGGTCTTACGGGCAACTAAGTATGGCCCCATCATCTGGTCGTTGAAGTCCACCCCTCCCATTTTAAGGTTGTAGTCGTGGACACAGAGGGGCTTCTCAACAACACCAGTCACCATTGTAGTTTGGACTGCTGTGTCTGCGTGAATGGAAGACAGAACAAAAACATTACGTTTGTCCTTCCACCTCACTGCAAGCAATTCATTACACCTCAAGCAGGTTCGCTCCCCCTGTCTAAGTGTGGCATTTACAAGCCGTTTGGGGACACCCCGGCAAGTAGATTGCACAGTGCCACATGCACCAATTCCAAATTGAAAGAGGTGTCTAAAAAGTGTCATGCTCATGTAATAATTGTCCACGTACAAGTGGTACCCCTTTCCCGAATAAGGGTGACTCTAAATCCCAAACAATGTTGCCAGTGCTCTCTATGTAGTCTGGGCAGTTGGGGGGCTCCACACGACTGTCTTTTCCCTTGTAAACCATAAAACTATATGTATAGCCTATATATGGAGAAAAACACTAATTGGACACTTTCCAGCAACAGATGAATATCTCCAAATCCCTGATGATGAATAAAAGAAGAAAGGAATGAGGGAGACACAGCTTCCTCTTAGTGGGTGGGATTTTTAATGGGGATATTCATATATGTTATCAAGGTAACCACACAATAATAAAAATAATTTAAGAAAATATTAAATTTATTATCACACTAAAGTATAAAAATCACATAGTCATTGTAATTTGACAGACAGTGATACTTGATATGGGAAACAGTAAGATGCTTGTATATGCAGGGGATCTGACATGTTTTGCAGATTTCTGCTTCTTCAAAAGGCGCCGCATACATCAATTGTTTCATCTGAATTGCATAAAACACATCATTACACATCATTAATACCATATTTACAAAATTATAAATAGTGGTCATAGCACTTGTTCATCGTCTTATATAAAAAATAGAGATGGCGGCATTATGAATAGATTTCTAAATAAATCGTCATATTTAAATTTTTAGATTATTGGTTGTACCCAATCCCCTGGCATAATACCCGATCCGATACTCCCACTATCTAGCCCTGGTGGTTCTGACCTCTACCAGGATTTGGCTGTAGCTGGCTGATCTGTTTTGACCGGGTCCTTTGCATAATACCACGCTGGGACTGTCCGTGTGAGCGTTTTGATATTTTAGCTTGGGTAAGCTCATATATGCAATATCTAAATTACCACTATTTATAATTTTCAAAACAATTAATGTATGCAGTGCCTTTGAAGAAGCAGAAATCTGTGAAACATGTCAGCTCCCCTGCATATCCAAGCATCTTATTGTTTCCCATATCAAGTATCACTGTCTGTCAAATTACAATGACTATGTGATTTTTATACTTTAATGTGATAATAAAAATAATTTAAGAAAATATTACATTTATTATTGTGTGGTTACCTTGATAACAGATATAAATATCTCCATTAAAAATCCCACCCACTAAGAGGAAGCTGTGTCTCCCTCATTCCTTTCTTCTTTTATATGTATAGCCTGTTGCCCTTTCACAGAGCTTATACATTTTGACCCCATATCTGGCACGCTTGCTGGGGAGAAACTGTTTGAAAACAAGGTGGCCAGAAAACTTAATCAGGCACTTCTAATCTTGTTTAGGTTGCAAATTTTTGGTTGAAGTGGTTTACAAGGGGCCGAATTTTGTGGAGTCGATCATATCCAGGATCACCCCGAGGACGACAGAGTTCATTGTTGTTGAAGTGCATGAACCTCAATATTTGCTCGTATCTAGCCCTGGCCATGGCAGCAGAGAACAGAGGCATATGATGAATTGGGTCAGTGGACCAGTATGACCGCAACTCATTCTTTTTAGTAATGTTCATGTTGAGGGATAGGCCCAGAAAGGTCTTAAATTCCTGAACTGTGATAGGTTTCCATGCAAATTGTCTGGCAAGTGTTAAATTTAGGTTTGCAATGATAAATTGATTAGCATATAAATTGCTGTGGTCCAGAATAGAGCTGTACAGATCTTTCGAAAAACAGCTAAAAAAAACAAGGGGCGTTAAATCTGCTATTTCTACCTGAATTCCAGGTTGGCCAGTGAGAGGGAGAATTCTTGGTGGCCGTGGGACACTACTTGTGCTAGCCCCCGCTCCAGCTTGAACTGCACTTATTGGACTTGCCACATCACCAAGTGTTACTGCAATGATGGTTTGTCTATGACCAGGATGTACTAAGCCACTGGTGCTCACCAGTTCACCAGAAGGTAGAGCAGCACTAGTACTGTCACTCTGCTGCATATGAGAATCATGCGATTGTAGCACCTCAGCAACAGAGGAACGGGGTCGGGTATGCCTGACCTTAGCAAGGACCTCTACTCCATCATCAGAGCTATCTCTCAGGGTGCCGCTTCTCTCTACGGGTATGAATACTGAGCCTGATTCTGACAGCATGCACGTGGGAGCCGCTAGTCACAACATGACCCCTATTAGAAACGGCACGATGTGCCCTTTCTAAAGTGGACATTACCGCATGCGCCGTAGTCATCGGCGCTTGGCTTTTTAGTAAATATCTCCTAAACAATGGAGGTTTAGGAGATATTTCAAGCACATACAGGTAAACCTTAATATAGGCTTACCTGTAGGTAAAAGTGGTTGTACAGGGTGTACAACCACTTTAAAACAAAATAACGGTAATGTCCACATGGACAATATTGGAAAGGAAAAATACATACCTGTATAAAAAAACTACAAAATATTCAAATACTTGTCAAATTATGTATGTACAGAACATAATACTATCTAAAAGGACTCAATGGTGATGACAAATATAGTATCCAGTATATGTATTATTATGATACTTAAAAAAGGGAATTGTTATATTTTTATAGTATGACAATTCAGAAGCAAAATGGAAAATTATGATATTAGATTTATCCAGATATCCTTTGAGGAGGAAGAATTAATAACTCAACACTGATCTCTGGATAAAATCACACAATTCTAAGAAATGCCACATAATTAAAATAAAGATACAGCGGTATTAAACCCAAAACTAAAATGTATTTAATTTCAGCTTACCATTACCAATCATTCAATGTGGTGGCAGCATCAGTTTTCTTTTCTTTTTCTTTTTCTTTGCTTTTTCCCTTTGTCTTCATCCGGTGATCTGGCCAGTAATACATCTCCTTTATTAGTGATACACAATTCACTAGTTTTAAACGTACTAGTAGATTTAGGATCACTAACAAATTGAAGCCAAACTTTAGCTCACACTTTATAATCAGTTACAATAAACTTTTTTTTTTCCTTTTGGGATAAAGGTTATGCATATATAAATCAAATCTGATCCTTTTATTCACCCCTGCCAGTGTTAAGATGTTTGTCTTATCCATGTAAACTGATACATTCTGCTGGAGAGCTGAAAAGGATGTGCATTTGAAAAACAAAAGACTTACAGGCTGATTCGTCAGATGAGAATAGAAGAAAGGAAGCCTAAAAAAAGGAAACTAATACAGCCATCACATTTAAGAATTGGTAAGCTACAATAAAACAAATGTTTGCTTTTGGGTTCAATACTGCTTTAAAAATGAAGATCCCAAATAATAGTAAACATACCTCAGATTGCACCTATACATCCTATTATAAGAATACCGTGTAGATTTAACCCAAGGATAAAAATATTATATCCCATATAAGAGTGAATTGAAAAAAAGACCTTCCAGAAGACCTCAATAGGAATTCCTAGTCTTAGAGCACCATCTGGTGGGTTGGTACAGTCAATGCTTAAGCAAATTTTCGCATTATGTATAAGAAGTGCCTCCCAACCAGACATAAGTAAATATTCTAAGCTACAACCTCTAGGCTAGTCCTTAGATAAGGGAATTTAGGCAATGAAATAGGAAAGTTCAGAGAGTAAAGGGATCATCATTAGGGTTGAGCGAACCCGAACTATAAAGTTCGGGTCCGTACCGGACTTTTGGGTGTACGGGTCCCGAACCCGAACTATTGACTGTATGTTCGAGTTCGGGTCAGGTGTTCGGCGATGTATTGGTGCCTTTTACAAGCTGCAGGGCAGCCAATCCACGCTAGTTTCACTAGTGTGCCCTTAAAAGCCATCACAGCCACGCCTACTAATGGCATGGCTGTGATTGGCCAGTGCATTATGTGACCCAGCCTCTATATAAGGTACAGGCACACAGCACAACACCTCACTATGCTATAGACAGGTTCCTGTGCTGCTAAGAGAGGATTTCATTAGGAGTTAGTCTGATACAGTCAGTCCACATTCCTTAAATTTTCTTTAAATTAGTTATATCAGTGAGCGATCTACATAGCTAGAGTAGAGACTAGAGAGTGTCTTTATTAAGGAAAAGAAAGAGGCAGAGTGAATTATTCATATTATTCAATAGTGCCATGAGGCCAGTGCCAGACAAAATATAACTTTTACCTGCAAGCTCAGTGCAGCATCACTGCACTGCATATTTTACTAAGAGATACACCATACTCTGAGTGTATTCTGCTATTGCAAAAACATTGCCAAAAAAAATTATTTTGCTGTGATTTGTGCATGTTTTTTTTTTCCAATAGCATTTTCTGCATGTTCATACACGCTTTAGACACTGTGCGTGTGTTCTGCTGTTGCCAAAAAATAAAATATTTCAGTGCTTTGTGCATGTGTGCAGGCGTGTGACATACAATCGATCGATATTTTTTCTATTGTGCTATCCCCAAAAAAAAATTGTAGTGACATTTTTTTTCCCCAATAGCATTTTCTGCAGTTTAGCAGTTTTTGAGATACACGCTTTACATACTGTGGGTGTATTCTGCTATTGCAAAAACACCCATTTAGGGCGAGATCATAAATTTTGAAAACATGAGGAGATCATCAAAAAGGGGACGTGGCCCCGGTCGTGGTGCTGCTGGTGGAGCTCCTGTTGCAGGGAGAGGACGTGGTCGATCTGTGCCAGCTACACTCACTAGTGAAACACCTTCCTCAGGTGCGAGTAGGCGACAGAGCCTGCAGCGGTATTTCGGCACGCCTAATGAGGCTGTACGAATGTTGAGGCCAGGACAAGTACAGGCGATAGTAGATTGGGTTGCTGACAGTGCCTCCGGTTCCTTCACATTGTCTCCCACCCAGTCTCCTGATGAAAGTTCAGAGTTGGCACCTGCAGTCGATGTCCATCAGTCTTTCACCTCACCCCCTTGCAAATCAGCCAAGCAGTCTGAGCCCCAAATTATGCAGCAGTCTCTTCTGCTTTTTGATGACTCTGTTAGCAGGGTTTCCCAGGGCCATCCACCTAGCCCTGCCCCTGAAGTGGAAGAGATGTGTAATCAGAGCCTGAAGCGAGGCATAAACGTTCTCAACCTGAGCACAACCTGCATGACCAGGCATCTAAGTGCAAAGCACGAGATGCAGTGGAGTAGACTCCTCAAAAACCAAGAAAGGTCTCTGGCTCCTCCTGCTTCCTCTTCTGCTGCAGTCTCGGCCTCTTCATCCACCTCTGTAGTGACAGTGGCACCTGCCAACCCGCAAACAGAGGATCTGCCAGCAACACTACCATCTGGGTTACCAACCATCTCCACAATGTCCCATGGAAGCGTTCAGCTCTCTATTTCCCAAACACTGGAGCGGAAGAGGAAGTACCCCCCTAGCCACCCACGATCCCTGGCCCTGAATGCCAGCATTTCAAAATTCCTCTCCTATGAAATGCTGTCATTCCGTCTGGTGGAGACGCAGAGTTTTAAAAGGCTGATGTCATTGGCTGTCCCACAGTACGTCGTGCCCAGCCGCCACTACTTTTCCAGACAAGCTAGCCCTTCCCTGCACAACCAAGTGGGGGACAAAATCAGGTGTGCACTCCGCAACGCACACTGGGTAAATGTAGTGGCGGCTGGGCCTGTGGCGGATAGCAGTTTGGCGCATGTCCTTCCACCACCGAGGATTGCAGGGCACTTCAGTTTGCCTCCTGTTGCTAACTCCTCCTACTCCGCCTCCTCATCCTCTACCGCCTCCTCATCCGGTCAGCGTAACACCTTCACCACCAACTTCAGCACAGCCAGGGCTAAACGACAGCAGGCAGTTTTAAAACTTTCCTGTTTGTGGGAAAAACGCCACACCGCGCAGGAGTTGTGGAGGGACATGGAACAACAGACCGATGAGTGGTTGGTGGCAGTGAGCCTCAAGCCCGGCCTGGTGGTGTGCGATAATGGGCGAAATCTCGTAGCAGCTCTGGGCCTTGCCGGTTTGACGCACATCCCTTGCCTGGCGCATGTGCTGAACTTGGGGGTCCAGAGGTTCCTTAAGAATTACCCCGATATGCCAGAGCTGCTGCAGAAAGTGCGGCCGTCTGTGCGCACTTTTGGCGTTCTCACCCTGCTGCTGCTCGCCTGTCAGCGCTGCAGCGTAATTTCGGCCTTCCCGCTCACCGTCTCATATGTGACGTGCCCACAAGGTGGAACTCCACCTTGCACATGCTTGCCAGACTGTGTGAGCAGCAGCAGGCGATAGTGGAGTTTCAGCTGCAGCATGCACACGTGAGTCGCTCTGCGGAACAGCACCACTTCACCACCACTAACTGGGCCTCCATGTGAGACCTGTGTGCCTTGTTGCGCTGTTTCGAGTACTCCACCAACATGGCCAGTGCCGATGACGCCGTTCTCAGCGTTACTATCCCAGTTCTATGACTCCTTGAAAAAATGCTTCAGGCGATGATGGAAGAGGATGTGGCACAGGAGGAGGAGGAGGAGGGTTCATTTCCAAGGCTTTCAGGGCAGTCATTTACAAGTGGCTACGAGGGTGGGTTCCTGCACCAACAAGCACAATTGTCCGGCAGCAAGGGCACAGTTCTGGAGGATGACGAGGTGGAGGATGAGGAGGAGATGGAGGAGGAGGAACCATGTTCACAGCAGGGTGGCACCCAGACCAGCTCATGTCCATCACTGGTGCGTGGCTGGGGGGATACAGAGGACATAGACGATACACCTCCCACAGAGGACAGCTTTTCGTTGCCTCTGGGCAGCCTGGCACACATGAGCGATTACATGCTGCAGTGTCTCCGCAACGACCGCCGAGTTTCCCACATTTTAACTGGTGCTGATTATTGGGTGGCCACCCTGCTGGATCCCCGTTACAAGGACAACATGCCGTCCTTATTTACCTCACTGGAGCGTGATTGTAAGATGCGCGAGTACAAGCGCACGCTGGTAGACGCGCTGCTGGTGGCATTCCCACTTGGCAGCGGGGTACGGTGGAAGCACAAGGCGAAGGCAGAGGAGGAGAAAGAGGTCGCCAACGCAGCCGGGGCACCGCCAGCACCTCGGAAGGCAGGGTTAGCATGGCCGAAATGTGGAAAAGCTTTGTCAGCACGCCACAACAACCAGCACCACCAGCGGAGATGGAACGTCTTAGCAGGAGGCAGCATTTCACCAACATGGTGGAGCAGTATGTGTGCACACGCCTACACGTACTGAATGACGGGTCTGCCCCCTTCAACTTCTGGGTCTCCAAATTGGGCACATGGCCTGAGCTTGCCCTTTACGCCTTGGAGGTGCTGGCCTGCCCTGCAGCCAGTGTATTATCTGAACGTGTATTTAGCACGACAGGGGGCGTTATCACAGACAAACGCAACCGCCTGTCCAGAGCCAATGTGGACAAGCTCACGTTCATTGAAATGAACCAGGCATGGATCCCACAGGACTTGTCCGTACCTTGTGCAGAATAGACACGTATACCGGTGTTCTGACAAAAACTGTCTGGCCATCGGATAGTGTCCGGCCACTTACTGCGCAGGCGCAGTGCTTGCGCAGTACGGAGGACAAGGAGATTCACAAAATCTCTAAAGATGAAAGTCGCCTGCGCAGTGAGTGCAGGTTCAAGCCCCACCATCCAAGTGGACATACGGTAGCACATAGTAACAGGGCCCCTCACGGGCTCGCTTGGCTAGGCTTCAACCTCGGATGATGTGGCTTGAACCTGGAGTCACCGCGCATCGTCTTCGGAGAGTTTCGAAATCCCCTTGTCCTACGTACTGAGCAAGCGCAGTACAGGGCGGACACTATGCGACGGGGGACAGAATTCGACACATCATTCACCACTAGCCTTACCCAGCCATTGTTGTATTTTTGAACCAGTGTTGGCTACCTCGTCCTCCTCCACCGCCGCTTCCACCTACACCGCCACATCCACCGCCACCTCAACCTCCTACTCCATATGGACCATTGTCCTCCTAGGTCAAGAGTATAATTTTTTCATTTTTTTAATTTCCAAGTATTTTATTTTCCTATTATTTATCCATTAAATTTAATAATTTTTTCCAGAAAGTGCGTATTCTGGGGTATTCCCACCATATGTGTGGCATCGTGCCGTTGAGTTTCTGAGGTTCTTAATGACTTCCTGTACCTCTTCTGCTGAGAAGGGGGCCTCCAGCATTTTATTTTTTATTTTTTTATGTTATTTTAAGTTATTTCCCTATCCACAGTTGTTTGCAGAGCACTTGCCATGCTCTTAACAACATTTTGTTGCCATTTGCAGCCCTCTAGCCCTTTCCATCACTTTTTTACAGCCAGTTTAGTCTTGAAAAGTTTGGGTTCCCATTGACTTCAATGGGGTTCGGAAGTTCGGGGTCAAGTTCGGTCCCGAACCCAGACTTTTTTCCAAAGTTCGGCCGAACCTGCCAAACCCGAACATCCAGGTGTCCGCTCAACTCTAATCATCATCTTTGCACCCTCTTCCAAGAAAGAAGAACCTTCACAGAAGATCATTCTTCAAACACATTTTCTTCCAAAGACAAAGAATTACGCTCTCTCAATCAGGCGATCCATCGTCTGATCGACGGGTCATCATTTTAATGGCCTTGTGTATCCCCAGGTGTAGTTCCATAGGCGATTACAATTATTGTTGTGATAAGTTATGCTTTACTAACTACCCTGAAATAATTTCCACCCACTTCTGAATTTACCTAACGGTTTATTTTATTATTTGTGTTATAGACTTTTGACATTATATCCTATTCACTGGTAGCATCTCCACTTATCAGTCTTAATAATTAAGGAAAGCTCTATTAGCGTAGTAGAAATTGACTCAACTCCTTTCATTCTGCTGCAAAAGAATCTTAGGGGGAAGTTCTGATTGAGCGGACCTTGTTTTCTGCTAGTATAGTCCAATTGTTTGTATTCCGAAACAGTGACGATGTTACAATCTGAACGAAAATGTAATTCTCTAAGTCATCCTAAGTTCTGATTCCTAAATATTTAATTTTCCTCAAAATTGTTATAGTGATAAGTGATATTAATCTATATGTGTCAATGTTCTGCGACAAATCTGACTGATATAAGTGATTGTTAGTGGCTTGACTGGTAAATAAAAAAAATGTTTTATCGTTCTGTATTCCATACATTCATACAATTTTATTGTGACAAAAAATCTCTACACAGAGAAAACAGATTCAGGAAATTAAACGTCAGTGTGGTTATATTTATTCATTTGTTTTATGATGGAAGGCTGGAGGCACTTTAAATTAATTAATTTTTCGATACCACTAACTTGATTAATCATGTGCACTTCCTGACAACATGGCAAATCTTTATTTTCATTAGGACAATGTGCATGCCAGTGCATATACATGCATTTTGATGTGTGCTGGACAAAAAATAGCAGTAGGTTGAAAGCATTGGAACTGACCGCAGTGGTGAACTAGGGCAACAGCCCTTTCACCAACCAAATAACAGTTTACCAACAACTGCCCACCCACACAGTTGGCAACATTACCCCATAAAGACTGACTGCAACAAGGTAAAAATAGAGCAACCAAAAGGTAGGCTAAAAACAATTCAGAGGTGAGTCCGAAATAGAGCAAATGGGCAGTGGAGCAGATCAGCAGATGCAAAAGGAATCCTGAGTCCAGATGACAGACCTGAGATAACTGCTGACACTCTTTAGTGACAGGGGTGAATATACAGGTGAAAATTTGTCACCAATCCAGTGCTCAGCTGACCGAATTTTTGTCCAACAACTGAGGTTTATCTTCCTAGCAACAGCCGGATGTTTGTAATCTGAAACACAAAACAGAAAAAAACAGCAAAGCAGCCCAAGAGAGACATGGAATTACCAACTATCATAGCCCTCTATTAAAATATAGATAATTTTAAAGCAAATTGGTAGTTACAACCCCATGCGGCCACTTCTCTATTTTTCTTTTGTGGCCCTAACATTAATGCTGAACCCTGGGCTCAAACCTTCATGTAAAAATATATTTCTCAATAGCCATGGCGAATATAAATATACATTGTGTCCACTTTGCAAACCCAGCTGTTAGTATACAAAATAGCAAAGACATCATTCCAATCCTGCACAAAGCCTGTGCAAAGAGCAACACTGTGGGAGGGACTCAGCATGCCCCATCCCTAAAGGCTACCTAAAGATAATGACAGGAGGGACAGATAGAAGACCTGTCACCCTGCACAAGTAGAGAAAGCAGTGACTGGTATATGCACAGATCTGGAAAAAATACACAGAACACACCAAGATTCTAGTAAGAATACATTTTTGAAAATATTTGGTTATCCTGGAGTCCAGTTTTAACATTTATCTCACTTCACACTTTAGTAAAGCAGGTCCTGTGTATGGGCAGCAGTAAAGCTAACTAGTCACAAAATACTCAGGCTGACATTTCTGGCCTCCTTCTGAGAATACCTTCTGGTTGCTTGCTTATTATACCAACACTACCAACAATGTTCTGATGCTATGGCCATTCAAAATGGCCTGCACGAGATTCAAAAAACTCTACCGCTTGTTTCAGTAACTTTACCAAAACCTGCAGCAGATTCAGGTATTTCTTAATAGCCCCACATTTACAGTTCATTTTAGCCAATGCAGAATCCTTTAGGAACACAAATGAGATGAATGTGAATATGGACTGTGCTATAGAAAATAGATAAATATTTATTCAATAAGTCACATACACACCATAAATAGTTTGCTTAATAGACAGACACCGACACTACAATTTTGCATAAAAATTCCAAAATTGTCTAACAATAGATTACATATATATATATATATATATATATATATATATATATATATATACACACACACACAGGTATATATCTATGTATACAATACAATGTATTAATTTCAATATTTAAATTCTCCCATAGACAAAATAACCAATGATAACGAATTATCAGACAATAGTATGCGTTTTACAGAATTCAACTGTTATTCCCCTGTAGAAGGAGAAAGCATCAAACTATGTAAAATGGTATGCCACTACGGCTTAAGAACAGAAAATAATAATAATAAAAAAAAAGAAGGCTATGTTATGATGTGTGTCCGATCTATCTATCAAATATATGACATATTTATATGTCATATATTCAGTTGCGAACAATGCATTCAAAAATCCTGGCCAGAGGGTGTAATCTTCCTTTTTATTGGTGGACAGGATAATCATTAACTATATGTATATTTAGGCATTACCACCCTTGACCACCAAGTGGTACCCCATGACAAGAATTGTTTATCCTGAGTTTATTTGGGAAATCGTCTGTAATATCTTATTTGTGTCGCAGCTACGTTTTGCAGTACTGTATATGGTAAATAAATAGTTTTTATAAGGATTCAGCTATGTTAATTGACATGAAAACTTAAAATGCCTATGAGAGTTTGGCATCTTTCTAATTTGTGGCAGCAGCTTTTAGATGGAAAACTTTTTCTACACAGAGGTGTCATTTCAGATATAGCAATTGAAATTCATAAAATAATTAGAATGATTTAAACTATTATTTGAATATAGTTACGTCACAACACACAATTGATTAACAATATTGATTACCATTAGATAAACACATGATGGTTATAAAAACCTTTTTCCCATTACTGGGTTATTTTGTAAGTATAAAGATTTTATGTATCCAATTAATATAGATATATTGCAACATTGTGTTACCCTCTGAAGTCCTATATTTATATACAGTATATGTCAATGATAATATAGTATTTTGTCTGCTAAAAGAGATCATAATCCATTGGCTTGTAAGTAGGCACAGAAAGATATATATATGAACGCAGTGTCATGAAAGTTTTGACGTTTATGACTTACATTATAAAGCTTATGAACTGACATACTGTATATAACTATTTCAGTGACTGCAGCATGAAGGAAAGGGGAAAGTGGGTTTGGTGGGACTTTAAATGAGGCAAATATTCTCATGTGCCTCCATCCCTGAATCAGTTGATCGAACAAGAAGTTTGGGACTTTGAGTGAGGTAAAAGCGTTTAACAAAAATGGCCTGTGCGAGAATTAAAAACTCTACCGCTCATTTCAGTAACTTTACCAAAACCTGCAGCAGATTCAGGTATTTCTTAATAGCCCCACTTTTACAAAGTGGGGCTACTAATTCACCAAATTCAATAAGAATTTATTTCAGTTCATAAATAATGAAACTGAAAGTTAATACCTACTCTAACTTGTCTGTGCCTGTACGCAGTGCAGGGGGTGGTTTCTTTAGCCAATAGCAGACTGTGTATTGGCTAAGGATCTTCCCACTGCCTGCTGACAATCATAAGAGGAACGACCTGATAGGGAAGTGGTGTCTCTGAATTCCCATCAGGCTTTCCCCACAAAGAAATTCCAGTTGTATTGAGAACAGAGTGTCTGTATGAAAACTCCAGCCTCAGTGTGCCTCCACACTTGGTGTGGGAATCTGATTCATGTACCTGTCTACAACAGGTATATGAATCTATCACCTGCACTGACATTTGCTGTGTGGAGACTTAGACACTCTTTATGAATTCCCCTGTGTGTCTGCAATTCGTTTGCAACCCTGATTTACATATGGAATGTTAGCAATAAATATCTGCATACTTGTTACATGTCAGTAAATCAAAGTATTGCAATATGAGGGTAGGCATGACAGTCATGCAACAAGCAATAGGTTCAGTTTTTCTTGTTTAGGAGCTGTCAGTGAACCTGACTGGGAGTACACTTAGTATGCACAGTTACCTGTAGTGAGCACTCAGTGCTAGGCTTATATATATATACAGTATCTCACAAAAGTGAGTACACCCCTCACATTTTTCTAAATAGTTTATTACTGTATATCTTTTCATGTGACAACTCTGAAGAAATTACACTTTGCTACAATGTAAAGTAGTGATTGTACAGCTTGTATAACAGTGTAAATTTGCTGTCCCCTCAAAATAACTCAACACACAGCCATTAATGTCTAAACCACTGGCAACAAAAGTCAGTACACGCCTAGGTGAAAATGTTAAAATTGGGCCCAAAGTGTCAATATTTTGTGTGGCCACCATTATTTTCCAGCACTGCCTTAACCCTCTTGGGCATGGAGTTCACCAGCGCTTCACAGGTTGTCACTGGAGTCCTCTTCCACTCCTCCATGCCGACATCACAGAGCTGTTGGATATTAGAGACCTTGCGCTCCTCCACCTTCTGTTTGAAGATGCCCCACAGATGCTCAATAGGGTTTAGGTCTGGAGACATGCTTGGCCAGTCCATCACCTTTACCCTCAGCTTCTTTACCAAGGCAGTGTTTGTCTTGGAGGTGTGTTTGAGGTCATTATCATGTTGGAATACTGCCCTGTGGCCCAGTCTCCAAAGGGAGGGGATCATGCTCTGCTTCAGTATGTCACAGTACATATTGACATTTATGGTTTCCTCAATAAACTTTAGCTCTCCATGCCGGCAGCACTCATGCAGCCCCAGACCATGACACTCCCACCACCATGCTTGACTGTAGGCAAGACACACTTGTCTTTGTACTCCTCACCTGATTGCCACCACAGACGATTGACACCATCTGAATCAAATAAGTTTATCTTGGTCTCATCAGACCACAGGATATGATTCCAGTAATCCATGTCCTTAGTCTGCTTGCATTTAGCAAACTGTTTGCAGGCTTTTTTGTGCATCATCTTTAGAAGAGGCTTCCTTTTGGGATGACAGCCATGCAGACGAATTTGATGCAGTGTGCAGCGTATGGTCTGAGCACTGACAGGCTGACCCCCCAACACCTTTAACCTCTGCAGTAATGCTGGCAGCACTCATATGTATATTTCCCAAACACATGTGCATGTGCACTCAACTTCTTTGGTCGACCATGGCAAGGCCTGTTCTGAGTGGAAGATGTCCTGTTATACCACTGTATGGTCTTGGCCACCATGCTGCAGCTCAGTTTCAGCGTCTTGGCAATCTTCTTATAGCCTAGGCCATCTTTATGTAGAGCAACAATTTTTTTTTCAGATCCTCAGAGAGTTCTTTACCATGAGGTGCCATGTTGGACTTCCAGTGACCAGTATGAGAGAGTGAGAGCGATAACACCAAAATTAACATATCTGCTCCCTATTCACACATCTGAGACCTTGAAACACTAACGTGTCACATGACACCGGGGAGTGAAAATGGCTAATTGGGCCCAATTTGGACATTTTCACTTAGGGGTGTACTCACTTTTGTTGCCAGCAGTTTAAACATTAATGGCGCTTACCCCCAAAGGAGTCACTTGCTGTGTTGGATCCCCATGTCTTTGCTGCAGAAACAATAATTGTTATTATACACAACGCCTCCTGAACCATGTACTGGGTAACCCTGACTGGGGGATGTTATGTTGTGTCAGGGAATGCCTGAACGATTAATTAATTTGAGTTAATTTTATCCAATGCAGAATCCTTTAGGAACACAAATGAGATGAATGTGAATATGGCCTGGGCTATAACAAATAGATAAATATTTATTCAATAAGTCACATACACACCATAAATAGTTTGCTTAATAGACGGACACCAACACTACAATTTTGCATACAAATTCCAAAATTGTCTGTAACAATAGATTACATATATGTATATATATACACACACACAGGTATATAACTATGTATACAATACAATGGATTAATTTCAATATTTAAATTCTCCCATAGACAAAATAACCAATGATAACTAATTATGAGACAATAGTATGCGTTTTACAGAATTCAACTGTTATTCCCCTGCAGAAGGAATAAGCATCAAACTACGTAAAATGGTATGCCACTATGGCTTAAGATCAGAAAAAAAAAAAAACAATGGTTATGTTATGATGTGTGTGCGATCTATCTACCAAATATATGACATATTTATATGTCATATATTCAGTTGCGAACAATACATTCATAAATCCCGACCAGAGGGTGTAATCTTCCTTTTCATTGGTGGACGGGATAATCATCAACTATATGTATATTTAAGCATTACCACCCTTGACCGCCAAGTGGTACCCTATGACAACAATTTTTTATCCTGAGTTTATTTGGGTAATTGTCTGTAATATCTTATATAGCAATTGAAATACATAAAATAATTAGAACAATTTAAACTATTTGAATATAGTTATGTTACAACACACAATTGACTAACAATATTGATTACATGAGATAAACACATGATGGTTATAAAACCCTTTTTTCCATTAGTGGGTTATTTTGTAAGTATAAATATTTTTTGTATCCAATTAACATAGATACATTGCAAAATTGTGTTACCCTCTGAAGTTCTATATTTATATACAGTATATGTCCATGATAATTATAGTATTTTGTCTGCTAAAATAGATCATAATCCATTGGCTTGTAAGCAGGCACAGATAGATATTAGGGATGAGCCGAACACCCCCGGGTTCGGTTCGCACCAGAACCTTCGAACCAACCGAAAGTTCGCGCGAATTTTCGAACCCTATACGTTATAATGGACGCGAACGTTCGAAATCAAAAGTGCTAATTACAACGGCCAATATGCATGTTAATGTCATAAAACAGGTTTGGGGACCCGGGTCCTGCCCCAGGGGACATATATCAATGCAAAAAGAACTTTTAAAAACTAACGTTTTTTCGGGAGCAGTCATTTTAATGATGCATAAAGTGAAAAAAAAAAAGTGAAATTTTCCTTTAAATATGGTACCTGGGGGGTGTCTAAAGTATGCCTGTGAAGTGGCATGTGTTTCCCGTGTTTAGAACTGTCCTTGCACAAAATGACATTTGTAAAGGAAAAAAAGAAGCCATTTAAAACCACTTGCGGCTTTAGGTTTGTTCTTAAGTAGAATCTGAACAGGTACATTATGAAGTGTAGCTCCATCCCAAAAAAATCTATTTTTAAGCTTTTTGGAGAACATAGGGAGGGGTTATCACCCCTGTAACATTTGCTGTCTTTGCACATCTGTTCAGAACATGTCACCTCACTTTCCGTCCCAATGCCAAATGTTTTTGGAAAAAGTGGGGTTTTAATTGAAACAAGGATTGGTGATAAAGTATCAGTAGAGAGGAGATACCTTTTTCCCAAATTAAATCTAACAGGATAGAATTTCCCTTCCTAGGGGTAGATTTCCTCTCACTTCCTGTTTTCTCTTTCCATTTGCAAGTAGGAGTCGTTTGTAAGTTGGATGTTTGAAAGTAGGGGCCTGGCGTATATACTCTGCAGAAATTTGCCCTATTAGATGTTGGTGTAGCCACAAGACTGGTGGGCACAGGAATGGGCCCTGCTGTGAGTTAATAGATCAAGATTTGTAATTGCATGCACCTGTTGAACAGGGCAGAAAAATTGGGGGTGGTGGTGGTGGTGGTGGACGGTTTTGCCACAAGACTGTAAGCTCTCACAGTTACTCTTGGTGGGCGCAGGAATGGGCCCTGCTGTGAGTTATTAGATCAAGATTTGTAATTGCAAGCACCTGATGAACAGGGCAGAAAAATTGGGCCTTTGGCGGTGGTGGTGGACGGTGTTGCCACAAGACTGTAGGCCCTCATAGTTACTCTTGGTGGGCGCAGGAATGGGCCCTGCTGTGAGTTATTAGATCAAGATTTGTAATTGCAAGCACCTGATGAACAGGGCAGAAAAATTGGGCCTTTGGCGGTGGTGGTGGACGGTGTTGCCACAAGACTGCAGGCCCTCATAGTTACTCTTGGTGGGCGCAGGAATGGGCCCTGCTGTGAACTATTAGATCAAGATTTGTAATTACCCGCCCCTGTTAAACAGGGGCTGAAAAATTGTGCCTTAGGCACTGGTGCTGGTGCCACAACACTGCAACCCCTCACAGAGACTGTACTTGGAGCACAGCAGTCACACGTGTTGCGAAGCATTTTTTTTAAAAATTGTAAGTACACGCCCCTGTTAAACAGGGGCTGAAAAATTGTGCCTTAGGCACTGGTGCTGGTGCCACAACACTGCAACCCGGCCCTCACAGATACTGTACTTGGAGCACAGCAGTCACACGTGTTGCGAAGCATTTTTTTAAAAAATTGTAAGTACACGCCCCTGTTAAACAGGGCTGAAAAATTGTGCCTTAGGCACTGGTGCTGGTGCCACACAACACTGCAACTCGGCCCCCTCAGGCTATTCCCCAGGCCTACCACGACTATCTAGACGTCTTCAGCAAACAGGCAGCAGAGGTGCTTCCTCCTCACAGGGCCTATGATTGCCCAATTGAACTTTTCCCTGGAGCAGAGATCCCTTTGGAAGGGTCTTCCCCCTGACAGAAGTGGAGCAAGGCAAGTTGAAAGAGTACATTGAGGAGAACCTCCGAAAAGGCTTCATCCGCCCATCTACCTCTCCTGCGGGCGCAGGCATATTTTTCGTGGAGAAAAAAGATCACACCCTTCGGCCCTGTGTGGACTATAGGGAGTTGAACAGCATTACGGTCAAGAACCGTTACCCTCTCCCGTTGGTCCCTGAACTCTTCCAGAGGCTTGGCACGGCCACCATCTTCACGAAGCTTGACCTACGGGGGGCTTACAATTTGGTCCGGATTAAGGATGGGGATGAGTGGAAGACGGCCTTTCGGACACGGTATGGGCATTACGAGTATCTCGTGATGCCCTTCGGCCTGTGCAATGCCCCCGCAACCTTTCAATACTTCATTAACGACGTACTCCGGGACTTCCTGGACTTGTTTGCCGTGGTATATCTGGACGATATCTTGATTTTCTCCCCCTCTTTAGAGACCCATCGCAGACACGTCAAGGAGGTCCTGGGACGGCTCCGTATCCACGGTCTGTATGCCAAGGCAGAGAAATGCCAGTTTGAACAGGAGAGTATCCCCTTCCTTGGGCTAATCATCTCAAGTACAGGCATCAAAATGGACCCCCAGAAGATCTCTGCCATCTTGGAATGGCCCACTCCGGCAGACAAAAAGGGCATCCAACGGTTCATTGGCTTTGCCAATTTTTACCGTAAATTTATCAGGGGGTTCTCCGCCATTGTGGCGCCTATCACCCAACTGACCAAACAAGGGACCCGGTTCCGATGGTCTTCCGAGGCCCAGGGGGCCTTTGATGCCCTTAAAACTCTGTTTACCTCGGCACCCATCCTCAGGCATCCGGACTCCTCTCTACCCTTCACCTTGGAGGTTGATGCCTCCGAGATCGCGGTGGGTGCCATCCTGTCCCAGAGACAGGGGGACAAGTCTCTGCTGCACCCGGTCGCCTTCTTCTCCCGCAAGTTGTCCTCGGCCGAGAGGAACTATGATGTGGGCGACCGAGAACTACTGGCGATCAAGGCCGCCCTAGAAGAATGGCGATACCTCCTGGAGGGGGCCTCTCACCCCATTCTAATACTCACCGACCATAAGAATCTGGAATATTTGAAGTCAGCTAAGAGACTGAAACCCAGACAAGCCAGATGGGCACTTTTCTTTTCCCGATTCACTTTCCATGTGACATACCGGCCCGGATCCAAGAATGTCAAACCAGATGCCCTGTCTAGGATGTACCACAAGCACCAGGAAGAAGATTCCCCTGACACTATTCTGGCCCCTGGAAACTTTCTCCTTCTTCAAGAGGACTTACTGTCCCAGTTCAAACGTGCCTCAGCAGGGCAAAGGCCCACTTCCGAAACCCAGCTACAGGAGAAGGATGGACTATTCTGGTACGGGGACAAGATCTACACCCCGGAACAGCTCCGGGTAACAACTATGGAGCTGTGCCATGACCACGCCCTGGCTGGTCACTTTGGTGTCGCTAAGACCACCGACTTGGTACAGCGTACCTTCTGGTGGCCGCAACTACGGGCTGACTGTAAAAAATTTGTGGACACTTGCCCCACCTGCATCCGGAACAAGAATCCCAAAACCAGGGCCTGGGGTCTCCTTAAACCCCTGTCTGTCCCAGATCGTCCCTGGAGGATGATCTCCCTAGATTTATTGTGGAGTTACCCCCAGCAGAAGGCCACACGACGATCTTTGTGATCGTCGATCGGTTATCCAAGATGGCTCACTTCATTCCCATGAAGGGCACCCCCTCAGCTCCAGAGACGGCACGGGCCTTTATTAGGGAAATTGTCCGCCTTCATGGGGTCCCAGCTAACATCGTCTCGGATCGAGGGGTGCAATTCACCTCTCGATTCTGGAGGTCCCTGTGCCAGTCCTTGGATATCGAACTGGTGCTTGTCCCGGGCGAAACTGTATGGCTATCCACCTCTAACCTAAAACTGGCTTGCCCTTCACGGAAACTGGGCCCCAAGTTCTTGGGCCCCTTCCCGGTCAAGAGGAGGATCAACGAGGTGGCTTATGAATTAGAACTTCCAGATTCTTTGAAGATTCACCCGGTCTTCCATGTGTCATTACTGAAGCCCTCGGTTAGTAACCCTTTCCCCAACCGGAGAGCCATCCCTCCTGATCCAGTCATGGTGGACGGGAAGAGGAGTTCGAGGTGGAAGCCATCCTTAATGTCAGAAGAAGGCAAAACCAGAACCAGTTCCTAATCAAGTGGAGGGGTTACGGCCCCGAGGAGAACTCCTGGGAGCCCGAGGAGAACATCCACGCTAAGAGTCTAGTCCAATCTTTTAAGAGAGCCCATCCTGAGAAATTTGCCCCGAGGGGCATCCGGAGGCTGCCCCTTAGGGGGGGGCAATGTCATGAGGGCTCCATCCGTGGCCAGCGACCTGATGATCCTGCCAGTAATCGGCGCCTCAGTATCTCTGGTTCCCGTTCTCGGCTGCCATTGCGCATGCGTGAGCGCGCGCGTGCACGCGCGCGCCCGCAGACGAGGGCGAGCGTGCGCGGACGGGTGCGCGCCTCCATTGGCGCCAGTGAGGCTATTTAAACCCTCCTGTGACTGACGGTCCCCGCTGTCTGCTCTACAACGTTCTGTGTTTGAAACCTGATCTGAAGACTGTTTACCTGTGTTTGACCCGGCTATCCTTGACCATCCGCTCTGTCCCTGTGTATCGACCTTGGCTTGTCTTTGACCATCCTGTTGTCTGCTCCATCTGTACCTTGCTGCCAGCCTGATATCTGACCCGGCCTGTCTGACCATTCCAGAGCCAGCTTACCTGCTGTTCCAGCCTGCATACAGATCCAAGTCTGCCTGTTGTTCCAGTCTGCACACAGATACAAGTCTGCCTGTTGTTCCAGTCTGCATACAGCTCCAGCTTACCTGTTGTACCAGCCTGCATACAGATCCAAGTCTGCCTGTTGTTCCAGTCTGCATACAGATCCAGCTTACCTGTTGTTCCAGTCTGCATACAGATCCAGCTTACCTGTTGTTCCAGTCTGCACACAGTTCCAGCTTACCTGTTGTTCCAGTCTGCACACAGTTCCAGCTTACCTGTTGTTCCAGTCTGCATACAGATCCAGCTTACCTGTTGTTCCAGTCTGCATACAGATCCAGCTTACCTGTTGTTCCAGTCTGCATACAGATCCAAGTCTGCCTGTTGTTCCAGTCTTCATACAGATCCAAGTCTGCCTGTTGTTCCAGTCTGCCTACAGCTACCTACTTACCTCATCCGCTGAGCTCATCCAGGAAGCTCTTGTACCGGTCTGACCATTCCTGCCAGGCACCTGTGCCCCTCCTGACTCCTGGTCCTACTGTCCCATCATCAGGGGACCGGCGAGCGGGAGCCGCAAGGGAGGCCCTTCTCTGCCAATCAGATCTCCTGTTGTTCCAGTCTGCATACAGATCCAAGTCTGCCTGTTGTTCCAGGGCCTGTTGTTCCAGTCTGCCTACAGCTACCTACTTACCTCATCCGCTGTTGTACCGGTCTGACCATTCCTGCCAGGCACCTTTGCCCCTCCTTTAAAAAATTGTAAGTACATTTTTTTAAAAAATTGTAAGTACCCGCCCCTGTTAAACAGGGGCTGAAAAATTGTGCCTTAGGCACTGGTGCTGGTGCCACAACACTGCAACCCGGCCCTCACAGATACTGTACTTGGAGCACAGCAGTCACACGTGTTGCGAAGCATTTTTTTAAAAAAATTGTAAGTAAACGCCCCTGTTAAACAGGGGCTGAAAAATTGTGCCTTAGGCACTGGTGCTGGTGCCACAACACTGCAACCCGGCCCTCACAGATACTGTACTTGGAGCACAGCAGTCACACGTGTTGCGAAGCATTTTTTTAAAAAATTGTAAGTACCCCCCCCTGTTAAACAGGGGCTGAAAAATTGTGCCTTAGGCACTGGTGCTGGTGCCACAACACTGCAACACGGCCCTCACAGAGACTGTACTTGGAGCACAGCAGTCACAGGTGTTGCGAAGCATTTTTTTTTAAAAAATTGTAAGTACACGCCCCTGTTAAACAGGGGCTGAAAAATTGTGCCTTAGGCACTGGTGTGGTGGCATGGATCATTGAGGAGGAGGAAGAGGATAGTCAGTGAACATAAGAGGACAGTCACTCAGCATCAGCATAGGCAGTCTTGAAGGGATGTGACATTAAAAATTATTCGGTTATATCCGCCTCAGGTGCCTGGTAGCTGGTGGTGATCCAAGACTGATTCATTTTGATGAATGTCAGTCGATCAACCGAGGCGGTGGACAGGCACACCCTATGATCAGTCACAAATCCTCCAGCAGCACTGAATGTGCGTTCGGAAAGAACGCTGGAGGCAGGACAGGCCAGTAGCTCAATTGCATACTGTGCAAGCTCTGGCCAGTGATCCATCCTCAGGACCCAGTAAGCCAGAGGATTTTCGGTGGGAAAGGTGTCCAAGTCTGACCTTGCCCCAAGGTATTCCTGCACCATGTATATCAGACGCTGGCGATGGTTGCTGGAACCGATCATACCTTGGGGCTGCGGACTAAAAAATTGTCTGAACGCATCGGTCAGACGTCCACCTTCCCCACCGCTCCTTCTGCCACTGACCGAAGCCTCAGCAACTCGTCGCCCAGGACCAGGAGTTTGTAGCCTCCCAGTTTCTGGGAACGCGTTGCACAGACCTTTCTGCAAGGCCTCCCTGAGATGTCTCATCCTCTGCTCCCTCTGCGACGGCAAGATAAGGTCCGCAACCTTACCCTTGTACCGCGGATCAAGGAGAGTGGCCAGCCAGTAATGGTCCCTCTCCTTGATCCGAAGAACACGAGGATCCTTCCGCAGGCTTTGCAGGATCAGGGAGGCCATGCAGCGTAGGTTAGCTGAGGCATTCGGTCCGGAGTCTTCTGGGTCACTGAGGATGACATGATCGCCAGCCACCTCCTCCCAGCCACCTACAAGTCCACTGGTTTGTTGGGACTGTACATCATCCCTAAAAGACTGCTGCTGCTGATGCTGAGTGCCAGGCTCCACCTCCATGCTCACACAATCCTCCTCCTCCTCCTCCTCCTCCTCCTCCTCCTCCTCATCCTCTTCCTGTGTGATGGGTGGGACAGAAGGAACACTGTCCGGATAAAGGGGGCCTTGAGAGGCAAGGAAGTCCTCCTCTTCCTGCCTCTGTTCTGCCTCAAGTGCCCTGTCCATTATCCCACGCAGCGTATGCTCCAACAGGTGGACAAGAGGGACAGTGTCACTGATGCATGCACTGTCACTGCTCACCATCCTCGTGGCCTCCTCAAATGGTGAGAGGACAGTGCATGCATCCCTGATCATGCTCCACTGACGTGGGGAAAAAAAACCAAGCTCCCCTGACCCTGTCCTGGTGCCGTAGTCGCAAAGGTACTCATTGATGGCCCTCTGCTGCGTGTGCAGTCGCTGCAGCATGGCCAACGTTGAGTTCCACCTGGTGGGCATGTCACATATTAGGCGGTTCTTGGGCAGGTTCAGCTCCTTTTGCAGCTCAGTCAGCCGAGCACTGGCATTATAAGATCGGCGGAAATGCACACAGACTTTCCTGGCCTGCCTCAGGACATCCTGTAAGCCTGGGAACCTGCCCAAGAACCGCTGCACCACCAGGTTGAGGACGTGAGCCATGCAGGGCACATGGGTGAGCTGCCCCTGTCGCAGGGCGGAGAGGAGGTTGGTGCCATTGTCAGAAACGACCATTCCTGGCTTAAGCTGACGTGGCGTCAACCACCTCTCGGCCTGCCCCTGCAGAGCTGCCAGAACCTCTGGCCCAGTGTGGCTCCTGTCCCCCAAACACACCAGCGCAAGCACGGCATGGCATCTTTTTGCCTGCGTACTTGCGTAGCCCCTTGTACGCCTACGGAGCACCGCTGGTTCCAAGGACAGAGCACTGGAGGAAGAAGAAAGAGGAGGGGGGTGGAGGAGAGAGGTGTGTCACAACCAGTAGCAGTAGTCGCGTTTTGGAGGCGTGGTGGCGGAACAACCTCCAACACTACTGCACCTTGTCCTGCATCCCTCCCAGCTGCCAATAGAGTGACCCAATGGGCCGTGAAAGAAAGGTACCGTCCCTGTCCATGCCTGCTGGACCATGAGTCAGCGGTAATATGCACCTTACCGCTGACCGCCCTGTCCAGCGAGGCATGGACATTGCCCTCCACATGCCGGTAGAGAGACGGAATCGCCTTCCGCGAGAAAAAGTGGCGTTTGGGAACCTGCCACTGAGGAACCGCACATTGAACAAACTCACGGAAGGGGGCCGAGTCTACCAACTGAAAAGGCAGCAGTTGAAGTGCTAGCAATTTAGCCAGGCTAGCATTCAACCGCTGGGCATGTGGATGGCTGGGAGTGTACTTCTTTCTACGGTCCAGCAGCTGGGGCAGGGAAATTTGCCTGCTGCAATCGGACGTCGGTGTACTGCAAGTACTTGGTTGTGACACACCTAATTCTACACCTTCAGTCCTCTCAGAGCAGCTTTCAGAGAGGACTGAAGGTGTAGTGGGGATGGAGATCCCAGCTGAGGAGGAGCAAGGAGAGGTCCGCTTAGTTCTTTGGTGTGGGTCTTTTATGTGTGCCTGCCAACGAGCTGCATGGCAGGTCGCCATATGTCTGGTCATGCTTGTGGTGCCCAAGCGGCTGATGTTTTGGCCACGCGAGATACGCTTGAGACAAATATTGCAAATAGCAGTGGTGCGATCTGCTGCACTCGTCTCAAAAAAGGCCCACACCAAAGAACTTTTCTGATAACGTGCAGAGGCAGCGCCCTGCACAGGCGGAGCTCTGCGGTGTTGTACAGTTGCTGTGCTGGCCTCTACCTGGCCTCCAGGGGGCATCCTGCCTCGTTGGACATGTGACGCCGCATCCTCCTCCTCCTCGTCCTCCTCCTCATCCTCTCTCCCTTCAGGCACCCACGTGGAGTCAGTGACCTCATCATCCCCTCCCTCTTCACCACTAGAGCAAACCTGGCAGTAAGCTGCAGCTGGTGGAACAGTACTGCCAGATTCCTCAAGCTGGGTATCATCATCCGAGCCTTCGAATCGTTGGGCATCCTCCTGGAGCATGTACCCAACACTGTGCTCAAAGAGTTCGGGGGACTCCTCAGGAGGACATGGTGGGTCTAGGGAAGGGGTGGCTGATGATGCTCTGTCAGTACCCTGAGCCTGGGTGAGAGAGGATGAGGAGGATGAGGAGGGCTTGGTCATCCATTCTACCGAGCCTTCAGCATGATGCGGCTCCACATGTCCAGCTGCCGACAACAAAGACGCGCGTGTCCCATGGCCACGTGCTGATGACGATGCACGACCACGTCCACGTCCACGGCCACGTCCACTAGAAACAGAGCCTGCCTGCCCTGTGTTCTTGGCTCTGCACGCTCTGCCTCCCCTTGGCGGTCTTCCAGCCATTGTAGTCGGTAGTCCTGTGGGTGCTGCTGAGAAGAATATATAGGAGCTCTGTGTGATGCCACTAACACACTAGAAGTCCTATGGGTGCTTCTGCAAAGAAAATAGAGGAGCTCTGTGTGATGCCACTAACACACTAGAAGTCCTGTGGGTGCTGCTGAGAAGAAAATATAGGAGCTCTGTGTGATGCCACTAACACACTAGAAGTCCTATGGGTGCTTCTGCAAAGAAAATAGAGGAGCTCTGTGTGATGCCACTAACACACTAGAAGTCCTGTGGGTGCTTCTGCAAAGAAAATAGAGGAGCTCTGTGTGATGCCACTAACACACTAGAAGTCCTGTGGGTGCTGCTGAGAAGAAAATATAGGAGCTCTGTGTGATGCCACTAACACACTAGAAGTCCTATGGGTGCTTCTGCAAAGAAAATAGAGGAGCTCTGTGTGATGCCACTAACACACTAGAAGTCCTGTGGGTGCTGCTGAGAAGAAAATATAGGAGCTCTGTGTGATGCCACTAACACACTAGAAGTCCTATGGGTGCTTCTGCAAAGAAAATAGAGGAGCTCTGTGTGATGCCACTAACACACTAGAAGTCCTGTGGGTGCTGCTGAGAAGAAAATAGAGGAGCTATGTGTGATGCCACTAACACACTAGAAGTCCTGTGGGTGCTGCTGAGAAGAAAATAGAGGAGCTCTGTGTGATGGGACTAACACACTTCAAGTCCTATAGGTGCTTCTGAGAACAAAATATATGATCTCTGTGTGATGGGACTAACACACTTCAAGTCCTATAGGTGCTTCTGGGAAGAAAATGTAGGTCTGTGTGTAATGGGACTAACACACTTCAAGTCCTATAGGTGCTTCTGGGAACAAAATATATGATCTCTGTGTGATGGGACTAACACACTTCAAGTCCTATAGGTGCTTCTGGGAACAAAATATATGATCTCTGTGTGATGGGACTAACACACTTCAAGTCCTATAGGTGCTTCTGGGAAGAAAATGTAGGTCTGTGTGTAATGGGACTAACACACTTCAAGTCCTATAGGTGCTTCTGGGAAGGAAATAAAGGTCTGTGTGATGGGACTAACACACTTCAAGTCCTATAGGTGCTTCTGGGAAGAAAATGTAGGTCTGTGTGTAATGGGACTAACACACTTCAAGTCCTATAGGTGCTTCTGGGAAGGAAATAAAGGTCTGTGTGATGGGACTAACACACTTCAAGTCCTATAGGTGCTTCTGGGAACAAAATATATGATCTCTGTGTGATGGGACTAACACACTTCAAGTCCTATAGGTGCTTCTGAGAACAAAATATATGATCTCTGTGTGATGGGACTAACACACTTCAAGTCCTATAGGTGCTTCTGGGAAGAAAATGTAGGTCTGTGTGTAATGGGACTAACACACTTCAAGTCCTATAGGTGCTTCTGGGAACAAAATATATGATCTCTGTGTGATGGGACTAACACACTTCAAGTCCTATAGGTGCTTCTGAGAAGAAAATGTAGGTCTGTGTGTAATGGGACTAACACACTTCAAGTCCTATAGGTGCTTCTGGGAACAAAATATATGATCTCTGTGTGATGGGACTAACACACTTCAAGTCCTATAGGTGCTTCTGAGAAGAAAATGTAGGTCTGTGTGTAATGGGACTAACACACTTCAAGTCCTATAGGTGCTTCTGGGAACAAAATATATGATCTCTGTGTGATGGGACTAACACATTCAAGTCCTATAGGTGCTTCTGGGAACAAAATATATGATCTCTGTGTGATGGGACTAACACACTTCAAGTCCTATAGGTGCTTCTGGGAAGAAAATGTAGGTCTGTGTGTAATGGGACTAACACACTTCAAGTCCTATAGGTGCTTCTGGGAAGGAAATAAAGGTCTGTGTGATGGGACTAACACACTTCAAGTCCTATAGGTGCTTCTGGGAACAAAATATATGATCTCTGTGTGATGGGACTAACACACTTCAAGTCCTATAGGTGCTTCTGGGAAGGAAATAAAGGTCTGTGTGATGGGACTAACACACTTCAAGTCCTATAGGTGCTTCTGGGAAGAAAATGTAGGTATGTGTGTAATGGGACTAACACACTTCAAGTCCTATAGGTGCTTCTGGGAAGAAAATGTAGGTCTGTGTGTAATGGGACTAACACACTTCAAGTCCTATAGGTGCTTCTGGGAAGAAAATGTAGGTCTGTGTGTAATGGGACTAACACACTTCAAGTCCTATAGGTGCTTCTGGGAACAAAATATATGATCTCTGTGTGATGGGACTAACACACTTCAAGTCCTATAGGTGCTTCTGGGAAGGAAATAAAGGTCTGTGTGATGGGACTAACACACTTCAAGTCCTATAGGTGCTTCTGGGAAGAAAATGTAGGTCTGTGTGTAATGGGACTAACACACTTCAAGTCCTATAGGTGCTTCTGGGAACAAAATATATGATCTCTGTGTGATGGGACTAACACACTTCAAGTCCTATAGGTGCTTCTGGGAAGAAAATGTAGGTCTGTGTGTAATGGGACTAACACACTTCAAGTCCTATAGGTGCTTCTGGGAACAAAATATATGATCTCTGTGTGATGGGACTAACACACTTCAAGTCCTATAGGTGCTTCTGGGAAGAAAATGTAGGTCTGTGTGTAATGGGACTAACACACTTCAAGTCCTATAGGTGCTTCTGGGAAGGAAATAAAGGTCTGTGTGATGGGACTAACACACTTCAAGTCCTATAGGTGCTTCTGAGAACAAAATATATGATCTCTGTGTGATGGGACTAACACACTTCAAGTCCTATAGGTGCTTCTGGGAAGAAAATGTAGGTCTGTGTGTAATGGGACTAACACACTTCAAGTCCTATAGGTGCTTCTGGGAAGAAAATGTAGGTCTGTGTGTAATGGGACTAACACACTTCAAGTCCTATAGGTGCTTCTGGGAACAAAATATATGATCTCTGTGTGATGGGACTAACACACTTCAAGTCCTATAGGTGCTTCTGGGAAGAAAATGTAGGTCTGTGTGTAATGGGACTAACACACTTCAAGTCCTATAGGTGCTTCTGGGAACAAAATATAGGAGCTCTGCCTGCCTGCCACGAACACACTACAAGTCCTATAGGTGCTTCTGGTAACAAATATAGGAGCTCTGCCTGCCTGCCACGAACACACTACAAGTCCTATAGGTGCTTCTGGTAACAAAATATAGGAGCTCTGCCTGCCTGCCACGAACACACTACAAGTCCTATAGGTGCTTCTGGGAACAAAATATAGGAGCTCTGCCTGCCTGCCACGAACACACTACAAGTCCTATAGGTGCTTCTGGGAACAAAAAATAGGAGCTCTGCCTGCCTGCCACGAACACACTACAAGCCCCTCTTTCTTAATCAATCTTTGTAACTGAATCTATCTAACTCAATCTCTGTAAGTAAATCTCTCTAACTAACTAAATGCAGCAGAGTGTCACAGATCTAGCCTGCTCAATCTGCGCCGGAACAGCATGTGACCGGCGCAGACGGCGTGGCGGCCTTTTATAGGGGGGGGGGGGCGTGTACTACAGCCCCTGAGCTGTAATTGGCTACAGGCGTCCTGCCTGTAGCCAATTATGGCTCTTCGAAATTCCGGGGCTGTGATTGGCCAAGCATGCGGGGTCACAGTGCATGCTTGGCCAATCATCAGCCAGCAATGCACTGCGCCGGCCGCGCCGGCCGCGCCGGCCGCAATGCATTGCGGGGCCGCTCGCATCACACGAACGTGATGCGAGCGGCCAAAATAGTTCTGGGCTCGCCGAGCGAGCGAACGCCCGGTGCTCGATGCGAACGTGGGTTCGCATCGAGCACCGGGCCCATCCCTAATAGATATATGTATGAACACAGTGTCATGAACGTTTTGACTTTTATGACTTGCATGATAAAGCTCTGACTGACATACTGTTTATAACTATTTGAGTTACTGCAGCATGAAGGTAAGGGGAAAGGGGGTTTGGTGAGACTTAAAATGAGGCACATATTCCTATGTGCCTCCATCCCTAAATCAGTTGGTCGAATAAGAAGTTTGGGACTTTGAGTGAGGCAAAAGCATTTAACAAAAAATATAAAACCATTTCATACATATACATAGCGGTCACACTTTACTAAATGTGCGCTATCAATGCAAATTTCGTTTTTATCAGAACTGTAATGAAGTTCTGGGGGTTAATTGTACAGGATTTACTTTGGCATCCATCTGACTGGGCTGTACTAAGGTTCCGCCTGGTCATAGGTGCAGTGAGACACCCATGACAGGCCGAGAACCAGGCTTGGTTGGACATGTTAGGTACCAATCTTTCCCAGAGCCAATCAGTGGGCGCGTCTTGCCCCGCTGTGTAGTCTGGGAAGGGATATTTAAAGTGCTGAAGTCACATGTTTGGCTGCTGCTTGGATTCCTGCTACTGGTCCGGAGCCCAGAAGTGTCTGCCGTCCCGCAAGCATGGTCAATCCGACCAGCCCTAGAGGCCCTCATGGTCTGGGGCAGGGAACCGTCTGTTCCCAAGTTTCGGAACTGGCTAGTTCAGGGCCCAGTAACTGAAGGAGGATTCAAAGACGTCCCGGTGTGCTTTCGGTATTGGAGGGACACGGCAACTCGTACAAGTGACCAGGGGAGGA
This sequence comes from Lithobates sylvaticus, assembly GCA_028564925.1. NCBI lineage: Eukaryota > Metazoa > Chordata > Amphibia > Anura > Ranidae > Lithobates > Lithobates sylvaticus. The sequence continues at coordinate 553,535,204 of CM053026.1, forward strand.
CTCTTCGGAGGAGGGCCAACAAGCCGGCTGCTCAGTAAGAGCCTGGGAGCTGAGTTGTATGGACACTAAAGAATCCACACTTCACACAGTATTGGCAAGAAGGCTGAAAGATCCAGGTACTGTGAGAAAGGTTCCTACTTATCTTCAGTTACAATTTAGTCTGTGGCAGAGACTTTGCAAAGTTTCCGGATCACGTGTTGGCTGCTAGATCTCTGGCTAGAGGTTTATCCGGCAGTGAAGCACCCAGCTATGAGTGGCTACTCTCTGGGTTAATTAGAGACATTCAGTGGATGTCAGCAGTTCAAAGTGCCTGCGTTTTATCACCCATGCCCTCTATTCCCACCAAAGACTGTGTTATTGTTGGATGTTATCCCCTGCAAAATAAAAACCTTGAAAAGGACTTTTATGTGTCAGCATCTGAAGTCACTGGGTACTAACCCTGGGAACCCCTAGACAACAACCGACAAGCCACGAGGAGGTAATTGGTAAGCCCAGAAAGTCAAGGCCGCCCCTCGGGGTTATGGCCGCTACATATATATACACATAAATAATAGGATTAGATAGAGCCAATTCCCACATATACATAGAATTGATATAGCAAAGCATTCCAGTTTCCAATTATAAATTAAAATGCCATATGAATTATATAACTTGGCCAGAAAGTTTATAAAGCTCCATATAAGGATATTGTCTTTATTCAGGTGCATGCAATAATAAAGTTACTGCAATAGTTATAAGTAGCTCAATTCTGTGAGAGGGGTCTCGTACTGTGTTTGTCTTTCTCAGAGTTGAGACAATGGTTGCTCACTGGATAACTGGGCTTGTTAATCGGTTGTGTCCACAAGTCTACCTGAACACACATATGAGGTGTCTTCACATTCCACATTTAGGGGACCTGGAAATCCTTGTAAATATTGGTCATTTTGTTTTTGGTCCCCAAGTGTTGTGATCTCTGAAGTTCTCGTAAAAACATAGAAGTATAGTCTTATTTAACTTTCATCCTGTTTATATTAAAAGAAACTGCCTACTTTGTTTGAAACTATTTCAGCTTATTTGAGGTTTCTCTATCATCCAGGTGTATTTACTGGGATTCAATAGTGTTTCTTTATCTCAAGAAACAGTCCTTCTAAGGAATTGCATTATTACCTAAGAGATGAGTCCAAGTAAAGCTAGTCTTTTAATTTTCCATAGTATAAAATGAGAGAACTATGATAAAATATAATTCATAGAAACTCTAACAGGGAAGATATACATTATATAGATAGGAGGATCTCCTTCTGCCTACTGGCAAAGTGCACCCCGGTCAGCGTCTGGTTTCTCAGTTAGGCAGCAGGCTCAATCAGCATGCAGAGCATCCTCTGATGTTTTGGAATGGCCGCCACTGTATCTCTCTCTCTCACTCAGGTGCAGCAAGCCCCTCACAGCCTCAGTTTCTCTGCAAGTCGTCCTTTTCTTTTCTCTCCTCAGCCCAGAAAAGTTACAACACTCTTCCTCTCCACCACAGTGCCACCCAGAGTTGAAATGTATTTCTTTATTCAGCATGTGGAAACAATATCTTCCACAATCCTCCACACTTCTCTCCAGAGTGTCTAGCAGTTCACATTCTCAGTGCTCTCTCTAGTGGATGGAGGGCGGCTTAACATTGGCTACTGTATGTTCTGCAATAGGAGTCTCTCAGCCATGCCCGTGTAAAAGTCTCCACTGCAGCACAGACACAGAGTAATTTTCCTGCCAGAGCTGCAAAGTAGGCTACACGGGAAACTAAAGTGTATTTATACCAGACATGTTTTGCTTTGGATAGATTCGTTATGTTACTAATTTAGTTTCGTTATGGAATTTGTTTGGTTTCGTTTGGTTTCAGAATTAGTTTCGTTTACTTTCGTTTTCATTAAATTTTGTTCTGTTTTTGTAAAATTTGTTTAGTTTATAAAATTTCTAACGAATTACAACTTTTCAGAACAATTAGAATTCAGATCGGTCGTAAAAAAACGACCAATTCTAATTCTGTGTAAAGAATAGCTGGTTGTTAAGCAGCAGGCGGAAAGCCTGCTCATCCATGACTCATCATCTGTCAGCTGGCTTCCCCACTGACAGATGACTGTAAAGAAAAGAATGCTGGCAATTGCCCGGCAAAAGATAAAAGTTAAAAAAGGCGTGCCCCCCAAAAACTATAACAGATCCTTATCCGAGCATGCAGCCCAGCAGGTCAGAAAAGGGGGGGACGAGCTCTGCCCCCCCCACCCCACCCCAAAGCACCTTGTCTCCATGTTGATGGGGACAAGGGCCTTATCCTCACAACTGTGGCTGGTGGTTGTGGGGTTCTGCAGGCAGGGAGCTTATCGGAATATGGAAGCCCCCTTTAACAAGTAGGCCCTCAGATCCTGCGCCCCCCCATGTGAATGAGTACTCGGTACATAGTACCCCTAATACATTCGCCAAAAAATAATCAAAAAGTAATAAAAACACAGAGACAGTTTTTGACAATTCCTTTACTAAAAAATAAAAAACAGTGTCCCCCGATGTAGATCCATCATCAATCGCGCCGCCTGCCACACCTGAAAAAAAAAGACGTTCTCGCCGTCACGGAGGCCATCTGCCTACTGAAGGCTCCTTCATTTGAGAGTTCTTATATAGGTAAGGGGCGGGCCACCTGTCTACGTCACCTCATGGTACCGCACCTTCTGATGTCACAGACCCAGCATGCACTGGTCCATGACGTCAGAATGATGGTGGGAGCATATTTATTTTTATTTTTTTTGGGGTGTGGTGGGCGACGTGATTGACGATGGATCTACATCAGGGGACACTGTTTTTTATTTTTTATTAATAATTTGTCGAAAATTGTCTCTTTGTTTTTATTACTTTTTGACACTTTTTTGGTGAATGGGTAGGGGTACCATGTACCCGATACTCATTCACATGGGGGGGTGTAATCTGGGGGTCCCCTTGTTAAAGGGTGTTTCCAGATTTCTGATAAGCCTCTTGCCCGCAGACCACTACAACCACCGGCCACGGTTGTGGGGATGGGGCCCTTGTCCCCATCAACATGGGGACAAGGTGCTTTGGGGTGGGGTGGCAGAGCCACCCCCTCCCCATGTTGAGGGCATGTAGCCTGGTATTGTTCAAGAAGGGGGTGGCTCCAGCTATTCTTTAACCACTTGCCGACCAGCTGCCGTTATACTGCGGCAGGTCGGCACATTCCCGCGTATAGCTACGACGGCTCCTTTAAGCAGGATAACAGGCATGCGCACGCCACTGGGGTTGTCGATGCTCGTGGGCGTAAGAGGTAGAACACACATATCACACAAATCCCTGTTCTGTTCTGTGAGGAGAGACAGATCGTGAGTTCCTAATAGCTAGGAACCACGATCTGTCATCCTCTCTAGGTCAGTCCCCTCCCCCTACAGTTAGAACACACAGTCAGGGAACACATTTAGCCCCGCGATCGCCCCCTAGTGTTAACCCCTTCCCTGCCAGTGACATTTATACAGTAATCACTACATTTTTAAAGCACTGATCATTGTATAATTGTCAATCGTCCCAAAAATTTGTCAAAAGTGTCCAATGTGTCCGCCATAATGTCGCAGTCACGATAAAAATTGCAGATCGCCGCCATTACTAGTAAAAAAAATAATAATAATAATAAAAATGCCATAAATCTATCCCCTAGTTTGTAGGCGCTATAACTTTTGCAAAAAACAATCAATATACGCTTTTTTTGATTTTTTTTTTTTTTTTACCAAAAATTTGTAGAAGAATACATATCGGCCTAAACTGAGAAAAAAATTTGCTTTTTTAAAAAAAAATTGGGGGTATTTATTATAGCAAAATTGGTGCTCTTTTTTTGTTTATAGCACAAAAAATGAAAACTGCAGAGATGATGAAATACCACCAAAAGAAAGCTCTATATGTGGGAAAAAACGACGTAAATTTTGTTTGGGTACAGCGTTGCAATTGTCAGTTAAAGCGACGCAGTGCCGTATTGCAAAAAATGCTCTGGTCATTGAGCAGCCAAATCTTCCGGGCAGAAGTGGTTAAACAAAATTTGAATCGTCGATCGTTTTTCGACCGATCCAAATTCTAATCATTCTGGAAAGTTGGAATTCATTAGAAAACGAATAAACTAAATCAATTTTAACAAATTTCAACTAAATTCATTACTATTTATTTCTATTTCATTCAGAGATTCAGATGTATCACTGAATGAAATAGTAATGAATAGTAACAAATTTATTTGAAATTCATTAAAATTCATTTTGTTTATTCATTTTCGAATGGATCTCCGAATAACCAAAGATTTGACAAAATTTGTATTCGGACCAAAACAAATTGCATATGTCTAATGTATACTCTAAGCTTAGTTTTTAGTATGTTTTTTTTTAGAGATCCTAACAACTACATTAATTCCTGTTGCAGGCTAAAAGCACTAAGACCCTGTTCACACTGAGGCACTTTTCAGTCGCTTTTCAGGCGCTTTCGTGCTAAAAAAAGAGCTCACGAAAACCATTAAAATCAATTAATGCTTCCACACTGCAGCGGTGCGCTGGTGGGGCGGTGAAAAAACTCCTGCAAGCAGCATCTTTGGAGCATGTTTGGAGCACTAAAAAAAGCGCCTCAAAAGCGCCCCCCTCCATTGAAATGAATGGGAAGTGCCTCAAAAGTACCTCAAAAGTGCTACTTTGTGCCTGGCGTTTTATGGTCAGTTTTAAAGCGCCTCAGTGTGAAAGGGGTCTAAGACATTGCCTCGCAATTAGCAGCAGTGTTGCCTGCCATGTGTGCTCTTTCAGTTGACTGCTGTGCTGCCTGTAAGGTATACCAGTGATACAGTCTTAATAATTTTCTATAGAAAACAGTAAGACCCCTTTCACACTGGAGGTGTTTTTCAGGCGCTACAGCACTAAAAATAGCACCTGCATAGCGCTTGAAAAAAGCCTCAGCTGCAAACCCAGTGTGAAAGCCCGAATGCTTTCACACTGGGGCGCTGTGCTGGCAGGGCGTCACAAAAAGTCCTGCCAGCAGCTTCTTTTCAGCGGTGTAGGAGCGGTTATTACACCGCTCTTATACCACTCTTCCACCGCTCCTGCCCATTGAAAACAATGGGGCAGCACCGCCATACCACCGCCAAAGCGCTGCTGCAGCTGCGTTTTGTGGGTGGATTTAACCCCTTTTCGACCGCTAGCGGGGGGTCAAAACAACCCTGCTAGCGGCCGAAATGCATGTCTGAACCAGACCCAAACACGCACAGAACCCCTTTGCAATTAAGACCACAGCCGCCCTGGACCTGTGTGAACCGGCTCTATTGCCAGTCACACTCTCCTGTCATGCGAATTGGATGCGGAGAAACCCGCTTCCAATTCGCATATATATGAACCCAGACGAAAGGTCAAATTAGACAGGAACCAATAATCCTCACAGCATGTTGTTGGGGTGTAGAAGAAAGCCAGAGTACTAGCAGGAAATTCACCCAAGCACAGGGAGTCTATGCAGATAGTTTCCTGACCAAGATTGATGATGCGAGAACCCCAGTGTTGCAAGGCAGAAGTGCTAACCTCGAAGCCACTGTGGCTAAGGAATTAAATCTCTTTGCTGCCGAGAGATTTAAAGACTAACTCCAGCCAAAATCTTTTATTTTATCTTGGATGGACAGGGAAAAGTTAGAATTTTTAGAAAGGTTTTTTATTTCTGTCCTGTTCTGCCCCTATTAATGAGAATTGGGAAATTTCTTATAAGGGGGCACAGGCAAAAAATTAATACCTGTAGAGTGAGAAAGGGTTAACATTTTTGTAAAAAATTTCCCAATAGGGTCACAGACAGAAGTAAATGCCTTCATAAATTCAAACTCTTCCCTTCTTTACCTAAAACTGGAAAACAAATTTGGCTTTACTTGTTGGCAATCGTCTCATTTACAGCACATTAAAATTGCTAAATAAATTGCTTAAATGCTAATAAGATAAGTTAACAAGCAGTTACATCCCTCACTAGCAGAGATTTAATAACAAGTATAGCCCTAGGTTTAATTGCCATTATAGCCCTGGACTTAATTACCAAAGCAGCCCTAGAGCTATGTATTATAGGTAAGCGGTCACAGCACTTAACCACTTCAGCCCCGGACCATTTGGCAGCCAAAGGACCAGAGGTCTTTTTTCAATTTCGCACTGCACTACTTTAACTGGTAATTGCGCGGTCATGCAATTTTGTAACCAAACGAAATTTGCGTCCTTTTCTTCCCACAAATAGAGCTTTCTTTTGATGGTATTTGATTGCCTCTGTGATTTTTATTTTTTGCGATATAAACGGAAAAAGAGCGAAAATTTTGAAAAAAAAAGAGATTTTCTACTTTTTGTTATAAAAAAAAAATCTAATAAACTCAATTTTAGTCAAACATTTGGGCCAAAATGTATTCAGCCACATGTCTTTAGTAAAAAAAAAAATGCCAATAAGCGTATATTTATTGGTTTGCGCAAAAGTTATAGCGTCTACAAACTAGAGTACATTTTCTGGAATTTACACCGCTTTTAATTTATGACTGCCTATTTCATTTCTTGAGGTGCTAAAATGGCAGAGAAGTACAAACCCCCCCCCAAATGACCCCATTTTGGAAAGTAGACACCCCAAGCTATTTGCTGAGAGGCATGTTGAGCCCATTGAATATTTTTTTTTTTAGTCCCAAGTGATTGAATAAAGACAAAAAATAAAAAAGATTTTTTTTTTTTTCAAAAAGTTGTCACTAAATGATATATTGCTCACACATGCCATAGTTATATGTGGAATTGCACCCCAAAATACATTTTGCTGCTTCTCCTGAGTATGGGGATACCACATGTGTGGGACTTTTTGGGAGCCTAGCCGCGTACGGGGCCCCGAAACCCAAGCACCGCCTTCAGGATTTCTAAGGGTGCAAATTTTTGATTTCACTCCTCACTACCTATCACCGTTTCGAAGGCCATAAAATGCCAAAATAGCACAAAACCCCCCCAAATGACCCCATTTTGGAAAGTAGACACCCCAAGCTATTTGTTGAGAGGCATGGTGAGTATTTTACAGCTCTCATTTGTTTTTGAAAATGAAGAAAGTAAAGAAAAAAAAAAAATTTTTTTCTTTTTTTTCAATTTTCAAAACTTTGTGACAAAAAGCGAGATCTGCAAAATACTCACAATACCTCTCAGCAAATAGCTTGGGGTGTCTACTTTCCAAAATGGGGTCATTTTGGGGGGTTTTATGCCATCTGGGCATTCCATGGCCTCCGAAACTGTGATTGGCAGTGAGAAGTGAAATAAAAAAATTACACCCTTAGAAAGCCTGAAGGCGGTGATTGGTTTTTGGGGTTCCGTACGCAGCTAGGCTCCCAAAAAGTCCCACACATGTGGTATCCCCGTACTCAGGAGAAGCAACAGAATGTATTTTGGGGTGTATTTCCACATATGCCCATGACATGTTTGAGCAATATATCATTTAGTGACAACTTTTTGTAAAAAAAAATATATATATTTTTTTTTTTTTCATTATTCAATCTCTTGGGACAAAAAAAAAAAATATTTAATGGGCTCAACATTGCTCTCATCAAATAGCTTGGGGTGTCTACTTTCCAAAATGGGGTCATTTGGGGGGGGTTTGAACTGTCCTGGCATTTTATGCACAACATTTAGAAGCCTATGTCACACGTCACCCACTCTTCTAACCACTTGTAGACAAAGCCCTTTCTGACACTTTTTGTTTACATGAAAACATATTTTTTTTTTTGCAAGAAAATTACGTTGAACCCCCAAACACTATATATATTGTTAAAGCAAAGGCCCTACAGATTAAAATGGTGGGTGTTGCATTTTTTTTTTCCACACAGTATTTGCGCAGCGATTTTTCAAACGCATTTTTTGTGGAAAAAATACACTTTTTTTTATTTTAATGCACTAAAACACACTATATTGCTCAAATTTTTGATGAAATAAAAAATATGATCTTAGGCTGAGTACATGGATACCAAACACGACATGCTTTAAAATTGCGCACAAACACGCAGTGGCGACAAACTACATACATTTTTAAAAGCCTTTAAAAGCCTTTACATGATACCACATTAGATTCACGGAGGAGGTCTACTGCTAAAATTACTGCCCTCGATCTGACCTTCGCGGTGATACCTCACATGCATGGTGCAATTGCTGTTTACATATGACGCCAGACCAACGCTTGTGTACGCCTTTGCGCAAGAGAAGGGGGGGCAGGGGTGCTTTTTTTTTTTTTTTTTGTTTTTTTTTTATTTATTTAGCTTTTTTATTTTATTTTTAAACTGTTCCTTCCATTTTTTTTCTTTGTTATGATTTTTATTGTTATCTCAGGGAATGTAAATATCCCCTATGATAGCAATAGGCAGTGACAGGTACTCTTTTTTTGAAAAAATTGGGGTCTATTAGACCCTAGATCTTTCCTCTGCCCTCAAAGCATCTGACCACACCAAGATTGGTGTGATAAAATGCTTTCCCAATTTCCCAATGGCGCGGTTTATATCCGGGAGGGGGGACATTCCCTCCCACTGCTTGTAAAAGCAGTCTAGAGGCTAATTACCCGCTAGAATTGCTTTTACATGAAAGCCGATCACTGGCTGAAAAGAATGATACCAAGATGATACCTAAACCTGCAGGCATCATTCTGGTATAACCATTCAAAGTCCAGCAACATACTGGACATATATTGTAATCTTTTTTTTTTCATGCAGCCTCTTGGCTGAACGAAAAAAAGAGATTGATTGGTGGGTATGCCCACCATTAGAATACCTCCCTTCATCCACCCACTTCTAATGATGGGCATACATGCACCATTTATATATGCCGATGCATGGGGGCATCCTCCCGCAAAAGTTATGCCGTGTACACACGGTCGGAATTTCGACCGTATGTACGTGGCATTAGGAGCCAATCGCTCCTCCCCCCCCCCTGCTGCCCCCATGCTTCGGCATATATGCTCTTTTTTTTAACTGTGGTGGTGAAATCACCTCCTACAGCGTTGGAGTCGCGGCTTTATGTATCGTGGGAGCAAACGCTGTTGCTGTCAAGATAAATAAATCCGCGTTGCAACTGAATGGCGCACCTGAAAACAAAAAAATGCTCAACACTAAAACACACAGTAAACAAAATTACATACCTGAAAAGCAAGCATGATAAAACATAATAAAACATAATAAAACATAATAAAACATTGCAGAATAGAATGGAGTAAAAAAAGAGCAACAATAGAGAGAGAATAGAGTGAGAGAGAGAACAATAAAACGACAACTATTTTATTTTTTTTTATTTTTTTGAGATTCACAGGTAAAAAAGCTCCTGACTGAAGCGACTGAATCAAAACGCTACCACAAAAAAAATGTTAGCGATCGCAGGGATCAGGCCTGACTCTGCGAACGCTGCAGTTATGTGTGCTTAGTGTTTTGTAAGTGACAGTGATCGATCGATACTGCACTTGGGTGGGCTGGGCTGGGCTGGGCGGAGGGGGAAAACGCAGGTGCTAGCAGGTATCTGGGCTGATCCCGCTAACAATGCGTTTTTTTTTTGGAACCCTAAACTGCTGGGACGCTAGTATAGATCTGATCAGATCAGATATTGATCTGTTCAGATACTGTGCCACTAAGGGAGGTGTATGCTTTGCGCGTGGGTGTTTGCGGTACTGGCACTAACCTGGGGCGACGCAGACCTTATTTGACCCTAAAACCTAATTGATATCACCCGCCGGGCGATCAGGGGGTTAAACCGTTATTGGGTAATAAATGGCGGGTGCCCTGACAGTATAAAAAACAAGCTAACTAACCAGCGTCACCCGTAACAGTAATACAAAAAAAAACTGGTTACCTAGCGACACTAATGCAGCGATCAGAAAAACGATCGCTTAGTGACACTGGCAAAAGGGGGTGAAAGGGTTAACTAGGGGCAATCAGGGGGTTAAAACCTTTATTAGGTAATATATGGGGGTACCTGACGCTATATAAAAACCTGACGGGGAACCTAAATAACGAAATAACTAACTGGCTAACCAGCGTCACCAGTGACAGTTATACAGTGATCACTGGTGAAAGGGTTAACTCTAGGGGCAATCAGGGGGTTAAAACCTTTATTTAGGTTGTAATATGGGGGTACCTGACCTATAAACCTATTTATGAACCTATATAAACATGGCGGTTACCTAAAAAAAAAAAATGGTAACCTAGCGACACTAATGCAGCGATCAGAAAAAAACGATCGCTTAGTGACACTGGCAAAAGGGGGTGAAAGGGTTAACTAGGGGCAATCAGGGGGTTAAAACCTTTATTAGGTAATATATGGGGGTACCTGACGCTATATAAAAACCTGACGGGGAACCTAAATAACGAAATAACTAACTGGCTAACCAGCGTCACCAGTGACAGTTATACAGTGATCACTGGTGAAAGGGTTAACTCTAGGGGCAATCAAGGGGTTAAAACCTTTATTTAGGTTGTAATATGGGGGTACCTGACCTATAAACCTATTTATGAACCTATATAAACATGGCGGTTACCTAAAAAAAAAAAATGGTTACCTAGCGACAGCAGTGACACTAATACAGCGATCAGAAAAACGATCGCTTAGTGACACTGGCAAAAGGGGGTGAAAGGGTTACCTGGGGGGCAATCAAGGGGTTAAACCTTTATTAGGGGGGGTGGGGGGCTACCTTGGACCTAAAACTAACTGCACTGACAGTTATTACAGTCACACTGACACTAAATGCAGTGATCAGTAAAAAAATGATCACTGCAATTAGTGACACTGTGACTGGGGGGGGGAGGGGGTGATCTGGGGGGTGATCTGGGGGTGACAGGGGGGTGTTTTGTGTGCCTATGTGTACTGGTGTCAGTGTACTGTTGGTGCACTAACCTTTAGACGTTCACAGCTCGGCGTTCCGGTCACATAGACCGGCGCACCGAGCGTGACATCACTTCCTCTGCCTGTGTTTTGATTGACACAGACAGAGGAAGCATCTGATTCGCCAGGAGCGATCGCGAGGGGGTGGCCAGAAACCACTGGCCGTCCCCTCATCCCGGATCGCTCCTGAAGCGATCCCGACCGTCCCCGCCGGCCGGGGGGGGTCCGATCGGACCCCCCACCCGCCGGAAGAATGGCACGTACAGGTACGTGGTTCTGCCTGTACGTGCCATTCTGCCGACGTATATATACAGGGGGCGGTCGGCAAGTGGTTAATAAGGCAATGTGTAGTGTGTGAAGTGTCATATATTTCAGCAACCAGAAAGAACTAATGGTGAAACTGCGAAAATGTAAATCTGCTTGTTTGCTTAGGGATACTCCACCTTCCAGATCATCATTTGTAGTACCATATACGGTATACATTAATTGCTCTCAGTCCTTTTACTAGTCTGTCTCAGGTCTGCAGCAGGTTCCTTCATTATTGGTCAGGTTACAGGGAAATGATGCTTTCGTTTAGTGGTGTTGTCTTCTACAAATTATGTTATTTTCTATGTATTCCAAAGGTAAAAAGAACTGGACAACTGCTGCTGATGTTAATGTTCATGCAACACACATTTTTTAAATTTTTTTGTTAGGTTATCTGTTATCTGGTACAAAACAGTAGGATAAACGAAATAAAGACTTTTTTTAATTTGCTCCCTATAACTTGTTTATAGGGAATGTGAGGTTGATACCCAGATAGGAAATGGTCAGGGATTCCCAGTTGTATTCTGAATTCACTCTAATGCCGCGCACACACGGTCGAAATTTCCGATGGAAACGGTCCGATGGGAGCTTTTCAGCGGATTTTCCGACCGTGTGTATGCCCATTGGTCTTTTTCTGTCGGAATTTCCGACGGACTTTGGATTGAGAACCTGTTCTCAATTTTTCTGACGGAAAACCTTTCTATCGGATTTTCCGATCGTGTGTAGGCAATTCCGACACGCAAAATTCCGACGCATGCTCGGAAACAATTTGACGCATGCTCGGAAGCATTAAACTTCCCTTTTATAGTGCTGTTGAACGTGTTTTATGCCGCTGTGTTACTGACCGTCGGAATTTGGTGTGACCATGTGTAGGCAAGACAGTTTGAGCGAAATTCCGTCGGAATTCTGACGGGAAAACCGTCAGAGCTTTTTCCGACGAGAATTCAGACCGTGTGTACGCGGCATTAGAGTAGAAATGGTGTCTTTTGTTATGTTCATGGGTAAGGCATAGCATTTATTGTGATTGACCTTAAAGTATGACACTTTCCCGGAGTCAAGTGTCGTTTGGACTACAGTAACTGTAAAGATTGATCTGGATTGGTCAGTGATAAAGTAGGAGCCAAAAAAAAGGCCAACTTTGTGTTCTTTGTTACCGATCGTAATTCCTTTTATACTGGTGTAAGATCTTATTGTTGCCGCTAAAGGGATGATATTTGGTGATAGGTGGCATCCCTGGCTAGTTCCGTTAGTTCATTTAAAGCTCTTTGATATAGTACCTGTGGTAAGTATCTTTGCTGAGGGGTAGGTATAGAGGGACATGATAGCTTTGTGGATAAATCCAGAGATCCAACCTGATCTTGATCTATCAGGTATTGTGTTAGTTCTAATAAGCGATTTGCTAAAATTTTGGCGCATATCTTTAAATCTGAGATAAGTAGGAGATCGGTCTGAAATTTATAGGGGAGGGGGTCTTTACTGGGTTTTGGGATAGTTTTGATTACAGCCTTGAACATTTCTCTGGGAAAGTTCTTTTTAATTATGGCATCGTTATACATTTTGGTTAAGTATGGTGCAAGTATAGTATTGAATGTTTTGTAGTATTCACTAGATAAACTGTCATGTAGCTTTACATAGTGAAAGGGAGTGAATTACTTTTTGGGTTTCTTCTTCTGCGATAGATTGATTACGTTTATTAAGTGTGTCAGGGTCAATTTTAGGTAGGTTTCCTTTGCCTAGAAACTTTCTTATGTCTTTTAGGGTGGGTTGAATGGTGATCTGGTCCTCTTTTAGGTTGTATAGTTCCTTCTAATTCTCCGAACCGACATCTGCTATATCCTGTGGGTTATACAGTATCTTCCCTGATTTGTGGTGGGTGATTTTGTGAATATTATGTATGTTCTGATGATGGCAAAATATATTGGCCAATAATTGACCTGCTCTATTGTTTTAAAAATAGTAATTAAGTTTTAGTTTTTTTAGATATTTGTCATGGTTAGAAATCAATACAACTCTAATTCCGCGTACACGTGGTCGGAATTTCCGATGGAAACAGTCCGATAGGAGCTTTTCATAGGATTTTCCGACCGTGTGTATGCCCATAGGTCTTTTTCTGTCGGAATTTCCGACGGACTTTGGATTGAGAACCTGTTCTTAATTTTTCCGAAGGAAAACCTTTCTATCGGATTTTCTGATCGTGTGTACGCAATTCCGACACGCAAAATTCTGATGCATGCTCGGAAACAATTTGACGCATGCTCAGAAGCATTAAACTTCCCTTTTATATGTCAGTCGAATGTGTTTTTAAGGCGTGGTGTTATTGACCGTCGGAATTTGGTGTGACCGTGTGTAGGCAAGACAGTTTGAGCGAAATTCCGTCGGGAAAACCATCAGAGCTTTTTCCGATGAGAATTCCGTCCGTGTATACGCGTCATTAGTTAATTTATTTTGTTGTTTTGTTGCTGTAGCAGATTAGTATTATTGGGAGATATTTGTGTTCTTTTTCTAGGTTAGATATGCTAGTCAGTAGGTTATTGATTTAAGTTTTTTTCCTTTTTTCCTGGATGCCAGCTGGATTAGTAATCCTCTGGCGTAGGCTTTATGAGGACACCATAAATTTGTAAAGGAAGTAGAGCTATCATCATTCATTGAGACAAATTCTGTAGGCCTATCCTTCATTGCAGACATGTATCTCTCTTGAGAGAAAATAAATATATTATTTTTCCAAAGGTTGGAATTAGTGCATTGTTGTCCTGTTGCTATGTCCATAGTGATAGAAGCATGATTGGACCATGTTATGTTGTGGATCTGAGCATCTGTAATTTTTTGCAAGAGGAGTCTGTCTGCAAGGAAGTAGTCAATTCTTGAGTATGTTTTGTGTACATTGGAAAAAAAAAGGTAAAATTAATTTCAGTGGAATGAACACCTCTCCATCAGTCATGTAATGCCCTGTACACACAGTCGGACATTCCGATAACAAAATCCATTGGATTTTTTCCGACGGATGTTGGCTCAAACTTGTCTTGCATACACACGGTTGCACAAAGTTGTCGGAAATTCTGAACGTCAAGAATGCGGTGACGTACAACACGTACAATGGGACTATATAGAGAAAGTTCAATAGCCAGTAGCCAATAGCTTCCATCTCATAACTTATTCTGAGCATGCGTGGCAATTTGTGCATCGGAATTGTCTGCACACAATCGGAATTTACACAATTGGATTTTGTTGTCAAACTTTGTGTGTCGGAAATTCCAATGGAAAAAGTTTGATGGAGCCTACACACAGTTGGAATTTCTGACAACACGCTCCGATCGCACATTTTCCATCAAAGTCCAACTGTGTGTACAGGGCATTAGTCTTCCTGGAAAAAAAAAAATATTTTTAAGGCCTAGTCTGATTGTATGGTTCTTTTTTGTAGTGTCCATGAAGGGTCCATTGGGGTGTTGAAATCCCTGCAGATGATTATATGTCCTTTCTGTATTTTCTTTAGTTTCTTCAAGATTCTTTTGATGAATTTGTGTACGGAAGTGACGTCAGCGCGGGAATTCTAAGTGACTCTCCCGTGAGGTGATTTCTTGGGAATAGAACTACAACTGAGTGTTATGACCTCTCTGGACAGTCACAAGTTTACTGGGTGAAAGTGTATTAGGATACTTCATAGTTTTTAAATTCACTAATTGGAAGAGAAAATCCTTGACAGCAGTTGAACTACAGCCTGATAACATAATATTCATTAAGGCCCCTTTCACACTGGGGTGGTTTGCAGGCGCTATTGCGCTAAAAATAGCGCCTGCAAACCGACCTGAAACAGCTGTTGCTGTGTCTCCAGTGTGAAAGCCCGAGGGCTTTCACACTGGAGCAGTGCGCTTGCAGAATGCTGAAAAATGTCCTGCAAGCCGCATCTTTGGTGCGATGTAGGAGCGGTGTATTTACCGCTCCTAAAGCCCCCCTCCCATTGAAAACAATGGGGCAGCGCTCCGAACCCGCCCGCAAAGCGCTGCTGGAGCGGCGCTTTGCGGGCGGTATTAACCCTTTTTCGGCCGCTCGTGGAGGTAAAACCACCCCGCTAGCGGCCGAAATGCGCCGCTAAAACGACGATAAAGCGGCGCTAAATATAGCGCCGCTTTACCGCCAGCGCACCCAGCGCCCCAGTGTGAAATTAGCCTAAAGGTGAACAGCTGATGTTGATTCAACTGAAGGATGTTTTGTTGTTGCTTTCTAGCAGTACTCTACAATGAAATATGAGCTATAATACAAGTGGGGAGATTGTTCTGTTGAAAAACAACACACTTACTGGGTATATCGCCAGGTGAAAATAAAGGAAAGAAAGCCTACAATAAAGAAAACTACTGTGGGCCCTCACATCTAATAATCGTGCTGTGATCATTATTACATACATCCCGCTGTGCCCTCTGGTGTATAAGGTTTCGAGTGGCCAAATCCGTGGACATAATTTCTTTGAGGTGTGTGTCCCTCTCAAGTGCCAGGATCCCTGCCAAGTGTGCATTCTGAGTGCCGTTTTTTATCCACTATCTGGTAAGCAGCCTATATACCGGTGGTGGCACCTGTTTTGATGTGGAGCACAGCGGTGTGGTGTGAAAGTATTATCCATACAAGATTTGATTTCACTTGAATGAGGACTATCTTATTAAGCAACTCAAATTTGTGGATATTCTTGGTGAAAATTCTGATTTGTATCATTTACTACCTTCTAGAGCTCTGCTTTATTTTTATACTCACTGTTAGTGTTATTTGGGTATCCCCCGTCATCATTGGATTCCAGTGTCAAATTTCTTAATTACATTCATTGTTAATGTTAATTGGGTATCCACCTTTACCATTGGATTCCATTAGTAGTTTTCTTATAACTTGGCGCAGTTTTTTCCCTTTGCATGAATTTGTGTGGTTGCTTATTTGGGGCAGAAATGTTGGTGATTGTGTAGGTAATATTGTCAATTGTAGCAACCAAAATGATATATCTTCCTTGAGTATCTATATATATATATATAAGTATGTCCAGGAGTTGGAAAGAGACACAATCTTTTACTGCAATAACAACAACTTTCTTTTTCTTGGGACTGTTAGAGCAGAATAATTGGGGAATTATGATGTGTAAATTTTGGAGGTTTGTCAGCAGCAAAATGCGATTCTTGTACGCATATTATGTCACTTATAAATTTAAGTGCATCAGTCCAAAGGGCTTTCCTCTTGTGTGGGCTGTTCAGTCCTTTCACATTTAGCGATAGTAGTTTAAGTTGTGACATGTTCTAGAGAGGCACTGATGTGTAACAGCTTCACGATTATAGGAGACCATGTTTCTTCATTTACACTTCCTATGATGTGGTGGCTTCCAAATGGTAGAAAATAGACATCCATTTTAGATATGCGTGATGTGAATGAAAACATGTTGACCACAAGGATGTATAAACAGTAGAAATAAAAATAAAAAAGAATAACGAGTTGTAGAACAACTTAAGTGTGCATCATTTTGCACTTTGGAGAGAACACTTGGAGAGAGAATAAACTTTGTTGCAGGGAGCAGTAAGTTCCCTGATTAAAGATAACCTGAGAAAATAATCATTGATTTTCTGTGGTATGTATACTGCAATAATTCTTGGTAAGAGTGTAGAGTGTTAACCTGTTTTTTGTTGCCATTTTTGTGAGATCTTCTCTGGGTGTGTTTTCCCCTGTGGGATATCCTATTCTATGGGTAGCAGCCCCCATTTTTCCAGTAAATTTAGGCCATCATCAATCTTGTGAATTGAGTATGATGTGTTATTCCATTAAATAAGTAACTTGGTGGGGAAACCCCATCAGTAGGTAATTTTGTAGTACCGTAGAATCTTTGTAATGGAGTTCAGGTTTTTTCTTGCTAATTGTCGCAAGGTCTGAATATAGAAGGATGCCTGCATACGGGTCAGGGAGTGGGGAGTTCTGGTGTGCATATTGCATCAGGAGATCCTTTACGTGGTAGAAGTGTATTTTCACAATTACATCTCTGGGCAGCCTTTCTGGGATGTGTGAGGGTTTCCTCTTCCTCTGAATCTCTAATTACCCTAAATTTAACATTATTGTTATGTGTCCTCCAGATCCGCCACCTTTAATTTAAGATTTTTTAATTCATCTTCTAACTCAAAATGGGCATCCACCAGTTTATTGTCAGCTTCAGTGAAGTCACCCATTTTATTTTCCACGTAATCTACTCTCTCCCCTAAAGCTTCTATTTCCACATTAGTTTTGTTCACGTATGCTTGCATATCCTGTTGTATTGCACCTCTAATGCCCCGTACACACGGTCGGAAAATCCGACCACAAAATCCATCAGATTTTTTCAGACAGATTTTGTCCGACACTGGGGTTGCATACACACGGTCGGACAAAGTTGTCGGAAAATCCGATCATTCTGAACGTGGTGACGTTTGTTGCCTACGACGGGACTACGTAGAGGCTAGTAGCCAATAGCTTGGGTCTTGTAATGTGATCTGAGCATGCGTGGCACTTTGTCCGTCGGAATTCGCTACACACGATCGGAAAAAGTCCGATAGGACTTTGTTGTCGGAAAATTTGAGAGCAGGAGGTAAAACTTTGTCCGATGGAAAATCCGATGGAAAATGTCCGATGGAGCCTACACATGGTCGGAATTTCCAACAACATTGTCCGATAGGACATTTTCCATCGGAAAATCCGACCGTGTGTATGGGGCTTTAGGGACAGCAGCATTTCAGTGTCTATAATGGGTTCTCCTGATGTGGGGAATGCATTAAGCTTGTCGGCGTAGTGTTTTTTTGGGAGGCAGCATATTAGGGTCATTAACTGATGATCCACTTACATGTTCCTCGGTCAGTGAGAGCCTTCTCCTTTGCTTCAGAGGACTATTGATTTTATCTGGGGTAGAATCACTCATGTGTATGAGTGAGCCAGAGTGGCTGCTCTCTCCCCCTCTGGGTCGCGTTGCCTGTCTACTGGTGTCTGTGTGTGCTGATGGTCCGGCGCCATCTTGCTTTTCTGAAGTGCTGGCTGAACTAATTAATTCACTAAATTTGCTGGTTCCCCCACGTTCCTTTTGTTTCCTCATTGTGCCCTACTTGTTCCTCCATCTCTCTGCTGCAGGTCTGTGTACTCAGGGCTGCTTATTATCCCTTATAGCTGTTTCAGGGAGACTCAGTAACATGGAGCTCCTTTACACTGCGGCCATACACCTCCACTGCCAGCCACGCCCCCCATGAACTAAGACATTTTTACCCAGTGGTATACCTGTTGGAGTGGACAGAGCATATGCGAAGTGCAAGGTGTACTGTTTATTCCCTTTGCACTTAGATGACCTTAGATTTTGGCAATGTGTTTGAACAGCCAATTAAGATAACCCTATCTCTAAAAGCAGAGTATTGTATACAATTCACATTTAAAAACTCTAGTTTAAGTTCAAATATTTCAGTGGGCTAACTGATTTGTTAATCCAGCATTGGCAAAGCTTGTTACATAGTAGGTTTCCTTTGATAATTCTGACACATAAATGAGGATTGCAGGATTCTTGGCCAGGTAGCAGCTGAATACCACAGAGGGAAAATTACTACATAGTAATAATTAGATAGACTTATGTATATTTGCTTTGTTGTTATTTTCAGGGTAATGCTCCACATTACTTTCTTTGACTGTTTCCCCTATGAAACATTCAGTCAATTGATCAAAACCCTCGATGGAAATACTTTGTATAATGTGTATAAGAAATGGAAAGATGTAACACATAGGCCTTTAATTGTGCATTAAATTGGACTTCATGGAGAGTAGAATAAACTGCTGTTGCTGTTGAATCCAAAATAAAATGTTAATGATGGTATTTGATTATACTGTTTATTACTGATAATGGCACGCTTGCTGCTTTCTGGCAATTTGTGTGTTTTAGAATATCCTCAGTCTTCTCTCTAATAAAACTAACTTGAAATACAAGGCGTATGCTGAAAATATGAAAGTTTCTGTAGAGCTAAGCTGAATTTTGAGGAGCAGTTACACTACAGTACACTACTTTGGCATTAGAGATATGTGAATTTGTGGTGGTTAGGAAACTTCACTTGAAATGAATGCATATAGGTAATATGTGATTTGTACTGACACTAGTTGTTGTAATAGTGACTAGCCCTTCCTGAGACCACTATGCCTGGCCTGTATATAGCAGAGGCACACCCTGTGGATGATCTTTGTCAGATAGCCAAATTCAGCAAACATTTGAAATACATAAATGCCTTCATTGCATGTAGAATGCTGAGGCAACACAATATAATTATGTAGTCTTGACATAGAAGGGTTTAAAGAGGTCAAAAAGATTGACCTTTCCTAGCCCCAGTGTATGTGTTGTAAGAGGAAGGAAGTATTTCATAAGCAGAAACCAGCAGGAACTCTGGACTTGTTGACCAGGAAGAATCCACAAAGACACTTGTGGATAAATGCCTAGTGGCAAGATCTGCAGGATTGATGTCCAATGGATCCTGATGCCATTGTTCAGACTCAGAGGATTGCCTTATTCTTCCTGCTCAGAAGAGACGTAGAAATATAAGTGTCTATGTAACCCAAAACAACTTTACTGTCTGTGCAGAATCATCTACCTGAATGCCTAGCTCCTGCAGTATGAAGTCTGCTATTTCCAGAGCAAGCACAGTTCCCAGAAAGTTCAAACCTAGAAATTGAATGTTTAGCCTTAGGTGCCAATTTTACCAATAGGAAAACCAATATGGGTTTGATTACAAGATTCTATTACCATGAGGTAAAAAAGCAGTTGCTATGACCTCGATGGATGTATCAGAGAAAATGTAAATCATCTTTCTCTGACTAGCAATGGAAACAGAAGTGTTGCAGTGTGGTATGTGAATCGTATCTAAGGCATGTAGAGATTGTTTCCAGGACTCCCATTTTGATTGTTTGTCAGTGGGTAGCAAAGAGGCACAGTCCTTAGTCTCTGATAACTGTCTTAGTAAGGATTTGCCATGTATGGTGATAGAGTTACAAACCCCAGTTTCATATAGGCTGTTCACCACTTACATAGTTACATAATTACATAGTAGGTGAGGATGAAAAAAGACACAACTCCATCAAGTCCAACCTATGTGTGTGATTATATGTCAGTATTACATTGTATATCCCTGTATGTTGCAGTCGTTCAGGTGCTTATCTAATAGTTTCTTGAAACTATCAATGCCCCCTGTTGAGACCACCGCCTGTGGAGGGGAATTCCACATCCTTGCTGCTCTTACAGTAAAGAACCCTCTACATAGTTTAAGGTTAAACCTATTTTCTTCTAATTTTACTGTTGTGAGTGTGGCATGGAATCTTATTAATACATATGGGGAATTTAAATTAAGATCTCAGTGTTTTTTTTTTTCTTCAGTGCCTCCAACTTTATGGTAAAATTGTGAATTTTGTTCAGATAATCAGTAACATACCACAATAATTTACCAAGTCCGTTAATCTATAGGGGAATTCTTACCAATGTATAAATATCTCCCAATAAAATCAATAAGTAAATAATTCGATTTTATTCATTTACAAGTATAGTTACACAATTTCATACAGAACTGGGATTTCTGGTGATTAATATTTCATACACCTTATCAAAAACATCAACATGGCAATAAAAAATGTTTTTTTATTACTTTACAAATAACTCAGGGGAGCCCAAATGGCTATGTTAAAAAAATATTTGCGGTAATTGCGCCTTACGTTCAAAAACACAATATCCCCTGTAGCTCTGGGAAACAGTCCTCTGGATTTCTCTGTCCAGAAGGAATACAGAGTATGTCTTGTGGAGTCAACAGATAGATATTGTCAATTTTAAGGAAATATTAATTGAATGGGGCAATAAATACTTTCCGTGGGACCACAGTAGCCCAAATTGTTGTAATACAGGTCTATACCTAAATTCACCCAGGCACGGCTTCAACACACACAGCCTAGACAATTAATGTGGGAAAATTATTAATTCTAAAACTACCCCACACACTGTACATGATAAGGTTAAAACATAAACTGTAAAATACAATCCCTACAATTTTGAGAGGAAAAGGTTAATTAATATCCGTATGGTCTGTATCTTACCACAGGAAAAGGGGAGGATATCCGGCAAATTATAAGTACGTTCAATTAGTTCCAGTAGGAAAGTCCAGCAAGATGGGGAGTGATCAATTATCAGCAGGCTTCTTGTTTGTCTAGGGAGTGTATCCAGCGTGTGGGTCTGCAGTCTTCTCTCTATGGCCCTCACATACTTTATACCATCTGGGACAATTAGCTCATAAAATTATAATAAGCTCAGCCCAGAAGGTATGGCTTATTCTCCATTGGTTGGAAAAACTCTAATGATTTACTTGGTGAGGTAATATCACCTTCACCCACTAGGTGTGTCTGAGGGCAGAAAAATGTGTTCTGAACTATTTGTTTAACCGCTTCCCGACCGCCTCACGCAGATATACGTGAGCAGAATGGCACGGGCAGGCAAAATCACGTATATATACATGGCCCTTTAAATGCCTGCCCGTGGGTCGCGCACGCGCCGCCAACGGCGCGCTCGCGACCCAATCGGGAGCTCTGTGACCCCGGCCGCGGGACCAGCGGACCCGATCGCCGCTGGTGTCCCGCGATTGGGTCACGGAGCTGAAGAACGGGGAGAGGTATGTGTAAACAAACCTCTCCCCGCGCGTCCTACTCTGTCTGTCATTGATTGGCTGTTCCCGGTCATCGGGAAAGCCGATCAATGACGTCAGATGTCAGCCCCGCCCCCTGATGTAAAAAAAACACACACACGTCACAGCCCATAACACCTCCCCTCCCCCTAGTGGTTAACTCTTTCACTACAACTGTCATTTATACAGGAATCAATGCATTTAAATAGCATTGATTGCTGTATAAATGACAATGGTCCCAAAAATGTGTCAAAAATGTCCGATGTGTCCGCCATAATGTCGCAGTCACAATAAAAATCGCTGATCGCTGCCATTACTAGTAAAAAATAAAATATTAATAAAAATGCTATAAAACTATCCCCTATTTTGTAAACGCTATAACTTTTGCGCAAACAAATCAATAATCGCTAATTGTGATTTTTTTTACCAAAAATATGTAGAAGAATACGTAACGGCCTAAACTGAGGAAAAAAAAAATTTTTTTATGTATTTTTGGGGGATATTTATTATAGCAAAAAGTAAAAAATATTGCATTTTCTTCAAAATTGTCGCTCTATTTTTGTTTATAGCGCAAAAAATAAAAACTGCAGGGGAGATCAAATACCACCAAAAGAAAGCTCTATTTGTGGGAAAAAAAGGACGCCAATTTTGTTTGGGAGCCACGTCGCACGACCGCGCAATTGTCAGTTAAATCGACGCAGTGCCGAATCGCAAATAGGGGCATGGTCCTTTGGCTGCCAATTGGTCCGGGGCTGAAGTGGTTAAAGAAATATGTTCTTTCAAAATGGCTATCTACCTGTATATTGGGGCTGATGAATGTATATCTGGATTGTTTAGGGACTCTGGCAACCGTCACAATATACAATACACTCAGTATAAATTTGATTATTCAATATCACACAAAATGACTGTCTATATGGATAGACGCATAACTCCTGCACGTCCTATGAATACCTATTTATCTTGGAACAACACATGCTATATGCGTATTTTTATCCAGATCCAGTCTTTTATAACAATTATTGGTATCTTAACACAATTCTTATTTCTAATTTGTTCTACATCAAAATATTGTATTTTTACCTTATGACAGAATACTCCTTGGGTCAGTAGACACTAAGATCATAATTGTGTCTATATCCTGGAATCTAATATAGAATTTGAATTACTTATAATCACATGTATTTTAAAATACCACTGAGTAGACAGGATTTAAATGTTTTCCTAAAGTGTTGAAATTAACTTTTGGACAGGCTCAATGAGGGTTTAGCTGTACAAACAATTCCTGGAGTTTAGACAATGGGTTCCGTTAGATATCAGGATAGATGGTATGATTTTCAATAAACAATTGTCCTACCCATATAACCAAAATGTAATAATTCCTTTTAGGCACATATTCATTATAGAATGTCCATATACTTGTGACTGGTGTCGGTCTGGTGTATCATTAGGCTCGCATCTCTGCCATTGTCTGGGGAAAAGATGAGTCAACATTGGGTTCTTACTAGGGATGCAATCTCACCCTGGGGTTATTTACGCTAGCTTTTCTTTTAATCAAAGGCTTTGTTATCTGGATTTTAAAACACAAATGTTACCATTGTCAGCTGGTTTCGTGTAAGGTGGCACCATTGTTCATTGTTACTCTGTTTCAACATAAGCTGTGTATCTTGACCTCAACTCTCCACTCGATAGAATAATTTAATCATTCTTTTCTGTTGGGGGGGGGGGCGCTCTCCTGGAGTGACAACTTTTTAGCTGAGGGTTACATGAATTATGAAAGTTTTGATGTATCTCGGCCATGACACCACTAAGATAACAATATGTTTGGTAAATGGTTTGCCCGTAGAGCTAACTTGAAAGCCAAATTAGTATTTTAGTAAGTTCCACTGTAAGCCCAGACTTCCCTGTACAGGTTGGTTGTCCGCGCCTAGATTTAAGTCTTTAAATCCTGTAGCATGATCGCCAGGCTGGAATGCTTGCATGATGGCAGCACTGTTTATAGCAATCTTGTGCAGTCTGAAGCTTGCTTCAGAATGCATGCTTCGTACCCTTTGAAGCAGGTCGATCTTTTTTGGGTAAAGATTTGAGTAACACAGGGTAACACAGTTAAATTCAGGGAAGCCGTCTTAAATGCAGGCATTTCAGGAAGCTTGTGTGCTCCCACTAGATGAAGGAGGCCACTAAGCTTGATTGCAGATTAGGCAAATACACATACAGAAGGCTGATTAAATTCTACAGTTTTTTGAAAAGTGACTATCTACAGTATCTGAGACCTCCATGCCTGGTCTGTATATAGAGAGACACTCACTGCAGACATTTTTTGTCAGATAGCAAAACTCACCAAACACTTGAAATACATGAATTTCTTTATTGTAAACAGATCTCTGAGGTGATACAATAAGATGATGTAGTCTAGATATAGAAATGTATAAGGTGGTAAAAAAGGAGTATTGGCCTTTCCTGGCCCCAGTGTGTTCCTTGTAAGAGGAAAGAAGTATTGGAGAAGCTTACACTGGAAAAGGAAAATTTAATTACCTCACAGTCACAAGAAGGGTAAAAGAAATACAGAAAATAACATGTAATATAAAGAATAGTCACAAGGTGGCAGAATAATAAAAAACAACTAACCAAAAAAACAATACAGGCTGTATACATGTCAGGGCCGGGCTCAGCCCTTCCTTCTCAAAGCTGGCTGCTCAGCTGTCGGCTAGTTGCCTGCTCCTATTTCTCCACAGTGACTAACCTGTTGATGATATCCTGCTCGTTAGTCCTGCCTACTTAAGCAGTCCAGTCCAGATGATCTCTGCCTTCGCTCTGGTCATATCTCTAGAGACGATCCCCTGTGTGCCTATTAACGACTTGGTTGGCTGAATATTCCTTCTGGCTCCAGATCCTGCTTGCTGTTCTACTATGTTCATCTCTGGCTCCCTGACATTTTGGCTTGTCTGACTATCCGTTCCAGTTCCTGAACTCTGGTTATGTTTTGACTACGCTTACCTTTTTTATTATTATTAAACAAGTGTGATTTAACTGTACTGCTTCCGCAGTCTGATTCATGGTTTCTGACAATACATATAACTGCATTTTCTATGTACTGCGGAGACAGTACAATATGTGTCAGCATGATTTGTCCCAATTATCCTAAGGGTACATCTCCTATTACACTAGTGGACAAGGTCACTAGTATCCCCTCAAGCCCAGAGAACTACTTTGTCAATATCTACAGCCCATCAGTGAGGATGGAGTGCAAGGACACTCCCCTATATAAAAATGTCTGAGCACAGGAGGCGCTGTAATTTTTTATTGTTGTATGGAGAGGGTAAAGGGTGAGACAAAGTTTGTTACTGCTGTTAGGAAGAGACTTTTTGTTAATCAGCATCAAAGTCTAGGAGTGTGAGAGAATGCTGATTTATTGTTCTGTGTGTTGTCATTTTTGTTTTTAATACTGCAAGCAAAAATGCATGCTGCGTTCTTCATTAGCAGTTCATTTTTTTATAGTCACCAGATTTTAATTGACATAAATGTAGAAAAACGTCCAGGGACATCACTTATAATGCTGCATTTAGGTATTAAATGCCCTATTCAATATAAAATATATTATGAACCGATAGGAAACCCTTGGGTCTAATATAATGTAGCACCCTCCTGGATAGGTGCTAGGATTAGGTAGATTTAGTTCTGGGTCACTGTTTTTCAGTGGACCTGCTTTTTAGTAGCTAAGTAAAATTAGCTTTGCTTCACTGTAACCAGTGCAGCTGCATGGGATTAGTTAGGTCTGTTCAGTTTCTCAGCTGCTGCTGGTTAGATTTTTTTCTCTGCTTAGAAAAGTAGATCTCTCTGGAATATAGGTGTGGAGCAATGAAAATAGCAGCATGAATATTTATACAGCACTGGCCAATCCTAGGGAGGGTGGCCCTGAAGGCTGCTTGGAATCTGTATAAATACTCTGAGACACAGAACAGTCTTGTCCTGCCCTGAAGAGGAGAAGTCCAGCCTAGAGGGCTTGCTACTACCCTCTGGGTAGCCCTGTCATGTGATGTTTGTGAGGCCTCAGCTGGGCTAGCTGAGGGGTCAGGATGTTAAAGATACAGACAGCTGACTGAGGGTCTGTCATCTGAAGCTCTAGTCTGGTATCACAGAAAAAAGGTGTCGCATGAATGTTGGAAAGAAGCAACAGACTTTTAAGGACATTTGTGAGTACAGATGGCTGTGAGAGATCTTAGAGACTTTTGGGCTGCTGCTAACCCCCTGGTGCTAGAAAGTCAGTTGTGTGTATGATTCTAAAGGGGACATCGGCTGGTTTCCTGAAGAGCTTAGTCTATCTAGTTTTTTGAGAAGGGACTTTGCTCTGATTTTTTGTGGATGTAGGCTAGCTTAAAATACTTCTCTCTCTTCAAGTGATCCCAGACAGACTCTATGATGTTGAGATCAGGGCTCTGGGGGGTCAAACAATCACTTCCAGGACTTGTTTTTTTTTTACGCTGAAAATAATTTCTAATGACATTGGCTGTAAGTTTGTGATCATTGTCCTGCTGCAGAATACATTTTTGGGCCAATCACATGCCTCCCTAATGGTATGGCATGATGGATAACTATCTGCCTGTATTTTGCAGCATTGATGACACCATTGGTTATGACCAAATCTCCAACTCCATTTTCAGAAATACAGCCCCAGATTTGCAAGGAGCCTCCATCATGCTTTACAGTACTGTTGCCTTCAGACACTCATTATTGTACTGCTCTCCAGTCATTCATCAATAAACTGCCCCGTGCTACAGCCAAATATTTAAAATTTTGATTTATCAGTCCAGAGCACCTGCTGCCATTTTTCTCCACCTCAGTTGCTATGTTTACATGCATAGGACATGAAAACAAGCCTAGCAACTCAACTATGCACAAAAACATAGGAACTGGGGTGTACAGTAAGCGAGAAGGGGGTTAAAATAAATATTGGGCTTCATTAAGTAAATCATTTACTTGTGTTTTAAGCCCTAGCTGTGTTTTTCAACTTCAGTGTATTTACTTTTTTAAAGCCTCATTCACACGAGGCAGATCTGTTTAGCGGAGTCCACCAGCTCAGCGGGAGATCGATCCGTTGACAGATCCGCCTCTGCTCACTGAGCGGGGAGGGCCTGTCAGAGCGCCGCTGCTTCCTATGGAGAGATTGGACGAAAACAGACAGCATGTCCGTTTTCATCAAATCTCATCAGATCCGCCAAGACCGATGGCGAACGTATCACCATACGTCTGTTTTTACCGGATCGGGTGGCAGACGGGTGTCAGCGGACACATTTCTGCTGACATCGGTCACTTTAAACACTGTGGTGGATCCTCCCTCATCTGTGCAGTTTAAAGTGACCCTGTCAACACAAGATCTGGTATAACCACTAGCCAAACTATGATGTGCTAGAACGTTGCTGTGGTTATAGTGGTTATACCAGAATGATGCCTGCAGCTGCAGGCATAACCCCGGTACCGATTTTTTAGAGCCAGCAGTCGGCTCTCTTGTAAAAGCAATCCCCCCTTCCCGTCACGTTCCGGGGCTTTCTCAGGCTCTCCCGTTCCACCGGGAGACACGAGCAACCAACCAGCATGTTTACTGGCTGATCGGAGAGCTGAACAAAGCACCGATCGGCTTTAATCATCTTTTGGCTATGGTGACCTAACAGCACTTACGGTTTACCCAGATGTCAATGACACGATTGTTAAAAAAATCAAAAGCATTCACAAACACAGATCTTGGTGTTTTAAATGCTTTTAAGGGCAGAGGAGGGATTTGGGGTCTTATTGACCGCAGATCTCTCCATAAAGAGTACCTGTCACATGCCTATTGCTGTCACAAGGATTCCTTGTAACAGCAAACAACAAAAGTGATCAAAAGAAACAAAAAATGTAAGCAACAGTGTAAAAATAAAAGTGGTAACCTGTAAAGGCTTTTAAAGCGTCACCTATGGATGGTAAAATTTAATTTGTTTGTCGCCTTTGCACGGGCGTGCGCAATTTTAAAGTGTGACATGTATGGTATCGATTTACTCAGCATAACATCATCTTTTATGTTGTACAAAGAATTGGGTTATGCATTGTGTCTTTATTTTGGGATTAAAATTCAAAAAGGTGTCTTTTTCTCCAAAAAATTAAGTTTAAAAAAAAACGCAAATACTGTGTGACATAAAAAATTGCAAAACCCACCAATTTATTCTCTAGTGCCTCAGCTTTAAAAAAATATATAATTTTCTAGCAAAAAATACTAATTGTTACAAGTAAACAAAAAGTGACAGAAAATGCCTGGTTCTGAATAGAAATCTAGTCTTGTAAAATAAGTTAATCTATAGTTACCTTCTATACCATCTGCCCATGTCTTGAAATGTCGCCACTTCACTGTTCCCTGGCTGTTGCAGGTATTCGATCTCTCCAGGTGGGATCATTTTCTGTTCCCCTTGCCACATATAGTGACATACTGACAAACTTTCTGAGATGGAAATGAGGGACACCTTTTAGCACAAAGTGTGTAGGCAAAGGAAACACCCCCTACCACGCCCTCAGTTTGAAGGTCCATGTAAACTTAATAAGCAAAAAATGATTGGCTAAACTCACCAGTGCTTTTTTCATCACTACGTTTCCTAAAACAGTGGGATTAGTTAGGTCTGTTCAGTGTTTCAGCTGCTGCTGGTAAAGCCCCATACACACGCTCGGATTATCCGAGGACCAGGTCCGTCGGATCATGTCCGTCGTACTTTGTCCGATGTTGGTTTTGCGTACACACGGTCGGACAAAGTTGTCGGAAAATCCGATCATTCTGAACGTGGTGACGTTTGTTGCCTACGACGGGACTACGTAGAGGCTAGTAGCCAATAGCTTTGGTCTTGTAATGTGATCTGAGCATGCGTAGCACTTTGTCCGTCGAAATTCGCTACACACGATCGGATTTGGTGTGATCGGACTTTGTTGTCAAAAAATCTATCCAGCAGGAGATAGGACTTTGTCCGTCGGACAATCCGATGGAAACTGTCCGATGGTGCCTACACACGGTCGGAATTTCCGACAACATTGTCTGACAGGACAGAATCCATCGGAAAATCCGACCGTGTGTATGGGGCTTTAGATTGTTTCCATTACAATAATGTAATTAAAAAAAGGATTGGATGAAAGGTTTAATGTAATGTAACACTTTTGGTAGTCAAGTATTTATTATAGAGGCCAATACATCTGTCCAAAATGAGGGACAACTGAGGCTGCATGTGGGACAGAGGGTTTTGGTTCAAAATGAAGGACAGTCCCTCTAAATGAAGGACAGTTGGGGGGTATGCCGTAATTATTTCCACAGGCCAGAACATCTTGTAGTGATTTATGAGCCAGCAGGAAGAACCATTGCATGCGGTAGGAGTAGCATGTATTTACATACACAGAAGTGTATAGATGGGATTTTTTATACGTAAGTGACCCTAAAAAATATAAATTTAATCAAAGATTCCTTATACTGTATTTAACATTTAGGGCACATTTACATTTATGCATTCCTGCAATGGCATTGCCACAACGCAATTGCACCATAAAATGGCAATTGTGAATGGTGCAACAATGCATGGTACAGTAGAGCACAATCCACCACATAATAAATGGGCTGCCTCAATACAACACGTTAACTAGGGATGAGCCAAACTGCCCTGGGTTTGGTTCAAGCAAGGTTCGATGAATTTCTAAGAAATTTAGATGCCGAACCTGAATCCCAATGAACTCAATGGGAACTGAATCTGTCAATTTATAAATACAAATTGTCTGGGTTATAGGCAAGGGGGTGTCAACAAAAAGCACAGATGTGGGCACTGCCCTGATGAGCATGTACCAATCCAAAAAAAAAAATTGAAAAATTCCATTTGGCCAGAATACGTGATTTTAAAAAAATTCTTAAAAGTGGAAGTTTAAAAAAAAATTCAGATTCCTTTCCTAATCATGACTGTGAAGAGGCACATCTCTTTGATATACAGAAAGTGCTGCAGCAGCACTGACCTTTACAAAGTAAAAACATGTTTAATGACAAAAAAATCTATCACACAGACCTTTCCAAGGGTATACAGTGTATTTGGGGGACCTTTGGAGGGATCTGTTTCCTGTAGCAAATCATAAAGCAAGAAGGAAAAAAAAATTGGCAGACCATTTTTACTTCCTGCAAAAAAAAAATTGTGTGAGGTCCCCCGGGAAAATTCCCTTGGGCCCCCTTGGGTCTGGTATAGATTTTAAGGGGGATAGTGTCATCTGTTATATAAGAGAAGGTGTAGGAATTGTGGTGACATCATTGATCACAATGTGGTCATACCTAGGCAAGGATTTCATCTCCCCAATTCTCACCCAATTTCTTACATGGAAATGCTTATATGAAAGAGCTTATCCCTAATGGTAATGTGTAGCATGCATTAACAAACCACAATGAATTGTAAAGTGTGAATCCAGACTTATTTCTTAATAATGGGATTTTAGCATTTTCCTTCCAGGGCTTCTGCGCTCTCCAGAAAGTGGGTATCACTCCTGATACTGATCAGTTTTGCATATAAATACGTAATTTCATTTTTATATATTTATCACAGACAGTGTTTTCTTGCATTAAACATTCAGCAATAGTCACAAGTGAATAGTGTTGGTATTTTTTTTTCCTATGCTTTCTGCTAACATCAGATATCCATAAAGTACACCCGCTGAGACAGAAATATATATATGTACTGTAGACTTCTATTGTTGAGTCCCTTTTAAAAAAGTCTGACTTGAGTACTTCGGAGAGTAGTTTTGATCACACTTTTGTTATACTTTCCGTTAACATCAGTTATCCATGAACTATACCTGCTGAGACATAAATATAGGTACAGTGGTGTGAAAAAGTGTTTGCCCCCTTCCTCATTTCCTGTTCCTTTGCATGTTTGTCACACTTAAGTGTTTCGGAACATCAAACCAATTTAAACAATAGTCAAGGACAACACAAGTAAACACAAAATGCAATTTGTAAATGAAGGTGTTTATTATTAAAGGTGAAAAAAAATCCAAACCATCATGGCCCTGTGTGAAAAAGTGATTGCCCCCTAAACCTAATAACTGGTTGGGCCACCCTTAGCAGCAACAACTGCAACTAAGCGTTTGCGATAACGTGCAATGAAGCTTTTACAGCGTCCTGGAGGAATTTTGGCCCACTCATCTTTGCAGAATTGTCCTAATTCAGTTACATTAGAGGGTTTTCGAGCATGAACGGCCTTTTTAAGGTCATACCACAACATCTCAATAGGATTCAGGTCAGGACTTTGGCTAGGCCACTCCAAAGTCTTCATTTTGTTTTTCTTCAGCCATTCGGTGGTGGACTTGCTGGTGTGTTTAGGATCATTGTCCTGCTGCAGAACCCAAGTTCGTTTCAGCTTGAGTACACGAACAGATGGTCGGACATTCTCCTTCAGGATCTCTTGGTAGACAGCAGAATTCATAGTTCCTTTTATCACGGCAAGTCTTCCAGGTCCTGAAGCAGCAAAACAGCCCCAGACCATCACACTACCACCACCATATTTTACTGTTGGTATAATGTTCTTTTTCTGAAATGCAGTGTTCCTTCTACGCCAGATATACTTGGACACACACCTTCCAAAGAGTTCCACTTTTGTCTCATCGGTCCACAGAATGTTGTCCCAAAAGTCTTGGGGATCATCAAGATGTGTTGTGGAGAAATTGAGACGAGCTTTGATGTTCTTTTTGCTCAGCAGTGGTTTTCTCCTTGGAACTCTGCCATGCAGGCCATTTTTGCCCAGTCTTTTCCTGATGGTGGAGGCATGAACGCTGACCTTAACTGAGGCAAGTGAGGCTTGCAGTTCCTTGGACGTTGTTGTGGGGTCTTTTGTGACCTCTTGGATGAGTCGTCGCTGCGCTCTTGGGGTAATTTTGGGCGGCCGGCCACTCCTGGGAAGGTTCACCACTGTTCCATGTCTTCGCCATTTGTGGATAATGGCTCTCACTGTGGTACGCTGGATTCCCAAAGCTTTGGAAATGGCTTTATAACCCTTTCCAGACTGATAGATCTCAATTACTTTCTTTCTCAATTGTTCCTGAATTTCTTTGGGTCTCGGCATGATGTGTAGCTTTTAAGGATCTTCTGGTGGACCTTACTGTGTCAAGCAGCTCCTATTTAAGTGATGCCTTGATTGTGAACAGGTGTGGCAATAATCAGGCCTGGATGTGGCTAGAGAAATTGAACTCAGGTGTGGACAACCACAGTTATAGTATGTTTTAACAAGGGGGGCAATCACTTTTTCACACAGGGCCGTGATGGTTTGGATTTTTTTTCACCTTTAATAATAAACACCTTCATTTACAAATTGCATTTTGTGTTTACTTGTGTTGTCCTTGACTATTGTTTAAATTGGTTTGATGTTCCGAAACACTTAAGTGTGACAAACATGCAAAGGAACAGGAAATGAGGAAGGGGGCAAACACTTTTTCACACCACTGTATGTACTGTAGACTGCTGTTGTTGAGCCCCTTTTGAGAATTGTAGTTGACTTGCTGTGTCTGAAATCAGTACTTATGATATGGAAAAAAAATGCAACAGTTGAAAGTCAGAATTCCTTTTTCTGTATAATTGTTATTGGCCAGTGACTCAAAGGAGTTGATTTACTAAAACTGGAAAGTGCAAAATCTGGTGCAGTTGTGCATGGTGGCGAATAAGCTTTTAATTGTTCAAATAAGCTTTGACAACAAAAAAAACCCTGAAAGCTGATTGGTTTTTATGCACCCGATTATGCACTCGGCAGTTTAAAAAATCAACTCCAAAGTACTAAAGCCAAAGCATCAGCATGGTAACCGGACTATTGTACAATTAAAAAAGGGTGTGCTTGGCCAATATAGTGAAAGACTGCAGCACTGAAAAAAATCCCTGGATTGGTGGGATGTGGTAAATTGTGGTATTAAGTGTAAAGTACGCTGTCAAAACTAAGTGTATAAGTTCATAGACCTATATACAAATATCAAATGTGTGTAAACAATTGATACAAAATGACAAAAAAAATTGAAACAAACCAGTGCAACAAAGTCTGAAAAACAAGAGTCCTGAAACGAAATATAAAACACATTTTGGTGCAAGAAACAGTACAAAATTATGGTTATGTTAAAAACAACCTTAATAAAAAAAAAACTCACTTTTCACTGTTAGATAGCACTTCAACTGGTGAAATTAATTGTTGGCACTTAGTCCTATATCTGCCAGTTGGTTTCCAAAGTCTCCTCCCTATCACATGGAATCCCAGTTTGATTGAAAAAATTATTTTTCCTGAGGTGCAGTTAGCGGAGTCTAGCAGGACAGTAATGTCTGACTAGAGCTTCACTTTGTGAGGAGGAATAACCCGCAATACAGCTTAAGCCCGGACGAAAATTATAAAACAGAATACCTTATTAAACACCCGAGAGTTGAGAGAAACATTTAAAACAATAATGGTGTTGGGAGGAGCCAGTGTTAAAACAAAAAATGAATCTCACGGAGGCACTCAGGTGCGGATATCATCCAAAATGGCGCCAGTCTCCTCAGCATCAGCACAAATTACCTCAGAGCGCTCCACAAAGAATAAACCTATACAGCATATCTCCTCAGGAGATTCTGATACAGAATTCAACATATCATTGTCTTCCTCACGTGAAACTTTGACCCCTCACAGTATTTTAAAGTATTTTGAAAAAATGCTTCACTAAGCACTGAAACAAACCTCAGAGCAGATAACAACTCACCTCACAAAATAAATCAGGGGACTTGGTCAGCTTACAGCAGCACTTGAACTAAAAGTGGAAGAAATTAAAAAAAAATACACGACAGAAATTGATATTCTAAAAGAAGAAAACTTTATTTTACAAAATAAATTAGAGGATGTTGAAATTAGAACAAGAAGATCTAACCTCAGATTCAGAGGTATACCAGAAATTTTTTTAGATATACAATCTTCTATAACTGCACTATGTCAGGAATTACTCCTATGGATACCAATAGAGCGCCTGGAAATGGACAGAGTGCACCGTGCTCTTATGCCTAAGAAAACAGATGGACCTCCAAGAGACACTATAGCAAAATTCCACTACTATAAAACTAAAGAACAACTTCTTGTTGCGGCCAGGGGAAAAAACAATTTAAGCTTCCAAGGTCATACTTTCCAATTATTTGCAGACCTTTCCCAAACTACTGTCTCCAAAAGAAGAGCTATGAAACCACAGCTCCTGGAACTACAACGCCCTGATATTAAATATCAATGGGGATTTCCATTCTCTCTATGCTTTTCACATCAAGGAACAAGATTTGTCTGCAGATCTGTGGCAGAACTCCAGCAGGTCCTTCAAAATCTCAACCTGATAGAGAACTCTCATACCAATAATGCTTCAAGAAGAACGGCTTTGAATACATCAGTAAAGAACCTATCCCCAGACAAAAATGGAAATCAGCATCTGCACAAGAGGAGTCGACATGCATCTCCACCTCAAGAACAAGAAGACACTATGGAATGAAAATACTGAAGACCTAACAGACTTGATTTGATTTTTGCCTTTCAGAGATTGATCAATATAGCAGAATCCTTTTGAACCTCTATACAAATCTCCTACTCCCACTTATTATATCTAATTTATGAATATTTAATATTAAATGATTTAAAATACATTTATATTTACATTTAAACCCTATATAATTTGAAATTTCAGTTTTGGTTATCCTTAAAGCAATTTACTAATTATTTATTTTTTATATTTTTAATTTTTTTTATTTTATTTTTTTTGTATTTAAAATATATTATATATATATATATATATATATATATTATATATATATATTTATGCTTTTCCACTTGGACCCCCACGATTTATAAATTTTAAGATTTATTAATAAATCTCTGGAACAGTCACATAATAACAAACGCTCATATCCATCTATGAAATTATTTCTTTATCCCTTTTTACGCTTTTCTTTAACCTTTTATTATTGGTCAATTGACTCAAATTTGTTGGGTGGATAAGTCTTTATTATGCATTCATTTTTTTTTTTTTTTTATTAGCCCTGTTATTTATTTATTTATATATTTATTTTTATTTAATTTTTTTATAATTTTTAATTTTTTTTTTTATTCATTTTTTTTGCTTTTCCACATGGACCCCTAAGATTTTCAAAATTTTAAGATTTATTAATAAATCTCTGGAGCAGTTACATAATAACAAAAGCTCATATCCATCTATGAAATTATTTATTTATCCCTTTTTACAGTTGTCTTTAACCTTTTATTATTAGTCAATTGACTCAAATTTGTTGGGTGGATAAGTCTTTATTATCCGTTTTTATTTTTTATTTTTTTTTTAGCCCTGTTATTGGATAAAATTAGATAAAATTTTCTCCTTTTGCCTAAATATTTTCCTTTTTAAATAGTAAATATACGTCTTTGTATACTATACCTCTAGAAAGTTTGCATAGTAGATTTAAACACAGATGGTGTTGGAATTTTTTTTCCTTTTTTTTTTTTTTTGGGGCTTACAATCATACATCTTTAGGATGTTCAAGTTAGAATTTCTTGGGGCGGGTGTTCCTCCTGCGAAAACTACGTGCACCCCAATTTACCTTAGTTACAGACTCTACAAACTGTGGTGCAAATCATACAAAATTGATCACATCTGATGTACTGGTGACCTATCTCATTTCTTGTTACCCGAACAAGCCAGAAAAGTACAAATACCCCCCAAATGACCCCTTTTTTGAAAGTAGACATTCCAAGGTATTTAGTAAGAGGCATGGTGAGCTTTTTGATGTTGTCATTTTTTTCCCACAATTCTTTGTAAAATGAATTTATTTTTTATTTTTTTCCACAAAATTTCATTGTAATAGGTTATTTCTCTCACATGGCATGTGTATACCACAGATGACACCCCAAAATAAATTCTGCTACTCCTCCTGAGTATTACGATACCACATGTGTGGGACTTTTACACAGCCTGGCCACATAGAGAGGCCCAACATGCAGGGAGCGCCATCACGTGTTCTAGGAGCATAAATTACACATCTAACTTGTTGACTACCTAGTACACTTTTGAAATCCCTGGAGCACCAGGACAATGACACGTGACACTGACGTGGCACTGATGACAGATGGCACTGATACGTGGCACTGATGACAGATGGCACTGATACGTGGCACTGATGACACGCGACACTGATGTGGCACTGATGACAGATGGCACTAGTACGGGGCACTGATGACACGTGACACTGACAGATGGCACTAATATGTGGCACTGGTGACAGATGGCACTTATATGTGGCACTGATATCATGTGGCACTAATACGTGGCACTGATGAGAGATGGCACTAATATGTGACACTGATGACAGATGGCACTGATACGTGGCACCGATGACACGTGACACTGATGACAGATAGCACTGATACGTGGCATTGATGACACGTGACACTGATGACAGATGGCACTGATACGTGGCACTGATGACACGTGGCACTTATACATGGCACTGGGGACAGGTGCACTGGGGACAGATGGCAGCGGGCAGGGGGGACAGATGAGGACAGATGGCAGCGGGTAGGGGGGACAGATGAGGACAGATGGCAGCGGGCAGGGGGGGGACAGATGAAGACAGATGGCAGCGGGCAGGGGGGGACAGATGGCAGCGGGGGACAGATGGCAGTGGGCAGGGGGGGGCAGATGGCAGCGGGGGTCAGATGGCAGCGGGGGGACAGATGGGGACAGATGGCAGCGGGCGGGGGGGGACAGATGGGGACAGATGGCAGCGGGCAGGGGGGGGACAGATGGCCTTGGGGGACAGATGGCAGCGGGGGGGGACAGATGGGGGCAGCAGGCAGCGGGGGGACAGATGGCAGCGGGCAGGGGGGGACAGATGGCAGCGGGCGGGGGGGAGGACAGATGGCAGCGGGCAGGGGGGGGACAGATGGCAGCGGGGGGACAGATGGGGGCAGCAGGCAGCGGGCAGGGGGGGGACAGATGGGGGCAGCAGGCAGGGAGGGGACAGATGGCAGCGGGCAGGGGGGACAGATGGCAGCAGGCAGGGGGGGACAGATGGCAGCAGGGTGACAGATGGCAGCGGGGTGACAGATGGGGACAGATGGCAGCGGGGTGACAGATGGGGACAGATGGCAGCGGGGGGACAGATGGGGGCAGCAGGCAGCGGGCAGGGGGGGACAGATGGGGACAGATGGGGGCAGCAGGCAGCGGGCACTGATCGCACATTTTTTTTTTTTTTTTTTTTTTTTTACTTACGGCCGCTCGGCCGTTCATCCTCTCTCTTCTCACTCGCTGTCAGTGTGAGGAGAGAGAGCGGCGCTGACAGATGATCTCATATGTTTCCATATGAGATCTTCTCTCATTGGACACGCCGATCTCGCTGTAAACGGCCGCTGTGATTGGCCGTTTACAGCGAGATGTGACCGGCCTTGTCCTACAGACACGGCCAGCACAGAACTTCCCCGATGCGCGCTCTCAGGAGCGCGCATTAGGGAAGTAAACAGGAGGACGTCCAGGGACGTCCTCCCGGCAGGGAGCGTCCGCGCTGCAGCCGTCTTTCGGCTATAGCGCGGGCGCGTAGTGGTTAAAGATACAATATGATCACTAATTCACTGAGATCAGGTTGGCTTTATGCCAACACGTCAAGTAAGCGATAACATACGTAGATCGGTACTATTGGCACAGATTGCTACATCATTAGGGATGAGCCGAACACCCCTGGGTTCGGTTCGCACCAGAACCTGTGAACGGACCGAAAGTTTGCACGAACGTTCGAACCCTATTAGTTACAATGGACGCGAACGTTCGAAATCTAAAGTGCTAATTATAACGGCCAATATGCATGTTAATGTCATAAAAGAGGTTTGGGGACCCGGGTCATGCCCCAGGGGACATGGATCAATGCAAAAAGAAGTTTTAAAAACTGACGTTTTTTCGGGAGCAGTCATTTTAAAGATGCATAAAGTGAAAAAAAAAGGGAAATATTCCTTTAAATATGGTAGCTGGGGGTGTCTAAAGTATGCCTGTGAAGTGACATGTGTTTCCCATGTTTAGAACTGTCCCTGCACAAAATTAAATTTGTAAAGGAAAAAAGAAGCCATTTAAAACTGCTTGCGGCTTTAATGTCATGTCTTGTCCAGGCAATATGGATGAAAATCTTTGAGAAAAATGGCATGGCTACCCCATCCCCCCCCTACCCCAGCCCATTACCAGCCCCTTTGGGTCTTGTATGGATATTAAGGGGAACCCGACACCCAAAATAAAACCCTATACCTACAACCCTATATACTCTGAACAGCAGTATACAGGCGGTGCAAACAAGACAGGGACTGTAGGTATATACTGTATGTATGTAGGTATGTATGGACTGTTGGTGTATACTGTGCTGTGCTGGAGGCACACAAAACACACTAACTCCTGCAGATGGCTGTCTTAGGTGACAACAGGGCAGATACAGTGTAAGGTGGTTTAGTGTGCTACTGCTGTGCTATACTCACACAGCACACACACACACACACTAACTCCTGCAGATGGCTGGATTGGTAGAGATTGAGAACAGCACTTAGAAGAATAAACTATCCCTGCCTATTTTGCCTCTTTTCCTACACTAATCCCCAGAATCCACAAGCAGATAATGCAGATAATGAATCACAAGCACAAGCAGATAATGCAGATAAAGCAGATAATGCACAAGCAGACACTGTTCCTAACGCCGGAACATACTACATGAGGCCGCCGGCGTGGCGGCCTTATATAGTGTGGGGCGTGTACTAAACCCCCTGAGCTATAATTGGCCACAGGCATCCTGCCTGTGGCCAATTATTGCTCTCCTCGCCGTTGGCTCTATGATTGGCCAAGCATGCGGGGTCACAGTGCATGCTTGGCCAATCATCAGCCAGCAATGCACTGTGACTGGCGCAGTGCATTGTGGACCGTTCGCCTCACACAAATTTGATGCGAACGGTCCTGGTTTCGACGAGCGGTCGAACGGCCGATGTTCGATTGGAACATGGGTTCGAATGGAACACCGGGCCCATCCCTATACATCACGTCGAATTCTAGCTTGTTTCCTTTCATTAGACCTCAAGAAAGCATTCGACTCAGTTTCCTGGCCTTACTTGTATTATACTCTACAAAAATGGGGTTTTGGCCCCAACTTTATAAACTGGATTATGGCCCTTTATAATAACCCAAAAGCATATGTTAAATATGCAGGTTATAAATCTGAATCCTTTAGTATAAATAGAGGTACACATCAGGGATGTCCACTCACTCCACTATTATGTGCCCTCCTAATAGAACCGCTAGCTCAAATGATTAGATCAGACCCCACTATAACTGGAATTGAAATTGGCAGTTACCAACATAAATTATGTCTATTTGCGGACGATATCCTTCTATTTCTTTTTTCTCCACAAATATCGGGCCCCAACCTAATTCCAATACTAAATGAATTTGCATTATTTTCTGGTCTTCATATTAACCCTAAAAAATGTCAAGCCTTAAACATATCCCTCTCAAATGTAGAACTAAAGTCAGCAAAGATAGGTCTCCCTTTTACTTGGGCTGACAAATCGATCCCTTATTAAGGGACTAATTTGTCGGCTTCCTTTACAAATTTATTCTCAGTTAATTATCCATCCATTCTGAAAAATATATCTAATCTATTAAAATCCTGGTCCCACCTCCCGTTATCGTGGTTTGGAAGAATCAATGCCATAAAAATGACGATCCTACCAAAAATACTATATTTATTCCGTGTTTTACCAATCCCTGTTCCTGCATATTTCCTAAGACTTATACAGAAGAGAGTAATTTAGTTCATATGGGGTTCCTCCAAACCGCGAATACAACAGCGTACTTTATTTCTTCCCAAACTTAATGGAGGATTAGGATGTCCTAATTTTGCATGCTGTTATAGGGCAGCACACTTAGCTAGTTTAACTAAATATCATGCATGAAAAGAAATCCCATTATGGGTGTCTATAGAAGCGGCTGAGTGTGACCCTATTTCCATATCAAACCTTCTTTGGATCTCTCCTAGAGATCGTAGAAATCTATGAAATCCTATCACTAAACATTTTATATCTCTTTGGGATAGGTTTAAAATAGGAAATCACTTACAATCCACACATAATCCGCTATTATCATTTTCTAAAAACCCAGCATTTTATCCGGCATGGGTCTCTCCTAAATCTTACAATCCACACTTTGTGACAACTATGGCTTACCCCATAAAGAAATATTTAGATATCTATTATCATTTTATAAAAACCCAGCATTTTATCCGGCATGGGTCTCTCCTAAATCTTTTAAAGAATGGGTATCACTAAATATTCTGACCATGCATAAGTTTGTAGACTCTTCATTCTTCATCCCCTTCCCCACACTTTGTGACAACTATGGCTTACCCCATAAAGAAATATTTAGATATCTCCAAATTAAAAACTTTTTCTCACCCTTCTTAAACACGAACACTCCCCTAAACAAACTATTCACCCGCACTTCTCACAAACTTACTTCTTTATTACTTTGCAGCATTTATACACTACATGTTTATTTTTACTCTGAACGGAAAAGAATCTTTGTTATTTTTTTACCATGATTTGTCTTTTTTTTTTTTTTTTGGGGAATACATATTTGAATGTTTTTTTTTTTTTTTTTTTTGGAGGGGGTTGTGTGTCTCAAATTACCAAAAAAAAATTATTTACATTTGTATTTCTTGCTTAAATTTACTAGGAGGTTGTTTGTTGTTGTTGCCCCTTGTTAATTCTACTTTAGGATTAGTGAAATGTACCAGCCTACTCAAAGAAAAACTGTCATTGTAGCAAAGTAAAACACAATAGTCAATGATTATTTCAAATCAAAAAAAACCTTTATTTAGGTCACACCAACAAACCAAAGAGGAACGCAGCCATGGTGAAACTTGGGGAATTTGCAAAGTCTTGGCCCCCCACGGCAACCATCATTGTCCAAGCGTAGAAAATTGGGGCCTGAGGAGTACGTATATTAAGGGGAGTGCAATCTGGTTGTGAAGTCCAAAGTATCCGGAACTGCAGCAGATGCCATCTAGGTCCCCAGGCTCTGGTACTACAAGAGGCTCCATCTTCTCTCACACCAGACTGATTGCAGGTCGTCACTCTCAGGTCTTCCTTCCACGCTTCCTTCCACGCTGTGGCTGTCGTGCTGGTGGGGTGGCAGAAGGAGGAGGAGGAGGAGGAGGAGGCGGAGCATGGTAACTATGGCAAACATGTGTGACTGGGGTCATCTCCCCAGCCCTACCCTTATTTAGGACATGGAGGATGAGCCCCTCACACATGTTGCGTTGCCCCACCTCCATACCCATCATTTTTGTGACAACCACCGAGCCAAAGGTCTCCTCGTCGGCGTGTGTGGCATGTAGGGAGGCTGAAGCCTCTCTTATCATCCGGAGCGCTGACTGTGCCGCATAACCCCCCCTTCTCGCCCTTTTGTAGGGAAGGCGGAGGAGAGGGATTTGGGAGTCAGTCAGGCTCCGAGGCCTAGCCCCCTCTTGGCTGCCACTACCCAGCTGGTGGCTGCCACTAACCCCTGCCTCCTCCTGACTGCCACCTTCCACAGCCACCTCCTGGCTGAGGTCTTCCTGTGTAGGAAAAAGGGACATAGTTTCAGTTATTTGTTCATCAAACACACACAATTCTCATCTAGTGACTGGTGCAAAATGTTTACAAATAGAAAACCATACAATTCTCAGCCCAGCAGTTTAGATTCTGGCCCCAAATGTCTCCCACACCACTGTCTGTTGATATGTCAAACACGTTAGGAACTAAGCAATTGGCGATCCTGAATTAAGTGAACATCATTCATTATTCCCATAAATGGTAACAAAACTACTATACCTGGAACAAGCTGGGCTCCTCCACCTCTTCCAGACTGGAAGGCCCAGGTTGCTCCTCAGAAGCCTCATCAGGGGTGGGCTGTGCGCAAGGAAGCGTGGAAGGAGGAGTTGAGGTTGGCTCCGTGACATCAGCCTGGTCCTTCAGAAAATGGAGACTCTGATAGTACCAGAGCTTGGGGACATAGACCTCATCTGCTGAAGTTGCAGTTTCCTCAGACTTCACGACCTTCTTCCTCTCCCTGATATACGCACTCCTCAGGCTGCCAATTTTCTTTCTAATATCATCAACAGTTGCCGTGGGAACCTTGGCTTGACAAATTCCACAAGTTCCTCCAGGGCTGCGTGCCTCTTTGGTTTGTTGGTGTAATGTGGGTGTATACCCTGCCACAATATGGGAAAATCCCTGTATTTGGCAATGAAGAGGGGGAGAAAACTCATGTCGTTGAATCCCTTCATATCAATCTCTGCAAGACACAACAACACACCAAACCCTATAAATTATGTCAGGCTAAACTCTCCTAATCTTCTCCATAAAGAAGCCTCAAGTTCAAATCAGTCTAGGCTAGTTATGTACCAACGTTAAATTGTACCTTCGTTTGTAGCGATCGTCTCGTGTGAGTTTTCTCTCCCCTCGTCTCCCAGATCGTGGCTACGACACAGGCGTGTGACGTTTTATATACACTGCGCATGCTTCAAACTCCGCCCGCCCCTGACGATCTTTCTCGTCTATTCCCCACCCCTTCTCTTTACGGCGTAGTGGGGAGAGCACATGGCGGGGACACAGCAGGTGCGCCACAAATATCCCACCAACGAGGAGGAGGACGAGGAAAGTCCGGAGGCAGAAACGTCCCGATCCCGGAACCTGAAATTCAAGGCCTCCAATATGTCATTTGGAGAAATGTTGGAGATGGTGGACATATTAAAGAGGAGCGACTATGATGGGAAGTATGGGCCTTACCTCAACCCCAATGTCCGCAAGGCCAAGATCATGTCTAAAGTTGTGAGAAGGCTGTACAATAATTTTGGGGTACAACGATCCAAGGAGCAACTCAGGAAACGCTGGTCAGACCTGAAACTGAGGGAGGCCGATCAGTACAGAAAGATCAAGAG
Organism: Lithobates sylvaticus; assembly: GCA_028564925.1. Lineage (NCBI taxonomy): Eukaryota > Metazoa > Chordata > Amphibia > Anura > Ranidae > Lithobates > Lithobates sylvaticus. The sequence continues at coordinate 553,578,052 of CM053026.1, forward strand.
AATTCTTCAAAAAAGTAAGTAGTTGTGTTTTGTGTTTGATTTCTTGCTTGCATACTGCTCCATTGTGTTTTGATTTTTACCAAGTTGTACATTCCAAAATGGCCACTTTCAGGTTCGTCTGTGCATTCGATCGTACTCAGCCTCGATCTTTCTGCCACTGTCATGGTCGTGTGTGTGTGTGCATTCGATCGTACGCAACCTCGATCGTTCGGCCACTTATAATACGATGTTTGGTGTTTTTTTGGGGAAAGGAAGTTTGTTCTCACTAGAAATGTCATCAAGAATGTAAAGCCAATTTATTCAATGTAAAGGAGAGGTCACTCAGTAGCTGTTTACCCATCTGGACTCTAGAGCACTAGTGCTGGGACACCCAAACCCCCTTTTTATTATGCTTTTCCACACATGTGCTCCAGTGGATACTAGAGGGGGGTCTCCATCACACAAACTTCTACCAAAAAGCTAGTCAGTTTAGCACCTTTACAAAGTGACTTCATTCATGTAGTTGACATTTGTAACTGGCCAAACTAAAATAGTGTCCGTCACTTTCAAGCAATGTTTGTCATTTCCTATTTCTGCCCTCAATAGCTTGTGTTGCTAAATCTTCCTTTTGGACATTCTCATAGGGGAGCGAAAACTTGGGCCGTCTGAGGAAACCCCCAAACCAACACCTACCAAAAAAGGGGAAAGAGCAGAAGCAGAGGAGGAGGAGGAGGAGGAAGGAGAGATCATCGAACTTGGAGAAATTGTCACCACAACAGGTGAGTGTGGGAGAACACAGCTACTGGTAAGCTAATCCATGTATGGCTGCCTCATTTCCAACACCCCATTTTTGTTTGTTTGTGGTTTTTAGGTGACGTGGATGTTGTGGAAGAAAAAATCGCACTTTACCACAGAGAGTGCCCACGTACTCATCGGAGAGATAATGGTCTGCAATAGAGATCTAGATTACATAAAGCAAAACATCAATGATGTTCAACAAAAATTGAAGAACATCATTGATGTTTTAGGAAAAATATGAAAACGCACCAAGTAATTAACACACATTTGTGCCAGCTTCAGAACACATTTGCAACTTAAAAACTGTCTGAAATTTGGAACATGCACACATTGTGTCCACATGTGCTAGCTCCCACCATGGTGGATGAATGGCAACGTTTTTTTGGGGGTGCAAACACTTTACGAACTACGAAAGTGGTTGTGGTGAAGGGGTTGCACCCCCAAAAAACGTCCATTCATCCCCATGATGGAAAATGGCACTTTTGAAGCTTCTAGGCATGTGTTTTACCATCTAATGACCATTTTCAGTCCCAAATTGTGTGCATGTTCCAAATTTCCACTTTTCGGGGGTGACCCCCCCATGTGATGAAGGCAAGGTCAAACACACTTTGAACATATAGTCATGTCTGATCTTGTCTTCACTTTACAAAGTTGAACTTTCCAAGTTCCTAGGTTCTGTTTTGCTCCATGCCTGGTTTTTACCAATTGCGGAATGTTTGTAAACAATGTTGTAAATAACCAAGATGTTGTCAGTTTTGGCGTGAAGATTGTAAACGCACTTGGGAATGTTTTCCTAGTAAACTTTTATTTTTCTAAATGTGTGGCTTCCTTATTTAAAAAACACAATGCATTATGTATGTAAAATGAAAAGGATATGGGGGGCAATGGGTGTTATTTACTAAAGGCAAATCCACTTTGCACTCCAATTTTCTTTCCCGGGGAACTTTTTCAATGCACTTGTAGAGCATAGCGGATTTGACTTATGTAAATGACACCCACAGTGCTTTGTACGAAAACACGGAGCACAGCATTTTGGAGAATACACACATGTCAGACCTGGTGATGAAAAGGAGTATTTTGGGTGTCAGTTATGCAGTACAAACCTTCTCTAGACCAAAGATTAGGTAGCAAACACACAACATGAGAATAATCTTTTTGGGAAGAAGAGACTGTTACCTCCTTTTGCCCAGAAAGTGCATTCCCACTGTCGAAGGCAAAGGGAAAAAATGTCAAAGTAAAATAAGCTAAAAAGAAGACTGAAATGACATGAAATCATAGGTTGGTTAAAATATCAGATTTATTAAAAAATGCCTCTCACACATCGTCAGGCAGAGCAATGGCCCCCCTACCCACAAAGTACTGCATATATTGGTCCCGGACCACACGGGCATTTAGAGGGGGCAAGCCTGGACGTGCCACTCGAAGGGCTGTGAGTTCGGCATTTGGAGGGCCCTCCACATCTGGGCCAACGGGCACCACATAGTTCCTGTTATGTCTTTTGAGGAAGTTGTGCAATATGCAACAGGCAAGAACTATGTGGTTCAGTTTGTATTCCGCCAAGTTAAATGCCGTCAGGAACAGGCGGAAGCGGCTGGCCAGGATGCCAAAAGCGTTCTCCACAACTCTTCTGGCTCTGGACAGCCTGTAGTTGAAGACCCTCTGGTCCGGGGTGAGGGTCCTCATCGGGAACGGCCTCATCACATGGGGAGTCAACGCAAACGCTTCATCTGCGACAAAGACGAAGGGGAGTCCTTCGGCATTCTCCTCTGGAGGTGGCAAGCACAGACTGCCACTTTGGAGACGCCAGTAGAACTCCGTGTGCGTAATGGCCCCACCATCCGATATCCGGCCGTTCATCCCCACGTCCACATACATAAACTCGTATGTTGCCGACACCACCGCCAACATCACTACACTATTAAACCCTTTATAATTATAATAGTAGGACCCCGAGTTGGGCGGTGGGACGATGCGGACGTGTTTCCCATCAATTGCCCCTCCGCAGTTAGGAAAGTCCCAACGGCTGGCAAAGTGGGAGGCCACAGTCTGCCATTCCTGTGGCGTGGAAGGGAACTGTGGAGTGAAACAAGAAAAAAAAATTAGTCACTTTGCACCTAAACATTGCAAGCAGATTAGACAATCAACATCTTGGAACAAGAGCATTGTCTAAAATTGGAGGCTGGAAAGTATTTGCACAGAAAAGTAGAGGCTCCCCTTCACAGATTACTCACCCCCCCATCAATCCCCCCACTTCTGATGGGCCATTGGCAATAACTAGGGGTTTTGGGGGGGGGGGTGGTGGACAGCTAACCCTCTGCACTTCATTGATTGGCAAATGGCTCAATAGCTCAATGGCTAGTTTGGCCAGACCCTCTGTACTTAACACTATTGGCAGGCCACAGGAAAGATCAAATAACATTTCACCCCCCCCCCCCCCCCCAAAAAAGGCAGGCACAGTGTGACATTATTAAATTACCAAGCAAGCTAATAGGAGGGAAAGAAGACAAAAAAATAGGAAATGGAATGTATGGAGGCAGTCCCTTGCACTACATGCTTTGCTGAATTCATCCCTAAAGATGCGCACTATAAAGAGGTAGGTATATAGTGTGTATGGACCTTGGGAAAGCCAGCAGATAAAGGATTGGTACCATCTGACAGAGCAGTTGGGGAGGGGGTTCCTAATGAGTTTGCCCCCCCCCCCCCACCAAAAGAACAAAAAAAGGGGGCTCTACATGAAGTAAACCACACAGCAAACATTTGTGCATATTTTAGGGGGTGTTTTGGGGCAAACAATACTATGCAGCAGACAAAAGACATTGCTTAAGTGACTAGGCCATAGGTGTCTATTGGGGCAGAAGAGCATGCTGGTGAGGTAAGTGAAGGGAAAAATGCATGAAGGGGAAAAGGGGCACAGCATATTAGAACATATTGCAATCATGGTAATTAGGGAAGGAGGTCAAAAATACAAGTCATTAGCAAACAGAGCATACATAGAAGGGAATAGTAAAGTAGAAATGTTACCTTAATATAGTCCTCCTGCAGGACCTGAATGATGGCAGAACAGGTCTCTGGAATAATGATTCCCAGGGCCTGGGGAGAGATACCTGAAGAGAACTTCAAATCCTGAAGACTTCTCCCTGTCGCCAAGTACCTCAACGTGGCAACAAGCCTCTGCTCCGGAGTAATGGCTTGTCTCATGCAGGTATCCTGCCGGCTGATAAAGGGGGTCAGCAAAGCCAAAAGACGGTGAAAATCGGGGTCCGTCATCCTGAGAAAGTTCCTGAAATCATCAGGATTATTCTCCCGGATCTCACGAAGCAAAGGCATGTGCGAGAACTGGTCACGCTGAAGCAACCAATTCTTGGTCCACATACTCCTCGTCACTCTGTTCATGGACGGGTCTTGGGTCAAAGCTAAAAGCCCGACACCAATTCCGCGTACAGCACGAACTCGGCGACGAGTACGCACGGGAAACATCGCTCAGAAGGTCACAAAAGGTCGGCTGGTCAGAACGGACAAACAGAAAGCACCGATAAACAGCAAGGCCTGAAAGAACGAAGTGAATACCAGCAACGAGCAGACAATAAGCAGTGCAAATCAAAGCGTCCTATATCAAGATATAGGCCGCAATGACCAACAAATGCGAACTGACTACACGCACTAATAAACAGATACGCACGACAAGCACAAACTGAAGAGCAGTAACGATCTGAGTCAGAAAACTGAGAAGCGCGAATCTTAAGTCACCAAACTTCCACTAACTCTCGATAAACACGGGATCAGCAGAAGGAGCCCAACGGGTGCCTGACGTGGTGCTGAACTTCCCTTTTGTAATCTCGTGGACGACGACTTACGTCACGACGTTCTTCCGGACCGGATATTCCGACAACTTAGTCCGACCGTGTGTACGCAACGCCAACATCGGACAAAGTACGTCGGACAAAGTCCGACTGACCTGGTCCGCGGATTGTCCGAGCGTGTGTATGGGGCTTAACCAATTTTGAAACTATCTGTAGGGATAAACCAAATGCCAAAGGAATAATATCCCTTCTATGCCCTCAAATATTAACTCAACCCAACTCAGAAAATCCTTCATACGTTCAGAAATGGGAGGTTGACCTAGAGAAAACTCTTGAAAATGTAGACTGGAACCTAATTTGGTCAGTAACCAAATCAGCCTCTCCTAATGTAATGGCAATGGAGTCCAACTACAAGGTACTAACAAGATGGTACCTTGTACCAGTCAGGGTAGCTAAATATACCCAAAATCATTTGGCTCAATGTTATCGTGGTTGTACAGGTTTGGGTACTTATTTTCATATTTGGTGGGATTGCCCTATTGCACAAGTCTTCTGGAAGGAAATTTTTAACATTGCATCTAAATTACTCAAAATGAAATTACATCTGGACCCTACAATGGCTCTACTCAATTTAAAACCAGAATTCTTATCGCATACCCGCTTTAAATTGTTGATACAGCTCTTCACGACGGCGAAACAAACGCTGGCAAAAGCGTGGAGATCCTCAACTTTGGATGTCAATGAGACTGTGAATATAATGTATAATACTATGATACAAGCAAAAATGTTAGCTCTTGAAACCCTTAATACGAAAAAATATGGCAACCTTGGATAGAATTTTTTTTTGGTATCAACATTTGATAACAGAGTACTATTACCATGGTAGTAAATTTGATAGGTTTCATTTCAAATATGGTTGTTCAAGGACGTTGTGGTGGCTCCCGACCGAACCCTGCGGAACTCATTACCCTTTCTCTATACATCCCTCTGTTTCCTTCTACCCTTCTTCCCTTCTTATCTTTATTTATATCCATATTTACTTCTTGAATTTGGAAGCTCCCACATATGCTACCTATGATCATATAGAATTTTTACAGTTATAATTGTAACTATATAAATTAAGATATTTCATTCAAATACAGATCAACAGTTGCTTATAACTTTATTACTTTTATTTAATAATATATAATAGAAATCTATACTATTCTTTGCATTTATGTAACTGAGCTTCATTAATTTGATTGATAACAGATTATATTGTACACTTGTTTAACCGCTTCCCGACCGCCTCCTGCACATATACGTCGGCAGAATGGCACGCTATGCAAAAGCACGTATATATACGTCCCCTTTAATTGCCTAGCCGTGCCTAGCCGGTCGGGAGCTCTGTGACCGCGGCCGCGGGACCAGCGGACCCAATCACGCTGGTGTTCTGCGATCGGTCACAGAGCTGAAGAATGGGGAGAGGTCTGTGTAAACAAACCTCTCCCCGCGCTTCCTACACTGCCTGTCACTGATCGGCTGTTCCCTGTCATCGACGTCAGCCACGCCCCCTACTGTAAAAAGAAAACACACACACGTCACACTAACTCCTCCCCGCCCCCTAGTGGTTAACTCCTTCACTGCCACTGTCATTTACATAGGAATCAGTGCATTTAAATAGCACTGATTTCTGTATAAATGATAAAGGTCCCAAAAATGTGTCAGAAATGTCCGATGTGTCCGCCATAATGTCGCAGTCACAATAAGAATCTCTGATCGCCGCCATTACTATTAAAAAATAAAATATTAATAAAAATGCTATAAAACTATCCCCTATTTTGTAAACGCTATAACTTTTGCGCAAACCAATCAATAATCGCTAATTGCAATTTTTTTTTATATAAAAATATGTAGAAGAATACGTATCGGCCTAAATTGAGGGAAAAAAATTATATATTTTTTGGGGATATTTATTATAGCAAAAAGTAAAAAATATTGCATTTTTTTTCAAAATTGTCGCTCTATATTTGTTTAAAGCAAATTGGTCCGGGGCTGAAGTGGATAATTTACCTTTGAATACATAATACAATATTTTGACAAGGAAAAAATGACTTTTCCCATGTTTATATTAAAAAATATTAAACAAAGTACCTGTATGTTTCTCAGGTGATAAAAGGTTCTAAAGGTTCACTGTTGATAAGGTAAACCATTAAGTTCAGGAATTACATGGTTTTAGTAGTGAAACATGTATTAAATTGCTGAAAAGAGATGAATGCCCTGACTCAAATTCAAAAGCACTTCCAATTCGAATATATTGCCAGTAAGGATTAATTCACCTCCTAAGGAAATCACTCTGGAGCAGCCTACTGCAGGCAAATGAAAAATAAAAAGAAGTATATCAAATCAACAGAATGAAGCAAGATGAAAAATTAAACAAATTTAAAACAATAGTCCACCGTTCTGAGGATATTTAATACCGGAACTTCAATCGTTTTAATAAAGACATTACTCCTGAGGCCAAAATTTCAACTAGGCAGCTTGCCAAATATAGAAAAAATAATAAAAATGGGAAGGTTACCTTTTGCTGAGACAGGCTACTTTGGATTATTCACTGTGACCTGCTAATACTTGTAGTGCCACTCTAAGCAAAGAAGGGGGATGTATATAGTCCCAATGGTACTCAGGAATGGGGTGCTGGCTGAAAATTATTGTTGTTATTATTATTATTATACACGATTTATATAGCGCCAACAGTTTACGCAGCATTTTACAATGTAGAGGGGGGGGGGGGACAACACAATTACAGTACAGTTCAATACAGAAGGGACAGGAGGACCCTGCTCGTATAGCTTACATTCTAAAGGGAGGGGGTGGTGGTACAAAAGGTAATAGCTGCAGGGGATGATTTGATGGGGGTGGCTCGGGACACTTCTTAGGTGGGTGTGGGATAGGCTTATATCGCCATCCAGTAGTGTATTACTTACCACTCAACCCAATCTAGTCTATATGGTGAAAATGCTTAAGATGACCTCAGCCTTGCATCACTCTACAAGACAAATTACACTTGATAAAGTGTATGTACAAGATTGAGTGATTGACAGAGACACTGAAGGAATGCCAGATGTTCCCACTGTTCTGTTTCAAATCTCTCTTTGCATTGACATGTCCCTCCCTTAGACCCATGGGGTCCAGATAGTATGGTCACCTGCTGATATTGGCACCATCCTTAGGCAAAAAATCCATGTAAAAAAGTAGCACTAAGCCGAAAATATGCACACAATATCAAAAAAAGCTGCTGAAAAAAACAAAGTGAAAATACTAAGTATAAAAGTAAATTAAAATATAAGCAGCACTAATTTTGCTATGATGCATAAAATATTATAGAAATATATATAACAATATTTCAATAAATGCTATATATGCAGCCTTAAGAGCAAAAACAGATATAAAAATCATATGTGAATAAAAGTCCAGTTAGTTAGTTCGTTAGTGTTCTTTTCACAATAGGTCCATAAGTGAGAAGCAAAGCAATAGTCCATAAAAGTGCTCCAAAATCAATATAGGTGCTCCATTTCACAGCAGTGATTAGAGTTCACAACATACCAATCAAGCACACTCCTTTAGACAGCCTGGACTCACCAGAACAAGTGGACCTATGTTTTGCAATTTGCAACAACAGGTCAGAAAGCGCATTCAGGTACACTTTATCCTTATCTTCTTTCTCCCAGACCCAGATATACTCTGCTCATGAGTAGAACATTGAGGGGTGCTCATCGTGTAAATCCATAATACTTTATTGAATAAAAGAAAACATTGCACTCAGGTGCCCCATAGATTTTGGTGTATGTGAACAGCATGAACACTCGCTAGGAGCCAGCACAGCTCCTTTGGATGTACAAAGAGCCGGCATGTGCTATACCTTAGTTAACCCAGATATCCCACAGACCAGAAGTGATGTCAGTGCTGACAGGACCCCCCCATTTTCACAAATGGCCATCCTCAGAAGCCCATCCATAGGCAGCTTAACTTTTCAATAAGGCACAGAAGTTGAATTGAATGCTAATTGCAGCACAGATTATGTTTTTCCAAACTTTTAAAGTGTAAGAAGACAATGACTTTCCTGAGCACTATCTCTGTGAATAACTAACACTGACTGGGCTATCTGGCAATCTATCATCAACATACCATGTATTATTTCACAGGTGACCACTACTTTTTTTATTGCTACAACTGTCAAGTATTTATATTATAAAGATAATTATTTCCCAAAGTTATAGTCTTTAAAGCGGAAGGCCTGCCCACCCCTCAAAAAATTTAAAATCAGCAGCTACAAATACTGTAGCTGCTGACTTTTAATATATGGACACTTACCTGTCCAGGGAGCCCGCAATGTCGGCACTGCAGCTGATCTTTGGAATGGCTGTCAGGTGCAGCCATTGCCGGTAAGGGAACCCGGCAGTAAAGCAGCAAGCTTTTCATCAGGGCTGAAGTCACGTGACCCGTGACGAACACGCGTCGGGACTGAGCTACACCTGACCTACCGGAAGTGACACCAATCGAGCTCGCTGCTCGTTTATACTCTGCCTGTATTTTACCACTGATTTGTGAGTACCCATCTTATTGTTTTTATTGCTTGAATAAACGCTGTTAAAAACTTATTACACTATGAGGCCTACTTCCTTTTCCTAAACATACTGATGTGAACCCCCCAACCTGGATACACCTACACCCACATGCAAGGGAAAACCTAATAGGAAACGCCAAACAGGACCTGGGCCACCCATCTGGGAACCATAGGAGGACGGTCACCAAGGACCACAAAAACCTATACATCTATGCTGTAACCTTACAGCCGTAAGGTAAGGGGCCACCTATACTGCCCCCACTAGGATCGCACGGTACACCAGAAATCGCACAGGATACCCACAGATAATACTGCATATCAGAGCTCACCATCTCAACCTTCACCACTTGCACTTCACTGGATTTATGGACACTAGTTGCACCTTATGATTTCTATGGACTTTTTACATGATTTTATTCGTTGAGATTTTATTTAGTTTAGTTTAATTTATTGCGCGCCACTACCTCCTTTTTACTTATCTCTTCTGGGTTCAGACATTTCCCCCAGTGTGCGCTGCAGTACACCAGCTATTACTCTTTGTGCTGGCGCAGGATTACCTCATATTTTCTAGAACAATCACTGTGTTGTTATATGGAACAGAACATTATATTCTAATGTTAAAATCCATATTGAATCTGCTGTTCAAGAGCATTTAAGTAAACATACTGTATTTATATTTGTTTTCGTTTTCAATAGACTATGAAAGATTATTTATTAACAAAAAAACTGAAGAAAGGTTGATGGAAACAGAAATTTATTTTGTGCCAATAATGACCAATAGAATCCCCTGTGCAATATTTCCAGAGAGAAAAAGATGAAACCTGATTTTTCACTAGAAACAGAAACTTGTATTTTATTTCCGTTTTCTTTTATATTAGTGATAGCATTCCTAAATGAATACCTCACTTTGTGTTAGAAGTCAAAAACAATACGGGAGCTAATTGTTACTCAACAACAGTGATGTAAACATGTATTAGCTAGTATAATTGACTTAGACACTGTATACAGTATATGCCCGAAATAAACAATTGAACACTTCATTTGTGTTAAAAGAACATTCAATTAAATAAAAAGAAAGTAAGTCAACATCAAATTCAGGCTTCAAATTCAGAATGCTCCTGAAAGCAAGATGCATTTGCCTATCAATACGAGCCTTAGGAATAATATTTTTTTTAGTTTTAATCTTAAAGTGACACTCAAATCTGGTTTGAAAAGAATTACATTTGAGTATGTATTTTTAACTTAAAGTACCTTCTGTTGCTCTAAGCCTCCTGCAAATCTCCTAATTATGTTTTGCTGCCGTGATCCAATTTCCTGTTAGAGGGTGACTACTTTTGTTCTCCATGGTTCCACTGTATGTAGGGACATACCCAGCCTTTCTTGCTTGGTCCAGAGATGGATTAGGGTCTATGAACTATGGGATTTATTGTGTTCACAGTAGAGCAGTGCACATGACCAGGAGAGGTTTAGGAGCTCATCCTGGAGGACATTATAAGGAGGCAGAAAACATGGTAAGAAACAAGTTAATAAAAAGTAGATTTCAGGGTTAATAAAAAGTCGATTTCAGGGTCATTAAGTAGTGGATATGTATGGATTATTTTTGGAGAATAAGGATATTGTTTAGTGTCACTTAAGTATATGAAAAAGAGCTTCAATTGCGCAACCTAGGTGAGGTTTTAATTGAATGATATAAATAAATAAACCATCAAATGTTACCAACAAATCAATAAATAATATAAGTGACAAATAGTGTCGGTCATCCCCTTAAAGCGGTGTTGTACTCAAATTTTCAAGTTAATCTTAAATTAATCTGTTAGTGCCAGAGATGACCAAATGCCCCTTAAAATTTTTTTTTTTGCCGTAGTTACCTTTTAATCAGAATCTGGAAGAATGGCTTCCGGGCTTTCCTCCCGTGGGAGTAGGCGTGTTCCCCGGCTGCGCAAAGACCCCTGGGAGCTCTGTCAGAGTCTTCCCATGAATCAGTGGGGAACGCTGTAATGCCGAAATCTCGCGAGATCTCGGCATAATGCCGAAATCTCGCAAGATCTCTGCATGATGTGATAGCAGCTCGGAACTCAACAGCGCTGCTTGCTCTTAGCATTGAGCATGCGCGGGATCGAGCGATGAATGCTGGGAGCACAGCATTCACCACATCCCGGAAGTAAATGCTTGTGGGTTTCTAATGCCCACAAGCAAAATGGAATCGTTCATCAAGAATTTTTAAAAGTTACCCAAACGGACGGAATCGGCGATCGGTGGGGAAAAGAACTGCAACAGGTAAGTGACATCTTCTTAATGCCTTTAGTAAACCATGTTAGGGGAAGAAAAAAATGCATATTTCGGCGGAATCCCGCTTTAAGGGAAAAAATATTTAATCACCCAATGACCTAATCCATAAATAAATAAAAAAACAGTGTTGTGTGAATAAATTAAACAAATGTCCACAGTGTATGAAAACACAATTATTTGAATCAGTGGCGGCTATGGTTATAAGTCCATATGTTCTGCAGGATCAAAGCAAAAAACTTCAAAGAATTCCTTCCCAAATGGTGGAAAATAAGCCAACTTTAACTGAACGGCAACAGTTTTTCTTTGCTTTATTTCTTCTAATACAGCCTCCACATGTAATCCAGCAAGTGATACATAAAAATGACCAAATGGCTGCTTACCAGATCCAAGGATCAAATGGGCATATATTAGAAAGAACCCTCCACACCGAGCGATATCCCACTCTCTTCCACAGCAAGGACGATCTGCTCTCCAATCAAAGGTGATCACTCTCCTTCGTGCTCAGCTGTTTTCTGTCCACACTACTCGCCTGCTTCACTGGCTGTGAGTGCGCCAAAAACGTCCTCCGTCCACCATATAGGGCAAAAAAATGTATATAGTGCAATAGATTTTAACACATGAAAGCTTCTTTATTAAAAAGCCCACACATGGCCAACAACCAAAGGAGTATGTAAAAAACACAGCAACACTGCATCATACAAGGACCAGACATACAGTACAGTCTGCATGAGCAGCTGAACATATAGAAGTTTATATTGATACACCGCTATTTTTACCTTTTTTAAGAAAAAACATTTTTGTATGCTGCAGTGTTGCTGTGTTTTTTACATACTCCTTTGGTTGTATTTTTATATATCGCTTGCGGGATTACATGTGGAGGCTGTATTAGAAGAAATAAAGCAAAGAAAAACTGTTGCCGTTCAGTTAAAGTTGGCTTATTTTCCACCATTTGGGAAGGAATTCTTTGAAGTTTTTTGCTTTGATCCTGCAGAACATATGGAATTATAACCATAGCCACCACTGATTCACATAATTGTGTTTTCATACACTGTGGACATTTGTTTAATTTATTCACACAACACTGTTTGTTTATTTATTTATGGATTCAATCATTGGGTGATTTAATATGTTTTCAACTTAGGGGATGAACGACACTATTTGTCACTTATATTATTTTTGATTTGTTGGTAACATTTGATGGTTTATTTATATCATGAAACTAAACCTCACCTAGGTTGCGCAATTTAAGCTCTTTTTCACTTACACTTAACCCTATATTCAGGTTTTTTTAGTTGCAGCATCTGGCAATGTTTTATCACCTTTGAGTGTTTTTTCAGGTGGAGTTTATATATTCCATATCATTTTTTTCACACACCTTTGTACGTTGTTGCACATAGTGTTTATTTGAGGTCATTTGTACCTCGTTAATCAATCATCACTGGTTAGCGCAGATTTTTCCCTTTTAAACAATATCGCTTAAGTATATAAATTCAAGATTATGGATACTTCAGTGTTCAGAGGCCAAGGGGGAAATTACTTTTGAATCTTCTAACCTTGTATCTTTTACTTTCGCTCTGTTTTTTGTCAGATATCTTTGTGTGCAACTATGGCCATCATTTCCTAGCAACCAGAAGTAATGAGATGTGAAGCATTAATGAAAGCTAATTATACCAGATAACGATGCAAAATCTAAGATTACTAGATGTTTTGTCTCATGGTTATATGTTGGTGATAGGTTTACCTAAAGGTATTTCACTATTCTACATTTCTAAAATTTTTAATTATGGCTTCATGTGGGTAGGAGCATTAACAGAGAAATCCTCCTTAGCCCAGGTTCACACTGCTGCAGGATTGAAATCATGCCAGTTCAGCTGAACTGGCACAATTTCATTTCCGCATGTCAGTCCAACGATTTCAGCGGTTTCCTGAACAGATGTCTATTGAAATTGCACCTGAAATCTCCAAAAGTAGTACAGAAACTACTTTTGGGAATTCGGACGGTTCCATTCCAGGCTAAAGCCGCCGATTTGACATGTCAAATTGCATGCCAAATCGCATCAATGTGAACCAGGGCTTAAATGGTTTCAAGAAAGAAATAAGAAAAGTTTTCACTTATTGTGAAATATATATATATATATATATATATATATATATATATATATATATATATATATATATATATATATCAAGTTTTAGCTAAACATTTTGCACTAATATTATTATTTTTAGTTAAAACATGCTTAGGCATTCCAAGCATTCCAAGCATCCAATGGTGGAAACTCTATTGATAGAGGCTGCCAAGCATATGCCTTCCTACTTCGTTGACACTAGCCTGCACCTTTTTTAAAAGGGGCCATATAACAACTATCCAGTGCAAAATATTAGCAGGCACTTCCACACCTCCAGGGTCCCAAGTAGAAGGTGTTTCTGAGAGGTTATGTGCATTTATTATGTTCCTGTTGAGTATTTTAGCAATTCATCAAACATGACTAGAAAGTCAAAATGGAAGTAGCTTTTTTTCACCACAGACTATAATGGATTTTGATTTACTGTCCAGCACAGTTATATAGATTCCCATGATATTCCTACACTAGCCATTTTGATGTCTAACCTAAGAGGAAATTGTGAGATCTGGTTGTATTTTTCCAGTTTAGACAAGGAATGGATGAGACTTGCATGATGAGCAGATACGGCAATGTTCCGGTAAACGAGTTTGCAGCCACTCAGAGGTTCTCCAACCAGCTGGAAAACCTCTTTGTGCAATAATGATTGCTTGCATCGATTGAAAGACCCCATTGCCAGGGATGATGATTAAATGGATCTGTGATTGCTTCTTTCAGACAAGGCAAGCCCATCCTTAGTGCTTTAGATCTATGTTTCTCCGCTGTACAACCAAATAAAAGAATTTAAAAAAAAGATACGGCAATGATCAGCCACTCAGAGGTTCTCCAACCAGCTGGAAAACCTCTTTGTGCAATAATGATTGCTTGCATCGATTGAAAGACCCCATTGCCAGGGATGATGATTAAATGGATCTGTGATTGCTTCTTTCAGACAAGGCAAGCCCATCCTTAGTGCTTTAGATCTATGTTTCTGTTTTATAAAATAACATTCTGACTATGCCAAATGAGAAAGCTCTATTACAGTAATTGTGACAAAATGTGTCTATTCCTAAATTCATAAGGTGCTGTAAAACATTTAGATGAATGTTTTTATTTTGTGATTGATTTTAAAGCAGTATTAAACTCAAAAGCCAACATTTTTTATAATACATCTTACAAATTCTTAAGCCCCATACACACGGTCGGATTTTCCGATGGATTCTGTCCTACCAGACAATGTTGTCGGAAATTCCAACCGTGTGTAGGCACCATCGGACAGTTTCCATCGGATTGTCCGACGGACAAAGTCCTATCTCCTGCTGGATAGATTTTTTGACAACAAAGTCCGATCACACCAAATCCGATCGTGTGTAGCGAATTTCGACGGACAAAGTGCTACGCATGCTCAGATCACATTATAAGACCAAAGCTATTGGCTACTAGCCTCTACGTAGTCCCGTCGTAGGCAACAAACGTCACCACGTTCAGAATGATCGGATTTTCCGACAACTTTGTCCGACCGTGTGTACGCAAAACCAACATCGGACAAAGTACGACGGACATGATCCGACGGACCTGGTCCTCGGATAATCCGAGCGTGTGTATGGGGCTTTAGATGTTTATAGCTGCATTTGTTTTCTTTATTAGGCTTTATCTTATTTTCATCTGGTGATCCAGCCAGTAAGTCTGATGCTTATTAAAAGATTGTGCTCTCTCTCTCCCCTTGTAAAGCAACCCATTCAGTTTAAAATAGAACTGAAAGACAAAAATGTTTGTATAGATATAAAAAAAAATAAACATTAAAAATAAACATTATAAATACCTTTTTTCCCTTGTTTATAAGGGATCACATTCCCTCTGTTCTCAGCTGCATAATTGCTGGGGGGGAGGAGAAGCAGCAGCACACTAAGCTTGCCAGTGAATGTCTGTGCAACGGGGGCCTGTCAGAACAAGTCTGATTATTGGAGGAGCATGTATCCCTAACCACTTTAGATGTCAATTCCCTACAGTCAATATTTAAGAACTAGAAGGAATTGTTCCAATGAGATATCTTTTCAACAGGAAGCCAACATGTTGAGAGATCGTCTCTTGGAAAGAGGGTACACAAAAACATGCCTAAAGAAGGCCTACAAGAGAGCAATAAGAAAAACAAGAAATTAACTCATACATGGCACAACCCCAAAAAATTGAAAAATAGAAACGAACACCACGAGAATCATGACATTTTCCAACCAACACCTTTAAGATTAGAAATATTGTGCAAAAATATTGGCACCTGCTTTCTATGGACCCCATTATTGGCAAGTTTGTACCCTCAACTCCCCTGAAAACGTTCAGCAGGGCCACCTCCATTAGGGATCGTATCATACAAAGTGAATTTAAGGGATCCAACAGAAAGGATCCTTGTAAATACAAGGGTACCTTTATATGTGGGGCATGTAGATACTGTAGATACATGTACAATGGCTCTTCCATCAAATTACCCAATGGACAAATCTTTAAGGCACAGCACTATACCAAAATGTAAGACCTGTGGTGTGATATATCTTATTCTATGTGACTGCGGCTCATTTTATGTGGGTAAAACCAAGCTTGAATTTTGGAGAATGGTCTACAGTCATATTCACAGTATGCAGACTTCCAATCTGGAACTGCCTCTGGGCAGACATGTTTCAGTAAAATTCATGGATTTGGATCATATCCACCCCAGCTCCAGAGGAGGGGATTGGAACAAGAAAAGCAGTAGTGCAGTAAGTAGTGGCACGTGTGCGCGTACACAAATATTCTCGTGCATGCGCACATTCATGTGCCTGGCACAATGGACACTTGTGGGATCGCACCTGCACATGCACATTTGCATCCGCCCTTAAGCACTAGTAGCGCTATGGCCAGCATGTCCCTGACAAGTACACTGAGTTCTCAGCCAAGCTAAAGAACTGACCACGGTGTGCTCTTCTGCTTAGTGTGGTTAGTTTTTACTAGGAAAGCAAGGGGACCAATGGGAATACCAGAGATTTTACATAAAGGAAGTAATACAAAGAGAACAGGATACTTTCTCATACAAGTACATGGTACAGCTGGCACATATCAGGAATAGGAAGTGATGGAGTAACAAACGCTTTAAGGTGCGCGTATCCTTCAATTGTCTCCCACTGAAACCAAATGTAAGTCTTCCATTATTATTCCATTTTGAAATTTCACTATGTGCTATAACTGATGATAATGAAGTAATGGACAAACCCGAAACACGTTAACCCCCCCCCCCCCCCCCTCCAAAAAAAATCCTGCAAATGTTGGTGGTTAGGGACATTGAAAATCTCCCCCTCCCCATCATTAGTGGTCAACAGCACTTTACACCTCCCTCCCCCAAAACAACCCAAAAACATTAGACATTAGTTGCATTTTAACACACCAAACCCCAAGCACTGTGACCGTTATTAGTGGTTAGTGATTTTTTTTTTTAAACTCCACCCCCACTGCCTCCCCTATCATTTGTGGCTGCTGGCACTTTAAATCACCCCCAAAAAATCCAACAACAGTGGGTAGTCAGTAGCACCTTAACCCCCCCCCCCCCCCCCCCACCTTAAATTACCCCACAAGGTTTTACATATTGTTCGATCAAACCAGGGTCTGATGAGTCTCATAAGTAAACTCTGTGGGACGCGGATACTTGATCCTCTGGTTTGAGGTAGATATCACCTTGTTGTATGCTTGCAACACATGTGTCAAATATACAGCGTTCTGGCCCCAATACACTTTTAGGGATGTGCAAATGTGGAGGTGTCCAGATTTACACTGTGCAGGGTTCCATTAGGGGTGGAGCCACACATGACTTGGGAACTCTGGCTGTGTTGATGGACAGTGTTGACAAGCAGGCATAAGTAGCTAAGTCTGGTTTAACTATGCAAATATACAACTGCATATTGTTTATTACAGGGCTAAAAATATCAAGTCCTGAGCCACTAGCCAGGCCTTAATTGCCACCATTTGCCTCATCAGTGCCTATCAGTGCAGCCTCACAAGTGCAGTCTATCGGGTCCCATCAGTGCCTATTAGTACATTCCCATCAGTGCAGCTTTATCAGTGCCCATCAGTGCTGCCTCATCAGTGCAGCATATAAGTGCTGCCTTATCAGTGCAGCCCCATTATTGCAGATTATCAGTGCCGCCTCGTCAGTGGCCATTAATGCAGCCTATTATTGCCCATCAGTGCAGCCTATTAGTGCCTATCAGTGCAGCATAACAGTGCTGCCTTATCAGTGCAGGCCCATCAGTGCAGCTTATCAGTGCCACTGTGTGGTCATCAGTGTCGCCTCATCAGTGGCCATCAGTGCTGCATCTTCAGTGGCCATCAGTGCCACCTCATTAGTGGCCATCAGTGCAGCCTTATCAGTGACCATAGGTGCAGCCTTATCAGTGGTCATCAGTGCAGCCTTATCAGTGCCTATCAGTGCAGCCTTATCAGTGCCTATCAGTGCAGCCTTATCAGTGCCCATCAGTGCAGCTGTATCAGTGCAGCTTCGTCAGTGCTTATCAGTGCCCATCACTGCAGCCTATCATTGCCCATCACTGCAGTCTACCAGTGCCCAAAAGTGCAGCCTTATCAGTGCCCATCAATGCAGCAGGGAGGATTCGGGAGGAGAGCCAGTTTACACAGATCAGCGATCTCCTGCTGTGACACAGCTTGGAGATAAAACACCGGCTGCTGTCAAACAAAGTCCCACCTCTTGGACCGGCATTGGACCAGTGTGCTTTCAATCACAGGAGCCGGTCCAGGAGGTGTGACTTTGTTTGACAGCGGCTGGTGTTTAATCTCCAAGCTGTGTCACAGCGGGAGATAACCTGCACTGTGTGATCCGGCCGGAAATCCTCCTGACAGTATCCTGGCTGATTGCTTCTGGCAGACGTGGTGCAGCCTTTCTTTACAGGGCATAAGAGTGGCCCGAGGGGCAGGGAGTCCCCCCTCTGGGCCGCTCTGATAGCCGCACCGCTTCTGCCAGAAGCAATCAGCCAGGAAACTG
The DNA here is from genome assembly GCA_028564925.1 of Lithobates sylvaticus. Lineage (NCBI taxonomy): Eukaryota > Metazoa > Chordata > Amphibia > Anura > Ranidae > Lithobates > Lithobates sylvaticus. The sequence continues at coordinate 553,596,646 of CM053026.1, forward strand.
TCAGCCCAGTCCGCCCCTGCTCCACGCTAAATTAGAGGGCGGGTTTATTAGACTATGGCTATATTTGTGGGGGAGCCACATGCGATTTGGAGGCTAATTGTCCTAAAAAATATATCACTTCAGAACTTTCCCTGATTCTCAACAGGAAGACTGATGGAAGACTGGTGATCTGTCATGTGTATATGTAGATTGTGATTTACATTTGTGGTGGAGCTAAGTGGGACATTCTACATAGGAAATGATATATGCCTGTTAGCAGTAATTATATACCCATTGTAAAATATATGTGATGCATACAAGACTCCCAAGCAAATGGGTCAGTTTTAAGAGGAGGTAAACCAACATTGATCTGGGTTGCACCATTACATCCAATTGATTGACCCTAGGTGGAGATGTTATGATAGTTAGGTTAGTAAAAAAGTGAGTTATTGATACTATTTAGTAGATTTGTAAAGATACTAGGTACAATGGCCCGACTATAGCTGATTGTTGGATCATCCTTGATATCAATAATGCAGCTTCTCAATGTTCCTGTTGACCCATAAGAGTTGACTAATAATAGCTATTTTAATAGTGAAGTACATGAATGGGAAGATTCTCTGATTATTGCAGGGCATATCTTTTCCTGTTGTGGCAAGTTATCGGAATTATGAAAAGTATACCCTATTTACTACCATGTTTTTTTCTTTGTTTGCACTATTGGGTTTATTTGTGGGGTGTTGGGATTAGAGCAGTCACATGTACATTCAGGAAACTGCTTCCAAATATTTAATGTTTTAATTCAATTATTTTTGTATTTCTTGGTGCTAATGATGTGCTCATTTTCTTACCATCTTTATGCCTTCTTGAGCTATTTTCTAGATATACTATATGTTTTGGCATTTGAAGCACTCACCAGACTGGGATGAGTCTACACCAACTCATGTTGATGAAACGTGTAGATCTACCCCTGCAGGAGCCACTAGATAGTTTGGGTTCTCTGTTCTGCCTAAGCAGCAATGAATGCAGTCACTATCATAGCCACAGGCATTGCAGAGCAGTTCCTTCTGTGGGAGACGCCTAACTTGAACTCTGGGTTGGTCTGTCACTCTCAGCTGAACTAGGTATCACTCTCAGGTATCACTCTCAGCTTCAGAAGCCCCTTTGAAGCAGGCAGGGACCCCCCTTCTCCAATATAGAAGTACATAGGTGTGAAAAGTGACTTGATCAGTTTTCATTTCCAGTATGAATACTCATTGGTCAGGAATTAGTGCTGTCGGATCTGCTCTTCAGTCCGGTTGTCACCAAGCATATCGAACATTACACTTTAGTCGAGCATTTTGTTCTTGGCACCCCTCAGTAGCCATCGCAGGGTCCATGTTGACTGTCTCTGGGTCGTTGTCTTGGTGGTGTACACTCAGAACAGAGATGACCCCCCACATGTAATGCTATCCCTGCAGGAGCCGCTTGGTAGATTGGGTTGTTGGTCCTTCTGCCTCAATTCTGAGAACAACTTCAGCCCCACTGACACACCAGGTTAAGCAAATGGATACTGTGATTGGGATCACCAATATAGATACCCTGCACACAACTAAGGTTCAGTATCAAAAATCAAACTTCAGGCTGGTGAGTGGTAAATGAACCGAATATATTGTTACTGGTTGCAGTAATTAGCAGTATGCACATAAAAAGATTAAAGGATTAGGTCAATCACAGTTTATTAGACAATATGTTCACTAGACTATAGCAGCATAGAATGGAGTTCTATGCAGCTAAATTAGAGTAAACCTGGTAATCCACACAGTCGGCAAGAAGTAATGGCTTTATAAAACAGTAACAACAATGATAATAAATACTGCAATAATTCCCCTGTAAACAGTGGGCTATATCCACTTTAGAGTGCACTCTATATGAATGGCAGCAATAAAATTTAAGACTTCCTAAAGAGGTATCTTTTACTATGGACAAAAGGCATAGCTCTTGTCAAGCAACTATCTGAGTGAGCATTCTTTAGTCCTAGTTCTTCAGCTGGCTAGCATTGGGGCCTAATCTTTACGTTGGTGCACATGAGTACAGTCCCAGTAAAGTCTACATCAGTAAATAATGCTGATAGTTGGATGGCCAGTCCTTACGCACTCAGCAACAGGGGTCTCGCTGTTCAGATGTCTTCAGCACACAGCCTCAGGCTTATAGAAGCTTGATATGCACACAGGAGCAGAGATGTGCACACCTCGGTCTCCTCACAGCAAAGGGGAAATCCCCCAGTATTCAGCCTGTGAAAATACATCTCTGTCTTTCTCTTTATACCCTGGTCACATTGGGAAATCTAGTCCAGTAGTCCATTAATTGCCATAGTAATATCTATATTAAACCTAAAAGCAATCATATATTAACCAATTCTGAGATGTGATGGCTGTATTAGTTTCCTTTTTAAGCTTTTTTTTCTTCTATTTGCATCTGGATCTGGTAATCCAGCCAGCAGGTCTGTTGTTTTTCACAGCACAAACTTCCCAGCAGAATGCATCAGTTACAATAATGAGAAAAAACACTTAACACTGGTAGGGGTAATTAAAATGATCAGCCTTTATTTATTCATCCAAAATCTTCATTCCAAAACGAAAAACTGTTTGCTGTAACTGATTATAAAGTGTAAGCTGGAGTTTGGCTTCAATTTGTTAGTGGTTCTAAATCTGTTAATACAATAAACACTACCCTCCCCCCCAGACTGGCAATACTGTTGTCTTCTGTGCCTTCAATGCTCATTCCTCCAGAGGTGTGCCTCACTAATACAGGAGGTGTGTTACTCCCTCTGCCATGATTCAGTGCTGTCAACCATCAAGTCTCTTGAGCTCCTCCTGCTTGTCAGCTCCCCCTGGTGGATGGAGGTGAGGTAGTGTTAACCCATTCAGCTGAAGTCCAGTGGAGATACAGAATGCACTACAGCACAGTGTCCTAAATCGCTCTCCGTCTCTAGCCAAGCCCCTGGCTACAAGTGTAAAAATTTAGTATTTTAAATGTTTTCTTTATCGTGTATCTGTGGGACTTTTGTTTTAATAACTTATTTTTCCTGCAAAGCTACAGTAATATCAATAAACCTACAGTTGATTATGTTTTCTACTTTGCTCTTGTATGCTTGCTGATGCTGATAATTGACCACTCTGCTGGGTCTAAATTGTGCCTGACAACATTTTCTGAGCCACTTTATAAAAGCTTCTTCTGATAGGCCTTTGCTTACATTTTAGAAACCACATGCTTATTAGTAGGCTCATTTATTGTTTTTTTTTATTTGTAGACTGCTCACTGGTGGTATATATTCCTATAAAGCTAATTATACATTATTAACTGTATATTTCAAAAATATTTGACAGCATTAATTGCTATGTTAATGTGTAGCAATTAGACATTGCTGTTTTAGTCAAAAGGAATTTGGATAAACTGGCTTCTAGATTTAGATATGAATGTTTATGTGTTCTATGTGGGTTCAAGCAGAGATATATACTGTATGTACATAAAATAAAAGTGGTTACACTGTTACATAGTTCATAAGGTTGAAAATGTAATCACACACAACTATGTGTGTGTGATTAACTACTTGCCGACTAGCCCATTGTACTGTTGTATTGTGCATTATATAGTTTATTGCTACAGGGCGGCCTCTCTGCACAGAATTACACATATATATATATATATATATATATATATATATATATATATATATATATATATATATATACAGTAAGTGATTCTGCTTTTCTGGGTAGGGGGCACATTGCTTCTGCTGTGATTAGTCACAGCAGAAGCCGATCGGCGGGTGCTGGCCAATGGATGACCATCACCACCCGTTGATCGGTAAGGAGACACACTGGACGGAGCTCTGCCTATGTAAACAAGGCAGAGCTCTGTCCTGTCAGCGGGGATGTAATAGATTTTGTTTCCCTGCAAAGCAGGAAATAAAATCCTGCACATCCCTTAGTGAAAGCACCACATAGTACACACAAAAACACTGGTTATGCACACATCTAACCCTTTGATCACCCTGGATCTTTAACTCCTTTCAAGCCAGTGTCATTAGTACAGTGAGAGTTTATTTTTTTTAGCACTTATCACTGTATTAGTGTCACTGGTTCCCACAAAGTGTCAAAAGTGTCAGTTACTGTCTGATTAAATGCCGCAATATCACAGTCTCACTATAAGTCACTGATTGCTGACATTACCAGTATAAAAAAAATCCCAATATATATAAACCATAGTTTGTAGACGCTATAACTTTTGCTAGCAACAGCGTTTGCTCCCACGATACGTAAATCCGTGACTCCGGCGTCGTAGGAGATGATTTCACCACCACAGTTACAAAAAGGGACATATATGACAAAGCATGGGGGCAGGGGTGGAGGGACGATTTGCTCCTAACATTAGGGGTGGATTGCCCCCATGCTTTGGCATATATTTTTTAGGCACAGATTGCGATAAAAAAATAAGTTGTTTTATTGAGTTAATGTTTTATTGTTACCATTGTTTGCTTTTCAGTTATGCCATTCAGCTGCAGCACTGATTTATGTATCTTGACAGCAACAGCGTTTTCTCTCACGATACGTAAATCAGCGACTCCAGTGCTGTAGGAGGTGATTTTTACCACCACAGTTAAAAAAAGTGGGTGAATGAAGAGCGGTATTCTAATGTGTAGTGGGCATAATGTTAGAATATTATTCCAAATTCATAATTCGGTACTTATAGGTGTTATATTATATTCATGGCAAGCTTGCAAAGCATATTTGGTTTTATGATTAGTCATAATAAATAGTATGTGTGAATGATTTGATCAAATGTTCCGTGAAATATATCCTCATCTAAAGCTGAGCATTGCTGGAAGTTTCTGGTGTTTGAGTATGACATATAAGGTATCTTGGTATAGAATGTAATGAGAAGACAAAAATAGACACGTATCTACGTAGCCAGAGGAATAATACATACAGTATTTGTTTATATCCTGTTAAGTTTAGTGTAGTCTCAGTCATAATAATAAGATTAGTATATAGTTACTTAATGTAAAGTTGGTAATATGTGTTCATATTATGTAGATGTTTGGTTATATGACATGATCAGCACATTACTTCAAGCATGGAGTGTTACAATCAAACTCCATATGACCCTGAGTTAGTATTTCCTTTTGTATAGCATATTGCTGAAGTTAGCAGAAATGAATGTGTGCCATAAAAGGTTCTAAGTTTTTGTGAGGATATGACGTTCACATATAAAGCCAACGCTTCCATATTGAAGGAGACAGACACACACCCTCTAGGATAAATGACACTGACTATGTAACTATGTAACTTTGACAAGTTGAAAGAGCTGAATGCTCCCAGAAGTCTAAGAACGTCATTTCCTGCTTCATCTTGGGCTACACAAAACAGCATGGAGGACTGAAGCCAGCTGCCATGAAGAACACATTCTTTCTTAAGCTTATTACAGCTTTATGACTATTCTATTTCATATATTTTTACCTACACTGAACTGAACTGTTATACTTTTTTTCATTGTATTTATGATGCCAACTGTGTGACAATAAACTCACACTTTGTTTTCAAGTCAGTCTGACTATCAATGCTATTCATCCAGAAGCGCCCTTGAGATACAAGAATATTAGATAATAATAATATTCTTCACATACCCACTGATCAATCTCTTTTTTTCGTTCAGCCCACAAGCTGCATGAAAAAAGAACAATATATGCCCAACAAAGACCAGCAATGTACTGGTATGTTTCTGGACTTTAAATGGTTATACCAGAAAGATGCCTGCAGGTTTAGGTATCATCTTGGTATCATTATTTTCAGACAGTGGTCGGCTTTCATGTAAAAAGCAATCCTAGCGGCTAATTAGCCTCTAGGCTGCTTTTACAAGCAGTGGGAGGGAACATTCCCCCCTCCTCCCGCTATCTTCCATGCTTTTCTCTGGCTCTCCTGTTCCACCAGGGAACCAGAGAATGCAGCCAGCTGACCATAGAGATGATCGGAGACCAGAACAGCTCCAATCATCTCTATGGCCTAAGAAACCGGAATCTACGAGCATTTCATGACTTAGGTTTCGCCGGATATAAACAGCGCCATTGGGAAATTGACAAAGCAGTTTATCACACTGATCTTTGTGTGGTCAGATGCTTTGAGGGCAGAGGAGAGATCTAGGGTCTAATAGACCCTAATTTTTTTCAAAAAAGAGTACCTGTCACTACCTATTGCTATCAGAGGGGATATTTACATTCCCTGAGATAACAATAAAAATGATTTAATAAAAAATAAAAAAAAAGCAAAATAAATAATAATAAATAAAAATCACCCCTGCTCCCCTGTGCTCACGCGCAATTTCACCATGCATGTGAGGTATCACTGTGAACGTCAGATCAAGGGCAGTCATTTTAGCAGTAGACCTCCTCTACAAATCTATAGTGGTAACCTGTAAAGGCTTTTAAAGGCTTTTAAAAGTGTATGTAGTTTGTCTCCACTGCACATTTGTGTGCAATTTGTCATATTTGGTATCCATGTACTCGGCATAAGATCATCTTTTTTATTCCATCAAACATTTGGGCAATATAGTGTGTTTTAGTGCATTAAAATTAAAAAAGGTGTTTTTTTCCCAAAAATTGCGTTTGAAAAATCGCTGCGCAAATACTGTGTGAAAAAATCTGTAGGGCCTTTGCTTTAAGAAAATATATAATGTTTGGGGGTTTGATGTACGCGATATAATAATTATATCTATGTATTACTTTGTCTAGTCCCTATTATGTTATTAGTCTGTTAAACCTATGAGCGCATGCTACTGTTAATATCACAATAATACGAGGTTAGCTATGAAGCCAAACACACGGCTAGGAATAATCAAATATTATTTATTTCCCAAGAATCAGGAACGCTAACATAAAGTATTAAAAGACATTACAATATAACAAAGCTTACAATCAAATCATATAATATAAGAATATCAAAGATACTTATCACAGGGCCCTCCGTGATGCTTGTAGCATCGAAAAATGCCCGCCAGTCCATGAGGTGACCAGAGACATCTGCTCATGTCAGGGATTCCCAGCAAACAGAGAGTGCCTTCCTGTGTGAGCAGACTCTTCATTCAAAACTCCCCCCCTCCCCTTGCCAATCCCACTTGCTTTGCATCCAATAGACATGTCCAAGAAAAAATCCTTTACACGTCGCATTCTTCAGGAAGTATGCTGAATTGTCCAATAGGGACAGCGTTTGTCCATGGATTGCAATTCATCCGACTGGGGCCAAACCTTGGGTTCGAGCGCTTGCCTCAAGTCAATCAATTAGATAGACAGATTAGAATCAGCATTGTAACCTATGTTGTTTAACTGGCTACATTCCGATCAGGGGAGTGTATCCTTTCCAAAAAGGCACTGTGAAGGAACCGATGTGAGACCACATGAGTTCATATTGAATCCAACAGGGTTCAAAGTAATTTTCTAGCAAAAAAAATATTTTTTTCATGTAAACAAAAAGTTTCAGAAAGGGCTTTGTCGTCAAGTGGTTAGAAGAGTGGGTGATGTGTGACATAAGCTTCTAATGTTGTGCAAAAAATACCAGGACAGCTCAACCCCCCCCCCCCAAATGACCCCTTTTTGGAAAGTAGACACCCCAAGCTATTTGCTAAGAGGCATTTTGAGTCCATGGAATAGTTAAAATTTCCTCACAAGTTTCGGGAATATTACAAACTTCCTTTTTTTTTGAACAAGGTTGTCACTAAATAATATATTGCTTAAACATGCCATGGGAATATGTGGAATTTCACCTCAAAATACATTCTGCTACTTCTCCTGAGTACAGGGATACCACATGTGTGAGACTTTTTGGGAGCCTAGTCGTGTACAGGACCCCGAAAACCAATCACCGCCTTCAGGCTTTCTATCACAGTTTCGGAGGCCATAAAATGCCCAGATAGCACAACCCCCCCCCCCCACCCAAAATGACCCCATTTTGGAAGTAGACAACCCAAGCTATTTGCTGAGAGGCATGTTGTGTCCATGGAATATTTTATATTTTTTACAAAGTTGTCACTAATAGGGATAAGCAGAACATGCGAACCGGCAAAAAAATTGTTCAAACACCATTAAAGTCTATTGGACACGAACGTGAAAAATCTAAAGTGCTAATTTTAACCACTTCAGCCTCGGACCATTTGACTGGCCAAAGACCAGAGCCCTTTTTGCGATTCGGCACTGCATCGCTTTAACTGACAATTGCGCAGTCGTGCGACATGGCTCCAAAACAAGATTGACAGCATTTTTTCCCCACAAATAGAGCTTTCTTTTGGTGATATTGGTGGTATTTTGATCACCTTTGATCACCTCTGCGGTTTTTATTTTTGCGCTATAAACAAAAAAAGAGCTACAATTTTGAAAAAAAAGCAATATTTTTTACTTTTTGCTATAATAAATATCCCCAAAAAACCTATAAAAAAAAATGTTTTCCTCAGCTAAGGCCGATACGTATTCTTCTACATATTTTTGGTAAACAAAGTCGCAATAAGCGTTCATTGATTGGTTTGCACAAAAGTTATAGCGTCTACAAAATAGGCGATAATTTTATGGCATTTTTATTAATATTTTTTTTTTTTTACTAGTAATGGCAGCGATCATCGATTTTTTTTATCGTGACTGCGACTGTGACATTTATACAGCGATCAGTGCGATTAAAAATGCTCTCATTACTGTGTAAATGTGACTGGCAGTGAAGGGGTTAACCAGGAGGGGGCGCTGTAGGGGTTAAGCATGTCCTAGGGAGTGATTCTAACTGTGGGGGGGAGGGGCTATGTGTGATATGACACTGATTACCACTCCCGATTACAGGGAGCTGTGATCAGTGTCAGTGTCACTAGGCAGAACTGGGAAATGCTTGTTTACATCAGCATTTCCCCGTTCTTCCTCTCCGTGAGACAATCGCGGGTATCCCCGTGGACATCGAATCCGTGGGACCCGCGGTCGGACTCACAGGGGACATGTATCAATGCAAAAAAAGTTTTAAAAACAGCTGTTTTTTCGAGAGCAGTGATTTTAATAATGTTTAAAGTGAAACAATAAAAGTGAAATATTCCTTTAAATTTCATACCTGGGGGTGTCTATAGTAAGCCTGTAAAGTGGCGCATTTTTCCGGTGTTTAGAACAGTGTTTATTACACCCAGTGTTTATTACACCCGATGTTTATTACACCCGATGTTCGAGTTGAACTTACGTTCAACTCGAACATCGGGCTCATCCCTAGTCACTAAATCATATATTATTCAAACGTGGCATGGTTATATGTGGAATTACACCCCAAAATTAATTCTGCTGCTTCTCCTGAGTATGGGGATACCACTTGTGTGAGAATTTTTGGGAGCCTAGCCACGTACAGGACCCCAAAAACCAAGCACCGCCTTCAGGCTTTCTAAAGGCATAAAATTGTGATTTTACTCCTCATCTATGTCCAGATAGCACAACCCCCCCCCCCCACCCAAATGACTCCATTTTGGAAAGTAGACACCCCAAGGTAATTGCTAAGAAGCATGGTGAGTATTTTGTAACTTACATTTGTTTTTGAAAATAAAGAAAGACAAGAAAATATTTTTTTTTTTTCTTTTTCCAATTTTCAAAACTTTGTGACAAAAAATGAGATCTGAAACATACTTAACATGCCTCTCAGCAAATAGCTTGGGGTGTCTTCTCTCCAAAATGGGGTCATTTGGGGGGCTTTGTGCTATCTGGGCATTTCATGGCCTCCGAAATTGTGATAGGCAGTGAGGAGTGAAATCAAAAATTTACACCCTTAGAAAGCCTGGTGGTGATTGGTTTTTGGGGTCCTGTACACGGTTAGACTGCCAAAAAGTCCCACACATGTGGTATCTCCATACTCAGGAGAAGCAGCACAATGTATTTTGGGGTGTAATTCCACATATAACCATGCCATGGTTAAACAATATATCATTTAGTGACAACTTTGTGGAAAACATATTCTTTTCATTTTCCCGCAACTTGTGGCAAAATATAAAATATTCCATGGACTCAACATGCCTATCAGCAAATATCTTGGGGTGTCTACGTTGCAAAATGGGGTCATTTGGGGGGGGGAGGGGGGTTGTGCTATCTTGGCATTTTATGGCCTTCAAAACTGTGATAGGTAGTGAGGAGTGAAATCAAATGAGGTATCCCAATACTGAGGAGAAGCAGCAGAATGTATTTTGGGGTGTAATTCCACATTTAACCATGGCACATGTGAGCAATATATAATTTAGTGACAACTTTGTGTAATATTTTTTTTGTCGTCTTTCATTCACTTGTGACAAAAAAAATATTTTTTTTTAATGGGCTCAACATGCCTCTCAGCAATTTCCTTGGGGTGTCTACTTTCCAAAATGGTGTCATTTGGGAGGGGAGGTTGTACTGCCCTGTCATTTTAGCACCTCAAGAAATGAGATAGGCAGTCATAAACTAAAAGCTGCGTAAATTCCAGAAAATGTACCCTAGTTTGTAGACGCTATTACTTTTGCGCAAACTAGGGATGAGCTTCGAGTTCGACTCGAACATTGCCTGTTTGCCAGTTCATCGAACAGCGAACAATTTGGGGTGTTCGCGGCAAATTCGAAAAGCCGTGGAACACCCTGTAAAAGTCTATGGGAGAAATCTAAAGTGCTAATTTTAAAGGCTTATATGCAAGTTATTGTCATAAAAAGTGTTTGGGGACCTGGGTCCTGCCCCAGGGGACATGTATCAATGCAAAAAAAAGTTTTAAAAACGTCAGTTTTTTCAGGAGCAGTGATTTTAATAATGCTTAAAGTGAAACAATAAAAGTGTAATATTCCTTTAAATTTCGTACCTGGGGGGTATCTATAGTATGCCTGTAAAGGGGCGCATGTTTCCCGTGCTTAGAACTGTCCTGCACAAAGTGTCATTTCTGCAGGAAAAAAAGTCATTTAAAAGCACTCGCGGCTATAATGAATTGTCGGGTCCCCCTAATACAGAGAACAGTCATTGATAAAAAAATGCGTGGGGTTCCCCCCAATTCAATTATCAGGCCCTTCAGGTCTGGTATGGATATTAAGGGGAACCCCGGGTCAAATTAAAAAATAAAATGACGTGGGGTTCCCCCCAAATATCCATACCAGACCTTTCAGGTCTGGTATGGATTTTAAGGGGAACTTCATGCCAAATAAAAAAAAAAATGGCATTGAGTTCCCCCCAAAAATCCATACCAGACCCTTTATCCGAGCACGCAACCTGGCAGGCCGCAGGAAAAGAGGGGGGACGAGAGAGTGCCCCCCCTCCTGAACCATACCAGGCCACATGCCCTCAACATTGGGAGGATACTTTGGGGGTCTGTGACCCCTCAAAGCACCATGTCCCCATGTTGATGGGGACAAGGGCCTCATCCCCACAACCCTGGCCAGTGGTTGTGGGGGTCTGCAGGCGGGGGGGCTTATCAGAATCTGGAAGGCCCCTTTAACAAGGGGACCCCCAGATCCCGCCCCCCCCCCCGTTTGAAATGGTAAGGGGGTACAAAAGTACCCCTACCATTTCACAAAGAAAGTGTAAAAAATTTTTAAAAAAAAACACACTGACACCATTGGGAAAAGTCCTTTATTAAAAATAAAAAAAAAGATTCCAGCGGTGGTAATCCACTCTTGCTATCCAGCGATGGCTGATCTCTTCTTTGGGGTCCAGCGATGGCTGATCTCTTCTCCGGGGTCCAGCGATGGGTGATCTCTCCCAATGGTCCAGCGCATCCTGTCTCCACCGGAGACACTGCGGGAATCCCGGCAGCCTGACAGGTCTGAGGAGGTGGGGCCACCCGTCACCTGACCCCCGCCCCCCTCTGACGCAAGGGGAAACCCGGGCTTCCCCAGTGACGTGCGGGTGACCCCGCCCCCCTCTGATGTAACAGAAACATGCATTACATCAGAGGGGGCGGGGTCACCTGTACATCACTGGGGAAGCCTGGGTTTCCCCTTGTGTCAGAGGGGGGTGGGGTCAGGTGACGGGTGTCCTCCTCAGCTAAGACCTGTCAGGCCATCAACGGTATTCCCGCAGTGTCTCCGGTGGAGACAGGATGTGCTTTGCTGGACCCCAGAGAAGAGATCAGCCATCGCTGGATAGCAAGAGTGGATTACCACCGCTGGAATCTTTTTTTTTTTTTTTTTTTTTTTATAAAGGACTTTTTCCAACAGCGTCTGTGTGTTTTTTAACAATCTTTTACACTTTCTTTGTGAAATGGTAGGGGTACTTTTGTACCCCCTTACCATTTCAAACGGGGGGGTGGAATCTGGGAGTCCCCTTGGGGGTTTCCAGATTCTGATAAGCCCCCCGCCCGCAGACCCCCACAACCACCGGCCAGGGTTGTGGGGACGAGGTCCTTGTCCCTATCAACATGGGGACATGGTGCTTTGAGGGGTCACAGACCCCCAAAGCATCCTCCCAATGTTAAGAGCATGTGGCCTGGTACGGTTCAGGAGGGGGGGGGCGCTCTCTCGTCCCCCCTTCTTTCCTGCGGCCTGCCAGGTTCGTGCTTGGATAAAGGGTCTGGTATGGATTTTTGGGGGGAACTCCACGCCATTTTTTTTTATTTGGCGTGGAGTTCCCCTTAAAATCCATACCAGACCTAAAGGGTCTGGTATGGATATTTGGGGGGGAACCCCACGTCATTTGTTTTTTTAATTTGACCTGGGCTTCCCCTTTATATCCATACCAGACCTGAAGTGCCTGGTAATTCAATTTGGGGGAACTCCACGCATTTTTTTTTTTTTTTTTTTTTTATCAATGACTTTCAATGACTGTTCTTTGTATTACGGGAGCCGACAATTCATTATAGCCGCGAGTGCTTTTAAATTACTTTTTTTCCTGCAGAAATGACACTTTGTGCAGGGACAGTTCTAAGCACGGGAAACATGCGCCCCTTTACAGGCATACTATACACACCCCCCAGGTACGAAATTTAAAGGAATATTACACTTTTATTGTTTCACTTTAAGCATTATTAAAATCACTGCTCCCGAAAAAACGGCCGTTTTAAACGGTTTTTTTTGCATTGATACATGTCCCCTGGGGCAGGACCCGGGTCCACAAACACTTTTTATGACAATAACTTGCATATTTGCCTTTAAAATGAGCACTTTTGATTTTGAATGTTCAAGTCCCATAGACTTTAATAGGGTTCTAAAGTTCACGCAAAGTTTAGGTCTGTTCGCAGGTTCTGGTGCGAACCAAACCGGGGGATGTTCGGCTCATCCCTAGCGCAAACCAATAAATATATGCGTATTGACATTTTTTTACCAAAGACATGTGGCTGAATACATTTTGGCCTACATGTATGACTAAAATTTTGTTTATTTAATTTTTTTATAACAAAAAGTAGAAAATATCATTATTTTTTTTTTTTAATTTTCAGTCTTTTTCCATTTATATCGCAAAAAAATTAAAATCGCAGAGGCAAACATATACCATCAAATAAAAGCTCTATTTGTGGGAAAAAAAGATGCAAATTTTGTTTGGCTACAGCATTGCATGACTGTGCAATTACCAGTTAACCACTTAAGGACCGCCTCCTGCACATATACGTCAGCAGAATGGCACGGCTGGGCACATCAACGTACAGGTACGTTGTCCTTTAAGAGCCCAGCTGTGGGTCGCGTGCACGGCGGCGATGGCGTGCTCGCATCCCTGGTGCTGAGCTCCGCAGCCGCCGGACCAGCGGACCGCTGGTGTCCCGCGATCGGGTCACAGAGCTGAAGAACGGGGAGAGGTCTGTGTAAACAAACCTCTCCCCGTGCTTCCTACACTGCCTGTCACTGATCGGCTGTTCCCTGTCATTGGGAAAGCCGATCAGTGACGTCAGATGTAAAGCCACGCCCCCCCACTGTAAAAAAAAACACACACACACACACACACACACAGACTTAACCCCTCCCTGCCCCCTAGTGGTTAACTCCTTCAGTGCCAGTGTCATTTACATAGAAATCAGTGCATTTAAATAGCACTGATTTCTGTATAAATGACAATGGTCCCAAAAATCTGTCAAAAATGTCCGATGTGTCCGCCATAATGTCGCAGTCACAATAAAAATCGCTGATCGCCGCCATTACTAGTAAAAAAAAAAAATAGTAATAAAAATGCTATAAAACTATCCCCTATATTGTAAACGCTATAACTTTTGCGCAAACCAATCAATAGCTAATTTCGATTTTCTTTTTTTTTTTTTTTTTACAAAAATATGTAGAAGAATACGTATGGGCCTAAACTGAGGAAAAAAAAAATGTTTTTTTATATATTTTTTGGGGATATTTATTATAGCAAAAAGTTAAAAATATTGAATTTTTTTCAAAATTGTCGCTCTATTTTTGTTTATAGCGCAAAAAATTAAAACCGCAGGGGCAATCAAATACCACCAAAAGAAAGCTCTATTTGTGGGAAAAAAAAGGACGCCAATTTTGTTTGTGAGCCACGTCGCATGACCGCGCAATTGTCAGTTAAAGCGACGCAGTGCCGAATCGCAAAAAGGGGCCTGGTCCTTTGGCTGCAAATTGGTCCGGGGCTTAAGTGGTTAAAGCAGCGCATAGCCAAATTGTAAAAAGTGCTCAGGTCAGGAAGGGGGTAAATCTTTTCCGGGGCTGAAGTGGTTAAACAATGCACACTTTGATAAGAATATTTTCCATTTAGCCGATTGATTACAGATGTACAACAAACATTAAAAAGGATATAAGAAAGCTATATAAAGTGTCTTTAGTTTTTCATGGTCACACATGACCTTCTGAGCTACTTTTCTGTATTGCAATTAGGTTCTCTGTAATGAAACAAGTTACTGTGAAATTCTAACATAAAGCGGGTGAAGAAGATTATGTGGAGTATGTTGGGATTCTCCCCCAGTGTAAAATATACATGCAGATGGTTATTTTAATGTACATATTTCTTTTTTTTTCCTATACCATATTTTACACATTTGTAAAATAGCAATTATAGTTACATTGTATTGTTATTCAAATCAATTATAAACAGTGGAGTAGCAACAAAGATCTATTCATCTTTATTACACTTTCGGCTTTTGTTGCTGTAAAGGCAGAAAGGCAAATTACATAAAACTAACATAAAATGAGTAGATTGGTCAAAAAAGATGTATTAGACTGAATTAACCTTTGTTTATGCTAGGAGGGGCAACATATTTGCTTTAAAGTGTATGGAAGGCTAAAACTTATTTTCTTAGGTTTAAATAGCACTGTTGGCTTTTTACTGCTATCTGGCGTCTTTTATAAAGATTGCATCTTACTTCTTGTCCTACTGAATAGACAGGAAGAGAACTCTGAAACAGCAAAGTAGAAGAAGAAAATAAATAAAAAAATATTTTTCAAGTAGAGAAGGGGAAAGCTAGAACCCCTGTTATGTTTTTTGTCACTTTGTGTCTATATTTTTCCACACTTCCTTCCTGGTGAAACCATTGTCACCGGGACAGTAAGCAAAGGTAAATGTTTTTACAATCTCTGTCCATGGGCTTTTTTATGCTGTTTTTTTAGCTGATGTTGTAGAAACAGTTGGATATCAGTTTGAGATGCTTCTGAGATCATTCCAATCTTCAGTGGAGACCTGCAGTTGACCTCCTTCTGACCTAAATTTCAAGTGGGTTTTGCATTTTTATAGACTTGTATAGCAATGCAAAACCCACTTGAAGCAAACAAATGTCCATTAACATAGCCTATAATCGTCTATAATAGAGCCCCGGATAGCACTAAAAAAACAGATGGTTTTTAATCTTTCCCTACTTTAAAAGTAAAAAATGTTTTATGAGTAGCATGTGACTAACTTTGTTTACTCTTGCCATGCTGGTGCTTGGTGATTGGCCCAATGCTGTCATAGGGCTTCCTTTCCTCATTTCCCAAAGCTAAATGGAGTGGTTTAAAGTAAAAGGGAAAAGGAAAGGGGAAAAGAAAAGGAGAAAAGAGTGGAAAGTGGAAAATAGAGGAGAAAGGAGAGGATTTTAAATGATAAAATATGAGAGAAAAACACTCTAAAGTAAAACTACTATTCTCTGTTTACAAGGCCTTCAAAAAGCAAGTGTTACTACTGTGAAGAGACCGAGCCTATTTGCCCAGTTGATTAAGACAAGACTATTTGTAAAAGGGAATCCAGAGAAGAACCAAGGGTAAGTGAGTTGGGTGTATTTCTATATTTTTTAAGATAAAACATTTGATACCTGTGGGACACTATTGTAAATCATAAACTTCTGAATATTTAAATACTTTTCAATGTAAATATATACAAGACATCATACTATCTAACTATTTAACTCCTAATTAAGATGGCAAATTATGATTTGAGATTTGTCCCAACATCCTTTGAGGAGTAACAATTATTAGCTCAATGTGGATCGCTGGATAAAATCACATCTTTAGCAACTGTTACATGATTAAAATCATAGTACATTAAAGGGTAATAGCACAATCAAATCACCCACTGGGGATTGCACTTATACTGTCATGGTCTAGCCTGCAGATTTCTGTTTGTAAAATTCTTACCTCCTTGCTGCAATGTTCTGCTAGATCTCTGACTCCATTTCACATGTGCTGCTGACTTCTCTGTTCACCTATGGGTGTTGCCTGTTCTATTGTGAATTTATATCCTTTTCCCTTTGATTGCTTCCTGAGTTGCCTTCTTGTTTGCTTCCCTATATATACATACAGTATGCTCATCGTTCCTTCCCTGAGCAACTTCACAGTTCGCTGAGCTCCTGTTCCCTAACATTACAAGTATTCTGTGTCTGACTTCCTGTGTACCAATCCTGGCTTGTCTACCGTTTGTGCCTGTCTGCTGCCTGCCCTGACCCTGTCTTGTGTCTTGGATTCCCTTCTGTCTCCTACTGTTTGTACTCTGCACACGAGTGGTTTCTGCATTCTCAGCTGGGTGCTGGGCGTGCCTGGGGGCCTTGACCTTGTTCCTGGCTGAAGGTCCATCCCCACCATCAGGGGGCCTAAGTGAAGAAGCAGGCTGGGGCATAGACTGGGGAACCTCAAGTTGGCAATCTACAAGGGCTCACTACCTGATATATACGTCCAATTCTAAGTAACATAACATATCTAGATAAAATATTATATACCTTTATAAGACTAGATTGAAAAAAATGCAATTTTATTTCCAGAAGACTTAATATAAGGATTCCTGGTTTTAGAGCATCAACTAGTGGACAGGTAAAAGGGCAGATGGCACCAGTTCATGATCATCAGCACATTAATAATGCTTAAAGTGAAACAATAAAAGTGTAATATTCCTTTAAGTTTCGTACCTGGGGGGTGTAATATCCATACCTGAAGGGTCTGGTATTGATATTTAGGGGGAACCCCATGCCATTTTTTGTTTAATTTGACCCGGGGTTCCCCCTTAATATCCATACCAGACCATCATTTTATCAATGACTTTCAATGACTGTTCTCTGTATTGCGGGAGCCGACAATTCATTATAGCCGCGAGTGATTTTAAATAGCTTTTTTTCCTGCAAAAATTACACTTTGTGCAGGGACAGTTCTAAGCACAGGAAACATGTGCCCCTTTACATGCATACTATACACACTCCCCATGTACGAAATTTAAAGGAATATTACACTTTTATTGTTTCACTTTAAGCATTATTAAAATCACTGCTCCTGAAAAAACGGCCATTTTTAAAACTTTTTTTTGCATTGATACATGTCCCCTGGGGCAGGACCCAGGTCCCCAAACACTTTTTATGACAATAACTTGCATATTAGCCTTTAAAATCAAAGCACTTTTGATTTTGAACGTTCGAGTCCCATAGGCTTTAATAGGGTTCTAAAGTTCACACGAGCTTTAGGTCTGTTCGAGGTTCTGGTGCGAACCGAACAGGGGGGTGTTCGGCTCATCCCTAATCATAACCTCTATGAATTAGGTACTCAAATCTAAGCTGTATTAACACAGCCTGTAGCATAGACTTGAACCCTTCATTCTGCTGCAGAAGAATCCGCTGGGATGGTCTGGTGGTGCGGACGAGGCTGTCTGCTAGTCTAGTCCAATAGTTTGCACATCTTTACAGTGGTGGTGATATTTGTGAGTGAAAAATAAATTATCCGTTTCATCCTAGTTTATATCTTTTATCCATATTCATTTTACAGTCTGTGATATAATTTAAATGTGTCTATGTCATATGATTAATCCTACTGATATACGTGATTGTTAGTGACTTAATTGTTAAATACATTTTTATTTCTTTTTCTTTTTCCTTGGTCTATACTTTCATATACTTTTTGGGTGCTTAAAAATATCTACATAGAGCAATAAATTCAGGGAATAATTCATTCAGTGTTTTTAGATTTATTATGTTATTTTATGCCGACAGGCTGGATGCACTGTTTTATATTGATTGATTAAAGAATCAATATTACCGATTGATTAAAGAATCAACATAAGTAAAGGAAAGGGGGAGGGAAAGGAAAATTCTTTGTCCTAGAAGGGTAAAGCACAATTTAAGGCAAAGAAAGCAACATGTTTTTTAAACATAAATATAAAAATATATATATTTCCATGGTGTACATTTTAATAAAAAAAACATGTATTATTTAAAAATTAACACAGAATGTACATTTTTTGTGTGTTATAGTGTGTACTTAACATAAAGGCAATTTTCAGACATTCCGGCATGTAATGCTTCTCCCTTGAGACTGCTATGAATGGCACTGTCCATGACTTGCAGTGACAATTTGGTTAAAGTGCAACCACTTATATCCACAGGTCAGCTTTCTATATAGGGCAAACATGACAATTAGCAGTTATTTGAATAAGTGGAATGGTCCGGAAGGATACTTCAAGATGAACAAGCATATCCAAGATGCATAATTGGTGTCATACCTATTATACAAATTGTGAGTTCTTTCATTGCAGTTATACACAAGATATATTTTGGTATTTGTGTTTCAGTTTTCTTAAAGCTCAGTTGAACCCTCTGCATGTTGTATCTGTTTTGCAGTCAAGCTACCAATACAGTAAATAATATACAGTTTGTTTAGGGTTTATTTAGTTGTTACGTGCTGCAACAAGAGTTAAAATACCCTGTGCTGACAGCACGTTGCAGAGTGGGACTTTTGCTTGCATACACAGGCTGTAACTCAACTCTCCAGAGTTCTGAAATGCCATGTACACTGCTCCAATTACCAGTCAGTTTGCTCCCTAATCAATGCAGTTGATTGGAGCAGTGTGTGTGTGGGGATGAGGTTAGGGGAGTTGTATCAGGAAGCCCCAAGCTGCATCATTTTGTGTGAGGGCTGTGGGCCAACTCTCTAATGTGGCGTCAGCACTAACCCTTGCTGCTGTATAGGGATGAGCCAAACACCCCCCGGTTCGGTTTGCACCAGAACTTGCAAACACGCGAACACCGTTAAAGTCTATGGGACATGAACATGAAAAATCAAAAGTAATCTAATTTTAAAGGCTTATATGCAAGTTATTGTCATAAAACGTGTTTGGGGACCTGGGTTCTGTATGACATGTATCAATGCAAAAAAAAAATGCATTTTTTTTGGGAGCAGTGATTTTAATAATGCCTAAAGTGAAACAATAACAATTAAATATTCCTTTAAATATCATGCCTGGGGGTGTCCTTAGTATGCCTGTAAAGTAGTGCATATTTCCCATATTTATAACAGTACCACAGTGAAATTACATTTCTAAAGGAAAAATTGTATTTAAAACTTGTGGCTGTAAAGTATTGTCGGGTCCCGGAAATATAGATAAAAATCATTGAAAAAATGGCAGGGGTCACCTCCCCCCCTCAGTCCATTACCAGGCCCTTTGGGTCTGGTATGGATATTAAGGGGAACCAAAATGTAAAAAGAAAATGGTGTAGGGGTCCCCCCAAAATCCATACCAGACCCTTATCTGAGCACGCAACCTGGTAGGCCGCAGGAAAAGAGGGGTTGATGAGAGAGCGCCCCCCACCTGAACCGCACCTTGTCCCCATATTGATGGGGATAAGGGCCTCATCCCCACAACCCTTGCCCGGTGGTTATGGCGGTCTGCGGGCGGGGGGCTTATCGGAATATGGAAGCTCCCTTTAACAAGGGGACCCCCAGATCCCGGCCCCCCCACCAATTTTTTTTTAAATTACAGTAGACAATTTGTGACAAGTCCTATATTTTAAAAGATGGCTCCCGCTGACTGAAGCCTCTTCACGATGATAGCTGTTATATAGCTGAGGGTGGGGCCACCCAGTGATGTAAACGGGTGACCCTGCTCCTTCTGATATTATGTGACATCACGCAATGTCAGAGGGGTCGGGTTCACCCGTTTACATCACCGGGTGGCCCCGCCCTCAGCTATATTACAGCTGTCGTCGCGAAGAGGTTATAGTCAGCGGGAGCCTCCAATGGAGGCAGAGTTTTTTCCGTTTTTTTTAATCGGGTCATCAGACGCTGTGATCGAAGATGAATGGACATTGCGGGACATTTTTTTTTTTTTTTTATAAAGGACTTGTCCCAAATTGTCTACTGTAATTTTTAACATTTTGACACTTGTTTTGGTGAATGGGTAGGGGTACAATATACTAGACATGTTTATTAGTTTTCGTCCGAATGCATTTTTGTCCGACTTTCGGGTATTTTCGTTATCGTTTTAACAAATGATAACGAACGTGCAGAATCTGAAAACCGAAAGATCCAACATAAACATTGTTGTGACAATAGCGATCTGTGTCCATCGAACCTGTGGTCGAATGTGCCTAACCTTAACTCTATTAGTCCAAGATTATTCTACATAGAGAGAAAAGATTCGACATAGAGAGAAAAGATTCGACATTATAGAGACAATAGCAAAAAAGGTCGAATGTGCCTAACCTAACTCTATTAGTCCAAGATTATTCGACATGAAGATTCGACGACGGACATTTATGGTCAAATGCTCTGCCCATAGGCTATAGAAAAAATATAATGTTGGTTGACTAGTAATAATAATTAATAAATATAATTATTACTAGTGTTAAACAACATTAGAATTCTACTATAGCTTGTAGGCGGAACATTAGACCGGAAATGTACGATTGCAGCGTCGTACAGTTTAGCTGCTTCGTCGACTCTTCTTAGAACATTCGACAGACACCATAAGCCTTCAATGACAGATTTGACCTTAATTATTTTGGCTTTTCGGACGAATGCATTATTTAACGAAACAAAATAAATAAAAACTAATTTCGGGAGTAACTAAATAAATGCATTTTTCGGACAAAAATGTAATTCCAAAACTAAATATTTCAGTGTTCACATGTCTACAATATACCCGATACCCATTCACATAGGGGGGGCCTGGATCTGGGGTCCCCTTGTTAAAGGGGGCTTCCAGATTCCGAAAGGCCCCCCACCCGCAGACCCCCACAACCATCGGGCAAGGGTTGCTGGGATGAGGCCTTTGTCCCCATCAACATGGGGACAAAGCATCCTCCCCATGTTGAGGGCATGTAGCCTGGTACGGGTCAAGAAAATCTTTTCCTGTGGCCTGCCAGGTTGCGTGCTCAGAAAAGGGTCTGGTATGGATTTTGGGGGGGGGGCCTCTACACCATTTTTTTATTTTGGCTCGGGTTCCCCTTACTATCCCTACCAGACCTGAAGGGCCTGGTATGGATTTTGGGGGGACCCCCACGCAATTTTTTTTATTTTGTGTGCTGCTATTTTTTTTAATGATTTTTTCTATATTGCCGGGAACCAACAATACATTACAGCCGTGAGTATGATATTTTTTCCTTTAGAAATGTAATTTTGCTGTTGTATTGTTCTAAACACGGGAAAATGCACTACTTTACAGGCATACTAAGGACACCCCCAGGCACGATATTTAAAGCAATATTAAATTTTTATTGTTTCACTTTAAGCATTATTAAAATCACTGCTCCTGAAAAAAACTTTAGTTTTTAAAACTTTTTTTTTTGCATTGATACGTGTCCCCTGGGGCAGTACCCAGGTCCCCATACACTTTTTATGGCAATAATTTGCATATAACCCTTTAAAATGAACACTTTTGTTTTTTCATGTTAGTGTCCTCTAGACTTTATCGGCGTTCCACGGCTTTCGAATTTGCCGCGAACGCCGCATATTGTTCGCTGTTTGGCCGAACGGGCAAACACCCGATGTTCAAGTTGAACTTACATTCAACTCGAACGTCGGGCTCATCCCTACTGCTGCACTTATCAACTTATTAAAAAAGATAAATAAATTAATATTAAAGCAGCATATTTATCACTGTATACCCAGTTTGATTGTATTACAGTCATAAGAGCAGAGGGTTTATCTGTGATTTTAAAGCTTGCATTTATGTGATGTGCACTTTGTTACACAAGTGAAATGTATTATTCTGGGCCCATGACTGTTCATAAATGTATTTATTTGTAGCAAATAAATGCATGTTATGTATGTCAGAATGATTGCATATGAATATAATTATAATACCGTTTACCAGACTTTCATATACAATATGCACAATAGCATTCTTATCAAGACAGCTTTTGTAATTTCCTATTAAATGCTTTGTTTCCTTAGACATGCTGACAGAATTTCTAAGTAATGTTCTGCTGTATGCCGCAGAAATCACTGTCTGTCTATTTAATATATCTTTTAATAGGTACCGTATGTGTAGATTTCTATTTTCTGTTCGTACAGCTTGTGAATGATTTTTATTTAAATGTGAAAATACTTCATATGATTTGTGATGTGTAAAAATAATGCATGTAAATTGTAACATTTCATTAATAAATTACTTTTATAAAATTTCTTGGACTCCATTGTTCTAAATGAAAAAAGCGTACATTTAAATTAAATTTTTTAACTGATCCATCATCCTGTAGCTAATAATTCCTCAATTACTAGGCCATATATTGCATAGGACACTCATACATTTGTATATGGGGCAGAAGTGTAGTGAGGAAAGGCCGTCAATCAATTAGAACATAAAAATCCCACTTTTTTTTACTCCAATCAGCAGCGAGCTGGGACATTCCCAAACCTGGCAGCACAAGTAAACAAATAAGTCGGATACAGATGTCATCAGTGCCCTTCTATGCCAGCATTTAGTCAGTGTCATTGGATTAATATGGGCATGTGTCCATATATGGGTACCAGCATTACCAGCATACCTTGGTGATTTTGATGTTTGGATAGAGATGACTTCAGATAAAGCCCAAGCTCACCTCTAATCACTATTTGAACTGTTAAATCAGACAGAACACAAAGTTTAAATGTTTCGCTACAAGAGACATTTTTAGGTTTTTCCACACATGCTAAAAAATAATAATTTTGGCTTGAAGAGTAGTTAAACCCTTGAACAATATATATTGAATGCTGAAAGCAGAGATCTTGGAGGATAAAATGCTGGCAATGACAACTTTTTTTGTCACGCAATATTACTGCAGTTGTTTTAGCCCTTTTTATTGCACAGGAATATGATACTGTATGTTACCAATTTTTTTGTATAAAATAAAAGAGGAGGTTGTGCTGAGTAAATAAATATCAAACATGTCAAGCCTTACAATTGTCCATGCCTGTGAAATTGCAACAAAATTCGGAACATTTATTTGTTTCCATAGATAGTTCTTACAGGTCATGAGTTTAGGTTTAGGTTTAACCATAAATAAAAGCCCTAAGAATTATTGCTCTCACGCAATCAACGTTTTCGTAAACCTGTCCTTTTACATACGTGTCAACTTCCCCTCTATCCAGTGACACCCACTATGCGGATCCCAAGCCCACAAGTGGTATAGTCAAGCCTAGGATTCATAGGGGGGAATGCTCATTAAGTGGTTTCATAGAAGCCATCCACAGGTTGTACAGCCACCAGACCACTTCCATCTAAAAGCCAGCAGATATACACACATTGTAAGTGTGTGTGAAACCCCCCAATGCTGCTGGTGTATGAAATATGTCATTGGCAGTAAAAGGGTTAAAGTATAATGGTATCTATAATTAAATATTTTTTTATTTATGGGTATGGCAGGGAAGGACTAGAACCCCTGTCAAGATTTTATTCCTGCCTGTGTCCTTGAGAGGTAGATTTATCTTCTCCATTCGTCCTGGTGACTATTGCTATCACGACAGAAGCTAATAGGAAAACCAAA
The DNA here is from genome assembly GCA_028564925.1 of Lithobates sylvaticus. NCBI lineage: Eukaryota > Metazoa > Chordata > Amphibia > Anura > Ranidae > Lithobates > Lithobates sylvaticus. The sequence goes on from CM053026.1 coordinate 553,620,744, forward strand.
GTTTTATCATCACCAGAACAAAAGGTGAGGTCAAATCTTCCAAAAGGATCACCTACAACCAGGGCCACTGATAAGGGGCCCCATCAGTTCAGCAGGGGGGGGCCGGGCAGCAGGAGAAATTGAATCATGGACAGGAGAGGGTGATCGGTGTGGCGGGGATCTCCCTGCAGCAGCTAAAATCCGGCTTCTCTCCCTCTCCCTCCTGCCATCTGTCAGCTGCTGCAGGGAGAACCATACATGGGACTGATTCCTGTAATTGACCCCCCACCTCACCAATTACTCTCTCCTATCCATGATCAGATTTCTACTGCTCTTGCTGTAAAAAAAATTAAAAAATGTTTTTTTGAAATGTAGGGCTTATTTACACAGGTTCTCTGGCCCATACAGTGGAAATGAGCAGTTTGTTCATGCGGCTGGAGCCACCTGTTACTCTATGGGATGCAGGGGCTGCAGGTCCCAATTTTACAGGTGTGCACTGGTGGCCCCAAATGCACACTGTGTTCAGGGCCATACCTCTGCACCCACACACCTGTCAAATTAGGACTTGTGGTTGTGTTCGTACAGCGGCTGCTTCCCCATAGCCAGGGCTCGAGTCCTGCGGAAACGCTTGGGTATGTCATTCCTGTACTTTTTGCACAGCAGGAACAACATTCCCATTAGCAGCAGCGCCCGGTCGGGCACACAGAGTCCAGCCCCGTTTCAACTGCATGTGCAGCTCTGCGCTCCCCGGAGGGACACATGAGACCAGAGAACCGGAGGCTGACCCATGAGGAGGTGGAGGGTGAGATGAGCTAGGTGGTGCTGTGGCTGCTGGGGGAAAGTGAGGCTGGTGCACAGAGAGCTGTGTGTGTGATGTAGGGTGAGCTCAGTGCTGCTGTGCATGGTGTGTGCTGTGTATTATATGTTACTGGTCACACTGCTCCACTCACCCTATCACACTGCTCCACCCACCCTGTCACACTGTTCCCCCCTCCCTGTCACACTGCTCCCCCACCTGTCACACTGCACCCCCTCCCTGTCACACTGCTCCCCCCTCCCTGCCACACTGCTCCCCCACCTGTCACACTGCTCCCCCACCTGTCACACTGCTCCCCACCTGTCACACTGCCCCCCCTGTCACACTGCTCCCCCCTGTCACACTGCTCCCCCCTGTCACACTGCTCCCCCCTATCTGTCACACTGCCCCCTCCCTGTCACACTGCCCCCTCCCTGTCACACTGCTCCCCCCTCCCTGTCACACTGCCCCCCCCTCCCTATCACACTGCTCCCCCCTCCCTGTCACACTGCTCCCCCTCCCTGTCACACTGCTGCCCCACCTGTCACACTGCCCCCCTGTCACACTGCTCCCCCTCCCTGTCAGACTGCTCCCCCACCTATCACACTACTCCCCTCCCTGTCACACTGCTCCCCTACCTATTACACTGCTCCCCCACCTGTCACACTGCTCCTCCCTCTGTCACACTGCTCCCCACCTGTCACACTGCTCCCCCCTCCCTGTCAGACTGCTCCCCCCTCCCTGTCAGACTGCTCCCTCACCTGTCACACTGCTCCCCTATCTGTCACACTGCCCCCTCCCTGTCACACTGCTCCCCCCTCCCTGTCACACTGCTCCCCCACCTATTACACTGCTCCCCCTCCCTGTCACACTGCTCCCCTTCCCTGTCACACTGCTCCCCCTCCCTGTCACACTGCTCCCCCTCCCTGTCACACTGCTCCCCCCTCCTTGTCATACTGCCCTCCCCCACACACACACACACACACACTGCAATGATGGGCACAGTGAGGCTGCAATATCACACATTTTGGTGATTTTTTTGTTAGTATAGCATACAGGTTAAATTGTTTTGTTACATCTTTTAATGCATGTGAATTTTGAAGGTATCCTCGTGAACTGTCACTTTACAATAAATGTTGCATACTTTATTTGTTAAAAAGGGGGTACTATATATATATATATATATATTGGGCAGGGGAGAGGTTTTGGTGGGATTTTAAAAGTGCCAAGCAAAAAAGTTACTAGCAATACACCAAAATTTTAAAAAATATAACAACGTTTATTACACAATTTAAAAAGTATTTGGCTATGCATATGCTATACAGACATAGAGACACATCTAACCAACTGATGGAACAAGTGGTCACTCAACAGTAACATGGAGTGACATATCCCGACATGTTTTGCCTTTTGAGGCTTCCTCAGGGGAGGAAGCCTCAAAATTTATTGGGGAGTAGGTGTGATACTGCATAGAACAAAGTACAGTTAAAAACAGTACAAGAATTATAATACAAATAAACACAATAAATATGCTGCTGACCGCCCTGCCCAATGCTCATCGGTCACCCAGCAAAGATGTTTTTACCTACGGCTTGATGTTGAGCAAATGAAAAAGATGGACACTAAGCGGCACACAAAGACGTCAACCGAGAAGAGCCTGTGATAGACCATTACAATAATGAATACTATAGTATTATCGCGAAAGCCAGACGTCAAGGTATTATTGATGAAAATACTTGGAATTTCCTCCCCGTGTAAAAAATCCCAAAATTCCAACCTTTTATGCCCTTCCAAAGACTCATAAGTCCATAACATCACCACCGGGCAGATCTATTGTGTCCGGTTGTGAGTGTCTAACCGAAAAAACGCCAGTGGTATCAATATCTTAACCCACATGTAATGTCACTTACCTCATATGTCAAAGACACAATGGATCTGCTTAAAAATCTTGAAGGGGTTACTCTTCCCCCTAATACCTGGTTGGTAACTATTGATATCGAAAGCTTATATAATGCTATTCCCCATGATAGAGGCCTATCGGTAATTGAAGGTCATTTGAAAGAGAGGGGTAAACTAGCCAACGACTATAATAAGTTTGTGGTTGATCTCTTGAGATTTATTCTTACACGTACATATACATGTATTCGTTTGTGGGGTCTCCCACTACCTCCAGGTGCAGGGGGTTGCGATGAGGACACAATGTGCCCCATCGTATGCCAACCTGTACCTGGGGGGGTGGAAGAAGAAACACTTTGCCAGAGACGATGTGCCAACCTTTCTTGGGCACGTCGCCACCTGGCATCGATACATTGATGATATATTGATGTTTTGCACTGGCACCAAGGAGGAATTGGACGTGTTCATGACTACCATTGAAAACAATCAATACAATCTTAAGTTCACCATGACCTGTGACCTTACTAAAGCTAACTTTTTAAACCTGGAGATCTAAAAAGCTCGTCGGGTACCTCCTTGTTTTGAAAACTGTCAGCAGCAAATACTATATTTTTCTGGCCATTACTTTCAGCAGATCCTGTGATCAGCAAATATATTAAACCACATCCAGTTATCACCTACAAGAGAGCGAAATCTTTGAAAGATTGCGTAATGCATAATAATTATAACGTAGTGTCAACCACAGCTCCCGAAAAAACAGAGACTTCATGTGGTGGATGTGATATATGCAATGTTATCAGCAATAGTAGTGACATACTTCTTCCCAATGGTAAAACACACTCCATCAGATACAAGGTGACCTATCAAACCCCTGGAGTGGTTTATATCATGCAATGACAATGTGGTTGCTACTACATCGGTAAAACAAAACGTCCATTTTTCAAAAGAATTCGTGACCATGTAGGCCCCATTGCCAAAAGAAAAGTGGTAACAGCCATAAGCACACATGTGGGTCTATATCATGATTTTGACCCCCAAATGATTTCCTTCTCTGCCCTTGACCTCTGAATGCCAGAGGAGGTAGTGTGGACCGTGCCCTACTACAGCTTGAGACCAGATGGATACATCAACATCCAAAATAATACCCTTACCCAGTGCCGATCCTGACCTCCCTGGGGCCCTAAGTAAAATTATGCTAAGGGGCCCTCTACTTGACCCGTGATGCCGTGAGCTAAGTAAACCATTTGCCATTGCCACACAGTCACACCTGACACTTCAGTGCTCCCAAAACAATCCTCCCTCCTTTAAACAAAACAGTCAAAGAATAAGTACAACAATATAGAACAGAATGAGGTCCCCAGAGAGCCCCCCTTACATCAGGGTCCCCAGAGAGCCCCCCTTACATCAGGGTCCTCAGAGAGCCCCCCTTACATCAGGGTCCTCAGATAGCCCCCCTTAAATCAGGGTCCTCAGAGAGCCCCTCCTTACACCAAGGTCCCCAGAGAGCCCCCCTTTCACAAGGGTCCCCAGACAGCCCCCCTTAAATCAGTGTCCTCAGAGAGTCTCCCCCTACATCAGGGTCCCCAGAGAGCCTCCCCTTACATCAGGGTCCCTAGAGAGCCTCCCCCTACATTGGGGTCCCCAGAGAGCCCCCCCCCTTACATCAGGGTCCCCAGAGAGCCTCCCCCTACATTATGGTCCCCAGAGAGCCCCCCTTACATCAGGGTCCCTAGAGAGCCTCCCCCTACATTAGGGTTCCCAGAGAGCCTCCCCCTACATTAGGGTCCCCAGAGAGCCCCCCTTACATCAGGGTCCCCAGAGAGCCCCCCCTTACATCAGGGTCCCCAGAGAGCCCCCCTTACATCAGGGTCCCCAGAGAGCCTCCCCTACATTAGGGTCCCCAGAGAGCCCCCCTTACATCAGGGTCCCTAGAGAGCCTCCCCCTACATTAGGGTCCCCAGAGAGCCTCCCCTTACATCAGGATCCCCAGAGAGCCTCCCCTTACATCAGGGTCCCCAGAGAGCCCCCCTTAAATCAGTGCCCTCAGAGAGTCTCCCCCTACATCAGGGTCCCCAGAGAGCCTCCCCCAACATTAGGTTTCCCAGAGAGCCTCCTCCTTACATCAGAGTCCCCAGAAAGCCCCTCCTTACATCAGGGTCCCCAGAGAGCCCCTCCTTACATCAGGGTCCTCAGAGAGCCCCTTCTTACATCAGGGTCCCCAGAGAGCCCCCCTCCCTACACCAGGGTCCCCAGAGAGCCCCCCCTTACACCAGGGTCCCCAGAGAGCCCCCCCCCCCTTGCACCAGGGTCCCAAGAGAGCCTCCCCTTACATTAGTGTCCCAAGAGAGCCTTCCCTCTCACATTAGTGTCCCCAGAGAGCCCCTACTTACACAGGGTCCCCAGAGAGCCTCTCCTTACACAGAGTCCCCAGAGAGCCCCCCCCTCTGACATTAGTGTCCCCAGGGGGCCCCCTCTTACATCAGTGTCCCCAGAGGGCCCCATCTTTACATCAGTGTCCCCAGAGAGCCCCCCCTTACACCAGGGTCCCCAGAGAGCCCCCCTTGCACCAGGGTCCCAAGAGAGCCTCCCCTTACATTAGTGTCCCAAGAGAGCCTTCCCTCTTACATTAGTGTCCCCAGAGAGCCCCTCCTTACACAGGGTCCCCAGAGAGCCTCTCCTTACACAGAGTCCCCAGAGAGCCCCCCCCCCTCTGGCATTAGTGTCCCCAGGGGGCCCCCTCTTACATCAGTGTCCCCAGAGGGCCCCGTCCTTACATCAGTGTCCCCAGAGGGCCCCGTCTTTACATCAGTGTCCCCAGAGGGCCCCGTCCTTACATTAGTGTCCCCAGAGAGCCCCCTCTTACATTAGTGTCCCCAGAGGCCCCCTTCTTTACATTAGTGTCCCCAGAAAGCCCTCCTCTTACATTTGGGCCCCCAAACAGCTGACTCCCCCCCTTGCAGAGGTTCCCCTGTACCTGGCTGGTGGAGGTGGGAGGCGGCTATATGGTGTCCACAGGCAGGGGGATCTCCCTGGGGCTAGTAGTTCTATCTCCAAATGTATACAGCAGAGAGGGGAGGGGCCTCTGACCCGGGCATTAGCAACAGTGTTCAAGCAGAGTGAAAGTGAAACTGATACCTGCCTGGTCAGAGGCCCCTCCCTTCTCCTCTCCACTGTATACACTGAGAGTACTACAAACCCCAGGGAGATCCCGCCGCCCACTCAGGCACCATAGAGCTGCCGATCGCCGCCTTCCACCTCTCCTCACTGCACTCTAAACGGCCAGCCAGAGGTGCAGGGGGGGATTCTGGGTCTTGGGGGCCCCCCCCCACAGCGGCGGGGCCCTAAGCAGGTTACATAGTGTGCCTATAGGGCCGATTGGCTCTGCCCTTACCTCTAGAAGCGTCATTGCAAAGCCTTTCAAAAAATTTATCCAGGGAAGTTGGAGAGGGGCCATAGTGAGTGGTATAGAAATATCTAATCTGCAGATATATATTCATTAATCCTTTTACTCTGCAGGCCCTCTACTTTCAGATATTTTTATTTTATTTTTATTTGGGGGGGGGGGGGGGGGGGGGGGTAGTAGATTATTTAGCACGATTTAATATATGTGGGAATGGGAAAACTTGGCTGGTAGCAAAATGGTCAAGAAAGGGTGTTTCAATTATTATAGATGGCCCCCTTCTTTTGTCCACTTTTGTATTTAATGACCACTTTTGTATTTAATATCTAATTACTCTCCTCAAAGGAGTTATGTTGAAGAGCAACGTAGGAAACATAAATGATTTTATTTCCATCATGATCTTAACACCTAATTTGTTTAATCAGGGGAGATTATCTTGTTAATTAAACAAAGGACAAAGTAGTCATTTGTTAATTATAAATGTTTTGTCTTTTTATTTTTACATTTTTGTGTTTGTCTAATTAGTCTGTTCTGGTTCATAGTAATTAAACTGATTACTCACAGAAATCATAACATTCTTGACTTGTAGGAGCTACTTAATAAATGTCATCTGGTGCCTGAAAGGTATATCATTAAATGTAATGCCTAAATTAATTAGCCATATAGCAACTGTGTATAAATAAATCAGCATTAATAAAAACAGATTAAGAATAAAATGATTAAAGCTTTTGTTGATTGAAAGATGATTTAAATGGTTTATTAACAGTATTAAAATTAAATAATAGCTAATTGTTTATGAATTAAGCAACATTTCACTGTTAAATTGTCACTGCCGCTTGTGATTGTTAAACCTTCAAGGGAAGACCTAAATAGTGGGAATCTTTCACAAAGCACAACCCTTTATACTCTTTATACAGTGCCTTAAAAAAGTATTCAAACCCCTTCAAATATTCCACATTTTGTCATGTTACAACCAAAAACGTAAATGTATTTTATTGGGATTTTATGTGATAGACCTACACATAAGATACATATAATTATGAAGTGAAAGGAAAAAGAAAAATGTTTTTCAAAATGTTTTACAAATAAATATCAGAAAAGTGTGGCATGCATTTACATTCAGTCCCCTTTACTCTGATACCCCTAACTAAAATCTAGTGCAGCCAATTGCCTTCAGAAATCAGCTAATTAGTAAATAGAGTCCAGTGTGTGTAATTTGAGCTCAGTGTTAATACAGCTGTTCTGTGAAGCCCTCAGAGGTTTGTTAGAGAACCTTAATGAACAAACAGCATCATGAAGGCCAAGGAACACACCAAGCAGGTCAGGGATAAAGTTGCGGAGAAGTTTAAAGCAGGGTTGGTTAATAAAAAATGATCCATCATCTGAAAATGGAAAGAGTACGGCACAACTGCAAACCTACCAAGACATGGCCGTCCACCTAAATTGACAGGCCGGGCAAGGAGAGCATTAATCAGAGAAGCAGCCAAGAGGCCCATGCTAACTCTGGAGGAGCTGCAGAGATCCAAAGCTTGGGTGGGAGAATATGTCCACAGGACAAGTATTAGTTGTGCACTCCACAAATCTGGACTTTATTAAAGAGTGGCAAGAAGAAAGCCATTGTTAAAAAAAAGCAACCAAACTCTGACCAGGAAATCGCAATCTTGCTATACCCTGAAATAACAAGAAGGCGCGGACGGGACCTGTTTGCATCTGCCATCCCCCATCCCTGGGCAATGGGAATCCGTGTGTTTGACCTTCATGTTAGTTCAGGGGTCAACTCATTGAGGTGTGCTGGTGCTGTGTGCTGGTGGTGGGCTCATTCACACAGAGGAATAATTTAAGGACAATTTCTGTTTTGGGGTCTGGACTGCTTTTATTATTTGGATTTTTGGCATTTACTGCTTCGATTGTACTGTTTTATTTGCGCTGCACTGTTTATATGTCAATACTATTTTGTGGGGCTATGTGAAATTACCCTTGGTGTTCAGCTTGCAGATCATCTGTTGATATTGTATATAGGGTTGTGCTGATTGTATCTTTTGTAACAATCTGTGACTGGACAGTGAAAAGAGAAGCAGCACAAAAATGACCTCCTCCGTCTCCACTCTGTTCTTTCCTTCATTGACTATTACTGATTGATTATTTGTGCTGTTTCTCAGTCACTGAGTCTGAGTCATGCTTTATAGGGACTGCAAGAGGCTAAACTCAGTAAATGTGAGAACTTATACTGCTTTCATTTAACCACTTCAGCCCTGGCTGCTCAATGACCAGAGCACTTTTTACAATTTGGCACTGCGCTGCTTTAACTGGTAATTGCGCGATCAAGCAATGCTGTACCCAAACAAAATTTGCGTCCTTTTTTTCCCACAAATAGAGCTTTCTGTTGATAGCATTTGATTGCCTCTGAAACATTTTTTTTTGTTGCAATATAAACCGAAAAGACCGAAAAAAAAAATAAAAAATAATATTTTCTACTTTTTGTTATAAAAAAAATCCAATAAACTAAATTTCAGTCATACATTTAGGCCAAAATGTATTCAACCACCTGTCTTTGGTAAAAAAAATTCAATAAACGTATATTTATTGGATTGCGCAACATATATAGCATCAACAAACTAGGGTACATTTTCTGGAATTTACACAGCTTTTAGTTTCTGACTACCTATATAATTTCTTGAAGTGCTGAAAAAGCAGGGCAGTACACCCCCCCCCCCAAATGACCCCATTTTGGAAAGTAGACACCCCAAACAAAATTTTTGAGAGGCATATTGAGCCCATTGAATATTTTTTTTGTTGACTTTTTCAAGTGATTGAAAAATGACAAAAAAAAAAGCACAAAGTTGTCACTAAATGATATATTGCTCACATATGCCATGGTTATATGTGGAATTACACCCCAAAATACATTCTGCTGCTTCTTCTAAATATGGGGATACCACATGTGTGAGACTTTTTGGGAGCGTAGCCGCGTACAGGCCCCCAAAAACTTCAGGATTTCTAAGGGCGTAAATTTTTGATTTCACTCCTTACTACCTATCACAGTTTCGAAGGCCATAAAATGCCAAGATAGCACAAAACCCCCCCAAATGACCCCATTTTGGAAAGTAGACACCCAAAGCTATTTGCTGAGAGGCATGTTGAGTCCATGGAATATTTTATATTTTGCCACAAGTTGCAGGAAAATTACAAACTTTTTTTTTTTTGGAAAAAAAGTTGTCACTAAATGATCTATTGCTCAAACATGCCATGGGCATATGTGAAATTACACCCCAAAATACATTCTGCTGCTTCTCCTGAGTATGGAAACAGAAGGGCTGTGATGATCTATTCCTGGAATTTAAGGAAGGATCCAGTTTGTCCTGAAGCTTTGTATAGCACATAAGCATTCAGCAGAGCCAATTGGAATAAATATACAGACACTTTTTTGCACCAGCGTCTGGCCTTATGGGCAATTAGGTATGGCGCCAACAACTGGTCGTTGAGGTCCACCCCTCCTATGTTAAGGTTGTATTCATGGACAGAGAGGGATTTCTCCACAACACCAGTCGCCGTAGGAATTTGGACAGTTCTCTGACTTGATGTGACTATCTCTTCCCTAGTAAACCATAAAAATATATGTATAGCCTGTTGCCCTGTCACAGAGCTTATTCATCTTGACCCTATATCTGGCACACTTGCTGGAAAGATACTGTTTGTTTGATAGACAGACAGAAAACGTAATCCGGGACTCATTAACGCAGACAACTTGATCAGGAGTAAACAAGGCTGCAAACTGTTGGTTGAAATTGTTTACGAGGGGCTTAATTTTGTGGAACCAATCGTATCCAGGGTCCCCCCAAGGATGACAGAGTTTATTGTCATTGAAATGCATGAACCGCAAGATCTGCTTGTATCGTGTCTTGGTCATGGAGACAGAGAACACGGGCATATGGTGAATTGGGTCAGTGGACCAATATGACTGCAACTCACCTTTTTAAACTATGCCCATGAGGAGGGATAGGCCCAGGAAGGTCTTAAATTCAGAGACTGAAATAGATCTCCAATCTCTGGCAAGGGCCAACTGGTAATTAGCAGCGATGATTTGACCAGCATACAAATTGCTTTGGTCCACAACAGATCTATAGAGATCTTCCGTGAAAAACAGCGAATAAAAATCAAGTCTTCTCTCCTCTCTCTGGAACGGGAAAAGAGTTCCACGAAGGGAGATGACATCACTTCCCCTGCCTGTGTTTACACTTACACAGGCAGGGGAAGGATTTCATTTGCCAGAACCAATCACCAGGTCCAGGCCAGAAATCATTGACCTGAGCCTGGAGACTGATCGATTCTGAAGCGAATCCGATCGCCGCCACGGCCGCCGTTAGGTAACGTCCCTTTGCCAAGCCGAGCCAACCTGCCACAATATAACTGCGGCGGCTGGTCCAGAACTGGTTAAAAACACATTTAATTTTATATTAAAGTGGATGTAAACCCCAAATTTTTTTTTTTATTTCATAATGCAGAGAATAATATTTCCTTTCATTTGAGCCCAGTCTTGCCATACAGATTTACTCGAGGCCTGAGCAATCCTCTTTTATTGTTCAGTAAGAGAAATCTTGACAAAGTCTTGAAAACTTTGTCAAAAACGCCCCCCTTGCTGTGACTGACAGGCGATTTACATATCTCATGCCCTAGCCTGAGACAGGTTATCATCAGATCACTGGATGTTCTACTCTGCCCAGCTCTGACTACATACATGTCCCCTAAATCACTTGTCTGTCTATAGTCTGCTAACTGTTCACTGCACCCCATGATGAGAAACATCCAGTCAAAACACAGTAAAGCTGGGAGAGCTGGAGGGGAGGGGAGGGCGATGTGAATTGTGAACTTTTTACACAGGATGTGCCTGTCTCAGGCTAGTGCATGATATGTAAATCACCTGTCACTCACAGCAAGGGGGCGTTTTTGACAAAGTTTTCAAGACTTTGTCAAGATTTCTCTAACTGAACAATAAAATACGATTGCTCAGGCCTCAAGTAAATCTGTGTGGCAAGGCTGGGCTCAAATGAAAGGAAATCTTATTCTCTACATTATGACATCAAAAACATTTTGGGTTTACATCCACTTTAATAAATACAAAGTTGCATTACCTTGTGTCTGAAGTTCAGCTTTAGTAATAAATGAACTATATACAACATTCAAAGTAGACATTGATAATTGCCTAGTATCCAGCCATTCAGGACTTTAACTGCAAAACACATTCTTAATATTATTTTATTTTGGATTATTTTGTGACTCAGATAATACCACTGTTTTGTAAAGGACAGCCAAAAAGGAAACTAAGTACCAATACTAACAAACAACTTAAAAAAAAATCATAAGAAGCTTAATTTATTCCATAAGCTTTGAAATATATTAGGTGACAGCCATGAAGTACCCTACTTATGTTTGGCACGCACTGGTCCAATTAAAACAAATACAAATAAGAGCACTGTTGCTATTTGAATTTTTCATAACCAGGAAAGCCAGCACGCAGCATTTATATTCTACTCCTGTCAAAATGGAAAATTAAACCTTGATATACATACATCAGCATAGACTTGTCATGCTTCTGTTTTTATTATATATTATGATACAGTGTTAGTGACACAGTGCACCCCACACTTTTATTGGTAATCCGGTAATCTGGAACACCAACTGTAAGATCCTTTCTGCCTCACTCAAACAACATCTCATTAAAAACTGCCAGGGAAGTTTAAATATGTAAAGTAAAGTGGCACACCCCTGTATTGTAAATTTCTAGTAACGTATTGTGAAAGATGGGATTTTTGATGCCCAACTATTAAAAATATACTTTCTTTATTCAATTAAGTATAAAAGCATACTGATATACTATACAATATTCCATAAAATAGATCCATGATACAATCATATTCATCAGTTTCACCAAAACATTTTGTAAAAGTGATATACATATATGCTGGTCTTTTGTGGCCCAATGTGTTTCATGGAATAATCCACTTATTCAGGAGCCACCGGTCTAGTATTGTATCAAAATTTATATGAAGAAGAAAAGGTGTACATATACATGTGTCATAATTATGAAGTACCATCTTGACCCGAGGGCCCAGCCACTGACCACATGCCATGATAGAGAAAGGAAAGACACCCGAGGAATAGCGTCCAGAGGGGGAGGGGGTCCAACGCCAGTCATCCCCATAGTATCCAAACTTATAATACAATAAGGAGAAAAGATCACCGCTCCAGGTAAGTGTGTTGAGAATGGCACTCTCCTCAAGGTGGAAGCAGCAGATGCAGGTTAAGCATATAGCAATTAGAAGAAGGAGGATCTGGACAGCCTCACTCTAAAGCCCCATACACGCGGTCGGACAATCCGCGGACCAGGTCGGTCGGATCCTGTCCGTCATACTTTGTCTGATGTTGGTTTTGCGTACACACGGTCGGACAAAGTTGTCGGAAAATCCGATCATTCTGAACGTGGTGACGTTTGTTGCCTACGACGGGACTACGTAGAGGCTAGTAGCCAATAGCTTTGGTCTTGTAATGTGATGTGAGCATGCGTAGCACTTTGTCCGGTCGGACAACCGTACACACGATCGGATTTGGTGTGATCGGACCATGTTGTCGGCAAATCTTTCCAGCAGGAGATAAGACTTTGTCCGTCGGACAATCCGACGTACACTGTCCGATGGTGCATACACACGGTCTGATTTTTCAACAACATTGTCCGATCGGACAGAATCCATGAAAAAGTCCGACCGTGTGTATGGGGCTTAATATAAACGCTTTTATTGTATAAAATAACAAACTTTCAAACAACAGCAGGGTGCAGGATGGATTACTAACCTGTTTCACACTCATCATGATGACTAAGCACTATTGAGAGTGTGAAACGCATCAGTTGATCCATCCTGTACCCTGCTGTTGTTTGAACTTTTGTTATTTTATACAATAAAAGTGTTTATATTGGAGTGCGGCTGTCCAGATCCTCCTTCTTATAATACAATAAACAGTAATGTAATGTAATGTAATGTAAAAACAAATGGCCAGAATCCATTGCTAGTGTAAGGAAGGGATCTGTGTTCATACCATTATGCAAAATCTTCCAGTTTATGCTAGAGGCATCTGACAAAAGGAAATATATATGTTCAAACAAGCTATCCAAAATATAATCTATTGAGTTGCTGATATTCAACATGTGTGGACAGAAACGGTGCCCTGGGTGCTAGTTGCAGGATGTACTGTATTAATCAATTCCAGGAGATATATATATATATATATATATATATATTATATAATATAGTATATATATATATATATATATATATAATGCAGTGCAGGCTAGCAATTTAAATATGAATGATGATGCTGGAAACAGACACTGAGGTAATTACACAGCATATGCTTCCAGAAGTACACTTTATAAAGAGTATATTCATATGGATACCATGGATAACAGGGAGCCTTCTGATTGCAACATATGCTGGACAGCAAAAACTTGCTAACTTATTTCATTGCTTATTTTGGAAATACTAATTTAATATTAGGTCACATATAAAAGTTGTGAATACAAAATGTTAAGAACTGCAACAGTCAGAACAGAAACAGAAAGTAAACATTAATTATGATCCTTCACTTCTAAGATTCACCGGCCCCAATTTTTAATCACATCTACAGGACTGCCATGCCACTATGAAAGCACCTGTACACTAAGGGCATTTTTTCTAAGAGATATATAATTTTCTGCAAACGACAAAAATCGCACACACAAGTTGGAATGGAGATATAATGAGATCACAGACCATGAAACATAAAGGGAAATTATAACCTTTTTAAAAAGAAATAGCTGTAAGTGCATAGCACCCAACTGTCCCTGATATCGAGGGTCTGTCCCTGATTTGGACCAAAGCCCCATTGTCCCTCTTCCCCCCTCATTTGTCCCTCATTTTGGTCTGATCAATATAGTTGTATATACAATGCACTTATTATCTTTCAAAAAGTGTTTCCCAGTGCTAAACCTTTCATCCAATTTCTAAATTGCTTCATTTGTAAATTTCAAAAGCCAGTATAAAGGATTAGTAGTGGTAAAAAAAGCACTTGTGGGTTTAACTAATCTTCTTTTTGTGTATAATTCTCCTTTAAGGGGGCATGGCAGGGGGTGTGTGCTATGCCTACATTCTTTTGCTAATTTGTGTCCCTCGTTCCCATCTCAAAATGTTGGGTGTTATGTAAGTGTATTACTGTAGATTGAGACTTCTAGCCCTTTAGTCTAGGTCAGTGATGGCGAACCTTGGAACCCCAGATGTTTTGGAACTACATTTCCCATGATGCTCATGTACTCAGTGTAGTTGAGGGGAAAATGTAGTTCCAAAACATCTGGGGTGCCAAGGTTCACCACCACTGGTCTAGGTGCTGGTGCAGTCACACAGCCCTTCTGCAACCCTGTAGAAAAACTGCATCTTTAAACCCAGGAGGAAGTCCAGGTTTCTAAATTTTACTAGAATATTATTCTGCATTGTGCTGGCCTATTTTTTGTCACCATTTTCTCCCAGGCTGGGCCTGTTCCTCCTATACTATCCAGTACCTTTTACAGTGGAGGTATGTACAGTATCTCTGATGTTATGAGCTTAAAGTGATTGTAAACGATCACCATGTAAAACAATCCATTCAGTTTAAAATAGAAAGAAAGACAAAACATTTTTGTATGGATATGAAAAACCATTAATACCTTTTTGTCCCTTTTTTATACATGATCACATTCCCTCTTCTCAGCTGCATAATAGCTGGGGGGTGAAGCAGCAGTACACTGAGCTTGCCAGTGAATGGCTGTGCAGAGGGGGCGTGTCAGGACAAGTCTGATCATTGGAGGAGAGCAGGGTGAGTTCCCAGCAAAGCTATAGAACTGACCACGGTGTGCTCCTCTGCTTAGTGTAGTCAGTTTTTAATAGGAAAGCAGAGGGACTGGCAGGAACACCAGGGATTTCACATAAAGGAAGCAATACAAAGAGAACAGGATACTTTCTCATACAAGTACATGGTACAACAGGCACATATCAGGAATATGAAATGTTGTGGTAACAAACGCTTTAAGCTTTAAAGTGGAACAGCGCACTGGCAAAGAGATTGCACTTACTATTTTGTATTTATGTTGTATTTGTCCTATATCTACATGTAATTTATTTGATATTTGCTTGTTACCCAAATGTCATAATTTGCTGTAAGCTTTTATCTCTGCCTAAAAATGGCCTTAAATATTTAATTGACTTTGATAAACTTTCCTCCAATCCACTACTCCCCAATTTTCTGAACTAACTTTCTTTAACCCTTGCTGTTCCCTTATCACTCCTGTCATGCCGGCCCTCTGCTAGTTCCTTTTCGAACCTCTCGCTCTAGGCCTGTCTTTGTACTTTGCTTTAGTGCCCTGTTTGACTATGGGGTGCTGCCTGGAAGCATTATAATACAAAATCTAATAGGGGTTCCTGCATAATACCTCTCCTACACAAAGAGTCCACACTTTTCTTATGCCAGATTCTGTGCTGAAGTGGTACGCAGCAGTCTATACAGACACAAAATAAATCAGACTGCTTTACAGAAATAGGCTTTAGTTTATAACAATATATGCTATGGTTTGTCTCCAGGGTTTCCACACAGACAGTGTTCCAAAGGATTATTTCATCTTCTTTTCTGTTTCAGTATGATAGAAAATACGAAATAAAGCTAGTTTTTATTATGCTGGGTTTCATTTGTTGATTATGCAAATAAAAAGATAAATGGTGCTAAAAACACAGTACAATTTAAATGAAAACAATGAATCTTTAATACTATGCAAATTAAAACAAATAAGTATTCCTTTAATACATATCTTTAAATAAAAACTTCATCAAAACATGTAAACCTTTGATGAAAAAGTCTTAACATTCTGTAATGAGCATGTAATTCTTCTGTAATAAAGTTAAGCAACAATACAGTGATAAACTACTGTTAGCCTCTCTGTAAAAACCCTAGACCAGGGGTAGGCAGCCTTGGTGCTTCAGCTGTGGTGAAACTACAAATCCCACCTTGCTTCTGCTTCTGGGAGACATGACTGTGGCTGCTCTAGTCTTAAGACTTGTAGTTCCACAGCTGGAGAGCCGAGGTTGGCTGCCTTTGCCCTAGACACACCCATAGCCATACAAAGAGCATATACAGTGGTGTTGGCTTAATTAAAATGGAGCTTAGAAATGATATGCTACAGCTCAAATATATTTATGCGTATAGGCATTTTCATTTACATTTCATTGCACAAAGTCTACTGTATATCTTATTATTATTGTGTTGATAAGGGAGCATGGTTGTTCGCTGCAATTGCAGCCTATTTCTTTCTGAAAACAGGAAGTGTTTTATATTTGTTAAAGTGGACCTTCACCCTCTTCCTCACACTCCTTCCATTCCACACCTCCTCCCATCCTGCAGAAGTGTCAGGCTTTTTTCTTTGGAAAAAAAGTTTGGCCTCGCCTCCCTATGTGTGTCATTCGCCTTAGGTGATTGACGCACATCCTGCCCACTGTGCCTCCCAGGATATGCACGTCACATATGGCAGGAGGCTTAGCCTTTCATTTAAGGAAAGAAGGAGGGGGTGGGCCTATTGGCATGTCATCAAGAGGTCCACCCGCTGAACCTGAAAGAGCCACCAGACCTCTCAATGACATCAGAGAGAACATGGCAGCGCGGGACGGATCTGTGGCCAGGTGAAAGAGGATCTCAGCAGGTCAAGGCTGGATCCACTGGATGAGTAAGTATCTAAAACGTGCAGCTACCACCTTCAGGTAAGTAGGGTCGACCGGAGGTCCTCTTTAATAAGGTTTCCCCCTCACATTAGACCAGAGACTTCTTAGCTTTCAAAAGCTCACCAGTGAAGCTCTCCTATTTTTTCTTTAATACACATATGCTTATTAGTCTGTTTTTTGTTTGTTACAGTTTAAGGTATATTTGGATTACATTGCAATGTATTTGCAGTGAGATTTGAAAGTGGGCTGTTTCCAAAAGACATTTATTGATTGTGATATAATTATTGTTTAATCCTTTGGTAGTAGATAAGGCTCCCCGCCTTTATTGGTGCTCTGTTTTTCTAAAATAATTAACTACTATAGAATACAAAAAATTGGTTGGCAAACATAATACCCCAATTTTTGTCTATTGATTTTAATAATCTATTTAATGTTAATAATTTTGGCAATACAATTAATAGTTATCTAACAGGTTAGATCAACATTAGTTATCATGACCAACTTTACAGTTAAAGACTGGGATACTTTGATGGAAAGCTATCTTAAAGCGGTTGTATAGTCCAAAAAATGACTTTTACCTACAGATAAGCCTACAATAAGGCTTACCTGTAGGTAAAAAAAATCTCTCCTAAACGTGTACGGTTTAGGAGATATTCCCTGTGCAATGCGCCGCTGACTGCAGCGGCGCATGCGCACAGGGAATTCTCGGCTGAAAGGCCTTTAGAATCCGAACCCTGCTGGGAAGAAGTCTCCCGTGCGCATGTGCGGGAGTGACGACATTGCGGCTCCAGCCACTCACATCGCTGGAGTCGCGATACCCGGAAGACACGCCAAGTCAACATGTCAGCTACCTGAGTGGGGACCAGGTGAGTCACCGACGCCTCGTTCTAAGGTAAGTATTTCATAATGAGCTAGTATGCGGTGCATACTAGCTCATTATGACTTTTCCCTTACAGGTGTGTTAAAAAAAAAAGTTTCAGTGGGTTTACTCCCGCTTTAAGGAATCTGGTGATAATGAACAATTGGACTCAGAAGTTTCCTCATTATTTATGAAGCTATCTAGGATGTTAGAGAAAAAATCCACACTCTTTTGGCACATCAAAACCTTTCAGGATTGCATTGGCGAAAAAATATGAACCCCTTGGAGTCCAGATCTTCCCTACATTAGACTGATTTTAAATCCCAATGGGAAAAGATACCTGGAGGGCAGATTTTCTAATCCTTGCCTACATTTATTAACCGCTTCCCGACCGCCTCACGCAGATATACTGCGGCAGAAGGCAGAACATACAGGCAGAATCACGTACCTGTATTTTGCCCTTTAAGAGGCGGGTTGCGGCGCACGCGCTCCGGGAACTTTGTGAGCCCGATCGCGGGTCCCACAGACTTGATGTCCACGGGGATACCCGCAATCGTGTCACGGAGAGGAAGAACGGGGAAATGCTAATGTAAACAAGCATTTCTCCATTATGCCTAGTGACACTGTCCCTGATCACAGCTCCCTGTAATCGGGAGCGGTGATCAGTGATGTGTCACTCACAGCCCCTCCCCCCCACAGTTATAATCACACCCAAGGACACACTTAACCCCTACAGCGCCGCCTAGTGATTAACCCCTTCACTGCCAGTCACATTTACACAGTAACCAATGAATTTTTAATTGCACTGATCGCTGTATAAACATGAATGGTCCCAAAATCGCCCAAAAGTGTCCAATTGCATAAATTTTGCAAAAGGTGCTCTGGTCCAGCCAAATGGTCCGGGGCTTAAGTGGTTAAATAAAATGTGGCAAAGTCATTAGTGTTACAGTCTGGACTGTGCAGAAAGGTGAGACCTGTGAACCATGAAGTATTTTCAAGGCTACTGGCTGCAACAGACCTGGTTGCTAGGTCTACAGGATTGCCGTCTGTAGGCACAAAATGCCATTGCTCTGGGTAGGAGGACCTCCTTATTGTCAACACTCTGTTATTGACATAGACATAGAAATGTCTAGTTTTATTGTAGATGTAACCTAGAACTACTTTATTGTCCGTGTAGAATTCAGTTTCTTGAATCTGTATGTTTGTCTCTGTTGCAATTAGTTCAGCTAGCTCTACAGCCAATACTGCAGCACAAAGTTCCAATCTAGGTATGGTGTGTTCAGGGAGTGGTGCAAGTTTTGCTTTACCCATTACAAACCAGATATGGCATTGCCCTTTAGTGTCTATGGTTTTGAGGTAGGCTACGACAGCAATTGCTTTAACAGAAGCATCAGAAAACACACAAAGTTTTTGCATCTGAACTTCTGTACATGGCACGGGGCATACGGGAGTGGAACTTTGAGGTTAGATAAAGCTATCTCTGCATGACCATTCTTGAATATTTTCTCCATGAAGGAAAATAAGTGTTCTCTCATCTCTGGTTTTCTTTGAAGATTGTGTATTAGGGAGGTGAAGCGTTTATATACTTGCTTACTGTTGTTAGGCAAACATTGTCTTTGTGGCCTGAAGGAAAGAGGTGCAACCCAGCTATTAGACTCATCTTTCTCTATGCTCTTTTCCATAACTCCCAGGAGGAGCCTATCCTCAATGGACATTGCTACCTGTTTGTCCTCCTTTTTTTCTCCTGAACACTGTGCATCCTAAGTCGTCTTGGTCAAAGCCATAGGTATTGCTGTCACAGAGGGAACTTGTGAAAAGAAGAGGTACAGGTTTGCTATGTGGTAGCTCCTTTATGAGAATGTGATTTTGACAGGGCTGGAAAGAGAAGGACGACCATTCTCTAGTGTACTAGTGAGCAAGTTATTGACATATGTCGGTTTGTGTGCACCGCCCAGGCAAACGTCACCTATAATGACCCACCCAAGATCCAGTTTTTGGGCATATGGGTCACTGTGAGGGCCATTGATCTGCTTTCTTGCTTTGTGTGCTTGCAAGATATCTCTCCCTAAGAGCAAGATTGTCTGAGCCTGATCATCTAGTTCTGTTATGAGATGTGCTATGTGACTCTGGCGAACTGCTGTATCTGGTGTGGGGATCACAGATCTGTTGTCTGGGATCTGCTTGGACTCTATTATGGCCGGTAAGGGTAGACATGTCTTACCATTCATGGATTTTATTTGTAGGCCAACAGCCCTTCTCCCCATCGTCTCCACAGTACCTGCACAGGTCCTTAAGGGAGTAAGGACTGCTGGGGCCCTTAATGTTTAGAATGTAAAAAAACACAGATCTAACTAGTATCTTATTACTCTGATCATCCAAGATGGCATAGAGCTTGACTGCTTTGTCTCTGTGTCCTTTTGGGTAAACTCTTACTAGACAGATTTTGGAACAGGATCTGCCACCTGTAATTGCTTTGCAGACTTCAGTACACTGTGAAGTGATTACTATTGCATCTGTCCTTGGCCTCCCCACCATGCTCATTGTCACTATGGGCAGGTGGGGAGGTTCTTCAAGCTGGTTCTGGGTGCAGAGCTGTGTTGTGATCTGTGCTGCCACACTCTGTACACTTAATACTGACCTTACAGTCCTTGACGAAGTGTGTTGATGAAGAGCAGCACTTGT
This sequence comes from Lithobates sylvaticus, assembly GCA_028564925.1. Classification (NCBI taxonomy): domain Eukaryota; kingdom Metazoa; phylum Chordata; class Amphibia; order Anura; family Ranidae; genus Lithobates; species Lithobates sylvaticus. The sequence goes on from CM053026.1 coordinate 553,641,122, forward strand.
AACAGATGTTTGCTCTGAAGGTTCTGCATTTCAGTAGAGGATGTTACATCTTATGCAGAGGGCAGAACTTAGCAGGGTCACTGTTTTCATCCTCTGGCTGAGACTCTGCAGATCTGTGGAAAGAGATGTTAGTTTTGTGCACTGCTACTGGAGCCCTGTGTTGCTTAGGGCTAGAAGAAGTGCCATAAGACACTGGAAAAATTAAGCTGGGATCATCTTTCATTCCTGCTTGTATGTCTACAAAGTCCACAAACTCTCTGAAGGGTGGAAAAGGTACATGGTGTTTTCGTTTGTAGTTACAGCCATGAGTGATCCATCTTTCGTGCACCTCATAAGGAAGTTTTTGTGCTAAGGAGTTAATACCTGAGTCAAGAAAAGAAAGGCCAGGTAAGTCTCCTTCTGCTTTAGCAACTTGTAACTTCATACACAGGTCATTGAATTCTCAGCAGAGGTAGACCATCAATGGTCTGATGAAGAAGCTGTAGCTTCGAAATGCATTACCAATCCTTACCACTGTGAATAATCACATTTCCTGCTCTTGTGAAGTCAAGACCAGCTGCTTTTTGTTTCCTGCCTCCTGGTTCCCAGCATTCTCTGGATCTCTGTAAGATCACACCAGTGCCCCAGGCTGCAAAGGGAAGACATCTATGAGACTCCATGACTGGCCATTTTCACCACATACTGAACTCATCTAATTTAACCTGTATACTGACACCCAGAGGCTGCTAGGAGGTGGACGTGCTGAGGAGATGGCTGGTTGCAGTAATAATTATTGAAAGGCCCACTTATTTCCAGGTTCTGGTGAGTGCATCCCCAAAGGGGAGTTTGATCTGCACGTGGTGACAAGTGTGTTAATACCTTCGGGTGGAAGCTTTGCTACTCATCACGGAAAATACTTTTTAAAAATATTTAAAAAAAATATTTTTTCCTGTGCATCATCAGACTGAGTTTGGTTATCTTGGTGACATAACATGACTTTTATATAAAGTTGGGTGAATACAAAAGACATTAAGCGCTACTGCAATATTTAAAGGGACAGTATCATATTTTATTGATGTGAAACACAGATCCAGGTTTTAATATTGCCTTTTTTGATTTCTGCTATTTAACAAAGTGGCTGCTTTTTATAGGAATACTATTTATTCATTTATTTATTATTCTCACATATTCTGATTTATTTTGAATGAATCTTAAGAGTACTATATCCAGGAGTGCGGAGGGGTGGGTCCTAAGGGCGTCATTTTTTAGGTCTATCCTTGTATACTAGGTTAAATTTATTGCATGCCCTTTGAAAGATAAGTAGGGTATGGCCCGTCAGTGGGTGACTTATGTTGTCTTTGGGGATCGAGGTCTATTTAATCCAGGGTAGGTGGGAAATTGGTATAGGGGTGAGTGAGTCTTCAATGTTTACCCAGTCTTTTGTTTTTGAGTGTACATGCCAGTCTATTATGCGTGACTGGCCCAATGGTATTTGAATATATCTGGCAGACCAATACCTCCTTTTGGTTTGGGGAGTACTAGTCTGTCCCAATTCAGTCGGGGGGTGTTGGAGGACCAGTTGAAATTTTGGCATAGTCGTTTATACGTGGTAAAGAATGTAGGGGGAATCCTGATTGGCAGGGTTTGGAATAGATAAAGAATTCTGGGTAATATATTCATTTTTATTATTGCTGCCCTGCCGAACCTGGAGAAGGGGCCTATTGTCCAGTTGTGGAGGTCTTGCTGAATAGTTGTGAGAATGGGTAGGAAGTGTCTGGAGTAAAGTTCTGATAGGCGCTTCGGGATCTGGACTCCCAGGTATGTGATGGCATGAGGTTCTCAACTAAAGGGGAAATTATTTTGACATTGTGTCACTATCCCTGCAGGTAGAGATACGTTTAGTGCTTTAGATTTTGTGAAATTAATTTGTAGATTGGAGAGTGTTTTGAAGAGTGCAAAGTCTCGGAGTAGATTGGGTGGTTATGGGATCAGCGAGGAATAATAAAATATCGTCAGCGTACGCTATGTTTGTCTCCGGTATCAATTCCTTTAATATCAGGGTTCTCTCTAAGCCTGCGTAACAGGGGTTCCAAGGTGAGTACGAAGAGGAGGGGGGACAATGGGCAGCCCTGGCGTGTGCCGTTCAACACGGAGAAGGTGTCCGACAGGTGACCATTGACTCAGATTTGTGCACTTGGCGGGGAATAAAGAGCCAGTATTAGTTGTAGCATGTGTTCTGGTATGCCAAATGTCTTTAATGCTGCTGTCATATAGTCCCAAGCCACTCTGTCTCTGCATCAAGAGACAGCAAGAAGCCCGGGCGTGAGGTTTTAGATAGCCAATGATGGATATTGATGGTTTTGATAGTGTTATCCCTTGCTTCCCTACTGGGAATAAATCCGACCTGGTCTAATGAGATCAGTTTGGGAAGCAAGGGAAGTAGGCGGTTTGCTAAGACTTTCGCATAGAGTTTCACGTCCACATTAAGGAGTGAAATGGGCCTGTAATTTGATACTATAGTGGGGTCTTTACCGGGTTTTGGTATGAGCGTTATGTGGGCGAACAGGATGTCTTTATGTGCTTGGGGTGAGGAGAGTTGAATGCTTTGATAAAGTGGGGGAGTAATGTGTCTGTAAATGATTTGTAGTAGCTTACTGTCAGGCCGCCGGGGCTCTTGCCAGTGTTTAGTTGTTTTAGTGCTACAATGGTTTCATCCATGGAAATAGGGTGGTTGATTGCATTAGCTTCTTCTGTAGAGATAGGGTTGGGGCTATATTTTTTTAAGAAGTTATCGATTACTTCTATTCTAGTGGATTCTTGTTTAGCGTCTATCGGGGTAGATAAGTTATATAGTTTCGTAAAGTATTGTACGAATTGATCGGCTGTGTCTTCAGGTGTGGTGTATGTAGTGCCTGAGGGGCCTTTAATAGTGTGGACTGCTGATGCAGCCTTTTTAAGTTGAAGTGCTCTAGCTAAGAGCCTCCCCGACTTGTTTCCAAATTCGTAATATAGCCTTTGCGTCTGTACATATTTGCGTTTTAGGGTTTTTCCAAGCTCTTCAAACTGTTCTTCTCTGGCTTTCAACAAGTCAGCGAGGGGGACGGTAGCTAGTGTTTGCTTGTGTATGTGTTCAAGAGACCAGATGCGTTGGGATAGTGTTTCGATACGCGCCTTTCTGTCTTTGTTTCGTTTGGTCGTTTTCTCCTCGGATTGCACACTTATGTGCAGCCCAGAGGGTGGTGGGTGCGGTATCTGCTGACTCGTTCTCTCTGAAAGATTTTGTTAGGTGTGTGTTGAGCCTTGTAGTTATTTCTAGGTCGGTTAGTAGGGAGTTGTCTAGGCGTCATATCCTCGATGTAGAGGGTATTAGTGGGAGTGTTAGAGTCATTGAAATGGGGTTGTGGTCGATTCTGGTATATTTGTTGTGGGGTGGCGAAAAAAGGTGAAGTCTTTGTCGTTGGGGTGTAGCGTGCGCCATGTGTCATGTGGGGTCAGTTCACTAAGGAGGGTTTTAATAGCTCATAGGGCTCTATAAGTTAGAGACGAGGTACCTGCCGAGGTGTCATGTGAGGGGGACAGTGCCACGTTAAAGTCGCCCCCCCCCCCCCCCCCACGATAATGATTCCAGATTTGAATGCCAAAAGGTGTTGCAGCGTTCTGCAAAAAAAGGGTACTTGTTGTTTATTAGGGGCGTATAAATTGGCTAATGTAATAGGCTTATTGTGTAGGGATCCTTTCAGAAACAGAAATCTGCCTCCATCGTCTCGTTGAACGTCGTGTATCTGGATGGGACAGTGTTTAGAAATTAAGATGAAAATACCTTTGGTTTTGGAGTCTTTTGTTAGGAGCGTGATAGACTGTAGGAAAGTAATTGCTGTTGAGTTTAGGGATGTTGTCGGCTCTAAAATGGGTCTACTGGAGGAAGATAATGTGTGCTTTAGTCTTCCGTAAGGTTAGGAGTAGTTGGGATCTCTTCTCAGAGGTGTTGAGTCCACATGCATTTAGAGAGTACAATTTGATCTGTATAGGCGTTTGGGTCTTGTCGTGGGGAGCCATGGAGAATGCAGATGGATCCGCTAGATTGTAGGGGGTGTGGGTCTGTGGGTTCTTAAAGTAATTAGGGGGGTGGGAGGGTAGGGTGATCAGTAAGGGGGGAGATGTCCATCCAAGTCAATAAGCCATTAGTGGGGGGCAGTCCGACTTTCTCTTGCAGGGGGGTGAAGAATAGAGGGTTGTGGGGATAAAGAGGTTGGGGAGACACTGGTAAAATATGTCAGTCGGGTACAGTGAGTAGAAGAGCGTAGTCACCTACTGGTTACCCACCCCCTGTGTGGGGGTTGGTAAAACCTGGCAAGAAAGAGTTGTTTGGTTTGTTTTGTTTGATAGCCCGCCGCTACGGGATATTAAGTTAGATAGGTAGAGGCAGACCATAAGGGTCTATTTGAGAATGTGGTTGAGATCAGGGACAGGTGGTAGAGGCATCTAAAAGAAGCAGAAGTTGTTTGTCATGAGGCTATTAGGAAAATAGTATAAGGTAAGTGTTTATGTATCTTTCGGTTAGCGGTCGTCTCCAGGGTGTTGTCTAAGCAGCGTTCTATAGCACCCATATCACCTATTAGAGTGTGGTATGGTTCAGCCGCCGTGAGCACTGAGCTTAACCAAAATGCTTATATCTGCATTTATAAAAACATTGAAACATTTAACATTTTAACAGTTTAGAAAATATAAACAAGGAGACATGCAGTAACATAACGTCCCTTAGCAGTGTGGCATGTTGTGTATCAGATGGAAACCAGACCTGTGATAGGCGTGGTGTGTCTGTCTTAAGGTTGCTAATTGCCGTTCCTTAGTTGTGAATTTGATGAGGTGATGGTCTATGTTGCATATTGGTGTATGTTGTGTGGAGACTGTAATTGTGGTGTTGAAGAAGGTGCGGATGTTTGAAGTGGGGTGGGTTGAGGTGAGGCTGGATAGAAGCATTAAATTCGGGTCAAGTATTCCTACTAAGGGGGGGGGGGGGTTGGGGGAGAGGGAGAAGAGCCCATTAAGCTCGGTGGAGTACAATGCATGTCAATGAAGGGGCTGGGGGTGGTATATACCGTTGTTAGCCCCCGAGTTCCCTACAGATATTTTGGATGAGGGATATTCAGGTGCTTATAAGGCAGACCTTGCTATGTTATCCCAGTGGCATAAGACGTCAGGGTATAGGGGTTGTATATGTTAGATCTGTGCTCTCCTCCGTATCCCCGTCCCCTCCGGTATTCAAAAATAGTAACAGTATGCTGTGTGCCTATGAGGGCTACGCTATAAATTAAAGATCCCCAATTGGGGAATGGGTGTACAGTTTGTCTAGAGGTAGCTTTACATATGGTCGTTTTTTTCCATATAGGTATGGGTGTATATACTGCCAGGCATGAAATATTATAATGTCCCCATGTGCGGGAGTGCACGCTGGGGGCCCTGCCGGGAGCCAGTGTGGTTATAACATGTCGGGAATGTTAGCATACATGTATGTGAGCATTATGTATTTTTATATCCGTTAGGATCTAGGAAGGGGAGATCCAGTATGCGCCCCAAAGGGGACCCCCAGCGTGCAATCCCAACGGGGTTAACCTTACCCGGCCCAATTAGGGCTGTTTCTAGTGATATATCCAATATAGTTTTGATGTCTCGTTCAGGTCCAGGATTGAGTACCAGGTATTTGCCTTGGTGGTGGTGGCAAAGTCTCCTTTGGAAGTGTATTTTGTTCAGGCATTCGTTGGGGTAAGTCACTTAGTGGATAAGTTCCAACTGTGGAATAGTAGTAAAAGTGGTTCGTTGCGCGTATTTCCATGCACCGTTTAGTAGTCTACAAGGTCGTGGGAATAGTTCGGTGAGGATTAGCGCGAGGAGTAGTGATTCAATGTGGCAGGCTAGTCCTCCTCAGGGTATTTGACACGCAGCTTGGTATCAATATGAAAAATTATGTATGCCACGAGGGTGGGGTAAAAATACCAAGAAAACGATAACTCAGAAATAAAAACAGTAGAACATAGAATAGAAATTAGTTTGAGTCAACTCTTAGTAATGTAATAACTTGCCTGAAAAAAACAAAAAAGAGAGGCTTATAACTGGTAAGTGAGACTGTCTCCTCGTCTGGAAGGATCTCAGGGGGTACTTGGTAGTGTTGCTAGTATTTTCGTCTAGCTCTCCATGATCTAGACGATTCAGTGGTGCTGGGATCTCGCTGGGTGCCGTGGGAGGCCATGGGTGGTCTGGAGCCTGATGGCGAGCATCGCCTGCGGAATTGGGTGTCCTGCGCCTCCATGGGTTCTTCCTGGTGGATAGCCTTTCTGGTGGTTGAGCGGCGGAATTCCACGTACCAATTCGGGACGTCCACTAATGGGATGCCCAGGATCTCGCAAAAGCGTGGAAGATCTTCCGGGACCTTTAAGAGCGCTGTGCGACCTTGTACCGTGGCTGATAGGCAGAAAGGGAATTTCCACCGGTATTGGATTCCCCTTGTTTGTAGGATTTCTAATAGTGGCTTCAGGTCACAGCGATGCTGTAAGGTGATGCTAGAGAGATCTTGGAATATGTGGATGTCTGATCTTTCATAGGTAAGTTGTATTCTGCTCCCGGCTTTTCTCAATATTTCTTCCTTCTCTTTGTAATCCACTATGCAGCAGATAACATCCCTGGGTGGGTCTGTGTCTTAAGTGCTCGATGGATTCTTTCCATGTTGATCGCTGTTTGAGTTGGTCTGTTAAGGATGTTGTTGAACAGGCCAGTGACCGTGGGAGTGAGCTGCTCTGCATCCACCAACTCGGGGAGGCCTCGGATCCTCAGGTTATGCCTCCTCACACGGTTGTCTAAATCCTCCATGTGGCGGTGGAGTTTTCTGAGTTGTAGGGTGTGCGTGTCAACCTTCTGGGTGGTCTTGCGGAGGATTGTGTCATGCTGTGCAGAGGTCTGTTCGACTTCATGGACCCTGTCAGCTAGAGTGTGGATATCCAGTCGTAGGTCCGAGATGGCGGCCGACAGTGTATCTTTAATGTCAGCCGCAATAGCTTTGAGATCCAGTATGCTGAGGTGCGGCTGGGAAGCGGGGTCATTGTCTCTCTGTCCCATCATTTCCAGCTGGGGAGGGGTGAGTGTAGGTCCAGGCAGTGGCGGAGATGTAGCCTGTGTCTGCCTGTGGCGGGAAGGCGGCATATTGCTGCGCTGGGTACAGAACATCTCTTAGCGAGGTCAAACCACACCCCTTATTTTACTTTTTCTTTTTGCAATGTCCATTTAAAAAAAAAAAATTGGGTCACTTTTATTCCTATTACAAGGAATGTAAACATCCCTTGTAATAGAAAAAAAGCATGACAGGACCTCTTGTGAGATCTGGGGTAAAAAAGACCTCAGATCTAACATTTAGACTTAAAAGGAATAAAAAAAATTTAAAAAAATGTTTTTTTTTTTTTTATTTCCCCTTTTAAGACCATTGGGCAGAAGTGACGTTTGACGTAGCTTCCATCATCCAATGGTATGGAGCCGAGTGGGGGCAATCTTTCCCTCACTCAGCATCCAGCCTCAGAGGGGAAAGGACCTGATCATCTCCTCTGCTACCGACGGCTGCGGTAAGCAGCGGAGACCACCGGTGAGCCTCCGATTAAAGTCTTGCGACAAATCCGCCGCAGAGACCAATTTTATCTTAAACGCTGCCGTTTAAGAAAATACAGTGGTTATGGCAGCTATCTGCTGCCATAACCACGGTATTCTACATCAAAGTGTAGTGGGATGCCCCTTTGTCCAGATTCTGGTGCCGGTCCCTTTAACTCAACTCCCCACAATCCTCTGAGCTCCTGGATCCGCCTGGGGGATATAAATGTCAGCTCCACCCAGCTTCCTGTGCTCAGAGAGATCCTGCCTGATGGGACAGCAGTGACTGGGCAAGTGAGCTGTTCCCAGGTGCTGGGTCCTCCCCTGTTAAGTCTGGTGTGCGGGCCACCAGCAGTGAGCACAAGAGCACGCAGCATCTTTCCAAGCCCCAGTCACTGGAGAGGACTCTGTTACAGTCCATTTTCAGAAGCTGTCCATGAAGTGGGTTGGCCCTATCTGCAGCCACCAGAACCTCCTGACCAAAGCAAGTAGAAAGCAGTGCCAGCAAGAAGTTTGTGCCAGAAGGAGGTCCACTCAGCTCACAGTCTGTTGAAAGAACAATTACTATCTTGGAAATGTGAGATTCTTTACCCTCTATCCTATTTGAATATTGAACTCACAACAGGCTGCTGCCACCTAGTGGACATTAGTTGAATGGCAGTATAATTGTTATATGCTTTTTCTTCACGGTTCATATTAATGTTCTGTACTGTATACCGTGTTCACAGAACTCCGGTACAATTTATGTTGAAGTTCATTGTTAAGTAAAATAGTGTTGCATATCACCGCTGGTCTGATCATTTGGCTGAGACCGTTACACTACACTTGGCGTCACGAACAGGATCAGCCATGTCAGATAGTGATGAGGAGAGCAGCACAATGGCAGCGCCAGTCAGCAGTGCCACTGAGGGAGCTAAACAGTCTGCCATAGCTTCTCAATTGCTGGCAGGATTGCTACCACAACAGCTGCCTAAGTACACAGGACCAGATCAGGACTTAGATGATTGGATTAGAAGATTGAGGAGCTTGATCCGGTCATATGGGGTCCCACCTGCACAACAGGCAGACCTGGCCATTAATGGCCTTGAAGGGGAAGCAAGGAAGTTGATCCTACACCTTCCAGCAGAGGACCAGGACTCTCTAGACAAGATAATCAGCCGCTTGGAAGCAGTGTACACCCAGACGGTTGCATTAGGGGATCTTAGAGCTCGCTTTATCAGTAGAAGGAAGAGAGTGGGAGAATCCATTCCACAGTACGCCCTGGAACTGCAGGATATAGCAGCCGAGATTCGCCGCAAGGAGAGGAGGAGAGCAGGATGTGCTGGCTGGAGTGATACAGATGGGTGGCTGAAGGATCAGTTTGTGGATGGGCTTCTGTCTGACAAAGTTAGGGAAAAGTTACAGGAAAAGGACAGAAGTAACCCAAACTTAAAATTCCACGAAATTCTAGAAGCAGCTATCCTATATTCAGAACCCAGACGTGCCAGTACGGATGTCCTCATGGCCAGCACAGGTGATAAACCATGTAAACCGCCACAAACTGAACACACATCTCCGTGGGAGGTGGCCATCCACAAGCTGACGGAAGGAATGGCCCAGCTCCAGACAGAACTTGCCACACTGAGACGTGAGCGAGACAATCCAGGAGGGCCAAGGGAGCACACCCCTTCATGGAGAAACCCGCAGACGACCAAAAAGGGAGAGGTCACCCTCTCCATGTTGGGGCTGTCGACAAAAGGGACATCGCTTGAGGGACTGTCCTGATCGAATACCGAGGGAGCCTTTAAACTCAGAGCGCCCCGCCGCTAAGAGTCAAGCAGTGGGGCGGCCCAGCAAAACGACTCCCCCGTCACACACGGAGGACGTGGTGGTCGATTGCCCTGTGGTACATGGGTACTTCGATGGCCAAGAGGTCGAATGTCTCTTCGACACTGGGTCCCAAGTTACCATTCTGCCAGAACCTTTGTTCCAGCGATACTTCCCAAAGAAGAAAATGAGTCAGGATACCCCCTGGATCTCACTGACAGCTGCCAACGAACTTACTATAGAAGTGGCCGGGATTACCTGGATGAAAGTAGAACTGTGGGGACAGGACCTTGGCCAAAAAGGTGTTGTGGTTACACGAGCATCCGGAAAAGGACGGCCGCAGGTGATATTGGGCATGAATATCATCCAGGGGCTGAGGCCTGAGCTGTTAAAACAATGTCCTACACACCTGGGACCACCTAAAGAAGTTAGAAAGCTGCTCCTTACCTTGGCAGCCCTAAAGGACTCTGACTCAAGTATCGCAAACATTAATGAAAAGGCCGGTGTTGTGAGGGTTCCTTTTGGGACAGAGATTGTAATACCTCCCTGCAAAGAACTTATACTTCCCATGAATGTTGGATCATGCCATAGACTACAGGGCATCCCAGTGCTAGTGGAACCCTTACCCTCAGATATGGCCCCATTTGTTGCTAGAACTCTCACAGTAGTTCGCCAAGGCACCGTGCTAGTTAGGATGCGGAACAGCAAGGCGATTCCACTTCACCTGCCCCCGGGGACACCAGTGGCGGAACTGGCCCTGATTACAGGTGTGATTTCTCCCAAAGTGGACCACATAGAGCTCCAGAAATTTCATGGACGATGCTATGTAGCTAAAGTGAATGTTGCCAAAAGTTCAGCAGGGGCAGACCCAGCATGGGTAGGAGAACAGATACTTCCACTTCTACAGCTGTCCACTGAGGAACTCACACCCCCTCAGGTAGAAGCAGTAAGGCAACTGGTAGATAAGTGGTCGGAGGCATTTCCAAGGGGGATTTTGACCTGGGCTGTAGCAATAGGATTGAACATGAGATTTCAACAGGAGGGAATCCACCCATCCGGGATCGCTACAGAAGCATACCCCCTCACCTTTATCAGGAAGTCAAGCAGATGTTGGAACAGGTGATGCAGCAAGGCGTAATCGAAGACAGCAAGAGCCCATGGGCAGCTCCCGTTGTATTAGTGCGGAAAAAGGACGGCACCCTCCGCTTCTGTGTAGATTATAGACGGTTGAATGCTGTCACTACAAGAGACGCCTATCCCCTGCCGCGGATTGAAGAGTCCCTAACTGCTCTAGGGAAAGCCAAGTACTTTTCAACACTTGACCTCGCCAGTGGGTATTGGCAGATCCCTGTGGCCAAAGCAGATCGACCCTATGGGACTATGGCAGTTCAAGAGAATGCCTTTCGGGCTGAACAATGCACCGGCTACCTTCCAAAGGACAATGGAGCATTGTCTTGGGGATATGAACTTGGATAGCATCCTGATTTATCTTGATGATATAGTGGTGTTCTCTGCCACCTTTGAGGAACACCTCGCTCACCTCGATGCTGTCCTAGCCCGGCTACATTAGTATGGGCTGAAGCTTAAGCCAAAAAAAATGCCACCTGTTCAAAAGTGGGATTGAATATTTGGGACATTTCATTTCAAAACATGGTGTGCTCCCCAACCCAGAGAAAATCAAGGTAATACAAGAATGGAAGGCACCATCGACCGTGACTGAGGTTAGAGCCTTCCTAGGGTTAGCGGGGCACTATCGACGTTTTATCAAGCACTACGCCCATCACGCTGCTCCAATCCAGAAATTACTACATGGAGTAGACCAGAAAGGAGGTCACAAAGGGGTGGAATGGGGACTGGAACAACAAGAGGCATTTGACTTCTTAAAGCAACGGTTGGTGACAGCCCCTGTATTGGCCTTTGCTGATTTCTCCCTTCCCTTTCGGTTACAAACTGATGCCAGTAACCAGGGCCTGGGGGCCGTGCTCTCACAAATGCAAGATGGTAAGGAACGGGTTATTGCTTATGCCAGCCGCAGCCTTCATCCAACCGGGAGAAACCCTGCAAACTACAGCTCCTTAAAGTTGGAACTGTTAGCGCTGGTGTGGGCCGTCACAGAACGTTTCACAGAATATCTCACAGGGTCTAAGTTTGAAGTCTGGACGGACAATAACCCCTTAGTACATCTCCAGACATCCAAACTTGGCGCTCTGGAACAAAGATGGGCAGCACGTCTAGCAAAGTTTGACTTTTCCCTGCATTACCACCCGGGAAGGGGCAACCACGTGGCTGATGCCATATCACGGTACCCTTCAGCACAACCACAGCGAGATGTGGATGAAGAGGCAGAAGAAATTCCACCCTTAATGGGGGCTAGATCTAAGAGTAGACTACGGGTGGACCTTATCCAGGTATTGGAAGATCATAACTGGGCAGAAACGCAGAAGGATGACCCGGTGATTGCCCCAGTAATAGAGGCAATGCAGTTACGGCGCTGGCCCAGTAGAAGTGAAAGATCACAACTGCTACCGGAAACACAAAAACTGCTGAACGAATGGTCACGCCTCCTCTTGAGAAATGGCATATTGTATCGCAGAATAATGTTCCCCCATGACACTTCGGTAACCTGGCAGGTCGTACTGTCGTGGGCAAGAGCTCGACCAGTGGCAGAAGGGATCCCTGTGGAAGGAGGACATTGGGGAGTCCACAAAACATTCGCCTGGTTCAAAAGGCAAGCCATGTGTGTGGGGCTGTTCCAGTTGATTGATCAGATATGTCGACACTGTGCGGTATGCTCCGTGACCAAGGGGGCTGAGGTCCAGGTGCCTCCCATGACTTGGAACACGTCTGCCCTATTGGAAGTATTGACAGTTGACTTCCTCACCCTCGACATGGCAGAAGATGGACATCGCCATGTCCTTGTTATGGTGGACCACTTTACCAAGTTTGCAGTAGCTGTACCAACTCGTGACCAGACTGCAAAGACTGCAGCTCAAGCAGTGTAGAAACACTTCTGTCTCCCTTATGGTTGCCCTCAGAAGATACATTCAGATCAAGGGCCCTGCTTTGAAAGTGAGTTCTTCCAGGAGTGGTGTCGCTCATTAGGTGTCAAGAAGACGCATATGACCCCATATCACCCACAGGGTAACGGAGCCTGCAAGAGGTTTAATCGTACCCTGATACAACTGTTGAGAGGGCTGGCCCGTGAGAAACGAACCAGATGGACCCATTACTTGGCTGAAGTGGTTTGGAAGTATAATCATACTGTGCACTCAGCGACAGCTCGCTCTCCTTACCACGTGATGTTTGGTCATACTCTTGGGGGACCCACAGATCTATGGGGTGTCGTCCCCACTGAAGAACTGGAGTATACTCCAGCAACCTGGATTCGAGAGTGGAGGCGACGCCTGTCAGAAGTCCAACAGTTTGTAAAGGAGCAAACTTGGGTGGAACAAGAAGAGTCAGGAACGGAGGTCTATGACCTGAAACTTGGAGATAGGGTCTTGATCAGGCGCAAAAGTGCACATCAGCAGGGCAAGCTACAAACTCCATGGGAGGAAGTGCCCGGAGTTGTGCTACAGCAACCAATTCCAGGAGTGCCAGTCTATGATGTCCAGAAGGAAAGTACACAAGACAGGCCGAGGCGGCTACACCGCAGGCTCCTCAAACCCATTAGGAATTACGTAGAGATGCCTGAGAGCTAATCTAGAGAGCCGGAAGAACAGGTTTCCGAGCCACACGTAGCAGCCCCAGCAGAGAATCAGTGGTGGCTACTCTCCGTTCCCTCACTGCCGCCTCCAAATCTCCCAGGAGAGATTACATATACAGTGGTGTGAAAAAGTGTTTGCCCCCTTCCTCATTTCCTGTTCCTTTGCATGTTTGTCACACTTAAGTGTTTCGGAACATCAAACCAATTTAAACAATAGTCAAGGACAACACAAGTAAACACAAAATGCAATTTGTAAATGAAGGTGTTTATTATTAAAGGTGAAAAAAAATCCAAACCATCATGGCCCTGTGTGAAAAAGTGATTGCCCCCCTTGTTAAAACATACTATAACTGTGGTTGTCCACACCTGAGTTCAATTTCTCTAGCCACACCCAGGCCTGATTATTGCCACACCTGTTCACAATCAAGGCATCACTTAAATAGGAGCTGCTTGACACAGTAAGGTCCACCAGAAGATCCTTAAAAGCTACACATCATGCCGAGACCCAAAGAAATTCAGGAACAATTGAGAGAGAAAGTAATTGAGATCTATCAGTCTGGAAAGAGTTATAAAGCCATTTCCAAAGCTTTGGGAATCCAGCGAACCACAGTGAGAGCCATTATCCACAAATGGCGAAGACATGGAACAGTGGTGAACCTTCCCAGGAGTGGCCGGCCGCCCAAAATTACCCCAAGAGCGCAGCGACGACTCATCCAAGAGGTCACAAAAGACCCCACAACAACGTCCAAGGAACTGCAGGCCTCACTTGCCTCAGTTAAGGTCAGCGTTCATGCCTCCACCATCAGGAAAAGACTGGGCAAAAATGGCCTGCATGGCAGAGTTCCAAGGAGAAAACCACTGCTGAGCAAAAAGAACATCAAAGCTCGTCTCAATTTCTCCACAACACACTTGATGATCCCCAAGACTTTTGGGACAACATTCTGTGGACGGATGAGACAAAAGTGGAACTCTTTGGAAGGTGTGTGTCCAAGTATATCTGGCATAGAAGGAACACTGCATTTCAGAAAAAGAACATTATACCAACAGTAAAATATGGTGGTGGTAGTGTGATGGTCTGGGGCTGTTTTGCTGCTTCAGGACCTGGAAGACTTGCCGTGATAAAAGGAACTATGAATTCTGCTGTCTACCAAGAGATCCTGAAGGAGAATGTCCGACCATCTGTTTGTGTACTCAAGCTGAAACGAACTTGGGTTCTGCAGCAGGACAATGATCCTAAACACACCAGCAAGTCCACCACCGAATGGCTGAAGAAAAACAAAATGAAGACTTTGAGTGGCCTAGCCAAAGTCCTGACCTGAATCCTATTGAGATGTTGTGGTATGACCTTAAAAAGGCCGTTCATGCTCGAAAACCCTCTAATGTAACTGAATTAGGACAATTCTGCAAAGATGAGTGGGCCAAAATTCCTCCAGGACGCTGTAAAAGCCTCATTGCACGTTATCGCAAACGCTTGGTTGCAGTTGTTGCTGCTAAGGGTGGCCCAACCAGTTATTAGGTTTAGGGGGCAATCACTTTTTCACACAGGGCCATGATGGTTTGGATTTTTTTTCACCTTTAATAATAAACACCTTCATTTACAAATTGCATTTTGTGTTTACGTGTGTTGTCCTTGACTATTGTTTAAATTGGTTTGATGTTCCAAAACACTTAAGTGTGACAAACATGCAAAGGAACAGGAAATGAGGAAGGGGGTAAACACTTTTTCACACCACTGTACAGACAATGCCATGCAGCCCAATGATTGCCCAGCTCGGATTCCTACTTCTGCTGTGGAGCCCTCTGACCCACTGTCCACTGAGATGCCTGAAGGTGAAGATGTACCTTTGCCTTCTCCTGAAGAAGAGCCTGAACCTCAACCCTTGAGATGCTCTCAGAGACACAACTTTGGGAAACCACCTGAACGCTTTGCACAGGAGGACTTTGTATGGTCGATAAACTTGCCTGGAATCGCAAGTTCAAGTGGGGTGGAGTGTAGTGGGATGCCCCTTTGTCCAGATTCTGGTGCAGGTCCCTTTAACTCAACTCCCCACAATCCTCTGAGCTCCTGGATCCGCCCGGGGGATATAAATGTCAGCTCCACCCAGCTTCCTGTGCTCAGAGAGATCCTGCCTGATGGGACAGCAGTGACTGGGCAAGTGAGCTGTTCCCAGGTGCTGGGTCCTCCCCTGTTAAGTCTTGTGTGCGGGCCACCTGCAGTTTGCACAAGAGCACGCAGCATCTTTCCAAGCCCCAGTCACTGGAGAGGACTCTGTTACAGTCCATTTTAAGAAGCTGTCCATGAAGTGGGTTGGCCCTATCTGCAGCCACCAGAACCTCCTGACCAAAGCAAGTAGAAAGCAGTGCCAGCAAGAAGTTTGTGCCAGAAGGAGGTCCACTCAGCTCACAGTCTGTTGAAAGAACGATTACTATCTTGGACATGTGAGATTCTTTACCCTCTATCCTATTTGAATATTGAACTCACAACAGGCTGCTGCCACCTAGTGGACATTAGTTGAATGGCAGTATAATTGTTATATGCTTTTTCTTCACGGTTCATATTAATGTTCTGTACTGTATACCGTGTTCACAGAACTCCGGTACAATTTATGTTGAAGTTCATTGTTAAGTAAAATAGTGTTGCATATCACCGCTGGTCTGAGCATTTGGCTGAGACCGTTACACTACAAAAGTACAGTCGTATAACGACAGCAGCTGGTCCATAAATGGCTAATAAGTAAGGCCGTCCAACCAGTATTTTCATCAGCTTTTGTGACCAAATCTGCAGAGTATTGTCGTCATTGGCTGTTAACTTCTGCAGACATGTGATTTGAGATGTGTCTCTTTGATTACTTCCATCTAACATGGTTTCTTTCTTTGCTGATATTTACTGATTTGCATTTGAGTTTATAGATTCTGTTTCTATTCGCATATATTGCAGTCAGCAAATTGCAGGAAAAAAAAAAACATAATCCTTTAGTTCAATAGAAATATCTCTGAAACCATTTTAACGACTGTTAAGAAAGGTCATGTTGCCTTTTCAAAAGGAATGCTAATAACATTGTTTCCAGGGTCATGTAGCACAATTCACAAATTGTGGTCTGCTCATTCTGCTCCTTAGTTCATTACAATCATTTCAGTCAGTGCAGATTTCCTATTCTATTTTACCAGTGTAAAAGTATCTGCAGGTTCAGGTGACTTTTCAGCCTAAAGACTTTATTCATACAATGTGGTTACATGTCTGCTGGCCCCACCACAATAGGTAAAGACCCACATTGAAGAGAGTCCTCAATCCATTACAATGTTTAGATGGCACTTCATACATGTGTCAAGTAGGGATGAGCCGAACACCCCCGGGTTCGGTTCGAACCAGAACCTTCGAACGGACCGAAAGTTCGCGCGAATTTTCGAACCCTATACGTTATAATGGACGCGAACGTTCGAAATCAAAAGTGCTAATTACAACGGCCAATATGCATGTTAATGTCATAAAACAGGTTTGGGGACCCGGGTCCTGCCCCAGGGGACATATATCAATGCAAAAAGAACTTTTAAAAACTAACGTTTTTTCGGGAGCAGTCATTTTAATGATGCATAAAGTGAAAAAAAAAAAAAAAGTGACATTTTCCTTTAAATATGGTACCTGGGGGGTGTCCAAAGTATGCCTGTGAAGTGGCATGTGTTTCCCGTGTTTAGAACTGTCCTTGCACAAAATGACATTTGTAAAGGAAAAAAAGAAGCCATTTAAAACCACTTGCGGCTTTAGGTTTGATCTTAAGTAGAATCTGAACAGGTACATTATGAAGTGTAGCTCCATCCCAAAAAAATCTATTTTTAAGCTTTTTGGAGAACATAGGGAGGGGTTATCACCCCTGTAACATTTGCTGTCTTTGCACATCTGTTCAGAACATGTCACCTCACTTTCCGTCCCAATGATAAATGTTTTTGGAAAAGTGGGGTTTTAATTGAAACAAGGATTGGTGATAAAGTATCAGTAGAGAGGAGATACCTTTTTCCCAAATTAAATCTAACAGGATAGAATTTCCCTTCCTAGGGGTAGATTTCCTCTCACTTCCTGTTTTCTCTTTCCATTTGCAAGTAGGAGTCGTTTGTAAGTTGGATGTTTGAAAGTAGGGGCCTGGCGTATATACTCTGCAGAAATTTGCCCTATTAGATGTTGGTGTAGCCACAAGACTGGTGGGCACAGGAATGGGCCCTGCTGTGAGTTAATAGATCAAGATTTGTAATTGCATGCACCTGTTGAACAGGGCAGAAAAATTGGGGGTGGTGGTGGTGGACGGTTTTGCCACAAGACTGTAAGCTCTCACAGTTACTCTTGGTGGGCGCAGGAATGGGCCCTGCTGTGAGTTATTAGATCAAGATTTGTAATTGCAAGCACCTGATGAACAGGGCAGAAAAATTGGGCCTTTGGCGGTGGTGGTGGACGGTGTTGCCACAAGACTGTAGGCCCTCATAGTTACTCTTGGTGGGCGCAGGAATGGGCCCTGCTGTGAACTATTAGATCAAGATTTGTAATTACCCGCCCCTGTTAAACAGGGGCTGAAAAATTGTGCCTTAGGCACTGGTGCTGGTGCCACAACACTGCAACCCCTCACAGAGACTGTACTTGGAGCACAGCAGTCACACGTGTTGCGAAGCATTTTTTTAAAAAATTGTAAGTACACGCCCCTGTTAAACAGGGGCTGAAAAATTGTGCCTTAGGCACTGGTGCTGGTGCCACAACACTGCAACACGGCCCTCACAGAGACTGTACTTGGAGCACAGCAGTCACACGTGTTGCGAAGCATTTTTTTAAAAAATTGTAAGTACACGCCCCTGTTAAACAGGGGCTGAAAAATTGTGCCTTAGGCACTGGTGCTGGTGCCACAACACTGCAACACGGCCCTCACAGAGACTGTACTTGGAGCACAGCAGTCACACGTGTTGCGAAGCATTTTTTTAAAAAATTGTAAGTACACGCCCCTGTTAAACAGGGGCTGAAAAATTGTGCCTTAGGCACTGGTGCTGGTGCCACAACACTGCAACACGGCCCTCACAGAGACTGTACTTGGAGCACAGCAGTCACACGTGTTGCAAAGCATTTTTTTTTAAAAAATTGTAAGTACACGCCCCTGTTAAACAGGGGCTGAAAAATTGTGCCTTAGGCACTGGTGCTGGTGCCACAACACTGCAACACGGCCCTCACAGAGACTGTACTTGGAGCACAGCAGTCACACGTGTTGCGAAGCATTTTTTTAAAAAATTGTAAGTACACGCCCCTGTTAAACAGGGGCTGAAAAATTGTGCCTTAGGCACTGGTGCTGGTGCCACAACACTGCAACACGGCCCTCACAGAGACTGTACTTGGAGCACAGCAGTCACACGTGTTGCGAAGCATTTTTTTAAAAAATTGTAAGTACACGCCCCTGTTAAACAGGGGCTGAAAAATTGTGCCTTAGGCACTGGTGCTGTGGCATGGATCATTGAGGAGGAGGAAGAGGATAGTCAGTGAACATAAGAGGACAGTCACTCAGCATCAGCATAGGCAGTCTTGAAGGGATGTGACATTAAAAATTATTCGGTTATATCCGCCTCAGGTGCCTGGTAGCTGGTGGTGATCCAAGACTGATTCATTTTGATGAATGTCAGTCGATCAACCGAGGCGGTGGACAGGCGCACCCTATGATCAGTCACAAATCCTCCAGCAGCACTGAATGTGCGTTCGGAAAGAACGCTGGAGGCAGGACAGGCCAGTAGCTCAATTGCATACTGTGCAAGCTCTGGCCAGTGATCCATCCTCAGGACCCAGTAAGCCAGAGGATTTTCGGTGGGAAAGGTGTCCAAGTCTGACCTTGCCCCAAGGTATTCCTGCACCATGTATATCAGACGCTGGCGATGGTTGCTGGAACCGATCATACCTTGGGGCTGCGGACTAAAAAATTGTCTGAACGCATCGGTCAGACGTCCACCTTCCCCACCGCTCCTTCTGCCACTGACCGAAGCCTCAGCAACTCGTCGCCCAGGACCAGGAGTTTGTAGCCTCCCAGTTTCTGGGAACGCGTTGCACAGACCTTTCTGCAAGGCCTCCCTGAGATGTCTCATCCTCTGCTCCCTCTGCGACGGCAAGATAAGGTCCGCAACCTTACCCTTGTACCGCGGATCAAGGAGAGTGGCCAGCCAGTAATGGTCCCTCTCCTTGATCCGAAGAACACGAGGATCCTTCCGCAGGCTTTGCAGGATCAGGGAGGCCATGCAGCGTAGGTTAGCTGAGGCATTCGGTCCGGAGTCTTCTGGGTCACTGAGGATGACATGATCGCCAGCCACCTCCTCCCAGCCACGTACAAGTCCACTGGCTTGTTGGGACTGTACATCATCCCTAAAAGACTGCTGCTGCTGATGCTGAGTGCCAGGCTCCACCTCCATGCTCACACAATCCTCCTCCTCCTCCTCCTCCTCCTCTCATCCTCTTCCTGTGTGATGGGTGGGACAGAAGGAACACTGTCCGGATAAAGGGGGCCTTGAGAGGCAAGGAAGTCCTCCTCTTCCTGCCTCTGTTCTGCCTCAAGTGCCCTGTCCATTATCCCACGCAGCGTATGCTCCAACAGGTGGACAAGAGGGACAGTGTCACTGATGCATGCACTGTCACTGCTCACCATCCTCGTGGCCTCCTCAAATGGTGAGAGGACAGTGCATGCATCCCTGATCATGCTCCACTGACGTGGGGAAAAAAACCCAAGCTCCCCTGACCCTGTCCTGGTGCCGTAGTCGCAAAGGTACTCATTGATGGCCCTCTGCTGCGTGTGCAGTCGCTGCAGCATGGCCAACGTTGAGTTCCACCTGGTGGGCATGTCAGATATTAGGCGGTTCTTGGGCAGGTTCAGCTCCTTTTGCAGCTCAGTCAGCCGAGCACTGGCATTATAAGATCGGCGGAAATGCACACAGACTTTCCTGGCCTGCCTCAGGACATCCTGTAAGCCTGGGAACCTGCCCAAGAACCGCTGCACCACCAGGTTGAGGACGTGAGCCATGCAGGGCACATGGGTGAGCTGCCCCTGTTGCAGGGCGGAGAGGAGGTTGGTGCCATTGTCAGAAACGACCATTCCTGGCTTAAGCTGACGTGGCGTCAACCACCTCTCGGCCTGCCCCTGCAGAGCTGCCAGAACCTCTGGCCCAGTGTGGCTCCTGTCCCCCAAACACACCAGCGCAAGCACGGCATGGCATCTTTTTGCCTGCGTACTTGCGTAGCCCCTTGTACGCCTACGGAGCACCGCTGGTTCCAAGGACAGAGCACTGGAGGAAGAAGAAGAGGAGGGGGTGGAGGAGAGAGGTGTGTCACAACCAGTAGCAGTAGTCGCGTTTTGGAGGCGTGGTGGCGGAACAACCTCCAACACTACTGCACCTTGTCCTGCATCCCTCCCAGCTGCCAATAGAGTGACCCAATGGGCCGTGAAAGAAAGGTACCGTCCCTGTCCATGCCTGCTGGACCATGAGTCAGCGGTAATATGCACCTTACCGCTGACCGCCCTGTCCAGCGAGGCATGGACATTGCCCTCCACATGCCGGTAGAGAGACGGAATCGCCTTCCGCGAGAAAAAGTGGCGTTTGGGAACCTGCCACTGAGGAACCGCACATTGAACAAACTCACGGAAGGGGGCCGAGTCTACCAACTGAAAAGGCAGCAGTTGAAGTGCTAGCAATTTAGCAAGGCTAGCATTCAACCGCTGGGCATGTGGATGGCTGGGAGTGTACTTCTTTCTACGGTCCAGCAGCTGGGGCAGGGAAATTTGCCTGCTGCATTCGGACGTCGGTGTACTGCAAGTACTTGGTTGTGACACACCGAATTCTACACCTTCAGTCCTCTCAGAGCAGCTTTCAGAGAGGACTGAAGGTGTAGTGGGGATGGAGATCCCAGCTGAGGAGGAGCAAGGAGAGGTCCGCTTAGTTCTTTGGTGTGGGTCTTTTATGTGTGCCTGCCAACGAGCTGCATGGCAGGTCGCCATATGTCTGGTCATGCTTGTCGTGCCCAAGCGGCTGATGTTTTGGCCACGCGAGATACGCTTGAGACAAATATTGCAAATAGCAGTGGTGCGATCTGCTGCACTCGTCTCAAAAAAGGCCCACACCAAAGAACTTTTCTGATAACGTGCAGAGGCAGCGCCCTGCACAGGCGGAGCTCTGCGGTGTTGTACAGTTGCTGTGCTGGCCTCTACCTGGCCTCCAGGGGGCATCCTGCCTCGTTGGACATGTGACGCCGCATCCTCCTCCTCCTCGTCCTCCTCCTCATCCTCTCTCCCTTGAGGCACCCACGTGGAGTCAGTGACCTCATCATCCCCTCCCTCTTCACCACTAGAGCAAACCTGGCAGTAAGCTGCAGCTGGTGGAACTGTACTGCCAGATTCCTCAAGCTGGGTATCGTCATCCGAGCCTTCGAATCGTTGGGCATCCTCCTGGAGCATGTACCCAACACTGTGCTCAAAGAGTTCGGGGGACTCCTCAGGAGGACATGGTGGGTCTAGGGAAGGGGTGGCTGATGATGCTCTGTCAGTACCCTGAGCCTGGGTGAGAGAGGATGAGGAGGATGAGGAGGGCTTGGTCATCCATTCTACCAAGCCTTCAGCATGATGCGGCTCCACATGTCCAGCTGCCGAAAACAAAGACGCGCGTGTCCCATGGCCACGTGCTGATGACGATGCACGACCACGTCCACGTCCACGGCCACGTCCACTAGAAACAGAGACTGTCTGCCCTGTGTTCTTGGCTCTGCACGCTCTGCCTCCCCTTGGCGGTCTTCCAGCCATTGTAGTCGGTAGTCCTGTGGGTGCTGCTGAGAAGAAAAATATAGGAGCTCTGTGTGATGCCACTAACACACTAGAAGTCCTATAGGTGCTTCTGCAAAGAAAATATAGGAGCTCTGTGTGATGCCACTAACACACTAGAAGTCCTGTGGGTGCTGCTGAGAAGAAAATATAGGAGCTCTGTGTGATGCCACTAACACACTAGAAGTCCTATGGGTGCTTCTGCAAAGAAAATATAGGAGCTCTGTGTGATGCCACTAACACACTAGAAGTCCTGTGGGTGCTGCTGAGAAGAATATATAGGAGCTCTGTGTGATGCCACTAACACACTAGAAGTCCTGTGGGTGCTGCTGAGAAGAAAATATAGGAGCTCTGTGTGATGCCACTAACACACTAGAAGTCCTATGGGTGCTTCTGCAAAGAAAATATAGGAGCTCTGTGTGATGCCACTAACACACTAGAAGTCCTGTGGGTGCTGCTGAGAAGAAAATATAGGAGCTCTGTGTGATGCCACTAACACACTAGAAGTCCTATAGGTGCTTCTGCAAAGAAAATATAGGAGCTCTGTGTGATGCCACTAACACACTAGAAGTCCTGTGGGTGCTGCTGAGAAGAAAATATAGGAGCTCTGTGTGATGCCACTAACACACTAGAAGTCCTGTGGGTGCTTCTGCAAAGAAAATAGAGGAGCTCTGTGTGATGCCACTAACACACTAGAAGTCCTATAGGTGCTTCTGCAAAGAAAATATAGGAGCTCTGTGTGATGCCACTAACACACTAGAAGTCCTGTGGGTGCTGCTGAGAAGAATATATAGGAGCTCTGTGTGATGCCACTAACACACTAGAAGTCCTATGGGTGCTTCTGCAAAGAAAATAGAGGAGCTCTGTGTGATGCCACTAACACACTAGAAGTCCTGTGGGTGCTTCTGCAAAGAAAATAGAGGAGCTCTGTGTGATGCCACTAACACACTAGAAGTCCTATAGGTGCTTCTGCAAAGAAAATATAGGAGCTCTGTGTGATGCCACTAACACACTAGAAGTCCTGTGGGTGCTGCTGAGAAGAATATATAGGAGCTCTGTGTGATGCCACTAACACACTAGAAGTCCTATGGGTGCTTCTGCAAAGAAAATAGAGGAGCTCTGTGTGATGCCACTAACACACTAGAAGTCCTGTGGGTGCTTCTGCAAAGAAAATAGAGGAGCTCTGTGTGATGCCACTAACACACTAGAAGTCCTGTGGGTGCTGCTGAGAAGAATATATAGGAGCTCTGTGTGATGCCACTAACACACTAGAAGTCCTATGGGTGCTTCTGCAAAGAAAATAGAGGAGCTCTGTGTGATGCCACTAACACACTAGAAGTCCTGTGGGTGCTTCTGCAAAGAAAATAGAGGAGCTCTGTGTGATGCCACTAACACACTAGAAGTCCTGTGGGTGCTTCTGCAAAGAAAATAGAGGAGCTCTGTGTGATGCCACTAACACACTAGAAGTCCTATGGGTGCTTCTGCAAAGAAAATAGAGGAGCTCTGTGTGATGCCACTAACACACTAGAAGTCCTGTGGGTGCTTCTGCAAAGAAAATAGAGGAGCTCTGTGTGATGCCACTAACACACTAGAAGTCCTGTGGGTGCTTCTGCAAAGAAAATAGAGGAGCTCTGTGTGATGCCACTAACACACTAGAAGTCCTGTGGGTGCTTCTGCAAAGAAAATAGAGGAGCTCTGTGTGATGCCACTAACACACTAGAAGTCCTGTGGGTGCTGCTGAGAAGAATATATAGGAGCTCTGTGTGATGCCACTAACACACTAGAAGTCCTGTGGGTGCTTATGCAAAGAAAATAGAGGAGCTCTGTGTGATGGGACTAACACACTTCAAGTCCTATAGGTGCTTCTGGGAAGAAAATATTGCTCTGTGTGTGTAATGGGACTAACACACTTCAAGTCCTATAGGTGCTTCTGGGAAGAAAATATAGCTCTGTGTGTGTAATGGGACTAACACACTTCAAGTCCTATAGGTGCCTCTGGGAACAAAATATAGGAGCTCTGCCTGCCTGCCACGAACACACTACAAGTCCTATAGGTGCTTCTGGTAACAAAATATAGGAGCTCTGCCTGCCTGCCACTAACACACTACAAGTCCTATAGGTGCTTCTGGGAAGAAAATATAGCTCTGTGTGTGTAATGGGACTAACACACTTCAAGTCCTATAAGTGCTTCTGGGAACAAAATATAGGAGCTCTGCCTGCCTGCCACGAACACACTACAAGTCCTATAGGTGCTTCTGGGAAGAAAATATAGCTCTGTGTGTGTAATGGGACTAACACACTTCAAGTCCTATAGGTGCTTCTGGGAACAAAGTATAGCTCTTTGTGTGTAATGGGACTAACACACTTCAAGTCCTATAGGTGCTTCTGGAAGAAAATATAGCTCTGTGTGTGTGATGGGACTAACACACTTCAAGTCCTATAGGTGCTTCTGGGAACAAAATATAGCTCTGTGTGTGTAATGGGACTAACACACTTCAAGTCCTATAGGTGCTTCTGGGAACAAAATATAGCTCTGTGTGTGTGATGGGACTAACACACTTCAAGTCCTATAGGTGCTTCTGGGAAGAAAATATATAGCTCTGTGTGTGTAATGGGACTAACACACTACAAGTCCTATAGGTGCTTCTGGGAAGAAAATATAGCTCTGTGTGTGTAATGGGACTAACACACTTCAAGTCCTATAGGTGCTTCTGGGAAGAAAATATAGCTCTGTGTGTGTGATGGGACTAACACACTTCAAGTCCTATAGGTGCTTCTGGGAAGAAAATATAGCTCTGTGTGTGTAATGGGACTAACACACTTCAAGTCCTATAGGTGCTTCTGGGAAGAAAATATAGCTCTGTGTGTGTAATGGGACTAACACACTTCAAGTCCTATAGGTGCTTCTGGGAACAAAATATAGCTCTGTGTGTGTAATGGGACTAACACACTTCAAGTCCTATAGGTGCTTCTGGGAAGAAAATATAGCTCTGTGTGTGTAATGGGACTAACACACTTCAAGTCCTATAGGTGCTTCTGGGAACAAAGTATAGCTCTTTGTGTGTAATGGGACTAACACACTTCAAGTCCTATAGGTGCTTCTGGGAAGAAAATATAGCTCTGTGTGTGTGATGGGACTAACACACTTCAAGTCCTATAGGTGCTTCTGGGAACAAAATATAGCTCTGTGTGTGTAATGGGACTAACACACTTCAAGTCCTATAGGTGCTTCTGGGAACAAAATATAGCTCTGTGTGTGTGATGGGACTAACACACTTCAAGTCCTATAGGTGCTTCTGGGAAGAAAATATAGCTCTGTGTGTGTAATGGGACTAACACACTTCAAGTCCTATAGGTGCTTCTGGGAAGAAAATATAGCTCTGTGTGTGTAATGGGACTAACACACTTCAAGTCCTATAGGTGCTTCTGGGAAGAAAATATAGCTCTGTGTGTGTAATGGGACTAACACACTTCAAGTCCTATAGGTGCTTCTGGGAAGAAAATATAGCTCTGTGTGTGTAATGGGACTAACACACTTCAAGTCCTATAGGTGCTTCTGGGAAGAAAATATAGCTCTGTGTGTGTGATGGGACTAACACACTTCAAGTCCTATAGGTGCTTCTGGGAACAAAATATAGCTCTGTGTGTGTAATGGGACTAACACACTTCAAGTCCTATAGGTGCTTCTGGGAAGAAAAATATAGCTCTGTGTGTGTAATGGGACTAACACACTTCAAGTCCTATAGGTGCTTCTGGGAAGAAAATATAGCTCTGTGTGTGTAATGGGACTAACACACTTCAAGTCCTATAGGTGCTTCTGGGAACAAAATATAGCTCTGTGTGTGTGATGGGACTAACACACTTCAAGTCCTATAGGTGCTTCTGGGAAGAAAATATAGCTCTGTGTGTGTAATGGGACTAACACACTACAAGTCCTATAGGTGCTTCTGGGAAGAAAATATAGCTCTGTGTGTGTAATGGGACTAACACACTTCAAGTCCTATAGGTGCTTCTGGGAAGAAAATATAGCTCTGTGTGTGTGATGGGACTAACACACTTCAAGTCCTATAGGTGCTTCTGGGAACAAAATATAGCTCTGTGTGTGTAATGGGACTAACACACTTCAAGTCCTATAGGTGCTTCTGGGAACAAAATATAGCTCTGTGTGTGTGATGGGACTAACACACTTCAAGTCCTATAGGTGCTTCTGGGAACAAAATATAGCTCTGTGTGTGTAATGGGACTAACACACTTCAAGTCCTATAGGTGCTTCTGGGAACAAAATATAGCTCTGTGTGTGTGATGGGACTAACACACTTCAAGTCCTATAGGTGCTTCTGGGAAGAAAATATAGCTCTGTGTGTGTAATGGGACTAACACACTTCAAGTCCTATAGGTGCTTCTGGGAAGAAAATATAGCTCTGTGTGTGTAATGGGACTAACACACTTCAAGTCCTATAGGTGCTTCTGGGAAGAAAATATAGCTCTGTGTGTGTAATGGGACTAACACACTTCAAGTCCTATAGGTGCTTCTGGGAAGAAAATATAGCTCTGTGTGTGTAATGGGACTAACACACTTCAAGTCCTATAGGTGCTTCTGGGAAGAAAATATAGCTCTGTGTGTGTAATGGGACTAACACACTTCAAGTCCTATAGGTGCTTCTGGGAACAAAGTATAGCTCTTTGTGTGTAATGGGACTAACACACTTCAAGTCCTATAGGTGCTTCTGGGAAGAAAATATAGCTCTGTGTGTGTGATGGGACTAACACACTTCAAGTCCTATAGGTGCTTCTGGGAACAAAATATAGGAGCTCTGCCTGCCTGCCACGAACACACTACAAGTCCTATAGGTGCTTCTGGTAACAAAATATAGGAGCTCTGCCTGCCTGCCACTAACACACTACAAGTCCTATAGGTGCTTCTGGTAACAAAATATAGGAGCTCTGCCTGCCTGTCACTAACACACTACAAGTCCTATAGGTGCTTCTGGTAACAAAATATAGGAGCTCTGCCTGCCTGCCACTAACACACTACAAGTCCTATAGGTGCTTCTGGTAACAAAATATAGGAGCTCTGCCTGCCTGTCACTAACACACTACAAGTCCTATAGGTGCTTCTGGTAACAAAATATAGGAGCTCTGCCTGCCTGTCACTAACACACTACAAGTCCTATAGGTGCTTCTGGTAACAAAATATAGGAGCTCTGCCTGCCTGCCACTAACACACTACAAGTCCTATAGGTGCTTCTGGTAACAAAATATAGGAGCTCTGCCTGCCTGTCACTAACACACTACAAGTCCTATAGGTGCTTCTGGTAACAAAATATAGGAGCTCTGCCTGCCTGCCACTAACACACTACAAGTCCTATAGGTGCTTCTGGTAACAAAATATAGGAGCTCTGCCTGCCTGCCACGAACACACTACAAGTCCTATAGGTGCTTCTGGTAACAAAATATAGGAGCTCTGCCTGCCTGCCACGAGCACACTACAAGCCCCTCTTTGTCAATCAATCTTTGTAACTGAATCTATCTAACTCAATCTCTGCAAGTGAATCTCTCTCTCTATCTATCTAAATGCAGCAGAGTGTCACAGGAACAGCCTGCTCAATCTGCGCCGGAACAGCATGTGACCGGCGCAGACGGCGTGGCGGCGTTTTATAGGGGGGGGCGTGTACTACAGCCCCTGAGCTGTAATTGGCTACAGGCGTCCTGCCTGTAGCCAATTATGGCTCTTCGAGTTTCCGGGGCTGTGATTGGCCAAGCATGCGGGGTCACAGTGCATGCTTGGCCAATCATCAGCCAGCAATGCACTGCGTCGGCCGCGCCGGCCGCAATGCATTGCGGGGCCGCGCGCCACACACCAACCTGATGCGCGCGGCCAAAATAGTTCAGGGCGCGCCGAGCGAGCGAACGCCCGGTGCTCGATGCGAACGTGGGTTCGCATCGAGCACCGGGCCCATCCTTAGTGTCAAGTTAT
Organism: Lithobates sylvaticus; assembly: GCA_028564925.1. Taxonomy (NCBI): domain Eukaryota; kingdom Metazoa; phylum Chordata; class Amphibia; order Anura; family Ranidae; genus Lithobates; species Lithobates sylvaticus. The sequence continues at coordinate 553,669,032 of CM053026.1, forward strand.
GGTGTCATAAACATCTGCATCTACTCAATATGTCCTATACATTTTTCTATAATGTTGTAATGGGTGCAAAATATTTCATCACCACCAGGCTGTAAAAATAGTTCCACTATTTATCGCACCTCAGCCACATTTATAGATGTAAATTTACTTAAAAACTATAGAGATTTACAGATTTACATTGAACAAAAGTAAAATTCATATTTTGCTATACTGATGTTTATCAGCTTAGGGAATCCAACCCGCTGAGGCTTTCAACTTTTCCACCTGACAGCAGTTGCATGCACTTTGTATAGTGAAAACACTGTTATTATTTCTCGCTTTAGCAGAGGAGAAAATTTATCTATGTATTTGTAACTCGTATAATTCCAAAACTAACCCTAATATAATGCAACTTTCCAGAGGACATATTGCACAAACATTTAAAGTTTCTTGGTATGTCATAACACTTTAAAAGGACTCTAAAACTTTTTTAATTTTAATTAATTTGACTTGTGTACAAACTAATAAATAACCTCTTCTTGTTGGTATTTCACTAGTTTTCCATAAAGGTTTGGGAAAGCTTCTTGCACACTATGCTGTCAGTTATGTGATTTTTTTTTTTTTGTTGCACAAAACAATAGCATGTATGAGGCTTATGCTGGCCATACACTATACGAAAAATTGTCCGAACCCAGTTTTGAAAAACGAACGTTCGGCCGTGAGCACAAACGATAGTGCCATCATGTAATGACCGATAAATCGTTCAGTGGACATAAATAAATTCATTTTATGTTCGTTTCTTTACATATACCTAGTGCAAACAGGTCGGACGGGAAACACATTAACCTTTCAATTTATCATTCGTTCAGCAGAAAATTTCCAAACTTGTCCTTTGTTTTTTCGGCTCAAGAACGTCCAAACGGTTATCGATTTTGTGCCCATTACCTGGCCGAAAAAATGAACGAACGGTCTAATGACCGAATTATGGACGATTTTTCGTATAGTGTATGGCCAGCATTAGTAGCAGGTGAAATGTGTGACACCATAGGAAATAACACAAAGAATACTATCTAAAGTTCAATAATGCAGATAAAACTGAAAATTGTATCAAATACGTACCGTAATTTTCCTTTCCTGACGCGAAACCATGGCAGCATACTAGTGATAGAGCTCCGCTTCTTGACCACTCCCTCAGGACCAGTGAATAGCATAAATAAAGGTATAGTTAGCCTCCACCCCATTCTTTGTAACAAGCCGCATACCGAAACGTACTGTACAAGGGTGGGTCCGCATACTGAAATGTACTGTACAAGGGTGGGTCCATATGCTGCCATGGTTTGGCATCAGGAAATGTGATTATTTTATAAAATTTTCTGTTTTCCTGATGCCAACATGGTAGCATACTAGTGATAAATAACTAGCTGATAGGGTGGGTTCTGCTTAAACAATTTTTGTTTTATTTACAATGTAAGAGAAGATTGGATTGTTCATCTCCCGAAGTCTACAGATAAGGTACCCGAATCTACCCTATAATGCCTTAGGAAGGTATTTTGAGAGGACAATGAGGCTTCCCTGCAGATGAAAAGCCACGAGGCTGCTACCGCCCTGGTAGAGTGTGCAGTCACCGTTGAAGAGAGTTCACACCCTCTAGCCCTGTACGCTCTGTGAATAAGCTTGATGATCCAGCTCGCCAAGGTTCTTGAGGTTGCCTCCTTTCCTTTGTGTTTTCCCACTGGAATTATGAAGAGCTTATCCAAGCATCTGAAGGAAGCGGTGGCTGACAGGTATTTCCTTAAGGTTCTTGAAACATCCAGCTCATGTAGTCTGCCGAATTTTCTTCCAAGAAGTTTGGTAAAGGCCAGACACCTGTTTGAAGAAATGTAGTGGCTACTTTTGGCACAAAATGGTCTACTGGACGAAGTTCCACTCGATCTGGGAAAAATGTAATATGCCTATCTGATGCTCCCAGGGCCTGAAGTTCAGACACTCTCCTACCTGAAGTGATGGTCATCAGAAAAACAACTTTTTGTGTAATGTCCCACAACGAACACTGCTCAGTCCGAGCAAAAGGATGGCCAGATAGAAAGTCCAGCAGCACAGACAGATCCCATTGGGGAAAGATTCTCTTCTTAGGTGGTATGATTTTAATGACTGCCTTTAGGAACTGCACTACAAATGGGTCTTCAGCCCATTTGATTTTTGTCACTGCTGAGATGGCCGACACTTGCACTTTGAGTGAGCTCAGGCTAAGGCCCATGTCCAATCCTGATTGAAGAAAATCTAGGATAGCTGAAAGTAGAGGTGCAGAAGGATCCAGTTCCCGTCCCACCAGGAAATTTGAAAACTTGTACCAAACCTTGGCATATATTTGATTTGTGGAATGTCTTAATCGAGTAGAGACTACCCTAGAAGAGCATCATAGGCTCGCCAGCTTCCTCCTTTCAACAGCCATGCTTACAGCTCCAGTCTGTGCATGCACGGATGCAGGAAGTCTCCCTGAATCAGAAGGTGTGGGAACACCGGGAAGGGTACTGTTTTTTGTACGCTGAGATGGACTGCCAGCGGAAAACAGGGTATCCACAGCCAAAATGGAAGAATCGCCATGACCATTAGGTTCTCCTTCAGCAGCCTTAAGAGGAATCTCCTTTTCAGAGAAACCGGGGAAAGTCGTAGGCTAGGGCACAGTTCCAAGGTGCAACTAGAGCATCTGCCCCCCTGCCCGAGGATGCGGAAACCGGGATAGAAATCTCAGGAGTTTGCAGTTGCCGGGAGAAGCAAAGAGATCCATTTTAGGGTTTGCCCCACATGTGAACCAATAGGAAAAGACTTGGGGGGGGTGTAGAGCCCACTCGTTGTGGTCTGGAAATGCGTGAGAGAGACGGTCTGCCTGCAGATTCAGCTTCCCAGGAAAATAGACTGCCCTTAGAGCCTGAACAGGATTCTCTGCCTAGGACATTATTGGCTTTACCTCCTTCAGCAAGACGCTGCTGTGGGTTCCTCCCTGGCGTTGTATATAAGCAACTGCTGCCCTGTTGTCCATCTGCATCGTGACCGATTTGCCCTGGATCTTGTGCTGTAAGGCCTTGAGAGCCAAGAATGCTTCTCAAACTTCTAGTACTTTTGAGACTATGCCTTTGGCTGGGAATCTCCACCTTCCCTGAACAGACTGCCCTTCGCAGTGTGCCCCCCAGCCGACCTCGCTGGCATCTGTTGTAACAATGGTCTAGTCTAATGGACCTAAGGGGCGTAAGTTCTTCAGGGTCTCTTTCTTCAGCCACCACTGTAGACTCCTGCTCATGGCAGGCTGGTAATTTGCAGGTGTGTGCAACCAATGGCAAACCTGAGATACCTCTGAAAAGAGGGCAGGATTGGGACATGCAGATAGGCGTCCTGTTGATCCAAGGAAAGCATCCAGTCACCTGGTTGTACTGCCTGGATGATTTTGTGGATGGTTTACATCTTGAATCTTTCCAGAAGAATAAATCGGTTTAGCCTTTTTAGATCTGACTGGATGCCAGCCTCCATCCTTTTTGCGGACCATGAACAGGGTGGAGTAAAATCTGGTATATTTTTCTGAAGACGGAACCTGTATCACGGCTTGCTGTGCTTGCAAGGTTTGTACATATTGTAGCAGAACTGCTGCCTTCTGTGAAGCCTTCGGGATCTTGGTGGGGGAGAAATGATCCGGAGGAGGGTCGCTTTGAAACAGCCAGAAATGGCCCCGGTTGACTGTTAAATGTAAAATGTGCCAGCCTGGATCCGATTGCAAATGTCTTGGGTTGCACACAGTCAAAAGGTTTTGGTAGGTTCTTGCAGGACTTTCATGGCTTTTTGCCTGTGTGCCCTGAGGAAGGTAGATCGGGTACCCTTCCATCCGCCACCTGACCCTCTGGTTTGTCTGTTGGATCTCTGCTCCCTGAACCTGGAGGAATGAGATTGGTTAGGAAAATATCTTGCTCGCCTCTGTTTCCTGTGGAAGTATGCCTGACTTGCCCCCCGATATTCTTGAGATGGCCATTTTCATCTTACTGCCGAATAAGGCCTTGCCGTAAAAATGGATCTTGCACCAATTCTGTTTCGATTATGCATCAGCAGGCCAGGGTTTTAACCATAGGGCCTTTTTAGCTGTGACGGAGTGTAGCATAGCCCTGGCTAAACACTTGATCGTGTCTATAGCCGCTTCACCGATTAAATCGGATGACACCTTGAGTTCTTCTAGAGACTGAATAATATCAGCTCTTGGAACCCCCTCTTTTTTTATGGCTGAGTCAATATTTTGAATCCAAATCTTCAAAGCGCTGGCAAACGAGATGAGGGTTACAGCTGGATGACAGGCTGCCCCAGCCGCTTGATAGTTTCTCTTCAAATCTAGATCTATCCTCTTGTTCATTGCAAGGAGGTTGAACTATTGGGAGGGTAACATTCTTGGCCAGCCTGAGGACTGCTGCTTATATCGCCAGAGGGGAGTCAAGAGAGTCTACATCTGTCTCCTGCACAGGATACAGCTTATGCAGCCTGTTGAATGAGAACCATTTCTCAGTGTTCTGCCACTCTTGCTTAATGACGCCCCAAATTTTCCTCCATGAAAGGAAAGAAGGATTAGCGCTTTTGGAGGAAAGGAGTAGGATTTTGCCTTCTTGGGGGCTTCCTCTTCCTCCCATGCAATGGCCTGCTTGATTGCCTGGATATATGGATCCACCAGGGAGAAGCTAAATATGAGCTGTTATGGATCACTATCGGAAGAGGAGGAACTGCTGTCTTCCGCCTGTTGTGCAGACTCTGCCGAGACATCGCTGAAATGAGGAGCGCTACCTGCTGAGGTTCCTGGTTGATCCTCTATCAGAGCTTCCTGGCTGGGGTTACTAACGGGTAGTCTGGCTGGAATAATGGACGATACCTCAGAGATGGAGTCTCGCACCACCTTCTTCTACAGTAAGGTTGACATTTGTGCAGTCTCCTGCACTCTGTCCACAGCAAACTCTTCCAGGCAGCCCCTGCACACTAGCTTGTTGGGCATTGGGGCTGCTCCACAGGCCCAGCAGGTCTTTTTATTAGGGCACTGGTATTGCTTAGGAGAAGAGGAGGCTTTTATTCCTTTTGGAATGGGAGTGGTGCCTGCAGCTGCGCTCTCCTAAAGGAGACTCTTTCTTCTCTGGCTCTAGATCTACAAGAGTTCGAGCATGCGGGGCTGAAACGAATCAAAGCAAACTGCAAAAAGAATGCACTCCTATTTTTTTTTTTTTTTTACAATAACCTGCAAACTTACCCAATATGGTGCTCCCCTACCTTAGGAGTTGAGGGTCTTGTGTAAATGGTGACTGACTCATGGCTGGAGGGTAAGTGGGGCAGTCAGCTGAAAAAAGGAAAGCAAGGAAGAGAAGGACAGCATTTTAAGAACTCACAAAAAAATAAAAATACTTAAGATGAAAGAAAATACATTTTTTTTTTATTTGTAGTACCTGTGGAAAAACAGCAGAAGGCGCTCAAATATTTTTTTCTGTAGGGAACAATCCACAGGAGAGACGTCTGCCTAACAGATGGAGGTTAGTTGTCTGCCTGCCATTCTAAGCAGACTAAGCCTATTAATAGACCTGGGGAAGGCAAAGAACCTCCCGGCAGACCCATACGCCCACTTTCTGGCAAAATACCACATTTTTGCCTCTGCCGGATATTGAGTATGCTTGACCCGGCGCAGCCCGATGTCATCACAGGGCCCCCTAGTAAGAAAAGGATCACAGGATGGCCACGCTGGCCCTATAGGGTGTATAGAGCAGCCAAACAAAACGTGCACCATCCAGGATGGCACAAATGCTGAGCAACTGCCAGGGACCTGAGAGGGAAAGAAAAAATAAAAATGAAAGTAAAGACAAACGTTAAGACAAACAGAACAAAAAAAAAAAGGGACAGCATACCCTAAATAGCACAAGTGGCCAAAACAAACAAAATATAAGCAATAGCTGCCCCCCCCCCCCCAAACACCTCTGCCCACAGTCACTTAGTAAATGACAGATTTCATTCCTAGCGAGGAAACACTGCAGGCCCCATCAAGACCCACAGAAGGGGCACCCTACGCTATAGCGCATTTAGCAGCCCGAGCCTAGGACCTCGTACTGGGAGAGGCTCCACCCAGCCAGATGCTGCACGGAGGCAGAGGTGTGGACATAACACTGCTCACTTCATCACTGGTGTGTTGAGGTATGAGGAAAAAAAGAAGAATGGGGTGGTGGCTAACAATGCCTTTATTTATGCTATTCACTGGTCCTGAGAGAGTGGTCAAGAGGCGGAGCCCTATCACTAGTATGCTGCCATGTTGGCGTCAGGAAAAGGGAAGTAGAACTTAACAACCTATTTTGTGGGTTTGACAGCTAAAAAAAATTGAAGATCCATGACTGGGGTCTTACAGTGCTGATCTATAACTACTGGATGCACATAAACACTCTGACGGTGTTTCTCAACTCCAAGATTGCCCTCAGATGAAACGGCTGTGGTAATTACTAAGGCAGTGAAATTGATCAAATCGCCTGTGCAAAATAATGAAAAGTCTTAAAGCATGACCTGTTGGGGCACATTGAGGACTGGAGTTGAGAAACACTGGTCTAAGAGACTTTAACATGTATAGAACATTCATAATGGAAGAAAAAACCTGCAATACTTAATGTACAAAATATTTTTATTAACCTAAAATTATTAAAAACGAATTTTTGCTCAATTTTACTTTGTTTAAACACATAATATAACTAGTACCTGTGGGTTTATTATAAACCTAAGATAAGGTAATGAGGGGCTTTACGAAAGGCAAATTTATATTAAAAAGGGAATTTTCACTTTATAAAGGAATTTTCCCTTAGCTGAATGTGGTGAAAATTCACTTTTCAAAGATTACCCAATAATGTGCAAATAAAATAATAAATTATATTTTGCTTGCACATGATTGGATGATGCAAGTCAGAGATTTAACTAATTTATTAATTTTGGGGAAATTCCTTTGCAGAGTGAACAGCCTATTTGTGTTTAGTAAAGCAACCCCACTGACTCTTTATAAATCAAAGTCGACAAGTCAACTTCTTTGTATATAATTTTCTCAAAGGGCACTTAATTCAGATTCATGAATTTGGAGCTGAACTTGTCCATTCAATCTCCATAAAATCTCACCTCCCTCATGAGCACTGATTGCAAATAGAGTCCTTTCAGAGAACCAGTATATAAGGCTATAATCCAAAAATATTTTAATCCAGACATCTCTTCTATTGGCCAGGAATAAGCAATACACATAGTTTTCCTCAATCTTTGTCATTATGTGTGATGTTTTGTGGGGTTTTTGCTCAGTGGTAGTGCTTCCCAGTGAGTTCAGTCTAATCCAGAAATGCTGTTTAAGGCCTTGCTAGCGCACTTTTATTAGTAAAACAAAAAAAAGTTCACACAGAAAATCAGTTTATCACATACGGGTTTACACCGTCAACACAGACATAAATTATGTTCAACCTCATGGCTCTCTAGCTGTGCCCCTGTTCAGGCTTTTTGCTCTGGTCCTCCAGACCATCTAACACAGCACTTTAAGGCTATTTTCACACTGGGGCGCTGGGTGCGCCGGCGGTAAAGCGGTGCTATATTTAGCGCTGCTTTACCGTAGTTTTAGCGGCGCATTTCGGGCGGTAGCGGGGCGGTTTTACCCCTCGCGAGTGGCCGAAAAAGGGTTAATACCGCCCACAAAGCACCGCTCCAGCAGCGCTTTGCGGGCGGGTTCGGAGCGCTGCCCCATTGTTTTCAATGGGAGGGGGCGCTTTAGGATCGGTAAATACGCCACTCCTACAGCGCACCAAAGATGGGGCTTGCAGGACATTTTTCAGTGTCCTGCAAGCGCACCGCTCCAGTGTGAAAGCCCTCGGGCTTTCACACTGAAGACACAGCAACAGCTGTTTCAGGTCGGTTTGCAGGCGCTATTTTTAGCGCAATAGCGCCTGCAAACCGCCCCAGTGTGAAAGGGGCCTAATACTCTCGTACAAGCTCTGTACCTCAATTATTTTCCAGCTCCTTGCTGCTCTGTCACCGACTACACCTGCACCATGCTGCCCTGTGCAGCCCCTCTTTCTCCTGGGGTAGGGTGAGAGTCTTCCTGACCCCTTATGGAGAGACCTCCTGTCTCTCGGGTAGAGCCCCAAAATATTGTCAGGTCCTAGATTATAAGGGATATGAACACTTGCACACAAAGCCTGCTGGTTTCTGGTAGGACTCAGATGCAGGATTGGAGACTACTACATTTTCAAAGCACTTTGAAGTTTCTGAGCTCCAGACCCTGTTTCAGAAATGACAAAACCCGAAGAAAGATAATAAACCACCTTTCTCCACTCAGAACTGACATTCTGGAGCCCCTTAAACTGTATTCTTGAAAACCCTGTTTTGTTTTCTTCTACATTTTCAGTGGCAGGGCCTTGCACTGTCACCGTGGGTATCTACACATTAGTTAATCTCCCCTGTAGTCACTGGGAAAACTGCCAAATGTGCTGCAGTACAGGGAGAAAAAGCTAAGTTTTTAACTTTCACAAATATACTACTCCAAGAGTTGCGGGCTAGCAAGTGTCAGTTATAAACATAAAATAAAGTGAAGTGAAATTAAAAAATATCTAAAGTGGTTCTAAAGGCAAAAGGTTTTTTTTACCTTAATGATTTCCCTGCTTTATAGATTTCTCAACTCTCTCAATCTGCCAAAATTGTCAGATTCTCATCTATGTGATCTTACCCTAACTTTCATAATCCTTTAAATTGAGAAAGCAATCTTATCCCTCCCCAACAATAAAACTCTGGGTCCTGACAGCTTTTCAGCCAAATGCTATAAGCTCTTTTCTAAAACACTGATTCCACAAAATCCTGATTCAACAAAAGACCTAGAACACTTCTGTGTCTTCTTGCTCATTCCTATCTGAAATGCTAACTGCAACTATTGTTACTTCGCCGAAACCAGGGAAGGAGCTGGTATCTCCATCAAATTTTCTTCCCATTTCACTGCTGAACACAGACATAAAGATTCATGCCAAACTTATAGCCAATGGGTTAGCTCCCTATATGCCCCACTTAATTGACCCTGACCAAGTTGGTTTTATTGCTGGCCACCAAGCAGCTGACACAACTTGAAAAATTGTAAACCTATGGGATCATAGATAGAATTTTTTTATGTATTAAAATAAATAACATTCAGACTCAATACCTGTTTTTTGGTTGAAAGGTTGAAAGGTTGCCCTTTATTATAGGTTTAATAATAATCCATAAAATTAATCATTAAGATTAAATGTAATAATCAATACTTTTTATAATATAACATAAATGCTACTATGTAGCATACACACAGCTCAGCTATATAAGCTTGAGCTATACTTTAAAACAACATATTTTATTCCCCTATAAGCAATCACTGGGGAAGAAACAAATTAAACAAGCACAACGAGGAAACAGACACCTCATAAATAGGGCCACGACAGGGAGGGGAAGGGTGGGACAAGCTTCTTTGTAATCTTCCTTCTTCTGTCCGTTGAGATGACGCATCCTCTTTCTTTTATAGGTACCTGCTCGTGCCAGAGGATCGTTTATTGGATAACTGCTAATAACTTTAACCTATCTCAGGTAAGTATATATATAATTTTTTTTTTATTAAAACTTTACATTCACTAATGTCTTTCATGATCCCATATGTGGTGGGGACGGGGGAAATTTCATGCCCCATCCCTCACTTGTTATGGGATCATAGATAGAACTTTTATGTATTAAAATAAATAACATTCAGACTCAATACCTGTTTTTTGGTTGAATAGGCCGTGCCCTTTATTATAGGTTTAATAATAATCCATAAAATTAATCATTAAGATTAAATGTAATAATCAATACTTTTTATAATATAACATAAATGCTACTATGTAGCATACACACAGCTCAGCTATATAAGCTCGAGCTATACTTTAAAACAACATATTTTATTCCCCACACGCCAGGCTCAACTAATGAGACTGGCACACCCCCCGAGCCACAGGCAATTCAACACAGGTCTGAATGTCCATATTAAATATATCTAAAGCTATATCCGAGAAATTAATCTTATCAGGTCTATACAGACCCGGTAATCCACCCTCAAGTTCCAAATGCCGGTAAGAAAATCCCTTAATCGCAGGCATAAATCTCATCAAGGACCTGTTAATACGCTTGCGAATTTTATCATTAAATTTTAAATCTGAAGAAACTAACCAAAGTAACCGAGGAATAACCTCAGAAAAAATAAAAACAGTGCCAGGGAACATAGTATGAAAACAAGACAGATCTAACTTGATTTTGGCTAACAAACCCAAAGTATTACAATGACCAATATCATTGCCGAAAAGATGCAGAAAAACAATATGAGGAACCGGCCATTGTTCATGAAGAAAGGATAGAGTTCCATGCAAATCAGCCCACTGCATACCTCGTTTTCCGAACCAATGTATGGCATATTTATCAGAAGGCAAACCTAGATTGGAACCATACACTCTCCCTTCAGCGCGTTGCTTGGCCCAAAAAACAAAGGAATGGCCGACAATCCAAACATTAAAGAAGCCATCTGAAATTAAAAAGAAAAATTAGGCCGAACATAAGACCTAAAACTATTCGACTTCCATCTACCAATATGCTTAATAATAGTCTCATTAAAACCAAGCATGGCCGCTTCCGTGGCTGCCCCTATCCTGAAAGAGTGAGATGTAATCTTCAAATCTCCCAAATTCAAATAGACCAAACACTTCTTCAGGACAGCCGAAAACTGATATACCGTCACCGGTTTTCCATCCACATGAATGAGAAAATGTTGAGATAAAGCTGGCCTCAAAGTCAAATAATGCTGCAGAAGAGTAAAAACACAAACACGAGAACCCAAATTCTTCCTTAAAGTGATCCATTTTCCACGACCCAACGGATCGGTCTTACTCTTGCGCAACAATATCTGAACGCAATCCATCTTTATCACTACATCCTGAAACAAATCACCCGTACCGTCCCTATGTGTACGAGGAAGGAGTTTGGAAATCCGAAAAGCCCCAAAAAAACAAAGATAAAAAGCCACTCGGAACAGCACAGCCTCATAAGGGGAAAAACACACCATATCAGTAGCGACTCCAATAGAAGCCAACAAGTCGGCAGAAACAGGTAACCGTGAGTCAGGCATTCTCATACGTTTTCGGTAGCCCCTCAAAGCAGTCTTTACAGTAAAAAACTGCAGACAAGACCCTAAACCAGATAAATGAAAAAGGAAACACCCGCTAAAATCTTTACAATATAAGAATACGAATAAGAATTAGAAATAAGATGGCAGAGGAAAGACAAAACCAAGCCTTCAGAGAAAGAAGCTTGTTCGAAACCTGATGACACCAAAAAAGAACTCCACAATGACCACGCTGCTGAGTACGACGCCCACGTGGAAGGAGCTACTGAATTCTTAACTGCTTGAAGAAGAGGGTCTATACAAGGTCCCATAAATGTTGAGGTCAAGAAGTGGAAAGCATATCGGCGTCCGGAACCAATTCCTTGAATTCGGAAATCTGTAAACGGGACAAACGATCAGCTATAACATTCACAACACCCAGCACATAACGCGCCTTAAGCCAAATATTTAAAGACAAACACCTAAAAACAATCTGACGCAAGATGGTAACATCAGGCAGAGACTTTGATGAAAGACAGTTAATGGCAAACACTACACCCTTATTGTCCGAGTGAAGCAAAATCCGCTTATTCTTAAAATGGGCACCCCACAATACCAAAGCTACTAAAACTGGAAAAATGTCTAAAAGAACAATATTGGATGTTAAACCAGAAACCTTCCACCTATGAGGCCAGACTTCTGCCGACCAATGACCACTTCAAAAGGCTCCATAACCACAAGAACCAGCAGCATCCGTATACAACTCAAGCGCAGAAGCAGGACAAAAAGGAGACTACCAAATGGCGCGATAATTAAAACTCCTTAAAAATTCGCACCAAACAATCAGATCATCTTTAATCTCCTTCGTAATCCGAACAAAATGAAAAGGGGAAGACAAACCCGAAATATCCCTATAAAGCCGCTTAGAAAAAACTCTACCCATGGGCAACACCCTAGAAGCAAAAGCTAGTAAACCCAACAAAGATTGTAAAACTTTCAACCTAACCTTTTCCCTAGTCAAGACAAAGTCCAGCAAAGATAGCATACGAACAATCTTATCTAACGGTAAACGGAATTCCATGGAAACCGTGTCAATCTGAATCCCCAAAAATTCAATACATGACGTAGGAGAAACAGACTTCTCCGGTGCCAAAGGAATGCCGAATTCTTTACACACAATCTTGAACAACGTAAAGAGGTACAAACAATCCGTCGAGCCTGCCTTCCCAATAAACAAAAAATCGTCAAGATAATGAAGCAAATTATCCGAACAAGCACGCTGACCAACAACCCATTCGACAAAAGACAAAAAAAGCTCAAAATAGTGGCAAGAAAGGGAACATCCCATAGGGAGACATCGATCGAAAACGAATTCACCTTGAAAGCAAAAACCCAGAGAATTAAACGCAGCTGGAATAATCGGTAGCAATCTAAAAGCCGATTTGATGTCCGCTTTAGCAAGCAAAGCTGACCCACCAACTTTACTAATTTTAGACAAAGCATCGTCAAAAGACGCATACTGGACAGAACAAAATATTGGATCGATCTCGTCATTCAAAGACCACCCTTTAGGATAGGATAGGTGGTGTATTAACCGAAAAGTATTAGGTTCTTTTTTCGGAATAATACCTAACGGAGAAATTCTAAAAGCTGAAAATGGAGGAGTCGCAAAAGGACCAGCAACCCTACCATCAGCCAATTCCTTATCCAGCTTCTTCCGAACTTCAGCAGTATGTAAAGCAACAGAAGGCAAATTATCAACCACTACACAACCTGAACCAATAAAGGATGGCAACATAAAACCATGTAGAAAACCATCATGCAAAATGAGCGCCTTCTGTTGATCTGGATACTGACGGAGCCATGGCAACATGTTTTGAAGTCTCACTGGAGTGGTTGCTTTTAAGAAAAAGCTCCTTGGAAGCATTCGTGGAAACTGTGGATAACTTTTTGAAACAGCGGGTCGCCGGGTGAGGACCTGAACAAAAATTGCATTCATGCTTAAATTTACAAGAATTTGGCCACTTACATTGCCCATCATTAAAATGAAAACACACACCTTTTCTGTAAACATTAGTAGGAGTCGTAGGCTGTTTGACAAATTGTTTTTGTAGCAACAAAAGATTCAGCCACAATCCGACATCCTTCACACCCCATTTCAATGTCTTATGGACCGACAACTTCTGTCTAAATGATTCGTCGTACGCGAACCAAGACAGCCCAGGGAAGTTTTTATAAGCCTCAAGTATAATTTCCACATGTTGAAACAACCCACAGCATAAGTCAGGCCTCTTCTCCCCTAAAACACCAGCATAAATACAGAATGCCTGCAGCCAGTTATTAAAAGACCATGGCATATGTTTGCGTTTCTCATCCTTAAATTCAGCTACGTCACTTCTATCACTTCTATAATCTTTAGAAGAAGGGAGCAAAGATAGCAGGTCAACATAATCGCCTTTCCAAATTTTTTCTTTAATCGAATTACCCAAGTGAAAACCCAAAGGCGACAATTCACACGCAAGAACTTCCTTTAAACAAACTTCAGGGACTTGCAAGAAAGAATTGTCAGGAGCATCAGCAACAGGCGTAGCCATGGTAACTGACGTACAAACATGAGGACCCACAGCAGCCGGAGCAAGCCATACAGGGGCAACACTCGGATTTAATGGCGTATGAGAAGTGACATTCTTAAAATTAGAAGAGAATTGAGACATTAAATCTGACATTGAAGAAAAAAATTGTTTAAATTGTGACAACTCACTTGACTCACCCTGGGCAGTCATAACAACAGGGACGGATGCATTATTATTGTCAGCAGGCTGATCTTGCAATGCCATCCCATCCGCAGCCTCCGAACGACCAGCTCCACCTGAAACAATAGCAACCTTAGATCGATTAACATCTGAATGAGATAATAATGAATGATTTTTGCATGAAACATCATTCATATTTAAAAAATTGACATCCACAGGTTCAATATTTATTGTTTCAGTAGGCACATTCAAACCAGCATGATTATGCTGTTTTTTTAGCACTTTACCTCTTTTATTAGTGACCTGGCGGACCGGGGATTCGAACCTGCGAGGCCGCTTCAATTGCCTGTGTGAATGACGTCTACTTCGGGTAGCTGCGTCATAAGGTTCAGAGCCGAGGGCCGGGCGAAATCCGAAGCTGAAGGCGGGCCTGTAGTGACGGAGGCCGAAGGCGGGACCACAGGCGGAAACACAGGGAACGAAGGCAGACGTGAAGAGCCGGAACTAGGAGGAGGAGCTCGGGAGAGCAGCTGGGGGTGATGGCCGGAACCAAAAGGAGTACATTCTCCCATCAAAACATCCGGAACCGAAGCCTCAGAGAAACCCTGGGGGAAGACCTGTGATGAAGGAGCCGGAGGGGGAGAAGACAGAGACAGGCAGCGGCGCATCCATTCGCCACCATCATCCGCAGCAGCGCGCTCCATCATTAAATGAAGTAAGTCTTCCATAGCGAAGTACAGACACAATAAGTACAGACACAAGCTTCTTTGTAATCTTCCTTCTTCTGTCCGTTGAGACGACGCATCCTCTTTCTTTTATAGGTACCTGCTCGTGCCAGAGGATCGTTTATTGGATAACTGCTAATAACTTTAACCTATCTCAGGTAAGTATATATTTTTTTTTTTATTAAAACTTTACATTCACTAATGTCTTTCATGATCCCATATGTGGTGGGGACGGGGGACATTTCATGCCCCATCCCTCACTTGTTATTACACTGTGCAGAAACCGCTAAAACCCATGCTACATTCCTGACCCTTGATGCAAAGAAAGCCTTTGATAGGATCCATTGGGGATACCTCCGTCACACCTTATCAAAATATGGCTTTCAAGGTAACATATTAAAGGCCATTATGGCTTTATACACTGCTCCATCTGCACAAGTCCTTGTACACAGCATTTTCTCCCAAGTTCCCCATCACTAATGGGACATGTCTATCCCTGAACATCAGCAAGGCCACCAAATCACATCTGCCTTATTTAGAAATTTCTCTAACATCAACACTTTTTTCCAAAGCAACTATATCCCACTACTTACATGCTGCAGGCTTATTAAATTTTATATCACATGGTCAGGTAGGGCTGCTGTGTTTAAAATGTTATTGCCCAAAATTCTCTATCTTTAGACCTTTGCCAAGTCAAGTTGCACTCACCTTTTTCTCTACGATGAAACGTATGCTAAGCGCCTATGTTTGCCTGGGAAGAAAACCGAGAAGCTCATACACCACACTTATAACACATAAAAAGGCAGATGGAATGGGGTTCCCAGACATTCACGATTACTACGTGGCTGTGGTATTAGAGCACCTTAGACATTGGTTCAGCCCATCCGCTAACAAACTATGGAGGGATATAGAACAACACTTTGTCCCAGTGAGAAAGTTAAACCTCACCCAATTCCTATACACCCCACCATCTCAGCTGCGGTTTATGCATGGCAGTATTTCTTGAGCTCATCTTCCAAATCTCAGGCCTTAACAACCTATTCCAAGCCCTTTAGAAATAATAACATTCTTAATTCCCGATTTGTCTCTCAAACAATGGAAATCACTGTGCACGAGTTGATATCTAATGATGTACATCTCCCTCTTAACACTCATCCCATCACTTGATCAATACACCTTTGCTCAAATCTCATCCTACTTACGAAGACACCTAACCCCCTCTATTGCCATACCTGACAAAACCTGGCTTTTTTGGCCTTCTTCCTCACCTCGAGAAAAAGATATTAGTATTTTGTACAACTGTCTACAATTCCCTTGTACTAAAACTCCTTCTTTGTTGCAGTGGGAATGAGAATTAGGCTTCACTTTTTCAGACTCCCAAAGGTTAAAAGCAATTCAATACAATTATGTCTCCAGTAAATGTGAAAAATACTGGGAAATCTCTCAAAAGATGCATCATAGGTTAGGTTTACTAACCTAGATGATGATCTTTGTTGGTGGGGTTGTTTACAAGTTGGTACCCTGCTACACATCTACATGAGACTGCCCACATAATAGAAGTTTTTTGAACAAAATATTGACATTGATCTTTGAAGTCACAGACTGCCTGACAAGGCCCAATGCAGCTCTCACCCTCCGCACTAGAGGCATTGACAATTACCCTTGTGACCTAAGACCTCTAATCCCACACATCCTGTTCGCCGCACGATTGATGATCTGTAGGAAATTGAGAGGCATCCTTACTCCTAATCTCTCAGATGTAAAACTTCAGATGAACCTTATAGTAAATCATGATCATTATCTCGCACTTCAATCTAATACTCTGTCTGAAGCAGTTACACAATGTTTGGGATCCATGGATCTCATTACAATCACCCCAAAATAATTGTCTAGTAGTTTAATACCTTTTTTTGATAACATCACATTTTATATATACTGAGTTGTTGTCCTCTACACCTTGAATCCCAAGTCTTACAGTGTTGATTAGCTTGTACTCTTTACATAATATGTACACTGTATAAAGTGCAACATATATATACTCTGTGTGTACTTGCTGTTCTTTTCTGTATTTTGTAGCACTATGAATCTTGAGTGGCCTTCCCACTACTTATGTAAACCTTACATTTTTCTTTTCTTTGTCTTTATCTCAGTATTGTCTTACATACTTGTATTTAATACAAAACAATAAAAATATGTTTGAAAAAAAAGGAGAAAAAAAAATAAGAATCACCTTGTGGCGTAAACAAATATACTAGACATAATAAATTTGATTTACTAAAGACAAACAGACTGTTCACTTTTCAAAGAAATTGTACCTTGACTTAGAGAATGAGTTGAAGCTCTGCTGACTCCCATCAGCCAAACAAGTGCAAGCAAAATAAAAATAAAATAAAAATAAAAATGTCCCTGGCATGTTATTGGGTATTCTGTGTTTTCCCCGCCTTCACTAAGCTAAGGGGAAATACCCTTGCAGAAAAAAAAGCCTGTTTGCTTTCAATAAATCAATCTATTGTGCGCTATACAAGGTGTTTAAAGGACAGGATATGAACTTTTCAAACTTTACATTTGTTCTAAAACGAACCGAACATGTGGGGCATTCGTGGGAAATTTGAGCGCTGCGGAACGCCCCATAATGCACTGCAAGATCACAGTGCATTGCTGTATGATGATTGGCCAAAGCATGTGCCTGACCTGCATGCTTTGGCCAATCACAACGCACTCTACTGAGAGAGCCATAATTGGCCAAAGGCAGGGTGACTTTGGCCAATTATGGCTCAGGGGGACTAAGTCCACACCCCTTTTCCTGTGGCCTGCCAGGTTGCATGCTCAGGGTCTGGTATGGATTTTGGGGGGACCCCCACGCCTTTGTTTTTTATTTTGGCGTGGAGTTCCCCTTAATATCCATACCAGACCTGGAGGGCCTGGTAATGGACTGGGGCGAACCCACGCCGTATTGTTTATGTATATTGCCGGGATCCGGCAATACATTACAGTCGTGAGTAATTTTAAATAAATCTTTTTCCTTTTAGAAATGTCATTTTGCTGCGGCACTGTTATAAACATGGGAAAGATGCACTACTTTACAGGCAGACTAAGGGGACCCCCCACGCACAATATTTACATTTTTCATTTTTATTGTTTCACTTTAAGCATTATTAAAATATTATTATATTATTAAAATCACCCTGAAAAAACAAACGTTTTAAAAACTTTTTTTTGCATTGATACATGTCCCCTAGGGCAGTACCCAGGTCCCCAAACACTTTTTGTGGCAATAACTTGCATATAAGCCTTTAAAATTAACACTTTTGATTTTTTCATGTTCGTGTCCCATAGACTTTAACGGTGTTCGCATGTTCGCACAAATTTCTTGTCTGTTCGCATGTTCTGGTGCGAATCGAACCGGGGGGTGTTCGGCTCATCCCTACATTTCTTTTATCTTGTTTATTTATCACTAAATGTAAAAAGTTATGTAGGTTTTTTTTTATTTCACAGCCTATAGGTTGATCGCTTGGTTAATTGATTTACCATTTAAGATTCACGGATTGGGATTGTAATTTACATAATTTGTATTCTTTGCACTTATATTTTATATTGTTTACAGTAGCGCTGCATCTTAGTTTATTTACCTAGATGCTTAGGGGTTAAGCATCTCACAGAACCAGCTTCAAAATGCATATAGGATTAAGGAAAAGTCGGGGGCTATTAACATTTTCTATATCTCATTCTTTGCTGCATCCTAATGCTGCTCATATCCTGCATCCTTTTTTAAAATCTGTTCTTTTCTATATGTACACCAGTGAAAACAGGCCAAATATGTTTTTTACAGGGAGATCCTAATTGTAGCTGGCTGCAATTCGTTTTTCTACAGGCCTTATTTAAAGTGGGTGATCCATGAAGATGGAAAGTCCACTCTATTGAAAACCTTCAACACCCAATCTTGCAATTTGATTTTAAAATACAGTGATACCTCGGTTCACGAACGCGTCTGTTCACGAACAACTTGGTTCGCGAACAGAAGAGTTCACAAAAATTAGCTTTGGTATGCAAACTCCACTTTGGTTCACAAACACGAGCCGCGGCCATCTTCCCTGCTCTGACACTATATTGAGAAGCTTTTTGGTGTGCTTTTTAGCACATACTGTACAGTACTGTACTGTACATCCCTATTCACACTTGCTGCAAAGCTGTACTGTACCGGACATCCAGTATGGCTCCAAAGAAAATTCAGAGCAAGCATGGTGGTAAGAAGAAAGTGTGGAGCAGTAATGAAGGTGACAAGACTGTTCAGAGCAAGCATGTTGTTGAAAAAGTGCAGAACGGTAATGAAGGTGACAAGAATGTTCCTTCACACCAGAAATTGTCTCAAGCAAGGTTAGTGTTGTCTCCCTTCATACTGTTTTGTACTTTGTTTCAAAAAGTTCAGGACAGATTAACCTGATTTACATTAAACCTTATGGTAAAATTTGCCTCGGTTTTTGATGTGATGTACGGTTTTGCAATTCGGTTCACGACCAGAGACGTTTCAAAATTAAGTTTGTGAACCGAGCTATCACTGTAAGCGTTTTGCTAAAAAAAAAAATAGGTTTTAAAGTTTCCTGGAAGTATGGGTGATGTCACTACATTTTACAGATGCCTCCTGGGATAGCTGGATGCCTAAAAACATTGAGAATACACTTCAGCTTATCACATGGGCATATTCTCGCCAGATTTAAAATGCCCATCCCAGAAGGCAGCAGTGAGGTACAGTGATGTCACTGGCATGGATGGCTAGGCATTGGGGAAATGTACTAAAGCAAAACAAAATGTAAAAAAAATCCACTTGAAAGGTAAAGCCTCGTACACACAATTGGATTTTCCAACGGGAATTGTGGGATGACAGGCTGTTGGCAGGAAAATCCGACCATTTGTATGCTCCGTCGGACAATTGTCAGATTTTCCGTGGACAAATGTTGGATAGCAGGTTTTTTAATTTTCTGCGGACAAATGTCTGTTGTCGGATTTTCCGAGCATGTGTACACAAGTCCATCGGACAAAAGTCCAAAGTACAAACACGCATGCTTCGAAGTAAGGACAAGTCAGAAGCGGTCGGTCTTGTAAACTAGCGTTTGTAATTGAGAATTCAACATTCATGACGTGGCAAATTATGAAATCTCGAAATGCAGCGCACATTCTCTTCTTTAATGGCATAATAATGAAGCTGCTTTGCTGTTGATACTGATGGAGTTATTGCAAACGATTTTACAAAGGCTTTTTTTTTGTGATATCAAGAACAATATTATTATGCTTTTTTTTTATCCCGTAGTTTTTAAGATTAAAGATATAACTATGTTGGTGTCCCTTGTTAGTTTTACATTGTATTTTTTTTAAATGTAGCTGCCTACTCCCAAAATGTCATTTGAAGTAAAACAAATAGCCAAGTATTTTCCCAATTTTTTTTTTGTGCATTAAAAAAAAGAAAACAAATAAAATTAGACATGCTATCTGCCAATAGAACTTAACCAAAGTGCATTCTATGCATCCAAAAAAATAGAAAATATACCAAATCAAATCATTATTATTCAACCAAAAAATAAAATAAAAGCATCATGCATGTGTCCTGCTTTTTAATATAGGGGGTCAACAATGCCAAGAGTTGGTGAAAGCAGGGGTCCGTTATCCAGAAATAATTTTGAAAAACATCTGGATTATTCTCCTGGAGCTCCTGCAGCAATTACATATGACATAATTGGTCACGATTAATAAAGCAACCAATTTTTGGTCCAAGAAATCCTCCTCCTCCTGTTCCTGGGTCAAAGCAATAACTTCAAGGCCAATAATAAATAACACGTTATTTCCTCCGATTCCGCAACATGGCCTGTTGACGAACAGCCATTCAGAAACTAAATGAAAAGCGCAAAATGAAAAGCGCAAATCAACACTCCCCAGACTTCTACTAACACGAAATTAGCAGAAGGAGCCCAAAGGGTGGCGCTAAAGAGCTGAAAAACCACATCGTACATCAGTACGTTCGTGTTTGTTGGCTGACAATTCCTTGCCATTTGTATGCAACACAAAATCCAGGCACACGCCTTCGGACAGAGGTTTTGTCTGCGGAAAATCCGATCATGTGTACGAGGCTTAAGAGTGATTTTAAATATGTTTAAAACGAAATATTAACCTGTTGCCACTGGTGTTACAATATTCAACATGAAGGAAGTGGGCCTTCTTCCAGGGCACATCATATTTGTGGCCTGGGGTTTGCACTGGAAGCATGCTTTTTATGTTAGTCAGAAACGAGGAATGTAAAAAAAGAATAATAATCTTAAAACTAATAATAAAGTTAAAATAGTCAAACTAGGGCTTGATCTACTATATGTTAGTGTTACGCCACGTACACATGAGCGGATTTTCCGCCAGAAAAATCTTGGATGTTTTTCCGCTCAAGCTTGGCTTGCATACACACAGTCACACAAAAGTTCGATGAACTTTCTACCGTCAAGAACGCGATGACATACAACACTACGACGAACCGAGAAAATTAAGTTCAATTCTTCCAAGCATGCGTTGAATTGTTTCCGAGCATGCGTAGGAATTTTGCGCATCGGAGTTGCTACAGACGATCGGAATTTCCGATCGGAACTTTTTCTGACCGAAAAATTGAGAACATGCTCTCAATCTTTTGCTGGCTGGAATTCGGCCAGCAAAAGTCAGATGGGGCATACACACGGTCGCATTTTCCGACCAAAAGCTCTCATCAGTCTTTTGCATAATGCCCTGTACACATGATAGGATTTTCCGATGGAAAATGTGTGATAGGACCTTGTTGTCGGAGATTCCAACCATGTGTAGGCTCCATCACACATTTTCCATAGGAATTTCCGTCACACAAAATTTGAGATCTGGTTCTCAAATTTTCCGAGAACAAAATCCGTTGTCGGAAATTCCGATCGTGTGTACACAATTACGACGTACAAAGTGCCACGCATGCTCAGAATTAAGCATAAGAGCAGCGCTGGCTATTGAACTTCATTTTTCTCAGCTCGTCATACGTGTTGTACGTTACCGCATTCTTGACGTTCGGAATTTCTGACCAACTTTGTGTGACCGTGCAAGACAAGTTTGAGCCACTATCCGTCGGAAAAAATCCCATGGATTTTGTTGTCAGAAAATCCTATCGTTTGTACAGGGCATAAGAGTCATGCCGCATACACACGACCGGTTTTCCCTTCGGAATAAACTCTAATGCCCCATACACATGAGCTGAATGTCCGACAGAAAAAGTCAGACAGAATCTATTCATCATATATTCCGATCGTGTATGTGCCTCATCTGACTTTTTTTTTTTTTTCGAAAAAAAACAGACGGACCTAGAAATAGAACATGTTCTAAATATTTCCGACGGAATCAATTCCTATCAGGAAAACCACTCGTCTGTGTGCTTTTCCGATGGACCAAAAACGACGCATTCTCTGAAGCAAGTACGAGATGGCAGCTATTGGCTACTGGCTATTGAACTTCCTTTTTCTAGTCTCGTCGTACGTGTTGTACGTCACCGCGTTCTAAATGGTTGGACTGGTGTGATCGTGTGTAGACAGTTTCAGCGGAACTCAGTCGGAACTCCGTCGGAACTCCGTCGGAACTCCGTCGGAAAAACCTTCAGAGTTTATTCCGACGGGAAAACCGGTGTACGCGGCATGAAGGTTTTTCCGATGGAGTTCTGACGGAGTTCCGCTGAAACTGTCTTGCCTGCACACGATCAGAGTTCTCACTGTTCTTCCTTAAAGCGGTTCTGCACTCATTTCATTTAGTAAATCTCTTTGCCTTCCAAATCAGGCAAAGAGTACTAAATGAAATGTTTTTTTTTTTTTTTTTTTTTACTTACCTTGTAATTGAAGACTTCCGGTCTTCTCCCTCTGCGGCGGCGGGCGGGGTCTTGCGTCGATCGTCGTCACGCCGCACTGTCTCCTGGGATCTGGTGTCATTGATCCCAGGAGTCAGTGCGGGCATCTTCCGAAATCTCGCGAGATTTCGGCCACATCTTCCGAAATCTCCCGAGATTTCGGCCGCATCTGCCGAAATCTCGTGAGATCTCGGCAGATGAGCCGTTACTGCGCACGCGCGAGTAACGGCAGTGCATGCTGGGCCATCTAAAGTCCCTGTGGGTGTTTCACATGCCCACAGGCAAGATGGCCCCCAGCACTAAAGAAGAAGACGAGGAACTTCATCGGACGAAAACCGGCGGCGATCGAGATGGAAGATGGAACAGGTGAGTCCCCTAATAAAGGTAAGCACACTTTATATTACATCCTAAAAAAAAATTTTTTTTTTCAGAGTGCAGAACCGCTTTAAATCAAAGTCCCCGGAGTTATTCCTTATATCAGAGTCTGCAGAGTTCCTTACTTACAGTGTAAGGCAGGGGTGCCCAACCAGTGGCCCGCGGAGCCCTTTGATGTGGCCCGCTACCTCCTTCTGTGGGATGGCGGATTGGCAAGCCCAGATCATGGGTTGCAGACCCGCCAACCCAGAGCATCTGTGTTGTTAATGAAGCCGGCAAAGCAAGTGGCTGTGGAGCAGAGCTGTATAAGCTGATGCTTCCTGTATAGCGGCGTCTCCTGCCACAGGCGGAGTGATACCAAACACACTCTGCCTGGGACAGCAACAGCAGGCAATACCTGAATGGAAGACTTATTAAAGTTCGGTTTATTGCAAAAATGTCAGTGTTTGTATGGGCATATCTGCGCAGTGGTTACTGGGCTGCAGGTGCAGTGCACCTTCAGGTTACCTGCACTGAGCCATAGACTTCTGTTATTACCTGCGGGTTTGGTGTGCTTTCAGAAAGTGCACCACACCTGCAGTATATAATAGAAGTCTATGGCAAAGTGTAGCTAGCCCGCAGGAAAGACACAGGTGCACTGCGCTGCATAGTGTGAAAGACCCCTTTCACACAATTAACCGACCCACTTCGGACCCTCCATTCACCTCTATGAAATGGCAGATGTAAACAGATTTGTGTCCATTTACACCCGCCTACCTCCAATCCGATTCGCAAAAAAAAAAAAACAGAAGGGGATCAGACCCCTTCCGTCTGGGCAGATCAGATCAGAGGATCCATTGAGTAGAGTGGGCTGTGTCCGTGTCCGCTCTGCACGGACCTGTCATCCACCTGCTCTGCTCATTGTGGCCCGCGACCGGTTACCAAGTCACTTAATTGGCCCTCGCTCTTCAAAAGGTTGGGCACCCCTGGTGTAAGGGAACTCTGCAAGTTCAGATGTAAAGGGAAACTCTGTGGATTCAGATGTAATGGGAAACTCTGTGGATTCAAATGTAAAGGGGAACTCTGTGGATTCAGATGTAAAGGGGAACTCTGTGGATTCAGATGTAAAGGGGAACTCTGTGGATTCAGATGTAAAGGGGGACTCTGTGGATTCAGATGTAAAGGGAAACTCTGTGGATTCAGATGTAAAGGGAAACTCTGTGGATTCAGATGTAAAGGGAAACTCTGCGGATTTAGATGTAAAGGGGAACTCTGTGGATTTAAATGTAAATGGGAAACTCTGCAAATTCAGATGTAAAGTGGAACTCTGGATTCAGATGTAAAGAGGGAATTCTGTGGATGAAGATGTAAATGGGAAACTCAGTTTACACTTCAGTAGTCCTTGCAAAGAATGAGTGAATATGAGTGATGCCAAGGAGGCCAGAGTAAGCTGGGAGGCAACAGTAGCTTGCTTACACATTGGCCTAATAGGAAAATCTTTAAGGAAATTACCCAGATTGCCACAGTAGAGTCAGAAGTTGGTTTTCTGGGACCACGGGTACTCTTTAGGGGTCAAAGCTGTTTGGATCTGACTTCGCTGCATTAGTTCAGGAGTATCAGTAGGTAGCAGAGGTGCTGAAGCCATTGTTGCCTCAGGTGGAGGTAAGGTGGAGGTTAACCCATGGAAATGGTAGACTCACATTTTTTCCTGTTTCCATTCCCTTAGATGACAATTGATCTGGGTGGCCAATCGAGTAAGCTCATACAGTTTTTCTAGGATTCTAACTGATTCTAGTTAATCTTTTAAGTGTTCCGAGAGACCTGGGTAGAACTGGTGCTTGGGGGCAGTATCATTTTTTTTTGGTGTCCACATCACATCTAATAAAGTCAGAGATATACTGCTTGGTGGGTCTTCGCCCTTGACAGAGATTTTCTAGAGCAGAATCGGTGGTGGTAAATTGATGATAGTCATAGTAAAGTTTGGTGTTTGCCTCAGACAGGAATTAATGCTGTGAAAAAATCCATGTTTCATGAAATGAAAAGCTCAGGCGTGAGGCTCCTCTTGGAGAAGGCAGAGCCCACTCTGGTGCGTTTGTCAGCAAATGTTTTGGGGTGGTAAAGAAAAGTAGAGGAGACAGGCATTACAAAACACCCTGAACTGGCTTTGGCCTCCTGAGAACTGTCCAAGTAAAAGGTACAGTACCTTGGGCTCAGGAATAGTAGGCAAATTAGAGTCATGAACAGCTGCGGAACTGGCAGAGAGCATAGCTAAACTGGGCATATATTCAGTATGGCCCTTAGATGAAAATACATATACAAAATACATACTCTTGAGCTCTTGTTCAGAAACTTTGAGTTTTGACATCTGCTGGCAGATTCATCCTCTTCCTGTCCAGGCCAATTTTCAGCTTTCAGAGCTGTTGCACTTTGAATGACAATTTCGTGGTCATGTAACACTGTACCCAAATTACATTTTTATCATTTTTGAGACAGATAGAGCTTTCCTTTGGTGGTATTTAATCACCACTGGGTTTTTTTATTTTTTGGTAAACAAATGGAAAAAGACATACATTTTTCTTGCACTGATGAGGCTGCACTGAGGGGGCACTGATGAGGCTGCACTGATGGGCACTGATGAGGCTGCACTGATGGGCACTGATGAGGCTGAATGATGAGGTGGCACTGATGGGCACTGATGAGGTGGCACTGATGGGCACTGATGTGGCTGCACTGATGGGCACTGATGAGGCTGCACTGATGATGCTGCACTGATAGGCACTGATGAGGCTACACTAATGAGGCTGCACTGATGAGGTGGCACTGATGGGCACTGATGAGGTGGCACTGATGGGCACTGATGAGGCTGCACTGATGGGCACTGATGAGGCTGCACTGATGAGGCTGCACTGATGGGCACTGGTGAGGCTGCACTGATGGGCACTAATGAGGCTGCACTGATGGGGCTGCACTGAAGAGGCTGCATTGATGAGGGGGCACTGATGAGGCTGCACTGATGGGCACTGATGAGGCTGCACTGACGGGCACTAATGAGGCTGCACTGATGAGGCTGCACTGATGAAGCTGCACTGATGGGCACTGATGAGGCTGCACTGATGAGCACTGATAAGCTGTACTGATGGGCATGGATCAGGCGTGGACTAGGTTGCACTGGTAAGGTGGCACTGATGAGCACTGATATGCAGAACTGATGGCCACTGATAGGTGGCACTGATGGGCACGGATATGAGGCACTGATGCGCATTGATAAGCTGCACTAATGGGCATTGGCACTGATGGGGCTGCACCTAATAATCAGGGCACTGATGGTCAGTGCCCTGATTATCAGTGCAAATGTGCTCTGTCAGCCTTGCCACTAATCAGCTCTCCTTTACTCAGACTGTGACAGTGCATGAGGAAAGGACAAGAGAGTGGCCAGGTCCAAGCAGGGGTGAGGCAGGCAGCCAGGAAGTAAGTAGTAACTTTTAAGCAGAGGTCTAGGTAGGCAGCAATAAATAGCACAGTCAGGTCAGAGAAGAGGTCTGGATAGGCAGCAAGCAAGAGAGCAATCAGGTCAATGCAGGTCGGCAACTGGCAGATAAGTATTTGAGCTCTTTAGTTATCAGGTAGCTAACCATAAGACACAGTACCAGCCACAAAGGCTGGTTCTTCAATGACCTTTCTGGTTATAGGACATGTCCAGCATCATTATTGGGAGCTCTGGAAGTCCTGGCATAGATTCTTTGAGCACTATTGGAAGTCATGGCAGGGATTCTGGAAGTACCATTGAAAGTCTTGGCAGGGATTCAAAAAGTGCCATGGAAGTCCTGGAAGGGATTCTAATGCCGCGTACACACAGTCGGAATTTCCGATGGAAACAGTCCGATGGTAGCTTTTCATCGGATTTTCCGACCGCGTGTATGCCGTCGAACGCGTTGTATGTCGTGGTGTTATTGACTGTCGGAATTTGGTGTGACCGTGTGTAGGCAAGACAGTTTTTTTTTTTTTTTTAATCTTTTTATTGAGTATAAGACATACAAACAGACAATTAAGAGTTAACAGTAAACCTGTCACAGCATTGGGACTAGACCCACGCAGGGGTGAGTGCCAGCCGGCAATTGGGCTGCTTCCATCATTTTTGACATACAGCTGTAACACGTCCACAAGAAGGAACAAACAAACAACTTAGTTATGGAAGGCAAGACAGTTTGAGCGAAATTCCATCGGAATTCCGACGGGAAAACCATCAGAGCTTTTTCCGACGAGAATTCCAATCGTGTGTACGCAGCATTAGAGTAGGAGTTCTGGGAGAACTGGCAGGGATTCTGAGAGGATTATAACAGCTATATTTCTGGCTATTGTCTGTGACATAAACATTACAGTATATTATTTCCCAATAAAATCTGCCTTCTTTCTCCCTCTTACATTGCAGCGTTGTAAAAAGACTAACATGATGTTCAGCCTTTATGTGCAATATTTTTGCATTGTGTCTGAAATAATAGACTGTCATTTTTATTTCCTGACAAAAAGTGCCTCATCTCTCCTTCAAATGTGGTCAAGTAAAGCCGATTACATAGTGTGCAGCTTCCCTGTTCTATGCTTCTGGCTATTGTGTTTGACATTATACGCTGTAACTTTTTATTACACCATAAAACATGTCTTGTCTCTGACATAAAACACTGTAATTCTTGTTTCATATTTAAACCTGCCTTGTCTCTCCCTCTTACATTGTGCCCTATTAGAAAGGCTTACATGATATGTAGCATGTCTGGGTAGAATTTTTGGCTGTTGTCTTTTACATAATATACTGTAATTTATATTTTTTTGATAAAAACTGCCTCCTCTCTTCCTCTTCAATTGTGGAATAGTAAAACTACTAAAAAGTGCAACTTGTCTGTGAAGAATTTCCCCTGATATAATACATAGTAATCTTTATTTTTGCAATTAAACCTGCCTTGTCTCTCCAATTTTATTCATGTCTCAGTAAAAAAAATTTACATAATGTGCAGCACATCTGTACAAGTACAAAATGCATAATGGCAAAATCTCTAATTTCATAAAAGAGACAAACATCAAACAGTCATGAGAAAATGTAATTCATTACCATAGATTTTTTTTAGGAAGCTGAGTATTGCGTATATCTGAGCTCATAAAAACAATTTTTTTATCTATAACCTAAAAGTAATATTTTGGGATTATTTCCTCTTTTAATCTCTCTCTCTCTGTCCCTCCCCTCCCTCCTCACTGTATCTATCTTTCTCTATCTCTTTCAATTTAACTCTCTTTCTTTCTGTCAAAAGTCCTGGCTAATACAAAACTTGCTTTTGGGTAATAGAGGTGAGGTTTTGCTCACTTTTTCAGGGCTGTCCAAAAACAAGGTTACAGATGACATCATTATACAACATCCAGATGCAGAATAATCTTGAGGGCCAGTTCACATGTGTGCAGTGCGTTTTTGGTGCAGAACGTATTTAATTGCCTGTTCTACTAATTTTTAGGCACACTACCATTGAACCCTTGAATGCATGCTGCATTTTGGATGTGTTTTCGTGAACGTTCTAATAGAGTTCAATGGTAGCATGCCTAAATACGCATGTAAAACATGCCAATACGCAGTCCAAACATGTGAACCAGCCCCTAACTGTAGCTCCAGTGATAATCACTCTGCAATCGGTGATGCAGCTGTGCATCAACAAAGAAAATAATTAGTTACACATTATGCTTAATTACCAGATAAAAAAAACAAAAAAAATATTAACTGAAGCTTCTTATTAAAAATTCTGTGCATATTCACAAGGCAAGACAATTTTGTGTCATTGCAATCATGTTGGTCTCATAGAATTGATAAAATACTTTTGTTTTGTAGCTTGCTGAGCATACTATTTGAAACAACTATGCTAAAAAAAAAAAAAAAAAAATCCTATGCTAAAGAACATTGCATTTCAATATCTCATTATAATACTGTTATTTTTGACCATATAATAGACATACTTTACATGTCTAAGTTACTCATCTTTCTTTCTAGGTTTCTATAGTATACTGATTGTGTAATAGTGATTTTGTGTGGGTATCTCAGGGCCACCTGGACCCATCATCATGAAAATACTTGATATTGCTTAGTACATATCCCAGCGATCCTAGTTTTGCTGAATAATTATTTGCATTAAATATGTCTGTATTTTAATAACATTTATTTTGCTTTTTTGCATTCAAACTAATCATACAATTTTTAGTTTTTTTTATTTACTGTATTAACTTATCTTGAGGTACTAAGTTCAGAGTCGGTAGATTTTAAATATTCAGTTTTAAGGATTAACCAACTCAACTTTTTAAATCTGCCTTTGAAGTACTTGACTTCAAAGGGTTCATATATATGCATGTCTCTGTATGTGGTCCATGTGTTATGTCCAAGTATGAGAATGCCGACAACATGTTTGCAAGGTCCTCAGGAAAAATGATAAAGAAAGGTTTCATGGTTTCTTATGATATTTGATTATATATAGAACTTAAGTTATAACTAAATATAGAATTGTAAGAACAGTGGAACCCATTTCTAAATCATGAGCATTTGGGGTTAAGAAATTGGGGTTTTGCCAAAGCAGCTGGGTACACCTGTAGACATTGCTTTTTTGTTACTAAATTGGAATATAAGTCTCATTGTTTTTAAAAAAAAAACATTCCTGACCTGGCTGGTTTATATTGGTATACATTAGAATAGATTAGTGATTTATCTTTGCCATTTGTATAAACTCCTGTTACATCATAAGTGTATTTCTGACCCAAAAGTTGATACAACCCTTCTTAAAAAATTATATATACTTTGTGATTTGCAGGGAAAACTCATCAATGCTTATATCTATTTTTTCATAGACATTCTGTTTAAATATATTTTGGCTTTGTGTAATAATTGGTGCTTGTTGTGCTGTTTACATCCCCAGACACCACCTAATTAAGTAGAATAGATAAATAAAGAATATATCACAATGGGAAGTCTTCGGTCGAGTGGCATGATCTCTTGGGTCTACTTCATGTTCTTTTTACACATTTAAATGGTAAATGTTAAACACAAACTGTGTTGTGTATATAAAGGTGAACTGCTTTTACTTTTGCATTTTTCATCTACATATACAGTACATTATATACATTTTTTTACAATTTATTTTATTACATACTTTTGAAAAAAAAGTTGGCCACAAGTCTGTAAAATAAAAAAGAAATAAACTAATGGTGGTAAATTTGTGATAAAATCATTGCATAAGTAATTTTAGCTGTAAAGGAACACCATGAAGTATTGTTTGACAAAGATCAATTTAAGACTTTAATAAGTAGTTAAGTACCAATCCAATTTTGAAATAGCTTTTCAAATTATTTGTTACATATAAGCGAGTGTACTATCTGTACTATCCAGTAAAAGGTCTATATGATAGCAAGCTATTTTAATGGCTAATAACAGTGGCTGTGCGTGCATAGAGGGCGCAGGAGCGCCGCCTCCCCTCTCCTGCACCGCTCTATCACCAATAGATAGATTCATGCATTGCATGAATCTATCTATTGTCACCGCTGCCGCCCCCTATTCAGGTGTCCCGCCCCTTGTCGGGCACCGGGCATCTGAATTACAGCGGGGGGGTGTTTCTGGAAGCGCCCTATTAGAGCTATAAGCTCTAATAGGGGACCTGATTAGAGCGGTGTGCTCTAATAGGCTTCCATAAGTGTAAACAGCGGGCGCACTGCTGTGCGTTCGCTGATTACACAGTATTGTGTTAGAGAAACACAATACATCGCTTCCCTAACACAGACCCGCCTCTCAGCCAATCAGGTTGCCGGGTCTGTTACCTGTCACCTGATTGGCTGAAGTCACAGGCGCTGTGATTGGACGCTAGGCGTCCAATCATAGCAGAAGACAGGAGCGCGGGAGAAGACATCGGAAGATGAGGGGAAGATGAGGGGACACCGCGCGCTGCACACCGAGACAAGGTAAGTGCAGAGGGCAGGCAGGGGGCACAGTGGCAGCACTTGAGGGGCACAGTGGCAGCACTTGAGGGGCACAGTGGCAGCACTTGGGGCACAGTGGCAGCACTTGGGGCACAGTGGCAGAACTTGGGGCACAGTGGCAGAACTTGGGGCACAGTGGCAGCACTCGGGGCACAGTGGCAGCACTCGGGGCACATTGGCAGCACTTGGGGCACAATGGCAGCACTTGGGGCACAATGGCAGCACTTGGGGCACAGTGGCAGCACTTGGGGCACAGTGGCAGCACTTGGGGCACAGTGGCAGCGTTTGATGGGCACAGTGGCAGCGTTTGATGGGCACAGTGGCAGCGTTTGATGGCACAGTGAGGCTGTTTGTTTGCGCCCCCCAAAAATTTTGAGCACCAGCCGCCACTGGCTAATAATATAACTACTTTCATAGACTGTGCTTCAATCAATTGAGCAGAAAGATTGGTTTTATTATTTTTTTTTATTCTTCCTTCAGACACTTTCATACACTTACGGAAAAGCAGAGATATTAAAGGTGGTTGTAAACCCTTACAGACCACTTTGACCTACAGGTAAGCCTAGATTAAGGCTTAACCGCTTCAGCCCCGGACGATTTTTACCCCCTTCCTTACCAGAGCACTTTTTGCGATTCGGCACTGCGTCGTTTTAACTGACAATTGCGCGGTCGTGCGACGTTGCACCCAAACAAAATTGGCGTCCTTTTTTTCCCACAAATAGAGCTTTCTTTTGGTGGTATTTGATCACCTCTGCATTTTTTATTTTTTGCGCCATAAACAAAAGAAGAGCGACAATTTTGAAAAAAACACAATATTTTTTACATTTTGCTATAATAAATATCCAATTTTTTTGAAAAAATTTTTTACTCAGTTTAGGCCAGTATGTATTCTTCTACATAATTTTGGTAAAAAAAATCGCAATAAGCGTTTATTGATTGGTTTGCGCAAAAGTTATAGCGTTTACAAAATAGAAGATAGATTTATTGCATTTTTATTTTTATTTATTTTTTACTAGTGATGGCGGCGATCTGCATTTTTTTTCGTGACTGTGACTTTGCGGCGGACAATTCGGACACTTTTGACACATTTTTGGGACCATTCACATTTACACAGCGATCGTTGCTATAAAATTGCACTGATTACTGTGTAAATGTGACTGGCAGGGAAGGGGTTAAACCCTAGGGGGCGCTGCAGGGGTTAATATATGTTTCCTGCAAGTGATTCTAACTGTAGGGAGAGGGGACTCACAAGGGGAGGAGACCGATCGGTGTTCCTCTGTATTGGGAACACCCCATCGGTCTCCTCTCCAGTGACAGGACGTGTAGCTGTGTGTTTACACACACAGCTCCATGGTCCCGCTGTTTAACCGGGCAATTGCGGGTCCCGAGCGACGCCGCGGGTGGCGCGCGCGCGCCCCCATGGCGGCCGGGAATAGGAGGACGTCATATGACGTCCACCCAGGATGGGAGATTCACCTTGTGGACGTCATATGTCTATAGGCGGGTATTGAAGTGGTTAAATGTAGGTCCAAGAAATATCTCCTAAACCTATGTGGTTTAGAAGATATGTGCAAAAAGACAGGCACCGCTGTCTACGGCGCCACACCTTCAATCATTGAAAATGTAATACCATATAGTCAAATCACGTCACTATCAGCTTTGATACTTAGGCCTCAATTACATAGGCGTACTACAGCAGATGCCTGTATAAGGACCATCTCTGCCCACAGGTGTCCTGTGTATCCCTGTGCAGGAAGTCCTATTCATGTCATTTGGGATGCAGCAGCTGCATAGGCACAGCACTGCTTCTAATTTAACAGCCATGTGGTCCAGTGGCATGGCCCCAAATGCACACTGTCTTATGTATCACATGTTTTTTTTTTTTAATCAGATGTGAGTGGTCTTTCTTTGATTCCAAAATATCATCAAATGCACCTATTCTCTTTGCTACCCAAATGTCCTCTGGAGTGATTGTAAGATGGAAGGTTGAAACCTGTTTGAATCAGGTTTCAACCTTCCATCTTACAATCACTCCAGAGGACATTTGGGTAGCAAAGAATCTGTTAATATATTAAAATATTCAATCTAATAGTTAATTAAACACCCTTTCTTTTAAGGTATCGATGTAGCCATTTACACATTTCTAACAACTACATACAGGTCAGAAAGTGATGTCAGGAATAGTCTTTAATAGAACTATCCACATTGTATCCACACCTGAAAGTATTTGATATCCATAAGGCTTCATAACAACACCTATCACAGTCAGTGAAGGTCTTGTATTACGCAACACAGTGATGTCACTGAAAGCGGAATGATTGTGCTTTCTGAGGGTCCGACAAAGTATGTCAACAATACACCCCTATCAATGCACTCAAAGAGGAACTGCAGTCTGCTCACATAATTTGTAATAAAAACATCTTTGGCATTCTGAAGCTTCCCTTCATCCACTTTGCATATTATTTTATATATACCGTGATTCTGTACTTACCAAATATGCTGCAGAAATCTCCCTCCACTGAGTCTGGCTGCATCCATTTTAACTGTGGGCAGCTGAAGCTGCTGCCTGTTCACTTTCTGGATTTACACAGACACACAAAGGCACACCTCCAGCTCTGCAGCTTTCATTGGTCCTCTTATGACTCACCCCCCCTCCCTTCCTGGCAAACTATAAGGTATTTGCACCCAAGTCCGGGTATAGACCCACGACACTCCCCCCCCCCCCACTGTCTGCTGGGAGACACACAGGTCCCAGAGACAGCAGGGACCATTCGGATTACGCAGCGTGACTCGCGCATGCGCAGTAGGGAACCAGGAAGTGAAGCCGCAAGGCTTCACTTCCTGATTCCCTTACCGAAAATGGCGGTGGCAGCATCCGAGGACCAAGGGATGGGCGCCCTGGACAGGTAAGTGTCCTTATTTTAAAAGTCAGCAGCTGCAGTATTTGTAGCTGCTGACTTTTAAAAAAAATAAAAATTCCTGGCCCCTTACCACGTGATCAGCTGTCAGCCAATGACAGCTGATCACATGATGTAAACAAAAGCTTGGTAATCTTTTTTTCTTTTTCTCCTCACGCTGACACCGGCTTATGTACAAGGGACATTGGTCCCGAAGAGGAAGAGGCAATTCTGCCTCATCTGTGCCCACCAGTACCCCCTGCCAGAGCCACCTGCCAGTGCCCACAGTGCCCACCAGTGCCACCTATCAATGCCCATGAGTGACACCTATCAATTCCCACAAGTGCCACCTACCAATGCCCACCAGTGGTGCCAATCAGTGCCACCTAGCAGTACTGCCTATCAATGTAACCAACCAGTCCCGATCAGTGCCCATTATTGCTACCCATCTGTGCCCATCACTGCCACCCATCAGTGCCCATCACTGCCACCTATCGGTGCCCATCAGTGCCGCCTCATCAATGTACATCAACGAAGGAGAAAAATTACCTGTTTGCAAAATTTTTAACAAAAAATAAAAACCGCAGAGGTGATCAAATACCACCAAAAGAAAGCTCTATTTGTGGGAAAAAATTATAAAAATTTCATTTGAGTACGTTGTTTTATGACCGCGCAATTGTCATTCAAAGTGCATCAGCGCTGAAAGCTGAAAATTGGTCTGGACAGGAGGGGGGTTTAAGTGCCCAGTAAGCAAGTGGTTAAATATATTGGAACTGGCTGTTTAAATGTCAGTTAGTGGTTCAATATCACAATTCTCTCTCTCTCTAAGTTTTACTGGTATACACTATGTGGAGTTTTACTTTTTATATTTTGGGTATGACCACACATGGATTTATGATTGAGGTTTCTCTGAGGTACCATTCATGAGGAGTGGAGTATTTCTAATGTTCTAAGGAACCTGTTTGGAAAGATTCCTATGAGCCCTTTGGGGTAGATGTGCGTTTTGACCTTTCTGTCACCAGAAGGTTATGGCTGTCTGGTAAGCCTATAAGATATTGGTGGAGGACCTTTTAATTTTCCTTTTTAATACATCTTCACTTCTTAACCGCTTACCTGGGTGGAGGCTGCTACTTTCACCACATTTGTTTTGTTGGACTTTTGTTTACATTTACTTTCACGTTTAGACTTTGCAAATTTAAAATATATTCACCTTCATGTCACATCAATTGTTTGTGGATATATAAAAACTTTGATTACTGCTCATGTGTTTATAGTGTTTGAGAAACATGTTCTTTTTATAGTTTGTATGACAATATCTTGTGGTATGTTTTTAGCGTTCTCTTAAAATACGTTTGCAGTTTATGGTCTTGATAATATTCAATGTGGTGATTTTTTTTACTATTAACAAGGATTTTTTTGCATGATAACTATTTCAGTCTGAAACTTACAGGAGTCATTATATTACAAAATGGTTTTAAATCTGTTGTGGTTGGATTTATCAATGTGGGATATTGTGCTGCCCTCATCTTCAAGGGTAAGATTTTTTTTTTGTTTTAATCCTAATTTCCCCCTTTTGGAATTAATTTGTACTCGGTCGAGTGTGAGAAATGTGATACAGTATAGTTGATACAGGTAGTGTATGGCCCCACGTCCCTAATTTTAATTGCATGCACAGGAATATGGTCATACATTCTTTGCCATAATTTATATTTAGTGAACATTATAAGGAAAAAGTTCCACACTGGCAATTCAATAGATATTTAACACTAGCAAGTTTAACAATTAGAAAAGTGTATTAGATGGTGTAATTGTTCATTCGGCAGCTTAATTGTTTTCTGGTAATTCACATATTTACAATAGGAGTAGCTAGCTAATGTTTATTTTAATGTACACAGATCCATTCTACTGCTTTTTTTTTTTATTGACTGTGTACTAATAAAGATTGGCCGAACACTCCCCTGTTCGTTCGCAGCAGAACTCCCGAATAGGGGAAAATAATGATCACAAGGGGGCGGTGCCCCCTGGTGATGTCACCAGGTGGCTCTGCCCCTTACCTATATAAGAGCTGTCAAACGGCAGACTCATCATTGACGATTGAGCATTTTTCTTTTTCTTTTTTCAGGTCCGGCAGTGGGTGGCAGGTCTACATCGGGGGTACACTTTTTTTTTTGTTTTGTTTTGGTTTTTTTTCCTTACTTTTTAATAAAGGAGTTGTCAAAAACCTGTTTACTGTTGTTATTTATTTTTGACACTTTTTTGGTGAATGGGTAGGGGTACAATGTACCCCTATACTCATTCACATGGGGGGCAGGATCTGTGGGGCCCCCTTATTAAAGGGAGAAAAGAGGGGACATTTTTGGGACTTTATGTGAGATCCTGACCATCCGGTGCATTGACCTCCATCCCTATTGGTATGGAAAGACGGGATACTTGGGACTTTATATGAAACACAACACTAGGGCATAGTTGAGTCATAAATATAAAAATAGTTTTTGACAATATAAATATTTATTGATAGCCCATGGGAGCATAGTGCAATCAATGATACAGACATTGAGGTCAATAAATATAGTACAAGGTAAGTCAAATATAATAGTTAATCGCAATATACATAGCATAATTCATCACATTGTTATATAATAATAGCATAACCAACACTATAGCACATGATCAATGGTAATAGTATTGACACTACATCCAACAGGCATCAGAATATAAAAAATAAGGATAAAATAAATTAAATGACTCAATTATTAAACACCCGTGGTCGATACATGATTTATTAAAGGGGGCTTCCAGATTCCGATAAGTCCCCCACCAGCAGACCCCCACAACCACAGCCCAGGGTTGTGGGGAAGAGGTCCTTGTCCCCATCAACATGACAATAACCCACCCCAGATGTTGTGGGTATGTGGCCTGGTATGGTTCAGGAGGGGGGCACTCACTCGCCTGATAAGGCCTGCCAGGCTGCATGCTCGGATAAGGGTCTGGTATGGATTTTGGTGGCCCACACTGTTTTTTTTTTTTTTTTTTTTGGTGTGAGGTTTCCCTTAAAATCCATACCAGACCCAAAGGGCCTGGTATGGACTGGAGGGGACCCCACACAGTTTATTTCTTTTACCAGCATTTTTTTTTTTCTTTCAGCTGTCAGTGAGGAATCCACTTTTGCTCAGCCTTAACCTGGCAGATCTCCAGTTTGCTGGTAAAAAATGTAACTGTGAAGTAATTTCTAGGTATAGAGCATCTATTTGTGGTCTGCCAAATTTGCTATCAATAAACTGGTGTGTGTGCATGTGCTTGTAGTGTAGTAATGTGAATAACTGTATCCTTATTCTTTGATATTCTCTTTAGCAGCCTCAGAGCACAGATGAAAATTCCTTGATTTCAAATCACTTCCCAATACTACCTTGTCTCCTGCTGTTAGCAGCAGGGGACATTTCTGCTAATCCTGGTCCTTTCTTGTTCATATATGTCCCTTGGCCTCTTCATACTATTTTAAGGAGTGTTACTGAACTTATTACCTGCTAGCATATTTCCCTGCTTTTACATGTACAGCAAAATTTATATATCAGAAATAGCAACAGAAACATCTACAGTCAGAAGTTTCCTGAAAGGTTGTAAGTTTAATTTAAAACCAAATAATACAATAATAATGGAAACAATCATCTATATCTGTATCATGTTACAATGAAATAAAGTAGGAATTACAGTATTTATCGGCGTAATTTTAAGAGGGAGGGCAAGAAAAAAACTTTCCACAGCCCCCGCACAGCCCACGGACCCCCTGAACAGCACATAGACCCCTGCACAGCACACGGATCCATGCACAACACACGGACCCCTGCACAGCACACGGAACCATGCACAACACACGGACCCCTGCACAGCACACGGACCCCTGAACAGCACAACACACCGACCATTGTACAGCACATCACACCGACCCCTGCACAGCACATCACACCGACCCCTGCACAGCACACAAACTCCTGCACAGCACAGCACACAGACCCCTGCATGGCACTGCACACGGACCCCTGCACAGTACACGGACCCCTGCACAGCACACGGATCCCTGCACAGCACACGGATCCCTGCACAACACACGGACCCCTGCACAGCACACGGACCCCTGCACAGCACACAGACCCCTGCACAGCACACAGACCGCTGCAAAGCACACAGACCCCTGCACAGCACACAAACTCCCCGTACAGCACAGCACATGGCCCCCCGCACAGCACAACACATGGACCCCTGCACAACACACGGACCCCTGCACAGCACACGGTTCCCTGCACAACACACGGACCCCTCTTCTGGCATCAATGAGTGAATATGGAAGATAACCACCACCAACAATGAGAAGGCTTACAGGAACAATTGAACTCAAAAGAGCTTACGCCCGAT
Organism: Lithobates sylvaticus; assembly: GCA_028564925.1. Taxonomy (NCBI): domain Eukaryota; kingdom Metazoa; phylum Chordata; class Amphibia; order Anura; family Ranidae; genus Lithobates; species Lithobates sylvaticus. Next base: position 553,707,176 of record CM053026.1, read on the forward strand.
GAGTCGTCAAGGCTTGTGGTATGAAAACACTGATGTAAACATCAACGCCTGCAGCTTCTGGCCAAGATGGAAAATGATCCCTCTATCCTCCGAATGGCTCAAAGGGATAACATCAAGATGTAGCTGATAATTTTAAATAAAAGTGGACCGAGTCTTCCCCATACACTCACACGATAAAAACAAAAATGAAACAAATGTTCCACATAGTATAAATCTGTTGGAGTAAACATAGAATTTATTTAAAATAGGAGAACTCAGTAACAGTGTATATGAGTTACCTCCTCTTGGCTTGTCAGTGAATGTCCAGGGGTTCCCAGGGTTAGTACCCAACAACTTTGGATGCTAACACAGAAAAGTCCTTTCTAAGGTTTTTATTCTGCAGTGGTAACATCCAACATAACACAGTCTCAGATAGGAATAGAGGGCAAGGGTGAAGAAACTCAGGCACCTAGAACTGCTGACATCCACGGAATGTCTCTAATCAACCTAGAGAGTAGCCACTCGCAGCTGGATACTTCAATGCCAGATAAACCACTAGCCAGAGTCTAACAGCTAACAATGTGATCCGGAAACTTGCAAAAAGTCTCTGACACAGAATAAACTTGCAACCGAAGGTGAATAGGAACCTTTCTCACGGGACCTGGAACTTTCTCTGTCTCCTTGGCAGTACTGTGGAAGTGTGAATTCTTTAGTGTTCATACAACTCAGCTTCCAGGCTCTTACTGAGATGCCAGCTTGTTGGCCCTCCTCCGAAGAGTCCTCCCCTGGTCACTTGTACGAGTTGCCGTGTCCCTCCAATACTGAGAGCACACCGGGACGCCTTGAATCCTCCTTCAGTTACTGGGCCTCGGGCTAACTGGCTCAAAGACTTGGGAACCGACGGCTCTCCACCCCAGACCATGCGGGTCTATGGGGCTAATCAGACTGACCATGTTTGCAGGACGGCAAACACTCCTAGGCATGGGACCCCTCGCGGGGCTACCCCGGTCCAGAACCAGGAAGCAAGACTGCGGCCAAACACGTGACTTCAGCACCTTAAGTACCCCTTCCCAGACAACGGAGCAGGGCCAGACGCGCCCACTGATTGGCTTTGGGAAAGATTGGTACCTAAGATGTCCAACCAGGCCTGGTTCTCGGCCTGTCATGGGTGCCTCACTGCACCTATGACCAGGCAGAACCCTAGTACAGCCCAGCCAAACTGATGCCAAAGTAAACCTGTACAATTAACCCTCAGAACCCCATTACTGTTCTGAGGGAAAAAACTAAATTTCCACTTATAGCGCACACTTGTTAAAGTGTGACTGCTACATATATATATATAATGTGTATGTGTGTGTGTACAGTGCTGTGTGAATGGTCCTGCAGCTTCCTGACACATGTTATGTATGCAGGAGGCTGCAGGATGAAAGAGTTGGGGCAAGGGACATCATGTTCACCTAGGCAAGGATTGCTGAACTAATGAATAATCGGCACTTGTGTCCATACGTGCACCACACACACAAAAAAAACCTGCAACTCAGTTACAAGCTGGGGAGAGGGAGCGAGCCAGCGGGGCTTCACTTTTTGAGTGAAGTTTTACCTCAACAAAAATGTGCCTGGTATTTCACAATCACATTTACCCAACTTACATTAGGATGATTTTCCAACAACAAAATCTGTTGTCAGAAAAAATTCCAATTGTGTGTACACAAAGTTCCACGCATGCTCGGAATCAAGCAGAATAGCTGCACTGGCTATTGAACTTGTACGTCACTGCGTTCTTTACGTTCAGAATTTCCGACAAGATTTGTGTGACCGTGTGTATGCAAGACAAGTTGGAGCCAACATCCGTCGGGAAAAAAACATTTTGTTGTCGGAAAATCCTATCGTGTGTACGGGGCATAAGAAACCTCAAGCTAGAGAACAAATTCTTCCCAAAATAATTGATGAGAAAAGAGGGGTGGCCCCAGAGTGACTGAGACTGACAAGCCAAAATTCCTTCATACTATTAGCTGAGTATTGAAATCATGAGCAGGAAGCTTGTTGTATGCAGAGGATAGCTTTACTTTCATGGCGGATTAGCAATTATTTCTTACAGAATAGGAAACATGGAGGATATATGTGCATGCTTATGCTTATATACAGGAAGTACATCCTGTAATTACATTACCACAGAGAATAGGGATGAGCCGAACACCCCGGGTTCGGTTCGCACCAGAACCTTCGAACGAACTGAAAGTTTGCACAAATTTTCGAACCCTATTCGTTATAATGGACGCGAACGTTCAAAATCAAAATTGCTAATTACAACGGCCAATATGCATGTTAATGTCATAAAACAGGTTTGGGGACCCCGGGTCCTGCCCCAGGGGACATATATCAATGCAAAAAGAACTTTTAAAAACTAAAGTTTTTTCGGGAGCAGTCATTTTAATGATGCATAAAGTGAAAAAAAAAAAGTGAAATATTCCTTTAAATATGGTACCTGGGGGGTGTCTAATGTATTCCTGTGAAGTGGCATGTGTTTCCCGTGTTTAGAACTGTCCCTGCACAAAATGACATTTGTAAAGGAAAAAAAGAAGCCATTTAAAACCACTTGCGGCTTTAATGTCATGTCTTGTCCTGGCCGCCATATGGCTGAAAATCCTTGTGAAAAATGGCATGGCTACCCCATCACCCCCCCCCCCCACCCCAGCCCCTTTGGGTCTTGTATGGATATTAAGGGGGACCCCGCACCCAAAATAAAACCCTATACCTACAACCCTATATACTCTGAACAGCAGTATATAGGTGGTGCAAACAAGACACGGACTGTAGGTTTGTTCTTAAGTAGAATCTGAACAGGTACATTATGAAGTGTAGCTCCATCCCAAAAGAATCTATTTTTAAGCTTTTTGGAGAACATAGGGAGGGGTTATCACCCCTGTAACATTTGCTGTCTTTGCACATCTGTTCAGAACATTTCCCCTCACTTTCCGTCCCAATGACAAATGTTTTTGGAAAGTGGGGTTTTAATTGAAACAAGGATTGGTGATAAAGCATCAGTAGAGAGGAGATACCTTTTTCCCAAATTAAATCTAACAGGATAGAATTTCCCTTCCTAGGGGTAGATTTCCTCTCACTTCCTGTTTTCTCTTTCCGTTTGCAAGTAGGAGTCGTTTGTAAGTTGGATGTTTGAAAGTAGGGGCCTGCCGTATATACTCTGCAGAAATTTGCCCTATTAGATGTTGGTGTAGCCACAACACTGTAAGCCCTCACAGTTACTCTTGGTGGGCGCAGGAATGGGCCCTGCTGTGAGTTATTAGATTAAGATTTGTAATTGCATGCACCTGTTGAACAGGGCAGAAAAATTGGGCCTTTGGTGGTGGTGGTGGACGGTGTTGCCACAAGACTGTAAGCCCTCACAGTTACTCTTGGTGGGCACAGGAATGGGCCCTGCTGTGGAGTTATTAGATCAAGATTTGTAATTGCATGCACCTGTTGAACAGGGCAGAAAAATTGGGCCTTTGGTGGTGGTGGTGGTGGTGGACGGTGTTGCCACAAGACTGTAAGCCCTCAGAGTTACCCTTGGTGGGCGCAGGAATGGGCCCTGCTGTGAACTATTAGATCAAGATTTGTAATTACACGCCCCTGTTAAACAGGGGCTGAAGAATTGTGCCTTAGGCATTGGTGCTGGTGCCACAACACTGCAACCCCTCACAGATACTGTACTCTGAGCACAGCAATGAGACCTGTTGCAAAGCATTGCCTAAAAATTGTAATTACACGCCCCAACAGGGGCTGAAAAATTGTGCCTTAGGCACTGGTGCTGGTGCCACAACACTGAAACCCCTCACAGATACTGTACTCTGAGCACAGCAATGAGACCTGTTGCAAAGCATTGCCTAAAAATTGTAATTACACGCCCCAACAGGGGCTGAAAAATTGTGCCTTAGGCACTGGTGCTGGTGCCACAACACTGCAACCCCTCACAGATACTGTACTTGGAGCACAGCAGTCACACCTGTTGCGAAGCATTTTTTTAAAAAATTGTAATTACACGCCCCTGTTATACAGGGGCTGAAAAATTGTGCCTTAGGCACTGGTGTGGTGGCATGGATCATTGAGGAGGAGGAAGAGGATAGTCAGTGAACATAACAGGACAGTCACTCAGCATCAGCATAGGCAGTCTTGAAGGGATGTGACATTATAAAGTATTCAGTTATATCCGCTTCAGGTGCCTGGTAGCTGGTGGTGATCCAAGGCTGATTAATTTTTATGAAGGTCAGACGATCAACCGAGTCGGTGGACAGGCGCACCCTATGATCGGTGACAAATCCTCCAGCAGCACTGAATGTGCGTTCGGAAAGAACGCTGGATGCAGGACAGGCCAGTAGCTCAATTGCATACTGTGCAAGCTCTGGCCAGTGATCCATCCTCAGGACCCAGTAAGCCAGAGGATTTTCGGTGGGAAAGGTGTCCAAGTCTGACCTTGCCCCTAGGTATTCCTGCACCATGTATATCAGACGCTGGCGATGGTTGCTGGAACCCATCATACCTTGGGGCTGCGGAATAAAAAATTGTCTGAACGCATCGGTCAGACGTCCACCTTCCCCACGGCTCCTTCTGCTACTGACCGAAGCCTCAGCAACTCGTCGTCCAGGACCAGGAGTTTGTAACCTCCCAGTTTCTGGGAACGCATTGCACAGACCTTTCTGCAAGGCCTCCCTGAGATGTCTCATCCTCTGCTCCCTCTGCGATGGCAAGATAAGGTCCGCAACCTTACCCTTGTACCGTGGATCAAGGAGAGTGGCCAGCCAGTAATGGTCCCTCTCCTTGATCCGAAGAACACGAGGATCCTTCCGCAGGCTTTGCAGGATCAGGGAGGCCATGCTACGTAGGTTAGCTGAGGCATTCGGTCCGGAGTCTTCTGGGTCACTGAGGATGACATGATCGCCAGCCACCTCCTCCCAGCCACGTACAAGTCCACTGGTTTGTTGGGACTGTACATCGTCCCTAAAAGACTGCTGCTGCTGATGCTGAGTGCCAGGCTCCACCTCCATGCTCACACAATCCTCCTCCTCCTCCTCCTCATCCTCTTCCTGTGTGATGGGTGGGACAGAAGGAACACTGTCTGGATAAAGGGGGCCTTGAGAGGCAAGGAAGTCCTCCTCTTCCTGCCTCTGTTCTGCCTCAAGTGCCCTGTCCATTATCCCACGCAGCGTATGCTCCAACAGGTGGACAAGAGGTACAGTGTCACTGATGCATGCACTGTCACTGCTCACCATCCTCGTGGCCTCCTCAAATGGTGAGAGGACAGTGCATGCATCCCTGATCATGCTCCACTGGCGTGGGGAAAAAAAGCCAAGCTCCCCTGACCCTGTCCTGGTGCCGTAGTCGCAAAGGTACTCATTGATGGCCCTCTGCTGCGCGTGCAGTCGCTGCAGCAAGGCCAACGTTGAGTTCCACCTGGTGGGCATGTCACATATTAGGCGGTTCTTGGGCAGGTTCAGCTCCTTTTGCAGCTCAGTCAGCCGAGCACTGGCATTATAAGATCGGCGGAAATGCACACAGACTTTCCTGGCCTGCCTCAGGACATCCTGTAAGCCTGGGTACCTGCCCAAGAACCGCTGCACCACCAGGTTGAGGATGTGAGCCATACAGGGCACATGGGTGAGCTGCCCCTGTCGCAGGGCAGAGAGGAGGTTGGTGCCATTGTCAGAAACGACCATTCCTGGCTTAAGCTGGCGTGGCGTCAACCACCTCTCGGCCTGCCCCTGCAGAGCTGCCAGAACCTCTGCCCCAGTGTGGCTCCTGTCCCCCAAACACACCAGCGCAAGCACGGCATGGCATCTTTTTGCCTGCGTACTCGCGTAGCCCCTTGTACGCCTACGGAGCACCGCTGGTTCCGAGGACAGAGCACTGGAGGAAGAAGAAGAGGAGGGGGTGGAGGAGAGAGGTGTGTCACAACCAGTAGTAGCATTTTGGAGGCGTGGTGGCGGAACAACCTCCAACACTACTGCACCTTGTCCTGCATCCCTCCCAGCTGCCAATAGAGTGACCCAATGGGCCGTGAAAGAAAGATAACGTCCCTTTCCATGTCTGCTGGACCATGAGTCAGCGGTAATATGCACCTTACCGCTGACCGCCCTGTCCAGCGAGGCATGGACATTGCCTTCCACATGCCGGTAGAGAGACGGAATCGCCTTCCGTGAGAAAAAGTGGTGTTTGGGAACCTGCCACTGAGGAACCGCACATTGAACAAACTCACGGAAGGGGGCCGAGTCTACCAACTGAAAAGGCAGCAGTTGAAGTGCTAGCAATTTAGCCAAGCTAGCATTCAACCGCTGGGCATGTGGATGGCTGGGAGTATACTTCTTTCGACGGTCCAGCAGCTGGGGCAGGGAAATTTGCCTGCTACAATCGGACGTCGGTGTACTGCAAGTACTTGGTTGTGACACACCTAATTCTACACCTTCAGTCCTCTCAGAGCAGCTTTCAGAGAGGACTGAAGATATAGTGGGGATGGAGATCCCAGCTGATGAGGAGCAAGGAGAGGTCCGCTTTGTTCTTTGGTGTGGGTCTTTTATGTGTGCTTGCCAACGAGCTTCATGGCAGGTCGACATATGTCTGCTCATGCTTGTGGTGCCCAAGCGGCTGATGTTTTGGCCACGCGAGATACGCTTGAGACAAATATTGCAAATAGCAGTGGTGCGATCTGATGCACTCGTCTCAAAAAAGCCCACACCAAAGAACTTTTGTGATAACGTGCAGAGGCAGCGCCCTGCACAGGTGGAGCTCTGCGGTGTGATACAGTTGCTGTGCTGGCCTCTAGCTGGCCTCCAGGGGGCATCCTGCCTCGTTGGACATGTGACGCCGCATCCTCCTCCTCCTCCTCTCTCCCTTCAGGCACCCACGTGGAGTCAGTGACCCCATCATCCCCTCCCTCTTCACCACTAGAGCAAACCTGGCAGTAAGCTGCAGCTGGTGGAACAGTACTGCCAGATTGCTGTCCTTCAGCATCCCCTCTCTCTGCGCGCACACTACTGCCTACCTCAAGCTGGGTATCATCATCCGAGCCTTTGAATCGTTCGGCATCCTCCTGGAGCATGTACCCAACACTGTGCTCAAACAGTTCGGGGGACTCCTCAGGAGGACATGGTGGGTCTAGTGAAGGGGTGATGATGCCATTGAGTACGCGTTGGCAGCTGCTCTGCCAGTACCCTCAGCCTGGGTGAGAGAGGATGAGGAGGAAGAGGAGGGCTTGGTCATCCATTCTACCAAGCCTTCGGCATGATGCGGCTCCACATGTCCAGCTGCTGAAAACAAAGACAAGCGTGTCCCATGGCCACGTGCTGATGGCGATGCACGACCACGTCCACGGCCAGCACTGTTGTCTCTAGAAACAGAGCCTGCCTGCCCTGTGTTCTTGCCTCGGCACGCTCTGCCTCTCCTTGGCGGTCTTCCAGCCATTGTAGTCGGTAGTGTATATAGTATAAAAAATAGAGCTCCTATGTGTGCTCACAACACACTGTAGGTCCTATGGGTGCTGACACTAACACACTATAGGTACTATGTGTGCTGCTGACAAGAAAATATAGGAGCTATGTGTGCTGCCACAAACACACTATAAGTCCTATGGGTGCTGCTGACACAAAGACACTATAGGTACTATATGTGTGCTGCTGTCAAGAAAATATAGGAGCTCTGTGTGCTGCCACTAACACACTAGAAGTCCTATGGGTGCTGCTGACACAATAGGTAGTATATGTGTGCTGCTGAGAAGAAAATATAGGAGCTCTGTGTGCTGCCACTAACAAACTAGAAGTCCTATGGGTGCTGCTGGCACAATAGGTAGTATATGTGTGCTGCTGAGAAGAAAATATAGGAGCTCTGTGTGCTGCCACTAACACACTAGAAGTCCTATGGGTGCTGCTGACACAATAGGTAGTATATGTGTGCTGCTGAGAAGAAAATATAGGAGCTCTGTGTGCTGCCACTAACACACTAGAAGTCCTATGGGTGCTGCTGACACAATAGGTAGTATATGTGTGCTGCTGAGAAGAAAATATAGGAGCTCTGTGTGCTGCCACTAACACACTAGAAGTCCTATGGGTGCTGCTGACACAATAGGTAGTATATGTGTGCTGCTGAGAAGACAATATAGGAGCTCTGTGTGCTGCCACTAACAAACTAGAAGTCCTATGGGTGCTGCTGACACAATAGGTAGTATATGTGTGCTGCTGAGAAGACAATATAGGAGCTCTGTGTGCTGCCACTAACACACTAGAAGTCCTATGGGTGCTGTTGACACAATAGGTAGTATATGTGTGCTGCTGAGAAGAAAATATAGGAGCTCTGTGTGCTGCCACTAACACACTAGAAGTCCTATGGGTGCTGCTGACACAATAGGTAGTATATGTGTGCTGCTGAGAAGAAAATATAGGAGCTCTGTGTGCTGCCACTAACACACTAGAAGTCCTATGGGTGCTGCTGACACAATAGGTAGTATATGTGTGCTGCTGAGAAGAAAATATAGGAGCTCTGTGTGCTGCCACTAACACACTAGAAGTCCTATGGGTGCTGCTGACACAATAGGTAGTATATGTGTGCTGCTGAGAAGAAAATATAGGAGCTCTGTGTGCTGCCACTAACACACTAGAAGTCCTATGGGTGCTGCTGACACAATAGGTAGTATATGTGTACTGCTGAGAAGAAAATATAGGAGCTCTGTGTGCTGCCACTAACACACTAGAAGTCCTATGGGTGCTGCTGACACAATAGGTAGTATATGTGTGCTGCTGAGAAGAAAATATAGGAGCTCTGTGTGAGGCCACTAACACACTAGAAGTCCTATGGTTGCTTCTAACACAATAGGTAGTATATGTGTGCTGCTGAGAAGACAATATAGGAGCTCTGTGTGCTGCCACTAACACACTAGAAGTCCTATGGGTGCTGCTGACACAATAGGTAGTATATGTGTGCTGCTGAGAAGAAAATATAGGAGCTCTGTGTGCTGCCACTAACACACTAGAAGTCCTATGGGTGCTACTGACACAAAGACACTATAGGTAGTATATGGATGGGACAGAAGGTTGGGACAGAAGTTGGGGGTGCAATGCTGTGCTAACAGCACTGCGGTTAGTGCTACTGCAATACTGTACTAACAGTACGCACGCACCAGACTAATCCCCAGCAGCAGCTAATAACACACTAACTGTGCAATCAGCAGCAATGAACGATCACTAATGATGAATGACTCAGGTAGCAATGGTTTAGCAAAGAAATAGCCAATGGTTTAGCAAAGAAATAGCAATCAAGCAAAGACAGAATCAGCAGACTGCTCTCTCCTAAAGCCGGAACACATGTGACCGGGGCCGACGGCGTGGCGGATTTTTAAATGGTGGGGCGTGTACTAAAGCCCCTGAGCTTTAATTGGCTACAGGCGTCCTGCCTGTAGCCAATTATTGCTCTCCGAGTTTCCGGCGCTGTGATTGGCCAAGCATGCGGGGTCACAGTGCATGCTTGGCCAATCATCAGCCAGCAATGCACTGCGCCGGCCGCGCCGGCCGCAATGCATTGCGGGCCGCTCGCATCATACGAATGTGATGCGAACGACCCAAAAAGTTCTGGGCTCGCCGAGCGAGCGAACGCCCGGTGCTCGATTCGAACGTGGGTTTGAATCGAGCACCGGGCCCATCCCTACTTTCTAATATAGATCTGTTTCCTTTTAATTAAAGTCAAATTCTCAGTCACGTATTCCCCACTGCAATGAAGGCCTCCTTATAACAGGTGCAGCAGGGTAGGCTAGTACTTCAAATGCATATTAGGCCATTTCCAGCCAGTGGTACATCCTTGACATGCATTAGTCCATGGATGTGATTACTTGTAAGCATTTTAATTATAGCCTTGCCACCCTTGTCTGTGTTTGCTTAATCAGAGCAGGGAGGGCCTTATGAGGAAATCATAAAAATGTAAATCTGTAAACAATGTTTGGGAATAAAAAAAATGAAAACTGCTCATGTGGAACATGCACTCTAATAATACTACATAAATGGGCTATTTTTGCTATCTGATATAGAAGTAGTTCAAGTGCCAAGCTGGTATACAGCCACTGGGCATGTTGGGGGTTGCATACATTCTTTTCCTCCACTCCAGCAAAAACTTAGCATGGGAAGATTGTTACTGGAGACAGTGGATGGGTGTTGGAGTGCTGCTTTGAGTTTCAAGGCCACTTTGAAAAATGGCCATTTTCCACATACTGTATAACCCCAGCTCCCCATTAGACATGGAAGGCATGCTTTAGGCTAAGTTCACACTGCTGTGTGGAGAGGCTCACAGCAGTGGTCGGGGACGTCCATGTTCTCTGTTTCAGGGACAAATCAGAATTTGTGGCTGTATTCGGACCTGAAATGGACCAGAAGACGCATAGGACTCTTCTGCAAACCGCAGACGTGTGAACCGGCTCCATTGCGAGCCGGTCACAGTCTAATGACATGTGAATAGAATGCGAGGAAACCTGCATCCAATTCGCACTAGTGTGAACCCAGCCTTACTTAGTGTGAATCTTGAGGCTTTAATCCTGGAAAATTCTCTGTGATGTGAATCCTCTCCTGCCAGAAACGGGGCCTTAATAAGTGTTTGGCTTTCAGCACTATTAGGCCGGGTTCACATCTAATACTGATGCGGCTGACAGCAGGGGTCCGTTGCATCCCTGTTCTCCAAATTTTTGCCTGAATTTGGACCTGAAATGGAGCCAAAGACACACAGGACCCCTGTGCAATTTGCTCCACAGCCGCCACAGAGATGTGTGAGTGGACTCTATTGAGAGCCAGTCACAATCTCCTGTCAAGCGAATTGGATGCGGTTTTCCCCCTAGTGTGAACCTAGTCTTAAAGGTCATGTTTCTGCCCTTTCCATCTTGTTTCAGAGACTGTTGGCTTGTCACTCCTTGATGAAGAACTTTGTAAAGTATGTGTCCTATTTAACTCCCCTGTTCATTACCTGTGATTTCATGGGATCTGAATCTGGTTCTCTCTCTCTTCTCTCTCTTCGCTTCAGAAACCACCCTTTAAACCCACTAAAGACATTTCTTTATCTACTCACACCTGGTGGTGGTATTCCTTGTGGTCATCACCTTTGTGTCTGAGCTGGCGGCCATATCTTCCAAGGAACTTTTTCTGGTTTTGTATAGGAACAAGGTAATGTTGAGGCCTAGCATTTTTTTTCTTGCCTAAGAAATAATGCAGTTTGCATTGCCAGCTCTGTCTACATTTTCTTAATCAGGGCAGAGCCTTCCAAGTAAAAACAATTCCATTTTTTTTTTTACAGTATTTAAAAATGTAACCTTGTAAATTATTATTATTATTATTATACAGGATTTATATAGCGCCAACAGTTTGTGCAGCGCTAAATAAAATGATGTGTTAAAAAAATGTACAGCTTTGTTAAATGTTCCCCAGGGTGGTGTCCAGCGTGCCCTTTTCTTGAAAACACAGAAGACAAAATTGAACAGCAAGATCTGCCCCCCGACAGACTTCATGTTTCACAAATTTCAGTTTATGTTTTATGCTTTGTGTTTAAGTTGTTAAGTACTAATTAGTACACACATAACATTTGGTAATCAAGAAATCAGACTCCTATACTGTATATCTGTCTGGGGAATTTATTACATGAATAATAATTACAGCTTGTGTATCCAGTCTGTAGTTAAAGCTATTTTTAACTCCACTTTATAAACATACAGCATAAAATAACATAAAGGCTTGGAATATTTACAGTATTCTAAAGTGCCTAATTGCTTTACAAACGTCAATAAAACACACTGTATAATCACTTGTGAGATAGGAAAAAGGTCACACAAGGATAGTTAATAATAATTTATTCACTGTTTTATAGCCTAGGAATGATCTTAAAACATTTGATTGATTATTGATTGATAGCTTGATGTGCTTCATTTAAAATCTGCTGTTTATTTGTAGGCTAAATTGAATTGGCGTGCAGTATCATATTTTGTCTGATTCTGATCCTAGGCCATGGTGAATCTCAAGTTAATTTCCAGTTTAACCCTTTCATGCATTCAGGTCATTAAAGCCTAGATGCCCAAGCCAAATTAACCAAAATAGACTATACATCTATGAGCACCTAAATAATTGTGAGGGCCTATAAGGATTTATTTTGAATCACTTTTATATTGGAAACCCTGCTCTTTTTTCATTATAGGCTGAAAAGTTTTTCCTAAGTGCTAGTTCACACTGGGGCAGCTTCAAAGTCGTCCAACTCTGAAGAAACCCCACACAACGCGACCTCAGCGTGGCTTGCAAACGACTTCTTTAATAGAGGTCAATGCAAGTAGCTCTGAAGTCGTCCCCAAGTAGTACAGGAACCTTTTCAACTTGAGTCGCTCCTATTAGAACGGTTTAATTGCACTGCATGGAGCGCGACTTGTCAGGCGGCTAAGTCGCCTGACAGGTTGCCCCAGTGTGAACTGGCACTAATAGTTTATTCAGAAGAAACTATCAGTGACAGCTGGGTGTGACTGCTGGGTTTGACAGCTAGCAGCTATGCTAATTGTTGGCTGGTTGCTGTTAAAGGGCTGCTTTCAAGGGGCAACAATTATATAGAATATATTTTATGAACAGTATCTAAGTGGACACAGAGCTGGATATAAATTATGCAGTGTTTGTTATCTTGCTTAAATATTTACTGTATTAATTGTGCTTCACTTGATCATTGTTTCAAGAGTAACTGAGATATATATCTTTATTACTAATCTGATATTTTAGTGAAAATTAGTAAGTTTTTAGAATGGTTTATGGGTTAATATAGTGCTATAAAGGTCTGACAGTTTTGTTATTTGTAAGCCTCATAAAAAAACATGAAGGAGCAAAAATAAAGTTGAGTAATAAAAAAGCAAGCATTTATGCTTTGTATGCTAACTCACTTGTTATCCTATAGTTTTAGTAAAGCTTGGGTTAATCAGCTTCATAGGGGTGGACATTTTTCTGCCTGTTCTCATCTACAGACTATAACTGAACTGGAACATTTGTTCTGCATTCAGGAGGAACTGGCAGCTGTTAGTGTAAGTGCATTCACTAATAGACTTCAATGGTTTGCTGATGAACTGATGGACTGAATAACTGCTTCCTTTTATAGAGAAAGCTACTGACCAGAACTGATTTTACAAATTCTAGAGGTAAAGTAGAAAAAAAGTGAATCTTCATGACACTTGTTTATTCAATTAAATAGCATTCTATTTATGTTTTCATATGACTTTGCTTTTTTTTTACTTCTGTGGACATTTTAAAAAAAACTCACGAAAGCCATGATAATGGCTTAGTTCACCCAAATGTAAAATGAGTGGCTGCTGGTGCTAAACTTTTTGGGGTGGCAGCAAACAAACCCCCCCCCACACTCACCCCTCAATGGTCCCCTCTTTCTCACCCCTCCATGGTCCCCCCTTACTCACCCCTCCATGGTCCCTCCGCACTCATCCCTCCATGGTCCCCCCCCCCCCCGCACTCAGTGGGGGGCTTTCTCAGCTTCCACTCCCGGCCAACCCAATCTGCCACCTGTCCAGATTGGCCGGGAGGAGAAGCCGGAAGACAATAGCGAATATTGATTCGCTAGTGTCACAAGTGGGTGGGTTTGGGGCACACCTTTTTAAGACAATTACAGCCTTTAATCATGTGGCTTGAAAAAGAAAACTCATAGAAACCTATGAGTCCAGCGCCCTGCATGCATCCCTGCATGCAAAGTAAGGGGACGTCGCTCCAGCTCCATTTTATTGACCGGCCGCCCTGGTGAAAATGTATGTAGCACCCTCCTACCTAGGCTGTTTAGTGTTGGATTTAGTGTTGGATTCTGCTGTAGTCACAGAAACTAAATGTTTGGTATAGTCTGTCCAGGGTTTCATAGGCTTAATTACTTCCCCCTGCCTCTAGAAGAAGCTTCTAAAGCTTAAGGTGGGAGGATTCAGATCCATGGACTGAATATTTAGTATGGCCTAGCCAATCCCTGGGGAGGTGTGGCCAGATGGTGGCTGGGTTACTGGTAAATAGTCTGGGACCCAGAGAGTTGTCTTTTTACCTCTGTGGGGAAGGATACAAATGCTCGGTGGAAGGGGGACTGCTTGTTCCTGGACCCTCCCTCCCCCTGCGCTTTTTCATCAAATAATACATATGAATCATAAAATAAAAAGTCCAAAGCAATATGATTACAGTCCACCATTACAAGTTAAAAAATAATGTTAAATTATGTAGCTTTTGTAGCCGCAAATGGGTAAACTCCAAGAAATCACATCACAGTGATCCTCCACCATATATCTAATGGATACACTTGCCAGATTGAATTGACCCTTTTTTTAAGAGAAGTCAATGTCAAAGCTCATGTCAAAGAGATCCTCCGTGGCACCATATGAAATCCCACACAAGTCCTATATAACTATCTTTGACAGCTACAAATCATTCATGTAAAAAAATGCAACGATACTCCATAGTGTAAAACCAACTTAAAAGATTTTTATTTAAAATTGCCAAAATATTCACAAATATAAACAGGATTAAGCTATTTAGCAGTACAAGCCAGTCCTGGGGATAGAACAGGCCACTTTCAGACTCAAAGGTATGTGATGATGTCATGAATGTCGGCTACTCCCTATGCGTTCTGTCACATATGACTTGTCATCATATTGATTTGGACTGGCATCATATTGATTTGTAATTTTATTTTATGATTCTAATGTATTATTTGTTTGAGGAGCACAGCACTTTTGGCCACTTGTTTAATTACCAACTGATATCTATTAGTGTGCTAGCAGGTAGGATTTATTTGTACCTTTGATTGCAATTTCTTTTGTTATGAGTTTTTGTGTGTGTATGTGCATTAACAATGAAATTGTTAAACAGAGTGTTTTAGCCTCTCTGTGTCATTTAGAAATATTTTTTTATGCTGCATCCTGCATGTCTAGGCAGTGGTGTTGTTTGGTTTGCCAGTATATTTTAGCAGAGTAGTATAGTTATTTCTAGATTTTTGTAATTGTTAATTTTGGGTAGATTGAATATGTGCAGCGTTACAGTTTGGATAGGTGTTGTGACAGACCTAGCTGGGACAGAGGCTGTTGGAGGGGACTGAATGCGAGCCTATTACCTTGCGATTATGGGCATTTGGGGGAACGGTGCTCTTTGAGCTGCAAGCCTGGGACCCCTGAGCTGGTGTTACTTGGATTCAGGTCCATGCTGGCCCCCCAATACACATAGTATCTGTATATGTATTTGGCATATTAGCAAGAGATGCTAATGTTATGAACTCCAGACAGCCCGTCTGTTGTGTAAATGAGTATAGTCTGGATTGTAGGAGTGCTTCACCTATTGTTGTGTGTGCTAATTAACCCTGCAATTGAATGAAGGAGTCCAGTGTTGATTAAGATAATTAGCTCATGCTAATTAGGTTAGGTGTGAGTCATCTGGCTGTAGATATGTGTGTGAAATCTCAAATAAAGTAATTCCTAATGTAGCCTACACTGGTGTTGTCTGGTGACTGGGTGAGCTAATGGGTCTTGGATTGTGTGGTACCGGACAGAGGAAGCATTTACGGCGGACATATTGAGTACGAAGTCCGTCACAGGTGTGTGTATATGTTTAATGAGTGTGTGTGCTGTGTATATGTGCAGTGGCGTAGTGTGTATATGTTTGTATTTTTTTTTATTATCCATTGTTAGAACATAATAGAGAGCATTTTGGTAACTTGGGCATCACTCCAGATCCAGGGAATAGGTGACATTATCAATTTTCATAAAAAGATCTTTTAATTTCAATGATGTCCCCAAGGGATCCCCTGGAGTTCTCAAAAATCTGATAATATTTAACAATTAAAATGGCAATACACATTGAAAAGGAAAATGGGATTCCCCTTAATGTTTCTACCAGACCCTTATCCAGGTGAATCACATCCAGTTACTGCATGTGATCTACATCACTCAGAATGACCCATCACCATCAGTCTGGACACACTGCATACCCACCACTAAATAACATATTCAGGACTGTGTTATTACCAACAGGAATCCCAGGTAACATCATTGAACAAATATGTTTAACGATATCACCCAGGATTCATGACAGTATAGTAAAATTACCACAACACCGAATTGGTCAGTCAAACTTTAGTTCAATGGTGTTTGGATTCAGGCTCAGTGTTTTGATGATTAGAGGCTTGTTTCACCAGACAGCTCGCAAATTGAATAGAGGCATATTCGAGCAACACTCTTTGTGTAGTGCACTAGTGTGTGTCTTTGGCGGGTCCCTGTATGGCAGAGTGTGTGGTAGTGTGTGTTGAAGCACTGGAAAAGTCTGCATAGTCAGTACAATTTAATAAATAGGGATATAGCAAACATGTTATGCACTTTCCTTTTTAATCCAATTTTAATCCAATTTTTAGGCACTTAATTTGACATCTTTCTGATTCAATACAGATACAATGCTTTATATAGTAGAAATAAAATTTAAATCCAAAATTACCATATTTGGATTTGTTACATGAAAAATGGGTATCTATCACTCAGTACCGGGACAGCTCACATTTCTTCTAGATTGTAAGCTCCAACAAGCAGGGCCCTCTGATGCCTCCTGTATTGATTTGTATTGTAAGTGTACTGTCTGCCCTTGTGTTGTAAAGTGCTGCGCCAAACGGTTGGTGCTATATAAATCCTTTATAATAATAATAATAATAATTTCCTCAAAATTAGAACTGTACATTTTGGAGTTTACTGAAAAAGCACATACATATTTCAGCTTAATAGAAGATGGTCTTCTTTTAGTCCATAAACTTCACACTGAAGCCTGCTGTCTCACACCCCTCACATTGGCGCATTATTTTTGTATATACTCTCGAGATTTTATCTATTTTTTATATTTGTCACATGAATATGTGAATAAATCCATGTCCGTCTGACCTGCACCATCGGAGTTGTCTCCACTTTTTTATTCCTTTTTCCTCGGTCTTTGGGATCATCCCTGTGACCATCGGATCATGCCTGTGACCATCGGATGACCGGATGACCGGATGCCGAGCATATCTTGCTATTGCTGACCGATCCAGTGTCCTATCTCGGAAGCCGTCTGAGTTTCAGCCTGTGGTGGTCTCCCCTAGATGCAAGACACTCCATCTCTAAGCCTGTCTGATGTGGATGCCGTACGGTCTCCCACATCCAACGTTTCCGGTAAGAGTACATACGCCTTACAGTGACATCAGTCAAGCCTGCCTTTATATTGAGTTGATCAAAGGGACTTACCAGTTGATGTTATCACTTTCATGAACTTCATATTTATTATTTTGATTCTTACTGGGGTCACTTCCAGTACCACCATTCACATTTTTAGGTTCCTATCACCGATTTTTTGGTTTAGAGTGTTGTGACATACACCAACCTTTGCACATGTATTAGCGCTACAATTTTTTCGATTTGTACATAAACTTCACACAACATTTGACTTTTTAAGTAAATGCTTATCATTAAGAGAGGAATACTGATCAAAGGGCTTTTCTAGATGAAGTTTGAATATTAAAGACATGCAAAGTAGTTAAATACGACTGATTGCAGAAAAAAGATATGTAATAGCATCAAACTTTGAGTGTTTGACCAATCTCTGCGACCAATCTTTGAGCTGCTTAAGTTTAAATAAATCTCAAAAGTTTGACCAAAGCACTCTATAGATGAAGCAAAAGTATGTTTTATGTTGTGCTGCATCACCTTGAGCAGCCTCAACATTCGAAAACCCTATGATGTACACTTCTAAAGGTATTGTCACCTCAAACTGGTTTCTGTTCTGCAGAGTATCAGACCTGCATAATTTATGTTGAAACAACCACTTGTCGTCTTTATCGTAGGCTGTTTGACAAGGTGGCAATGCATGAGCACTTGGAAGACAAAGAGAGAGCATTGTGACTGCATTAATTGGCGCTGGTGAGGCTGCATTGATAGGCGCTGGTGAGGCGGCATTTGATGGGCGCTGGTGAGGCTGCATTTGATGGGCGCTGGTAAGGCTGCATTTGATGGGGGCTGGTGAGGCTGCATTAATGGGTGCTGGTGAGGCTGCATTTAATGGGTGCTGGTGAGGCTGCATTGATGGGCACTGGTGAGGCTGCATTTGATGGATGCTGGTGAGGCTGCATTGATGGGTGCTGGTGAGGCAGCATTGATGGGTGCTAGTGAGGCTGCATTTGATGGGTGCTGGTGAGGCTGCATTTGATGGGCGCTGGTGAGGCTGCATTTGATGGGTGCTGGTGAGGCTACATTGATGGGCACTGGTGAGGCTGCATTTGATGGGCGCTGGTGAGGCTGCATTTGATGGGCGCTGGTAAGGCTGCATTTGATGGGCGCTGGTGAGGCTGCATTAATGGGTGCTGGTGAGGCTGCATTTAATGGGCGCTGGTGAGGCTGCATTTTATGGATGCTGGTGAGGCTGCATTGATGGGTGCTGGTGAGGCAGCATTGATGGGTGCTAGTGAGGCTGCATTGATGGGTGCTGGTGAGGCTGCATTTGATGGGCGCTGGTGAGGCCGCATTAATGGGCACTGGTGAGGCTGCATTGATGGGCGCTGGTGAGGCTACATTGATGGGCACTGGTGAGGCTGCATTTGATGGGCGCTGGTGAGGCTGCATTGATGGGTGCTGGTGAGGCTGCATTGATGGGCGCTGGTGAGGCTGCATTTAATGGGGGCTGGTGAGGCTGCATTAATGGGCACTGGTGAGGCTGCATTGATAGGCGCTGGTGAGGCTGCATTTGATGGGTGCTGGTGAGGCTGCATTTGATGGGCGCTGGTGAGGCTGCATTGATGAGCGCAGGTGAGGCTGCATTTGATGGGCACTGGTGAGGCTGCATTGATGGGCACTGGTGAGGCTGCATTTGATGGGCACTGGTGAGGCTGCATTGATGGGCACTGGTGAGGCTGCATTTGATGGGCGCTGGTGAGGCTGCATTTGATGGGCGCTGGTGAGGCTGCATTTGATGGGTGCTGGTGAGGCTGCATTGATGGGCGCTGGTGAGGCTGCATTTGATGGGCGCTGGTGAGGCTGCATTTGATGGGCGCTGGTGAGGCTGCATTAATGGGCACTGGTGAGGCTGCATTGATGGGCGCTGGTGAGGCTACTTTGATGGGCACTGGTGAGGCTGCATTTGATGGGCGCTGGTGAGGCTGCATTGATGGGTGCTGGTGAGGCTGCATTGATGGGCGCTGGTGAGGCTGCATTTAATGGGGGCTGGTGAGGCTGCATTAATGGGCACTGGTGAGGCTGCATTGATAGGCGCTGGTGAGGCTGCATTTGATGGGTGCTGGTGAGGCTGCATTTGATGGGCGCTGGTGAGGCTGCATTGATGAGCGCAGGTGAGGCTGCATTTGATGGGCACTGGTGAGGCTGCATTGATGGGCACTGGTGAGGCTGCATTTGATGGGCGCTGGTGAGGCTGCATTAATGGGCACTGGTGAGGCTGCATTTGATGGGCGCTGGTGAGGCTGCATTTGATGGGCGCTGGTGAGACTGCATTTGATGGGTGCTGGTGAGGCTGCATTGATGGGCGCAGGTGAGGCTGCATTTGATGGGCACTGGTGAGGCTGCATTGATGGGCACTGGTGAGGCTGCATTTGATGGGCGCTGGTGAGGCTGCATTAATGGGCACTGGTGAGGCTGCATTTGATGGGCGCTGGTGAGACTGCATTTGATGGGTGCTGGTGAGGCTGCATTGATGGGCGCTGGTGAGGCTGCATTTGATGGGCACTGGTGAGGCTGCATTTGATGGGCGCTGGTGAGGTTGCATTTGATGGGCGCTGGTGAGGCTGCATTAATGGGCGCTGGCGAGGCTGCATTAATGGGCACTGGTGAGGCTGCATTTGATGGGCACTGGTGAGGCTGCATTGATGGGCGCTGGTGAGGCTGCATTTGATCGGCGCTTGTAAGGCTGCATTTGATGGGCGCTGGTGAGGCTGCATTAATGGGCGCTGGTGAGGCTGCATTTGATGGGCACTGGTGAGGCTGCATTTGATGGGCGCTGGTGAGGCTGCATTTAATGGGTGCTGGTGAGGCTGCATTGATGGGCACTGGTGAGGCTGCATTTGATGGATGCTGGTGAGGCTGCATTGATGGGTGCTGGTGAGGCAGCATTGATGGGTGCTAGTGAGGCTGCATTTGATGGGTGCTGGTGAGGCTGCATTTGATGGGCGCTGGTGAGGCTGCATTTGATGGGTGCTGGTGAGGCTGCATTGATGGGCGCTGGTGAGGCTACATTGATGGGCACTGGTGAGGCTGCATTTGATGGGCGCTGGTGAGGCTGCATTTGATGGGCGCTGGTAAGGCTGCATTTGATGGGCGCTGGTGAGGCTGCATTAATGGGTGCTGGTGAGGCTGCATTTAATGGGCGCTGGTGAGGCTGCATTTTATGGATGCTGGTGAGGCTGCATTGATGGGTGCTGGTGAGGCAGCATTGATGGGTGCTAGTGAGGCTGCATTGATGGGTGCTGGTGAGGCTGCATTTGATGGGCGCTGGTGAGGCCGCATTAATGGGCACTGGTGAGGCTGCATTGATGGGCGCTGGTGAGGCTACATTGATGGGCACTGGTGAGGCTGCATTTGATGGGCGCTGGTGAGGCTGCATTGATGGGTGCTGGTGAGGCTGCATTTGATGGGCGCTGGTGAGGCTGCATTGATGGGTGCTGGTGAGGCTGCATTGATGGGCGCTGGTGAGGCTGCATTTAATGGGGGCTGGTGAGGCTGCATTAATGGGCACTGGTGAGGCTGCATTGATAGGCGCTGGTGAGGCTGCATTTGATGGTGCTGGTGAGGCTGCATTGATGGGCGCTGGTGAGGCTGCATTGATGAGCGCAGGTGAGGCTGCATTTGATGGGCACTGGTGAGGCTGCATTGATGGGCACTGGTGAGGCTGCATTTGATGGGCGCTGGTGAGGCTGCATTAATGGGCACTGGTGAGGCTGCATTTGATGGGCGCTGGTGAGGCTGCATTTGATGGGCGCTGGTGAGACTGCATTTGATGGGTGCTGGTGAGGCTGCATTGATGGGCGCAGGTGAGGCTGCATTTGATGGGCACTGGTGAGGCTGCATTGATGGGCACTGGTGAGGCTGCATTTGATGGGCGCTGGTGAGGCTGCATTGATGGGCACTGGTGAGGCTGCATTTGATGGCGCTGGTGAGGCTGCATTTGATGGGCGCTGGTGAGGCTGCATTTGATGGGTGCTGGTGAGGCTGCATTGATGGGCGCTGGTGAGGCTGCATTTGATGGGCGCTGGTGAGGCTGCATTAATGGGCACTGGTGAGGCTGCATTTGATGGGCGCTGGTGAGGCTGCATTTGATGGGCGCTGGTGAGACTGCATTTGATGGGAGCTGGTGAGGCTGCATTGATGGGCGCTGGTGAGGCTGCATTTGATGGGCACTGGTGAGGCTGCATTTGATGGGCGCTGGTGAGGTTGCATTTGATGGGCGCTGGTGAGGCTGCATTAATGGGCGCTGGCGAGGCTGCATTAATGGGCACTGGTGAGGCTGCATTTGATGGGCACTGGTGAGGCTGCATTGATGGGCGCTGGTGAGGCTGCATTTGATCGGCGCTTGTAAGGCTGCATTTGATGGGCGCTGGTGAGGCTGCATTAATGGGCGCTGGTGAGGCTGCATTTGATGGGCGCTGGTGAGGCTGCATTGATGAGCGCAGGTGAGGCTGCATTTGATGGGCACTGGTGAGGCTGCATTGATGGGCACTGGTGAGGCTGCATTTGATGGGCGCTGGTGAGGCTGCATTAATGGGCACTGGTGAGGCTGCATTTGATGGGCGCTGGTGAGGCTGCATTAATGGGCACTGGTGAGGCTGCATTTGATGGGCGCTGGTGAGACTGCATTTGATGGGTGCTGGTGAGGCTGCATTGATGGGCGCTGGTGAGGCTGCATTTGATGGGCACTGGTGAGGCTGCGTTTGATGGGCGCTGGTGAGGTTGCATTTGATGGGCGCTGGTGAGGCTGCATTAATGGGCGCTGGCGAGGCTGCATTAATGGGCACTGGTGAGGCTGCATTTGATGGGCACTGGTGAGGCTGCATTGATGGGCGCTGGTGAGGCTGCATTTGATCGGCGCTTGTAAGGCTGCATTTGATGGGCGCTGGTGAGGCTGCATTAATGGGCGCTGGTGAGGCTGCATTTGATGGGCACTGGTGAGGCTGCATTTGATGGGCGCTGGTGAGACTGCATTTGATGGGTGCTGGTGAGGCTGCATTGATGGGCGCTGGTGAGGCTGCATTTGATGGGCACTGGTGAGGCTGCATTTGATGGGGCGCTGGTGAGGTTGCATTTGATGGGCGCTGGTGAGGCTGCATTAATGGGCGCTGGCGAGGCTGCATTAATGGGCACTGGTGAGGCTGCATTTGATGGGCACTGGTGAGGCTGCATTGATGGGCGCTGGTGAGGCTGCATTTGATCGGCGCTTGTAAGGCTGCATTTGATGGGCGCTGGTGAGGCTGCATTAATGGGCGCTGGTGAGGCTGCATTTGATGGGCGCTGGTGAGGCTGCATTGATGGGCGCTGGTGAGGCTGCATTTGATGGATGCTGGTGAGGCTGCATTGATGGGCGCTGGTGAGGCTGTATTAATGGGCACTGGTGAGGCTGCATTGATGGGCCCTGGTGAAGCTACATTGATGGGCACTGGTGAGGCTGAATTTGATGGGCGCTGGTGAGGCTGCATTGATGGGCGCTGGTGAGGCTGCATTTGATGGGTGCTGGTGAGGCTGCATTTGATGGGCCCTTCATTAAAAAGATGGGGTTTACATGGGCAGGGAAAAAGGGGTGGAGCCAGGGGAGGCAAAATGAGGTTTCGCATAGGGTGTCAAAAATCCTTGGACCAGCCCTGGTTGGGCTGGGCTATGGTAGGCTATCTAGCTGGCAAATAGATATATGCAGTAGGCAGGAACAGGTAAGCAAGCTTTGGCATGAAGAGAAAGTGTGAAAGCTTTGCCTGCCAGAATAGCCCAGAATTTGACCACATCTCAAAGCCTTTTTGAAGCTGCTGCAGGTATGGATTTGGGTGATAGCATTTTATACCTTTATCAGTTTCCAAGTTTTATTTTCTAGGGACATAGGGGTTTATTTACTAAAGACAAATCCACTCTGCACTACAAGTGCACTGCTGTAGATCGCTGTAGTCTCTGTAGTCGCTGTAGATCTGAGGGGAAGATCTGAAATGCGGGGAAGCTCTGCTGATCTTCTCATCCAATCATGTGCAAGCTAAAATGCAGTTTTTTATTTTCCTTGCATGTCCCCTTTGGATTTCTACAGCAACTGCACTTCCAAGTGCACTTTCAGTGCACTTTCAAGTGCACTTGCAGTGCACTTGTAGTGCAAAGTGTATTTGCCTTTAGTAAATAACCCCCATAGTCTCTTTAACACATTTGGTATAACATAACAACATAATTCCAGAATTCTTAACTCTCTTATATATATTTAAGTTTATATAAATGCGTACAGTACTTTCAAATATGTGTCTTATAGGAATACAGTATAAAAAAGCTAAGTCTATTGACAGCACCCAATGACTTTAAAAAAACTGAAATCCAAAATCTTAGGGGACCCCTTTTTTATTTTTTTTTTATTTTTTTTATTAAATTTTTTTTTTTTTTTTCTCTCCTTTTTTCTTCCCGTTTCCCCAAAGAATTACTAGTGAGCATTTCCCAGAGCAGCTCAGGGATCTGCGAGAGGGATCCTCTCAAAACTTTATTTGTGTGTGTGGGTTTTTTTTTTCTCTCTCCCTCTCTCCCCTTCTCCCCCCTTCTTCCTCCCTCTCATCTTCAGTCTGCCCTTTTTCTATCATGGCAGCAAATTTCTCCTCTCCAGTTGTGTTGAAGCTCTGTACCTTTAATGCTAAAGGATTGAATAACAAATCAAAGAGAGGTCAAATTCTCTATAGTATGCATAAAGCAAAGGTAGACATTATACTACTCCAGGAGACTCATTTCCGCACAGATAGCATTCCGGTGTGTTCACGTAAACATTATTCTCAATGGTTCCATAGTACAATGTTGGGCTCCAAAGCAAGAGGGGTATCCATTGCCTGTCACAAACATTTGCCGATACATTACTTGAATCACAAAGCGGACCCAAACGGTAGATATCTTTTCTTAAACATCAAAATATGGAACAAAATTTTCACAATTGCAAATCTCTATATTCCAAACCAAGCCCAAACTATAATAATTTCGAGGTATCTTAACCTTCTAGCTGATTTTGCAGAAGGTACTGTCCTTGTAGGGGGAGATTTCAATCTTGCTCTGGATCCTACACTAGATACATCAGCTCAAAGATCAAATACTTCGCACTCCCGCTTGAGAGCACTTAAGAAAAAACGTTTTGAACATAGGCTACTTGACCTATGGCGGATCCTAAATCCCAAAGATCGTAATTATACTTATCTCTCCCTAGCTCATAAAACATACAGCAGGTTAGATTACTTCTTAACAGGTACTAAAGTACTAGAATGGCACCCGCAAATGGAAATAGGATCATTTATCTGGTCCGACCACTCTCCAGTATTCTTAACAATAACCCCCCCCCCCCCCCAGACGCAGGGGACACACTGGTCCTGGCGCCTGAATGATAAACTTATGACAGACCAAACTTGCCATAGGGCAATTTTGGCTGCAATCGACAATTTTATTACAGACCATGAACAAGACGAAACTGCACTCCCTATAAAATGGGAAGCTCTCAAAGCGGTACTCCGGGGGGGTGTTTATCCAACACGGTTCGCGCCTAAAGAAAGAAAAGTCCAAAAAAATTGAAATAACTTTGTCAAAACTCAGTTTGCTAGAAACTCAACACAAAACTCATCCTTCGGCAGAATTATTAGCTGACATAACACACACAAGGTCATCTTTATTACAGATTTTTGACACCTACCATAGCTTATACCAACAAAGGAGGGCCATGGGCATGTATAGATACGAGAATAAATGTGGGAGATTGTTAGCTAATAAATTGCATCCACGACTTTCCCAAACTTTTATACCATGCATAAAAAATCCATCGGGAGAGCTTACATCGGATCCACTAACCCTTCAACAAACTTTTAAGGAATACTTTTCGGCTTTATATAATTTGCCCCCACCATCCTCTCTAAAAGAGAATGATATTGAAAGCTACGTACGAGAAAACGCAATACCAATAATAGATGATGATAATAAGATCCTTCTGGACTCACCCTTCTCTCAAAAGGAACTACTAGATGTAATTACTAATATACCAACAGATAAAAGTCCAGGCCCGGACGGTTTCACCCCAAAATTTTATAAAACCTATTTAGAACAGCTATCCCCATTTATGCTCCAAGTATTTAATTCAATCTCCCCAATAACCAATTCCCAATTCAGTCTTTGGAATCGCATATAACCTTGATCCCAAAACCAGACAAGGACCCAACACTATGCTCTAGCTATCGACCGATATCTCTGATTGGGGTAGATATAAAAATCTATGCCAAATTGATAGCGCTTCGCCTCCAACCTCTCCTCCCTGGTCTAGTACATACAGACCAGGTAGGATTTGTCCAAGAAAGAGAAGCACGTGACAACACTATTAAAACTCTTTTATTAATGAACCATGCCAAAACAGCCAAAATACCAGTATGCCTTTTCTCAGTCGATGCAGAAAAGGCATTCGACCGGGTAGGATGGCCCTTTCTCAAACAAGCATTAATACAAACAGGTCTGGGGGTAAATATATTGAATAAAATTATGGCGCTCTATACCGGCCCAGCGGCAAGGATAAAGATTAATGGCTCACTGACAGCGAGGTTTAACATACAAAATGGCACACGCCAGGGATGCCCACTTTCCCCTTTACTTTATGTTTTAGTGATGGAATACTTGGCAACAGCAATTAGACAGAACCCGTCCATAACCGGCATAAAAATTAAGCAAAAAGAAGTAAAGCTAGCCTTATTTGCTGACGATCTATTACTTTATGTTACTAACCCTCATATCTCACTACCTTCTATAATATCTGAATTCCAGCGTTTTGGAACTTTGAGTAATTTTAAAGTAAATATCCAGAAATCAGAAATCCTTAATATATCACTTACATCAAAACAAATTATAGCTATAAGAAACAACTTCTCGTTAAAAATTTGTTCATCAGCATTGAAATACTTAGGTATTAAGATTACTTCAGACCCATCCCACTTATATTCAATGAACTATATTCCTCTCTTGCAATGTACTCTACTAGACCTGAAAAAATATGATGCTAAACAACACTCATGGTTTGGGAGGATTAATATATTAAAAATGGATATAATACCGCGCTTCTTATACCTTTTTCAAACTATCCCTGTGCCTATCCCTAGATCTTTTTTCTCAAATCTACAAACAGCTTTTATAAAATTCATCTGGGGATATAAGAAACATAGATTACACAAGAAACTATTATTAGCCCCCAAAAACAAAGGAGGAGTGGGTGTACCTGATTTGTATTATTATTATGCCTCTGCAGTTTTGACTAGACTAGTGAACTGGTTCCATCACCCCAAAATTAAACAATGGGTATCAATAGAGCAGGGGTTGAATCAACTGGATCTTAAGGTACTTCTTTGGTTAGATCTATCTACCAGAGATATCGGTCGAGAGCTACAAAAAAATATGCCCCCCCTTACATCTCACTTATTGAAAATTTGGGTAAAAACAGTTGTACAGTTAGAACTGTCCTCTTTTGACGGACCAATGACCCCGTTATTTGGCAACCCTAACTTCCCGCCGGCAGTAAATCGTACACATTTCCTAATATGGAACAAAGAGTCCCATCCAAGACTGGGCCAGACTCTTTATCAAGGAAGAATTCCTCCCTTACAAGACTTATTTCCCAAGCAACAACTGTCATGTATACAAAGGTTGGAATATTGGCAATTAACTTCATTCTGGTCCTCTATTCAATCTAATAGATCCTTATATAGAGAGCTAACCCAAGTTGAAAGTCTCCTGTTACAAGACTCCAAACCAAAACACGTTCTCTCAAGGATATATAAGACACTTATCACAAAACATTATTCTGAGCCACCGGAATTTATAAATAAGTGGGAGAAGGAGATTAATGTTCAATTTGAGGCTGAAGAGTGGGATAAGTCGTTTAATCTAACCCATTGTCTATCAACAGCAGTTAAAGCACAGGAAACAAGCTATAAGCTTCTTTCAAGGTGGTATTGGAGCCCAGTAGCACTACAGCGTATATATCCAGACAAATCAGACATATGTTGGCGTTGCCATACAGATAGGGGCTCACTACTCCATATCTGGTGGGAATGCCCTCAAATTCACAGTTTCTGGGAAAAGGTCACACAAATATATACTACAATCACAGGGGAGGTAATACCTAATACACCTCAAACTACCCTTCTCTCTATCTTACCAGATACATATAAAAACATAAAAAAAAGTCTTCTCTGTCACTGGTTGACAGCAGCAAGACTGGTTATACCGAGGCACTGGCGTTCAAATCAGCCCCCATCAATAGCGGAATGGGCTTTAGAAATGGACAATATAGAAAGATTAGAAAAACTTTTAGCATATGAATTAGACACACAGGAGGAATGTTTGCGGATGTGGGCCCCCTGGAGGATTTATAGAGAAACACAGAGAAACTAGAAAATAGAAAGAAATTAAAGTATATACCATGGTAACAATGGCCGGAGCTTTGACACATAGAAGATGGGAGGGGGGAGGTGGGTGGGGGGGGGAGGATGGAGAGGGGGAATGTCAAGGCTTAAGCCTGTGTTTCTTTTTTTCTTCCCTTTTCTATCTCCAGTTTTTCCCTCTTTCTTTTCTTTTTTTTTTTCTTTTTTTTTTTTGTTGTGTGTTGGTTTATTATTTGTATTGTTTAGTTTGGTGAAGTATTGTTAGTTATGTGTAGTATGGTTGGGTACATGTAAAGACATTTACAAGAACTATGTTAGACCAATTAATTGTCCTAATTTTTGTGTAATCATGTAACGGTTCAAAAATGTCTCAGTTTATATAATTTACAATAAAATAAGATTGAATATAAAAAAACTGAAATCTCACCCAAACTCTTGATTTGACTTCAGAAATTTTTAAATAACAACTTAAGATAAATTAGATAAAAGTGTAACGTTACCTGTAATGCAATGAGGACTGCTCCTATAGATGTCCAACATTTTATTCACTGACACTTTAAAAGCATGTACACTATGTCAAGGAGGTCACAGAAAAAAACATCTATTTGTGAAATCACTGAGATTGTGATATATTTTCATAACATTGTAGGTTTTAATCCATTTAGAAACATAATTGTCAGTTGAGACACTGTGCACATGATAACAACTGATTCATGGTTCATGACAAGTTTGGGATTTACTTTAGTAATAACACTTGAAGGACTGGTGAGACAATGAGACCCCTTCCACATGGCCGGGTCCCTGCAGCCCTGGATTCCTACGGGAAGAGTTGGCAGATTTTTGCTACTGGCATGACTGGGTTATGCAATCAGCAGCGGCCACAAATTTAATGGTGGTCTGACAGCAGCCACTACTATTCGCATGTAGACGCACAAAGAGCAGACAGCTGCCCTTAGGGACATATGTCCTAGCCTGGATGCAGTTATCTGCATTTATTCTCACACTCAATCTATGATCTTAACCATTTCAATACCGGCCACCGTCATATGACGTCCACAAGGTGGATCTCCCATCCTGGGTGGACATCATATGACGTCCTCCTATTCCCGGCTGTCTAGTGGGTGTGCGCACCCGCGGCGTCGCTCGGGACCCGGTGCGCATGCCCGGCGGCTGCGATGTCCGCCGGGCACCCGTGATTGCCCGGGAAAACAGCGGGACCGTGGAGCTGTGTGTGTAAACACACAGCTCCACGTCCTGTCACTGGAGAGGAGACCGATGGTGTGTTCCAAGTACAGAGGAACACCGATCGGTCTCCTCCCCTTTCCGGTCACATTTACACAGTAATCAGTGCAATTTTATAGCAACAATCGCTGTGTAAATGTGAATGGTCCCAAAAATGTGTCAAAAGTGTCCAAAGTGTCCGCCTCAAAGTCGCAGTCACGAAAAAAATCACAGATCGCCGCCATTACTAGTAAAAAAAATTTTTTTTAAAAAATGCAATAAATCTATCCCCTATTTTGTAAACGCTATAACTTTTGCGTAAACCAATCAATAAACGCTTATTGCGTTTTTTTTTTACCAAAAACTGAGTAAAAAATTTAGTTTTTTTTTTTTTTAATTGTATATTTATTATAGCAAAAAGTAAAAAATATTGTGTTTTTTTTCAAAATTGTCGCTCTTCTTTTGTTTATGGCGCAGAAAATAAAAACCGCAGAGGTGATCAAATACCACCAAAAGAAAGCTCTATTTGTGGGAAAAAAAGGACGCCAATTTTGTTTGGGTGCAACGTCGCACGACCACGCAATTGTCAGTCAAAGCGACGCAGTGCCGAATCGCAAAAAGTGCTCTGGTAAGGAAGGGGGTAAAATCGCCCGGGGCTGAAGCGTTAAAGTGGTTCTAAAGGCTGAAGGTTTTTTACCTTAATGCATTCTATGCAGCGCCCCCAACCCCCCCCCCCTCATACTTACCTGAGCCTGCTCCAATCCAGCCATGTTCACGTTAGCCTTGGCTGTCCCAGGACTTTCCCTCCTCATTGGCTGAGACAGCATTGGGAACCCATTGGTGGGGGGGCGGGGTCGAGTTGCGGGCTTTTGTGTCTTATGGACTCATAGAGCAGCAGCTTAGGAGTGAGCACGCAGTGGTGTACCCCGGGCAAGCGTCTTTCTCTGGGGGCACTGCTCAAGGAGGAGGAGCCAGGAGCACCAGTGTGGGACCCAAAAAGAAGAGGACCGGAGCTGCTCTGTGTAAAACCACTGCACAGAGTAGGTAAGTATAACATGTTATTTTAGAAAAAATAAATAAAAATTAAAAAAAAGCTTTAATGCCACTTTAAGACTTGCATTTTAGATAATAATTATGTTTTTAGCCCACGTAAAAAATCTCATAACAATAGCCAGTAGAGTAAAAGGATTTTTATTTCTGTCTATCCATTTCTGAAATTTGCACAGTTCTGCCATACAGCACAGCCCTTTTTGGCAGAGCAGAATACTTGATTTATCTCTGCCCCCACTCATTACATTCGGCTCGGGAAGGAGCATAGGGAGGATCTGCAGGTATGGTATAAGTTTTTGATGGATTTCAATGGTAGGTCAGTTTGGATGTCGGGCCCTGTGAGCAACTTCGACGTGGAGTTGGTAACAGACGCCGCTGGATCTACAGGGTACGGGGCGTATTTTCAGGGCAGCTGGAGTGCGGAACCCTGGCCCAAGACATGGGTGGAAGCGGGTTTTTTGCGGAATTTAGTACTGTTGGAACTTTTTCCGGTAGTGCTAGCGCTGGAATTGTGGGGTGAGTCTTGCCGGAATTTAAAACTACGTTTGAATTGCGACAACATGGGGGTGGTGCAGATCATTAATAACATGTCGGGATCTTCACGACCTGTTATTAGGCTGATGCGACAGTTAGTGTTACGTTGCTTGAAGTTGAATGTTTTGCTATACGCAGTTCACATTCCGGGGGTGGAAAACACATTGGCTGATTCTTTGTCTCGGTTCCAGTGGGACAAGTTCAGGGAACTGGCGCCAGAAGCTCAGACACTGGGCGTCCCCTGCCCGGGCTGGATGTGGGAGTTGGCACTAGGGTAGCCGCCAGATGGATACAGAGATCGGTAAGTATGGCGACGTGGGCAGCATACCGGAAGGTGTGGAGCGAATGGGGTGAGTTTCTGAAGGAAACAGGTGTGGGTGAGTATGGGTCAGAAGACTGGAAAGTGAAAGGAGAAGAAGCATACTGATGAGCACATCTACCCATCACTCTGCTCTCTTCTTCTGTCAATATATTCTTTACATTGTAACACAACTAATTGAACGGTTGGAGTTAAATTTTCCGGCTCTCTTTTTTAATCTACGATTGAATGAGGGTTCTCACTAAAAGGATTTCCAGGCTGGGACATATCAGGATCTTTATGGAGAAGAGTTGTTAAAGACAAGATAATACAGAGATCATCCTTAAAAGTGCATAGGCTGCTTTGTCAGCCACATAAGTCTGGTGAGTGCACACTGCACCTGGACATGTGGAGAAAGCACTTAAGAAATAGTCACGATACACATTTTCACACGAGCACAGTGGATTGGGACTACTTTTAGTGACTTGTCATATTATGTGATATGGACTTGTATTAGGTTGATTCTTCATAATTATTGATATGGAAATTGGTTTGTTAGTGAGTAACTAGTGCCTGCCTTTGCTATATTTTGTACTATTAGTGTTTATACACCTAGAGGGGCAGTTGGTTTTATTAGACTGTACATTTAAACACTTGCAGCATACAAGGAAGCGCCTTTACATTGTTTGTCATGTGATTACTATTGTAATGCTGTGATTGGCCCACGGCTGTCAAATGGTACAATGTGCTGTGATTGGCCCAGGTACCATGTGATAGCTGTGGGCCAATCACAGCACCACAATAATAAGCACAGCAGTTATGAATGAAACCCATTCACTACATTGTGATCATGTGGTCACAAAACGATCATGTTATACCCTGGCAGCTCAAAGCAGCCGAGTACTGGGAGCCGCAATCTGCTCTGTCTGACAGACACAGCAGTCATGAGTTGGTGCACTGTCCACCCCAGGCTGTATTGCCTGGCCTGTAGCTGCCGCTTGCTCGCACTAAAATTACTGTGGGCAGACAGAAAGTGGTTAAAAATTTCATTTTCAGACAAAAAATTTATATTTTGTAACAGGATATGCATTTTAAGTAATCTCAAAAGCATGGTATTTAAAGGATTTGTGTTATTTAAAATGTGGACTTTGAAACTGAATGAAACAGCCCTCTATTTGTTGAACGGCATTTGATTAAAGCGGGACGGTACCTGAAAAAAAAAAATTAAAACCCAGCAGCTACAAATACTGCAGCTGCTGACTTTTAAAAAATGGACACTTACCTGTCACAGGTTCCAGCGATGTGGGCAGCAGAGGCCGATCAATCGATCGGCTCTCTGCTGCTGCCGGCGCCATTCTCAGTGAGGGAATCAGGAAGTGGCTTCACTTCCCAGTTCCCTACTGCACATGCGCGAGTCGCGCAGCGCAATAAGAATCGACAGCGCACCAGGACAGGAAGTGGCATAAACTCCCAGGTATCTGCACCCCCTCCCCCTGAATGTGACACCGGAGGGGGGGAGGGTTCCGAAAAGCGGGAGTTCCACTTTAGGGTGGAATCCCGCTTTAATTTGCATGCACATGTGCCCCATGACACTACCCAGGTCATTTTCACTTTTTGAAAATAGCATGCCTATTTTTTCTGTAAAGCTGCCTCTGCAGATTTAGTTACATTGCTTACCTGTAATGATGTACATCACATACGGCATACTGCATTCTGCTGGATTCTGTAGAAATATTCACTGCAGGGCTACCCTTGTCCTCTCTCTGCTGCTGAACTTCCAGCATTGTGGGGGTTTACAGATTTGGGTATTAGAGCTTAGCTGCATTAAAGATGATCCTACATGGATGCCCACTACTGCACTGCAAAAAGGAGAAGGAGGAAAAAAACAGAATTGCTAGGTACACAGTTAACCCCTTGATTGCACCTTGATGTTAACCCCTTCTCAGCCAGTGTCATTAGTACAGTGACAGTGTATAGTATTATATCTGATCACTGTATTAGTGTCACTATTGATGTCAGTGTCAGTTAACCAGTTGTGTACCTCCCAGCGAGGTTCTGTTAGTGCCAGACTGTCCACCACACTATCATAGTCCCACTATAAGTCACTGATAACCGCCATTACCAGTATAGTGTCATAGCTGCATAAATTCCAGTATACTGTATATACCATAGTTTGTAGACACTATACATTTTACACAAACTAAGTAGCCTCCCTGGCGGTATGATTATGTCAGAATTTTGAATCTCAAAGCGGTACATTGTTTTGCATAGAAATTTTGCGTTTTATATTGTAGGCCTGTAATTCTTAGGAATAACTCACTTAAATCTGTCCAAACAAGAGTCTAGTAGACATCCCGGTAATGATAAAGTTTGAAACACAAAATCCTAAATTATAATATAATAACTATAAATAATTATAGAAAATAATAATAAAATGAATACTATCTGAAAACTGAATACTGAATCACTATCGCTCTAATCTGCAAGTGTTCTAATTTACTATCGCTGTTTTCTAGCAGGTCTAAAACCGCTTTTGATGTAAAGGTACACTTTTTGGTTGCCATGGACAATCTCCAGTTTCCAGGCAGAAAGAACAGTATATATAATTTAAAACTGCATGCAGGGCACTGGACAAAACACTAGGGACAAAAGGGAGGTAAAATGATTTGATTCGGTAATGTAATCTGCAAGATTACAGTGCACTGTATGTGTTATGTTTTTTGTACTTTTTGAATTTGCCGCCGGGTTCCATCCCAATGTGTCGCGTCGCTCGCAGAGAACAGAGCCCGGCACACAGAGCATTAGGCAGATGATCTGGCGGGGACACATCGCAGGATCCTGGGGACAAGGTAAATTACCTGTTGCTCGGGATTACCGCTTGTGGTACTGAAATTTAACCCTGAGCCACACTCGGGATTGCCGCCAGGAGGGTTATTATACTGTACACTTATTGGGATTTTTTTTTCCAAAGACTTGTATACATTACAAGAATACATTTTGGCCTAAAATTTGAAATTTGATTTTGTTTTTCTTTTATTTGATATGTTTTATAACAGAGTACAAATATATATATTTTTTTCAAAATTAATAAATAAAAAACCCAGTGGTAATCGAATACCACCAAATAAAAAGCTCTGTTTGTGTGAAAAAAATAAATAATTGAATTTGCGTACAGTGTTGCATGACCGAGCAATTGTCAGTTAAAGTAGCACAGTGCTGAATATCAAAAAATTCCCTGGTCATGAAGGGGGTACATATACACGCACACACGTCATAACACAGTGTAAAGAGATTTGTCCTTCAGGTAAGTATGATAAAAATTAAGTATTCACTGTATACACTCACACCTTATTTCAATAGTGAATTATGCTACTAAAAAGCTAGAGTAGATGCTAATCCATTTAATAAAATCTTGTATTAGTTTTAAAGTGGAGGTAAACTCGACTTTTATACATGTACCTACAGGTAAGCCTATATTAATATTCATGTCTTTTGATGACGCCCTGGAGGAGGAGCGAAACGCGTCGACGTAATTTCCGGCCAAAGAACCATTGACGCCACTTCCTGTTCCCGTGGAGCACACGCTGGATCAGCTGCAACCACGGAAATATCTGAGAAGTTTGCCTGAGAAGTTTGCCTTCCCCTTTGCACCCTGTAAGTAGCGCAGAGTGCGCATTTAATATCCTGCTACAGCATTTACAACTTGCTCTCTTCTTTTATCGGTCCAACACCCCCAAGAAAATTACTGTGCCCTGTGTGCATACATCGCTCCCTGGATCCTCTGGCCTGTCTTTCTCCAGCTTTGCTTTTTATGCCTGCTTGCCGTATCACAGCTTGTCTGCATATCTGCTCTTTGCTCTGCTGTTTGTCTACTGGTCCGGTGAGTCCATTCCAAGGAGGAGCCTATATGTACTTTGGTCTTGGTTTTTTTGGGTCTATCATTGGACACATTCACATTTTTTTATTTCTCATCACATATTTGTTTGTGGTTTATCACTAATTTGATACACATGGAAGTAGTTTTATGATTATTTTTTATTATGTTATTTAATATTCTTCACATATATAATAGTCTTATCCTACACAATTTTTTGATGCAAGTCAATTTTGTGGGTATTTTTTATTATTTGATCACAATTTTGTTTGCCAGCGCTGTTTTATTGGTTTAAGCATATTTGAAAGTTCTAGCACTTTTTGTACCAGCAGCTGCACATTTTTTGTTTCTTTTCACGTTCATATTGTACACGTTTTTCCTAGCGCCGTTTTTTTGTCTATATAAGCCTATATTAAGGCTTACCTATAGGTACAGGGAATATTTCTTAAACTTGCAATGTTAAGAATATATTCACAAGGCATGCTGCTGGTGATGTCACCGGCGCATGCACTCTGAAGGGACAGCAACCTAACGCTGTACCTTCAGAGCTCCGTGGCAGATCTGAGGGTTCCCACACGCATGGGCGGAAGTGACATCACCCCGACCCCAGCCATTCATACAGCCGGAGCATGCAAACCCAGAAGGATGACCAGGTGAAGATGTTAGCACTGGAGATCCGTGACAGAGCTGCGCGGGAGGGATCAGCTTTACAAGTTAGTAAAGCAGGGAGGCACTTTATTTATCTTTTAGTGGCTGTTTACTACTGCTTTAAGATGTAAACAGAGTTTTGAAAGTTGTTTTCACTCTCTTTAGTTCTGCAGCTTTGATGAAAATAAAACCTGGCGATCCTGCCATAAAGGTCCTTGTCAGATACTTCAAATAACATCTACAAGCACCTGCTTTAAAATACACTTTAAATATTGATGGTTTCCTGTTATCACTATTAGGAAGCCAGACCTGTATGTCCATACCATATATTGAGTTCATGTAGACAGGAGGGTAGTATAAGGCCCCTTTCACACTGAGGCGCTATTAAACTGCCTGTAAAACACTGAGCACTTTAGAAGAGCTTTTTCGGGCGCTTTTGAAGAGCTTTCCAGTCATTTCAATGGAGAAGGGCGTTTTTTCACCGCCCTGCCAACGCACTGCCCCAGTGTGAAAGCATTCATTGATTTTAATGGAAATAGTTTTTCGTGAGCTTTGAATGCGCCTTTTTAATGTGAAAGCACCTGAAAAGCGCCTCAGTGTAAAAGGGGTCTTAAGAAAATCATCAGCACTGCGATACAATAAAAAGGATGAAAAAAATTAGGAACTGTATTTTACTGTGTTGAGTTATAAGCATCTATAAAGTATTACCAACTACCCAAAATCAAATTAATGCTTTGTGAACATTTACTGTATCCAGGGAGATGTTTTCTTTAATTAAGCCTCTGGAGATATATGAAATCTGGTCGTTTTGAACCTTTGCATATTACACTGTCCTATCTGCATAACCCAGAACTCTGAGTGCAAGATGGATTACCCAAGGCAATCAATTAGACTCTTCCACTAGGAAGATTGTAAAGTGAATTTTGAATATAAATATTATTCACAGGTTTTTGCTTCTTGCGCTGTTTATTGACTACATCTGTAAGTTCATTTTGTACATTTTAATAGAATTTTTGTTATTCATGTTAATTAATGTTCTGTCTTGTGTCTTGTGTTCATGTTTTTTTTTTTCCATTTTTAAAAAGAACAGAAGTTTAGAATGACTGGAAATATTAAACACATCATTTTCGTAACTGCTAGAGTTGCTGCAATTACAATGTGTTTTTTTACTATTTTTATATTATATTAATGTAATAAGCTGACTCAATGCAAAATAAATTCATGTAATATTGAAAAGGGTTTGGAGCTCAATCATTCGTGAATTACATGATTTGTGTATTTAAATATCTAATGGTATAGCTGACTCTATATTCTGTAAACCAAATTCCTTGATATAAGGGGCCACTGTACAAGACATCACCAAAGGATTGAACATAATATTCAGTTACGTAATACTACAGAAAACTGCCAAATGGCAGACATACAACTACAGATGGTCAAAGACTGCAGATATGCACTGTAACGACACCCCGAGTATGAAAGGGGTTAATGTTGTTTAGGACGTGAATAGAAGAGGGGTTGGGACTTTAAATGAAGCACCATAGGTGCCTCCATCCCGATATTTGGATGAGAACAGAAGGGAGTTTGGGACTTTAAATGAAGCACTTGAATAGTGGAGATAAATTACAATATAAATAATTTATTGAATTGCATTGATCTAATGATATAGTTCATTTCATATATATACACGATTATACAGAGAGCGTGCATGCACACTAGGTAGAAAGTGCATGCATGACAACACATGATCAGGATAATTAAAAATAGCATGCGCCTGCCAAAAGCAACATATCCAAAGCTGGCACATGCGTTCACATGGTATGTGTACATCCACCCAGGATATTCAAACAACATTAAAAGTAAATAATATCTGGAGTATATAAAGTGTGTCAGAAAAGGATGGATAAATATCGATCCGTCTGGAGTAAAGCTGCAACATCGGGTATAGCTCTACGCGTTTCGTGGGTTTTCCCACTCGTCAGGAGCAGATGCGGCAGACACTCCTATGGAATATATAAATATATAGATATAATAAGATGTAAAGGGCTTTATTCTAGAGAAAATGATTCTCCGACATATTAAATATGTCTACGAATGATTAATGCGACACACTCACCAATCCAGACAGCAAATGTAGTGTGGGGGAGCCGGCATGGAGTTGGCCAGGGACATGACCCCACCACGGGAGCTGAAGCGGCATAATCCAAAGATGCAGCACTGGAGGGTATGGGGGTGGGCAAGATGCAGCGGAAATTGAAAAAAAAAATCTGAAAATAAAAATAGTGAGTTTATGTGATATTATAGCAATAATGTGTTATGAGTGATAGTGGTGGTCATTTTGGGTGAGCCCAGTGTGGCTTATAGTAAAGTTGAGAAGTGAGGGGAGTGCCAAGTGATATTAGGTACCTGTGTCTGAAGTATACACAGGTACATGAATCTATGGGAAAGTGTGAAGGACCTGAGAAAGGAATGCCAAGTGAAAAAATATGATAAAAAATGAAACCAAACATGTGTTAAACTCAAAAGGTGAAGCGCAAAGGAAAAAGAGAGAGGAAAGTGGAAAGGTTTAGATCCAGGAGAGGAACCTACCCCAATGCTGCATCGAAGCACCACCAGCAGAGGATTGTGACTGGTGTGCAGGAACCCCAGAGGGAGACTGGTCAATTGAACAGCTCATCTCAGGGGGAAAGGATATATGCCGCAAACGCCACGCAATGGGCCAATGGGGGAGAAGAAGCCGCACCCGCACCGAGTAAACACTCAGTAGCAGGCACGGAGACCCCCCCATACAGGCCCAAGGGATGTTTAAGACTAAACGCCAGCATAGTAACGTCATAACTGACGTCATACGCACGGCGCAAGTGCCGTCACACGTGTAGCGCGGCAGACGTGGCGCCGATGCGCGAAGGGGCACCCGCCCGATCCTCCCAGACATGCAAAGTGCCAGGGGAGGAGGGGGAGGGTCCACTAAGCGCATCGCAGCTCCCGTGAGGAAAAAAGACCGCAGCTGCACCCAAACGCCAATCAACCCAACCAAACCACATAGCTGTCGTGGACGGGGTCATGTGTTGGACATCTAGGGGGAAACAGTCCACGTGGATACATTGAGCCAGCGCAGGAGAGTGCTGCAAATTAAAAGTTACCATGTACAAAGCTCATAGGTATAAGTGTAAAAAGACCGTGCAAATAAACATCAATAATATTAGTTTATCAACCTTTTACTAAGGCATCCTATAAATGAGGACAACTCTCACACAGGGATGGCAGGGGGACACTGCCAATCCCAATTATTCAAGTGCCTCCATCCCGATATTTGCGTGAATAGAAGAGGGGTTGGGACTTTAAATGAAGCACCATAGGTGCCTCCATCCCGATATTTGGATGAGAACAGAAGGGAGTTTGGGACTTTAAATGAAGCACTTGAATAGTGGAGATAAATTACAATATAAATAATTTATTGAATTGCATTGATCTAATGATATAGTTCATTTCATATATATACACGTTTATACAGAGAGCGTGCATGCACACTAGGTAGAAAGTGCATGCATGACAACACATGATCAGAATAATTAAAAATAGCATGCGCCTGCCAAAAGCAACATATCCAAAGCTGGCACATGCGTTCACATGGTATGTGTACATCCACCCAGGATATTCAAACAACATTAAAAGTAAATAATATCTGGAGTATATAAAGTATGTCAGAAAAGGATGGATAAATATCGATCCGTCTGGAGTAAAGCTGCAACATCGGGTATAGCTCTACGCGTTTCGTGGGTTTTCCCACTCGTCAGGAGCAGATGCGGCAGACACTCCTATAGAATATATAAATATATAGATATAATAAGATGTAAAGGGCTTTATTCTAGAGAAAATGATTCTCCGACATATTAAATATGTCTACGAATGATTAATGCGACACACTCACCAATCCAGACAGCAAATGTAGTGTGGGGGAGCCGGCATGGAGTTGGCCAGGGACATGACCCCACCACGGGAGCTGAAGCGGCATAATCCAAAGATGCAGCACTGGAGGGTATGGGGGTGGGCAAGATGCAGCGGAAATTGGGGAGGTGTCTGAAAATAAAAATAGTGAGTTTATGTGATATTATAGCAATAATGTGTTATGAGTGATAGTGGTGGTCATTTTGGGTGAGCCCAGTGTGGCTTATAGTAAAGTTGAGAAGTGAGGGGAGTGCCAAGTGATATTAGGTACCTGTGTCTGAAGTATACACAGGTACATGAATCTATGGGAAAGTGTGAAGGACCTGAGAAAGGAATGCCAAGTGAAAAAATATGATAAAAAATGAAACCAAACATGTTGGTTTAGGACATTCCATTCCTGAATCCAAAGGCAGCTACCGAATACTCCAATCAGCCAAACAAGAAACCCATACGAATAATTCTCCCC
Organism: Lithobates sylvaticus; assembly: GCA_028564925.1. Classification (NCBI taxonomy): domain Eukaryota; kingdom Metazoa; phylum Chordata; class Amphibia; order Anura; family Ranidae; genus Lithobates; species Lithobates sylvaticus. Next base: position 553,746,839 of record CM053026.1, read on the forward strand.
CAAGTACGAGACGAGGCTCTGTGTTGAGGGTCAAGCAGGAATCTGGCTTTATTGAAAAGTCTTATATACAGTAAAAGAGGAGGTGCATACCTCCTGCTCATATTACTCTGAAAATACACCTGTGACCAGAAACCTAATTAACATGAGCTAATTAACTAATCTCTTTAGACAGCCTAGATAACTCAGAGACATGACCTTTAGGCCAGATTTTCTGTCTTGTAGCTCAGAAGACACAATCAACATTATCACACATCATCACAGAACTCCTTTACACAATAGCAGAGTTAATCAACACAAACAACAATGTGGATCTAATGACTCTTAGATCCCATACTAGACTTATTTACAATAAACACATTCTAGCAGACAACAGACACAGGTGGCTGGAGTTGATGACAACAGCACCTTCTATGAGCCTCAACATTATGAAGCCATCACTATAATATGGCATATACAGGGTTCCCAGAGTCTGTGTGTTTTGGGGGGACATGGACTTGAATCCAAAGTAACATTACTTCAAGGTCCCCAGGCATACACCTTGCAAAGAGTATTGCTCCCTTAAAATCCATGGCCCATAATCGGAAAGCAAGAGGCTAGCATTCAGTCCTCTCCAAAAGCCCCTGTCCCTGCTAGGTCTGTCACATGCACGAGAAGATGGCCAAAGATTGGAGAAATGCTGGACTGGAAACACTTTACTAAGACAACTATAGTTTACTCATTTTACAACCCCTTTAAAAATCCATGCTTTCACATTTTTCTCAGCAGGTGCTAAGCAGACCTCTTAGTAATTATAGCAGGTGAGAGCATTTGTTGTTCATATACTGTATACATTTTTTGTTAACCTGTACATCTCTTGTGCCTATACTGCATGCCAAAAGCTGTATGATGCTCTTCGGCATAATGTGTGCCCCCCTGGGGGCCCCTGCAGATAGAAATCTGTGTTTTGATGCATGTTCAAGCCAGTGAATGACAATAATTTGAACTGGCTAGTTTGCTTTTTCTTCTTTCATGCTAGCTTACTTTTTCTTGTCTCTTTTCTTTTTTTATGTTATTTATGTATTTTGGGGTGTAATTTCACATATGCCCATGCCATGTGCGAGGAATATATGATCTTGTGAAAACTTTGTGTAAAAAAAATTTCCCGAAACTTGTGGCAAAATAATAAATATTCCATGGACTCAACATGCCTCTCAGCAAATAGCTTGGGGTGTCTACGTTTCAAAAAGGGGTCATTTTAGGGAGGGGGTGGAACTGTCCTGGCATTTTATGTCCAACTTTAGAAGCTTATGCCAACACATCACCCACTCTTCTAACCACTTGAAGACGGTAATTTCTGACACTTTGTTTACATGAAATTGCTAGAAAATTACTTAGAACCCCCAAGCATTATATTTTTTTTAAAGCAGAGGTTCTACAGATTAAAATAGTGGGTGTTGCAATTTTTTTCACAAAGTATTTGCGCAGCGATTTTTCAAACACAATTTTTTGGGGGAAAAAAACTTTTTGGGATTTTAATGCAGAAAAACACACTATATTGTCCAAATGTTTGCTGAAATATAAAAGATGACATACATAGATACCAAACATGACATGCTTTAAAATTACGCACACCTGTGCAGCAGCAACAAACGATATACATTTTTAAAAGTCTTTAAAAGACTTTACAGGTTACCACTTTAGATTTACAGATCTACTGCTACAATTACTGCCCTTGATCTGACGTTTGTGATGATACCCCACATGCATGGTGCAATCGCTGTTTACATATGAAATTAGATCAACGCCGATAGGGGTGCTTTCATTTATTTTATTTTTTTTTGGATTATTCATTTTACTTTTTATTTTATTTTTACACTGTCCCTTTCATTTTTTTTATATATATTTTTTTTTTCATTTTTATTGTTAACACGGGATGTAAATACCCCCTATGATAGCAATATGTGGTGACAGGTACTCTTTTTTGAAAAATGTGGGGTCTATTAGACTCTGGATCTCTCAACCCGTTGACCACACCAAGATCAGTGTGATAAGATGCTTTCCCAATTTTCCAATGGCACTGTTTATATCCGGCGAAACCGAAGTCATGAAATGCTCGTAGCTTACGGTTTCTTAGGCCATAGAGATGATGGGAGCCATTCTAGTCCCCAATTAGTTCTATAGTCAGCTGGCCACCGGTTGCATTCTTGGATTGGGACAGGAGAGCCAGAGAAAACCATGAAAGATGGTGGGGGGGCGTTCCCTCCCACTGCTTGTAAAAGCAGTCTAGCAGCTAATTAGCTGCTAGGATTGCTATTACATGAAAGCCAACCGCCAGCTGAAAAAATCTATACCAAGATGATACCTAAACCTGCAGGCATCATTCTGGTATAACCACTGAAAGTCCAGCAACATACTAAGTACGTCGCTGGTCCTTGTTGGGCATATAGTGTAATGTTCTTTTTTTTCATGCTGCCTGTGGGGTAAATTAAAAAAGAGAACCTAACAGATTCCTCCATTCACATCGATTGATCGGTGGTATGCCCACCATTATAATACAGCCCTGCATCCACCCACTTCTAATATTGGGCATACATACACCATTCTTTTTTTTTTGTTCATCCCATGGGCTAAGCAAAAAAAAGAATTCCTCCATTCACATCGATTGATGTGGAGGAAGAAATCTCTGCCAAGAAAAGTAAATAAAAATATATGCCGAAGCATAGGGGCAATCCACCCCTGCCCCCATGCTTCGGCATATATGCACTTTTTTAACTGTGGTGGTGAAATCACCTCCTACAGCACTGGAGTCACGGATTTATGTATCGTGAGAGCAAACCCTGTGGTTGTCAAAATAAGTAAACCCGTGCTGCAGCTGAATGGCGTACCTGCAAAGCAAATAATGGTTAACAATAAAACACAGTAACATTACAGTATAACAGTAGGACATACCTGCAAAGCAAACACGATAAAATACAGTAACAACAAAACATTACAGTTAAGCATAATAAACAGTAAACAGAGCAGAAAGAGATAGAACAACAGAGAGAGAAGAACAATAAAACGACAATTATTTTTGGCATTTTTTTAATGTTTTTTTTACACTTTTATTGTAACTATAAACATTCCAGCTTAGGGTCTCTCAAAATACGATAGCCATCTAACATTTTTCAAGAACCTGTGTAAAAGTGTGCCCTAGGACTGTGCCGTGCTGTAGCCTATTTTAATACTCCACTAGTGTGTGGTAGCAATGGACATAGTCACCGAGGCAGAGACCAGGCTGGTCAGGACAGGAGGGACAATAAAAGCGGGTGTCACGCCTATATCCGCGTTTTCTACAGACAGGGCATCTTCTTTGGGGTGTTCATTGGGCAGAGGTACCACGGAGGACATACGGAAAATGCCTCTCATGCAGCCGGCTCACTGCATTTGGATTGGGAAGTTGGGCCACAGCACCATCTGGAAATTGTGATGATCTCTTCCTGGAATTTTAATTCTTCCTGACAATTGTATAACACATAAGTGTTCAGCAGAGCCAACTGGAATAAGTATACAGACACTTTTTTATACCAGCATCTGGCCTTATGGGCAATTAAGTACGGCGTCATCATCTGGTCATTGAAGTTTACCCCTCCCATGTTAAGGTTGTATTCGTGGACACAGAGGGGCTTCTCAACAACACCAGTTGCCGTTGTAATTTGGACTGTTGTATCTGCATGAATGGAGGACAGAATGAAAAAACATTCTGTGTGTCCCTCCACTTCACTGCAAGTAATTTATTACACTATTACACAAAAAGGCGGCCAGAAAAATTAACCAGGGACTCATCAACGCAGACTTTTTTGTGACAATTTTGTGGAGCCGATCACATTCAGGGTCACCCCGAGGATGACAGCGTTCATTGTCGTTGAAGTGCATGAACCACAACATTTGCTCATATTTAGTCCTGGTCATGGAAGCAGAGAACACGGGCATATATTGAATTGGGTCAGTGGACCAATATGACCGCAACTAAACCTTTTTAGTAATGCCCATGAGGAGGTATAGGCCCAGAAAGGTCTTAAATTCCGTTATAGGTTTCCAGCCAAATTCTCTGGCAAGGCTCAAATTTTGCAGCGATAAATTGAGCAGCATATAAATTGCTTTGGTCCGCAATAGATCTGTACAGATCTTCTGTAAAAAACAGCTCGTACAAGTCAAGGGTACTAAAATCCGCTGTTTCCACCTGACTTCCGGGTTAGCCAGTGAATGGGGGAAGTACGGGCGCTCTAGAAGTGGTGGGCTGCCAATCAGAAGTTGCAAACGCATCAGAAAAGGCACTATGGGCTCTACGGGCGTGCCTTTGAATTCTTGGTGGCTGTGGGGCACCAGCTTGAACTGCACTTATAGGACTCGCCAACGTCACCAAGTGTTACTGCAGTGCTGGTTTGTCTAGAACCAGGACATACTAGGCCGCTGGTGCTTGCCAGTTCACCAGAAGATTGAGCGGCACTAGTACTGGCTCTCCACTCCATAGGAAAAGCCTGCGGTTGTTGCACCTCAGCAACAGAACAATGGGGTCAGGTATGCCTGAGCTTAGCAGGGACCACTACTCCATCATCAGAACTATCTGTCAGGGTGCTGCTGCTCTCTACAGGTTCATATACTGAGCCTGAATCTGACAGTAAGGCTTCCCCTTCGCTCTCATTTGTCATACTCAGTATCGCGTAGGCCTCTTCACTAGTGTACCTCTGTTTGGACATTTTGGCCACTAAATTTATAGGTACAGTTAGTGCAACTCACAGGTAAAAGAGCACCTGGTTGTCAGCGATAGCTTGAATCGCTACAAAAAAATTAACTGTTAGTGCTAGCAAGGATCAGGCATGACTCTTCTAACGCTGCAGTTGTGTGCTGTGTTTTGTAAGTGACAGTGATCTATTGACAGGGTGGGCAGGGCTGGGCTGGGGGGAGGGGCTAAACACAGGTTCTTCCAGGTGTCTGGGCTGATCCTGCTAATGCTGCGTTTTTGGTAACACTAGTGGGAACGCTAGTATAGACCTGATCAGATCAAAGATATTGATCCGTTTAAACACTATTCTAGTAAGGGAGGTGTATGGTGTGTGCATGTGTGTTAGCTCTATTAGCAATAAAAGGGTTAAAATCTGATGCTGTCTGGGTTTAAAGCTAACTGACACTGACACCTAGCTAACCTGCGACACTAATACAGTACAGTGATCAGAAAAAAAATCTGTACACTATACTAATGCCACAGTGACAGGGAGTGAAAGGGCTAACTGGGGGCGATCAAGGGGTTAAACCTTTATTAGGGACTGTATGGTGGGTATCCTAAACCTATCTGGGACTATCGCTTACTGTCCTAGCGTTGCTTAGAGTCACGCGAATACAGTGATCAGAAAATAGATCTTTACACTATACTAGTGACACAGTGACAGGTAGTGAAGGGGTTAACTAGGGGGGTATCAAGGGGTTAAACCTTTATTAGGGACCATATTGGGGGTACCCTAAACCTACCTGGGCCTACCACTGACTGTCACTAACTGCCCTAACGCTGATTAGTGTCACAAATGACACCAGTACAGTGATCACTGAAAAATCTGAAAACTGCACTTGGTGGCACTGTGACAGAGAGTGAAAGGGTTACCTGGAGGCGGTCAGGGGGCGATGAGGGGGGGGTTAAAAGTGTGCCTATGGCCAATGGTGGGCCAGAGTGGGAGAAATTCAATTAATGGAAAATTTGACAATGGCAATTAAGGAACAGGAGGAGAGGTACAGCGACACATGGGCACCCTACTTTGCGTTTAGGGGGAAACTGGAGGGGGGGTGTTGGGGGGGGTGGGGAGGGGGGAGAGGGGGAAATAACATATAAAATGTATTTATTTATTTTTTTGGGTGGGGGCGGGGGGGGTGGGTGGACGTGTGAGGGAGTGGAGGAAAGTGCAAGGGAAATAGCAGAAGTAAAAGTATAAATAATTTATATCATAGAAAATGTATGTTATAGATGTGAGATTATAAAGTAAGGGAATATGTTTAAAAGATGAAATGCACTGTATTGTACAAAATTTAATATAAAATCTCTGTTCATAAAATGTTTCAATATGTGGGTAAGTGGTAACAAAGCCTTTGAAAATGTGTCCAAAATAAATGACCATTCACCCAAGTGCCCCTTCACCATAATTGAGTAAGATGTACGCTTTCCAGATCCCTAGACCCCACATTATAGGAGTCTAGATAAGCATGGGATTACAAATCATGGCCAATCCATCCATTTGAAAAAGGTGATTCCTAATCACTCTCATGGATGTTCCATAAAGAAGAAAATACTATCCACATAGCATAAAACCGTATGATGATTTATTAAGAATAAGAGCTGCTAAAAACGTATACAGATCGAGTAGATTCAGCATGTAAATACAAATATTCTCTGTCTGGGATCCACTGGTACAGAGATCAAACTTTATGTTCCATAAAGAAGAAAATAGTATCCACATAGCATAAAACCGTATGATGATTTATTAAGAATAAGAGCTGCTAAAAACGTACACAGATCGAGTAGACAAATATTCTCTGTCTGGGATCCACTGGTACAGAGATCAAACTTGCAAGGTCCTTAGGCAACGCTTTAAACCTTTTTACAGGTTACCCATTTAAAGTTACAGAGGAGGTCTTGCACTAAAATTATTGCTCTCGTGCTAACATTCACGATACCACACATGTGTGGTTTGAACACCGTTTACATATGCTTACGTGACTTGCGTATGAGTTTGCTTCTGCGCGTAGGCACACAAAGATGGGGCGCGTTCATTTTTTTTTCCTCTTATTTATATTACTTTTTATTTTTACACTGTCCCTTTTTTTTTTTAATCACTTCCTATTACAAGGAATGAATACATCCCTTTTAATAGAAAAAATTATGACAGGTCCTCTTTATTGAGAGATCTGGGGTCAAAAAGACCCCAAATTTCTCATTTACCTTTAAAAGCAAAAGAAACGTAACGATTAACGTAACTTTACTGAACAAGTGTGGCATAACAGTTCAATATGAACAACGTCCTTGTCCCTAAACTAACTACTGTAATGTGACTGCCCACAGTGCCCAGGCATACCTCTGTGAGGTGAGAGTCTATTATGGCATTATCCATGACATGGATGTCTCCCAAAATCCTTCAATGAGCTGCAAGGCACAGCAGACCTGATACCACAAACAGAACCAAACATGAATGTACTGTATCATACTCTAATTAATTAAATTAAAAACCTCATATAGTGAGGCACTTTATTTTACTGAAAGTGGAAGTCTGTTTACCTGTCACATAAGTGAATTTTATTTCCTGGATACTAATATGGTGCATGGACTTGTAATCAATTCTGTGTAATAGTTTTTAATTTGAACTGCCCGAGTGCTTTCACACTGAGGCTCTGCACTGATAGGGCATCAAAAAAAGTCCTGCAAGCAGCTTCTTTGCAGCGCTTTTGGAGCAGTGAGTACACCGCTCCTAAAGCGCCCCTTCCCATTGAAATCAATGGGAAGCGCCTGCAAATCGCTTTTGGCAGCAGCGCTTTGTGGACGCTTTTAACGCTTTATTTGGCCACTGGCAGGGGTTAAAAGCGCCCCACTAGCACTTTTTTGGGCGGGCGTTTTTCGGGTGCTGGCAGTGTGAAAGGGCTCTTAGGCCCCTTTCACACTGGGGCGGTTTGCAAGCGCTATTGCGCTAAGAATAGCGCCTGCAAACCGACCCGAAACAGCTGTTGCTGTTCCTTCAGTGTGAAAGCCCGAGGGCTTTCACACTGAAGCGGTGCGCTTGCAGGACGCTCAAAAATGTCCTGCAAGCCGCATCTTTGGCTCGCTATAGGAGCGGTATATTTACCGCTCCTATAGCGCCCGGTCCCATTGAAAACAATGGGGGAGCGCGCCGAACCCGCCCGCAAAACGCCGCAATAGCGGCGGTTTGCGGGCGGTATTGACCCTTTTTCGGCCGCTCGCGGGGGGTAAAAACACCCCGCGAGCGGCCGCAATGCGCCGCTAAAACGCTGGTAAAGCGGCGCTAAATATAGCGCCGCTTTACCGCCAGCGCCCCCACCGCTCCAGTGTGAAAGTAGCCTTAAAGAACTTGGGCTTTCACATTCGGATTGCAGATGAGGCTTCTTTCAAGCGCTTTACAGGCACTTTTTTTAAGTCCAAAAGTGCCTGATAAACTCCTGAAAAACGCCCCAGTGTGAAAGGGGTCTTAAAGCACTTGGGCTTTTACATTAGGATTGCAGATGAGCCTTCTTTCAAGCGATTTACAGACGCGTTTTTTAACGCTAAAGCACCTGAAAAACACCTTAAAAACGCCCTAGTGTGAAAGGGGTCTTACTTAGAATTTAGTATTTAGGAGTGATTGATTTTCTTTGGGTAGCGATGCAATTATTTTGTATGTAAGTGTACATAAGATATTTATACAGCTGATGTGATATAGAAGGGTTAGTTAGGCCCCTTTCACACTGGGGCAGGAGCGGCGTCGGCAGTAAAGCAGCGCTATATTTAGCGATGCTTTACCGTCATTTTAGCGGCGCTATTCGGCCGCTAGCGGGGTGGTTTTAACCCCCGCTATCGCCCGAAAAAGGATTAAAACCACCCGCAAAGCTTTGCCGGCAGTATAGCCGCGCTGCCCCATTGATTTTAATGTGTAGGAGCGGTTTAGGAGTGGTGTATTCACCACTCCAAAGATGCTGCTAGCAGGACTTTTTTTACCGTCCTCCTAGAACACCGCTCCAGTGTAAAAACCCTCCGGCGAGTGAATGGGCCGTTTTTTTTCAGGCGCAATACAGACGCTATTTTTAGCACTGTAGCGCCTGAAAAAAAAACGCCTCAGTGTGAAAGGGGCCTTAGAGAGAAGCACAGAAATTAATGTATTATTTGAATAGACTTGTATGGGGACAGCAAAGTCTGTTAGCATAGGTCCCTACAATGTTTACTGGATAGTATTAGGAGTAAAGTATTATGGTATTGAAAATAGATTTTTGCCTTGCCTTTTGGCAATATTTTGTTGTAACTAGTAGACTTAATCCCTTCCTTTTTTTGTTTAATTACATGTTGCATATTTCTTGCAATAGTCAGAATAATTGCACCATCCAAAGTAGAGGTTTGAACTAAAAAGATATTTTTTAATGGAAATCTTGTTTATGTATAAGTGGTCTGATGAGTGCATTAAAAAATTATGTTTTGTAAAGAAAATTGCGGCAACATTTAAAAATTGCTTACTTTTTGTGCTTTTTTGAGTAAAACACATTTGTTTCATATATTGAATTACTACTGAACATTAAGAAAAAAAATCTGGAAACACATATTAATAAAAAAGGATGGTCTTTGTTTTGGGCTTTAGGGGAAGAATTTGCTCAGGCATTATTAGGAGTATACACAGAGCTCAAGGGATATTTCAGGGTCATAGTGGGGGTCATTTACTATAGCGCCGAAAAATTATCCTGCAGTGCCAAAAAATAGCACTCAAAAAAAGCCAAAAAGACTTTGACTCTGAGAAACTGAGCGCTAATGCAAATGGAAAGCAGCGCTATTGCCGGCAATAATGCCTGTCAGATCACATATGCTGGAATAGTGGAAGTCAATGGGGCTCAAACCTGCAAAATCCGAAGTTCTCACTGAAGGCTTACATGCAAGTTCTTTGCCATAAAAAGTATTTGGGGACCTGGGTCCTGCCCCAAGGGACATGTATCAATGCAAAAAAAAAGTTTTAAAAAGCACAAGTCCTTTAATAAAAACAAAAAATTCCAGCGATGTAATCCTTCTACGATCCATGAACAATGCAGCCTCCTCTGTAGGAGCCGCCCGGCAGAATGATGCGTGACTCGCATGACATTTTTTAAATAACCGAGGACAGGGCCACCCGGGACATGTGGATGTGTGACCCCCCCCTCTGACGCAACAGGGGTTTCTCGTGACATGTACGGGTGACCCCGCCCCCTCTGACGCAACAGGGGTTTCTCGTGACATGTACGGATGACCCCGCCCCCTCTGACTTAACGGGGGTCACCCGTACATGTCACTGGGTAACCCTGGCATTCCCCTTGCGTCAGAGGGGGGTGGGGTCATGGGTGGCCCCGTCCTCGGTTGTTTAAAAACTGTCATGCGAGTCACGCGTAATTCTGCCGGGCGGCTCCTACAGAGGAGGCTGCATCGTTCATGGATTGTAGAAGGATTACATCGCTGGAATTTTTTGTTTTTATTAACCCCTTCCCTACCCGCCCATAGTCATATGACGCCCACAAGGTGGATCTACCATCCTGGGTGGGCGTCATATGACGTCCTCCCATTCCCGGCCGCCTGGGGGGCGGCGTCGCTCGGGACCCGGTGCGGGCACCCGCGATTGCCCGTTAAAACAACGGGACCGGGCGGGACCGTGGAGCTGTGTGTGTAAACACACAGCTCCACGTCCTGTCAGCGAGCAGGAGACCGATCATGTGATCCCAGCACGGAGGAACACATGATCGGTCTCCTCCCCTTGAGTCCCCTCCCCCCACAGTTAGAATCACACATTTAGGGAAAACATTAACCCCTCCCCGCCCCCTAGTGTTAACCCCTTCCCTGCCAGTCACATTTACACAGTAATCAATGCAATTTTATAGCAACGATCGCTGTGTAAATGTGAATGGTCCCAAAAATGTGTCAAAAGTGTCCGAAGTGTCCGCCGCAATGTCGCAGTCACGAAAAAAAAATCGCAGATCGCCGCCATTACTAGTAAAAAAAAAAAAAAAAATTCAATAAATCTACCCCCTATTTTGTAGACGCTATAACTTTTGCGCAAACCGATCAATATACGCTTATTGCGATTTTTTTTACCAAAAATATGTAGAACAATACGTATCGGCCTAAACTGAGGAAAAAAAAACGTTTTTTTTTAAAAAAAATGCGATATTTATTATAGCAAAAAGTAAAAAATATTGTGTTTTTTTTCAAAATTGTCACTCTTCTTTTGTTTTTTAGCGCAAAAAATAAAAACCGCAGGGGCGATCAAATACCACCAAAAGAAAGCTCTATTTGTGGGAAAAAAAGGACGTCAATTTTGTTTGGGTGTAACGTCGCACGACCGCGCAATTGTCAGTTAAAGCGACGCAGTGCCGAATCGCAAAAAGTGCTCTGGTAAGGAAGGGTAAAAAATGGCCCGGTGCTGAAGCGGTTAAAGGACTTGTGCCAAGATGTGTGTGTGTGTTTTTTTACCCTTTTTGTCACTTTTTTGGGTGAAATGGTAGGAGTACAATGTACCCCATTACCATTTCACACAGGGGGGGGGGGGCAGGATCTGGGAGTCCCCTGCATCATTCATGGATCGTAGAAGGATTACATCGCTGGAATTTATTTTTGTTTTGTTTTTCACATGGGGGGCTGGGATCTGGGGGTCCTCTTCCAGATCCTGATAAGCCCCCCACCCGCAGACCCCCACAACCACCGGGCAAGGGTTGTGGGGATGAGTCCCTTCTCCCCATCAACATGGGGACAAGGTGCTTTGAGGGGCTACCTCAAAGCACCCTCCCAATGTTGAGGGCATGTGGCCTGGTATGATTCAGGAGGGGGGCTCTCTCGCCCCCCCCCTCTTTTCCTGCGGCCTGCCAGGTTGCGTGTTTGAAAAGGGTCTGGTATGGATTTTTGGGGGGTACCCCATGCCATTTTTTTTTTTTGGCACAGGGTTCCCCTTAAAATCCATACCAGACCTAAAGGGTCTGGTATGGATTTTGAGGGGAACCCCTACACCATTTTGTTTGAATTCAATGCGAGGTGCCCCTTAATATCCATACCAGACCTGAAGGGCCTGGTAATTGAATTTGGGGGGACTCCCAAGCAAATTCTTTTTTTAATTTTGGTTCGGGGTTACCCTTAATATTCATACTAGACCCAAAGGGCCTGGTAATGGACTGGAAAGAATCCCCATGCCGTTTTTTTCAATGACTTTCATCTGTATTGCCAAGACCCGAAAATTCATTATAGCCGCGATTACTTTTAAATTACTTTTTTTTCCTTTAGAAATTACATTTTGTGCAGGGACTTTTCTAAACACGGGAAACATGCACCACTTTACAGGCATACTATAGACACCCCCAGTTACAAAATTTAAAGGAATATTACACTTTTATTGTTTCACTTTAAGCATTATTAAAATCACTGCTCCCGAAAAAACTGTAATTTTTAAAACTTTTTTTTTTGCATTGATACATGTCCCCTGGGGCAGGACCCAGGTCCCCAAACCCTTTTTATGACAATAACTTGCATATTAGCCTTTTAAATATAGCACTTTTGATTTTTCACGTTCGAGTCCCATAGACTTTAACGGTGTTTGCGTGTTCGAACAAATTTTTTGCCTGTTCGCATGTTCTGGATGCAAACCGAACAGGGGGGTGTTCGGCTCATCCCTAATCAGCAGAACAAATGTAGGAAGTGATCTGTGCGCATGGGCCAGAAGCAAATGTGATGCCAAACAAATCAATGAACCCCACATACACCAAATCTAACTGCCACAATCACCCCCACATTGATTAAGCACAAGTACATATCTTACCCTCACCCGGCAAATGAGCAGCACCTCCTCTTTGCTAAAGAGGGACCTCACCATGTCCACCTAGATGGAGATTCTGACCAGAAAAGGAACTTCTGGGTGATTACAATGACTTATTTCTGGGTCAGAAGGCGAAACCACGCTCTTTTGATCGCAGCTGCGAATAGAATTTTATTTTTATTTTTATTTGCAGATATGCAAATTTGTATTTCTACTTATGATATTTAAAGGAGTTAGATAAGAAAGGGTTTTCCTGGGATAGCAGCAGGTGAATGACAAAAACAAAAGGCCCAGTTTTAGCCCTGGTTCACACTGACATTTGTGCAGGTTTCTGCACTGATATCAATACAAATTGCACCCCAAAGTCACACCAATTAAAACGGTGCAATTGCCACCGATTTGACATGTCAAATCGCACCAATGTGAACCAAAGCTGACACATACAACACTGCCTATCCACCAGCTGAATTCATTACCTGCAATTCTCCACAGCTGTTAAATATAAAGATTCCACCTTTATCATTTACTTGCAGGTGTGCTGAAGCCTAGGTTTACATTGGAGCGATTTGTAATGCGATTTGATAGATCAAATCGCATGATTATTGGCAACAATGGCACTGTTCCAATCGATGAGACACCGATTTTGTGGCGCCACACTGATTTAGTTCCTGCAGTACTTTTGACGATTTTAGGTGCGACTTCAATAGACATCTGTGTATGAAGCCACACAGATGTATCAAGTAGCACCTGAAATCACACTGACCTTGCTACTTTAAAATTGCGCTACTTCAAGTGAAGTAGCACGATTTCAAAGTAGCATCAATGTGAACCAGGGTGAAGAGATTTGTTTTTTGGTGCACAAATACATATAGAAAAAAGATATAAAACATATTGCTCTTTCCCAAAACCCCCACCAAAACTAAAAAGAAGAAAAAAAAAACACCACAACAAAGCGCAATAACGTACTTTTATTTTACAATCAGAAAAAAAAAAAAAATGTACATTCATTTACTAGCTTCAAAAAAACAGGTCAGGACAGGTGATATGATGCTACATTTAGCAATTGTATTTTAAGGGCCCTGCTCATAGGAGCTTACAATCTAAAATTTGACAAAACCTTAGAGTGGACACAGCTTTACTTTCAGTGTATAATCGGCAACATATAACATTTTTATCTGCAAGATTATAGAAACATACTTAACAGTCATTCTTACAAAGCATTCCAACATAATATTAAAAAAGGCATATATTCAAAATATAACACCCACCACCAGCCCACAATCCACACACATACATAGGTGACCATGTTCTGCTGGAAGCTGCATTTCTGTGTACACGATTAAGCAATGAGATCAAAGAGTAGAAGGTCAGCAGATGCTTCCAAACGATGTTTGCATGGTCAGACAGGAACAATACACACACAACATTGACAGCATGACCACATAAACCCACTTTTGATTGAAAAAATGCACAAGAATTTCAGCAAATACCCCTAGTTGGGCATTTGTCAATAGGCACAATATCATTCCTTCTCCCCCGACAAATCACTGCAAAAAATCTGGCCTTCTCAGGCCAAATGAACCCCTCCACCCCCCCTACTGCAGGCCTCTATATAAGAAAAGGTTGTATTGTTAGCACACTAACACACGCCCAATAGAAGTACACGCCCACCCGTATCTTTAAATCTGTCTCTAGACTGTATGTCTAAAGTGAGTGCACCTGATGAGCAGGAACACATAATACTATTTACAACTGTGTTAGCCCTTGGCAATGTGTATCAAATCTCCAACTACAAGCCAAAGATCGAAGTCCATTTGCATGCACATAAACAAAGCAACAGTTTTCTAAGCATATGTACCCGTGCAGTGTAAACCCTACAATTTTGAATGTCCAAGTCCCTGGGCATGATTAGTGCTAACAAACATTAGCATCAGTCCCTGGCTGCAAAGAGCTTCCAATCTAAAGTCCAAAATGAACTTTCTTACATTAGAGCCTATTTCAAAAGGAGAGAAATAAACTGATAGCATGTCTTTGGATTGTGGTGAGAAACCCACACAGGGAGAACATATAAACTTCAACACAAGCATTAGCATGTTGGGGAATTGAACCAGCAACCCCAGTGCTGCTAGACCAAACTGCTACCAACTTAGCCACCAGGCAGCCTCACCCATGTTGTCTGCATCTCTGTGGTGCAGGGCTGGACTGGGACAAAAATGTGGCTCTGGACTTCATCCAGACCGGCCCACTTTACTCCAAACATCTGGTGTTGGAGCTTTAATCATCATGGCACCATGGTTGATATGGTGTCAGGATGATTAAAGTGCATTATTTCTATTATTACATTGTAATATAACATGAAATAGTTCAACTCACCATAATGCAGAATCAGTGGGAGCCCTGAGTGTGTCACCTGCCACGTGACTTGCCACATCGCCTGCTACCAGATGCCGCATGTCACTTGCCACATCGCCTGCCACCAGATGCAGTGCATCACTTGCCACGTAACTTGTCAGCAGAGGCAGCTTGTCACGTCGCCTGCCACCAGATGCCGCATGTCACTTGCCATGTTACCTGACACCAGATGCAGAATGTCACTTGCCATGTCACTTGTCAGCAGAGGCAGCTTGTCACTTGCCACATTGCCTGCCAACAGGTGCCGCATGTCACTTGCCACCAGATGCAGTGTGTCACTTGCCACGTCACCTGCCTCCAGATGCCACATATCACTTGCCCCGTCGCCTGTCACCTGCCAAGTCACTTGTCACCAGATGCAGTGCTACTACAGGACTTGATGGGCACCTCCAACCCAGCTTTGTACTCCCCAACACACAACGTGACAGGGGAGGAGAGAGAGATACACAGCACCAAATTTAGCATTAAAACAACTTGTATTCCACTTAAAGAACTTTACTGACAAAGTTAGTAAGGTGAAAGGCATTGAGACACTGTGCAAGAGTCCAGGCTTGTCATCAATCTGAATTAGGAGCCGACATCGGGAACCGATCGGGCCAGTAGATGCAGAGTATCGGTGTGTACTACTACTTCCTGGTAGTGGTGGAACGCATGATGGGGCGGACGTGATGTCATCAGCCGGAAATGATGCAAGATGTGGGAGGTGACGCATCCTTCAGGCCATCATTCCTCCGCCACCAGGAAGTAGTAGTACACACCGATGCTCTGCATCTACTGGCCCGATCGCTTCCCGGTGGCGGCTCCTAATTCAGATTGATGACTCATGCACAGTGTCTTAATGCCTTTCACACTACTAACTTTGTCAGTAACGTTTTTTAAGTGGAATAAAGGTTGTTTTAATACTACATTTGGCACTGTGTATCTGTCTCTCCTCCCCTGTCTCTGAATCTGGCCCACTGAGCCATCGGCCCACCGGGAAACTCCCAGTAGTCGCGATGGCCAGTACATGCCTGGGGAGTACTCACTTTTGTTGCCAGCGGTTTAGACATTAATGGCTGTGTGTTGAGTTATTTTGAGGGGACAGCAAATTTACACTGTTATACAAGATGTACACTCACTACTTTACATTGTACCAAAGTGTAATTTCTTCAGTGTTGTCAAATGAAAAGATATAGTAAAATATTTACACAAATGTGAGGGGTGTACTCACTTTTGGGAGATACTGTATATGAAGTTGACATATCCTAAAGAGATCACTCCTTGACACAATGGGGGAGATTTACTAATACTGGAGCACTTAGGCACCGAACCTTCTCTGCCAGACAAATCACACTGAAAATGTGTCCTCAGTGGTGACCCCGCCAAACCCCACAGCTGCCAGAATGAGAAGGATCGCATGAAGAGTGCCAACCTACAAAATGAGTCCAAGGAAACCTTAACCACTTCAGTCCCGGAAGGCTTTACCCCCTTAATGACCAGAGCATTTTTTGTGATTCGGCACTGCGTCGCTTTAACTGACAATTGCACGGTCGTGCAACGTTGTACACAAACAAAATTGACGCCCTTTTTTTTCCCACAAATAGAGCTTTCTTTTTGTGATCACCTCTGCAGTTTTAATTTTTTGCACTATAAACAAAAAAAGACTGTCAATTTTGAAATAAAAAACAAAATTTATAATATCAGTTTAGACCGATGTATGTTCTTCTACATATTTTTGGTATAAAAACGAAAAAACAAAAAATCGCAATGAGCGTATATTGATTGGTTTTCGCAAAAATTATAGCGTCTATAAAATAGGAAATAGATTTATGCCATTTTAATTTATTTATTTTTTACTAGTAATGGCGGGACTGCGACATTGCGGTGTACAGATCGGACACTTTTTTGGAGACCAGTGACATTTATACAGTGATCAGAACTTAAAATAGCCACCGATTACTGTATAAATGTCACTGGCAGGGAAGGGGTTAACACTAGGGGCGATCAAGGGATTAACTGTGTTTCCTATGAGTGTTTCTAATTGTAGGGGGGATGGGCTTACTGGGCCATGACAGAGATCACCGTTCCCGACCACTGGGAACAGTAGATCCCTGTCATGTCACCGGTCAGAACAAGGAAGTGCCATGTTTACATAGGCATTTCCCCCTTCTGCCTGTGTACAAGTCAATTGCGGGCCGCCGGAGGACATCGAGTCCTCCCAACCCACGGGCACGCCCCTGCAGCGTGCAGCGAGTGCGCGCCCACCCGCATCTGAGCCTGCGTGAGCCGCCGTACAGCTACGACGATTTGCGCAGGAGAGCCATTGTGCCACTGTCAAACAGCAGCTGCTGGTCTTAAAGTGGTTAATCGTTCATCAAATGACCAAAAAAAAAGCAGAAAAACAACAACATGCTTTAGGGGTCTGACCCCCCCATGCAATATGAGAGATTTACTAAAACTCAGAATCTGGTGCAGTTGTGCATGGGAGCCAATCAGCTTCCAGGTTTTATTGTCCAAGCTTAACTGAACAAGCTGAAGTTAGAAGCTGATTGGCTCCCATGCACAGCTGCACCAGATTCTCAGTGCTCCAGTTTTAGTAAATCTCTCCCATAATGTCAGGGCTTGCTCCTCCCTCCGACTCTTTAGGGGCGGATCTGACACTTTGTATATCAGTGATGGCGAACCTTGGCACCCCAGATGTTTTGGAACTACATTTCCCATGAAGCTCCACTACACTGCAGGTGTATATCATCTGCTGGAAGATTTGGGGGGTCATTTAACGACAGCGTGATACCAAAAACCCGATACAGATCACTGTAATCTGTGACCGTCCCGTGTGTCATGTATGCAATCTCTGACTGTCCCGTGTGTCATGTATGTAATCTGTGACTGACCCGTGTGTCATGTATGTAATCTCTGACCTTGTCGTGTGTTATGTATGCAATCTCTGACCTTCCCGTGTGTTATGTATGTAATCTGTGACCGCCCCGTGTGTCATGTATGTAATCTGTGACCGTCCCGTGTGTCATGTATGCAATCTCTGACCGTCCTGTGTGGCGGTAATATGATTTATGAGTCCTGTGTGTCGCGTATGTAATCTCTGACCATCCCGTGTGTCATGTATGTAATCTCTGACCGTCATGTGTCATGTATGTAATCTATGACCGTCCAGTGTGTCATGTATGCAATCTCTGACTGTCCCGTGTGTCATATATGTAATCTGTGACTGACCCGTGTGTCATGTATGTAATCTCTGACCTTGCTGTGTGTCATGTATGTAATCTCTGACCGTCCTGTGTGTTATGTATGTAATCTCTGACCATCCCGTGGCACACGGGACGGTCAGAGATTACATACACGGCACATGGGACGGTCAGAGTTTGCATACATGACACACGGAACAGTCAGAGATTACATACACGGCACACAGGACGGTCAGTGATTGCATACATGACACATGGGACGGTCAGAGATTACATACACGGCACACGGGATGGTCACATATTACATACACAGCACACGGGACAGTCAGAGATTGCATACAATGACACACGGGGCAGTCAGAGATTACATACACAGCACACAGGATGGTCAGAGATTACATACATGACACACGGGACAGTCAGAGATTACAAACACACACACA
This sequence comes from Lithobates sylvaticus, assembly GCA_028564925.1. Lineage (NCBI taxonomy): Eukaryota > Metazoa > Chordata > Amphibia > Anura > Ranidae > Lithobates > Lithobates sylvaticus. The sequence continues at coordinate 553,765,394 of CM053026.1, forward strand.
GGATACATGAGAAGGAGATGGCACCCCATTGGTCAGCATAGAGGAGCCTGAAAAGTAATGTACCTCCAGGAACTCCTCCCTCTTCCAGGCTACACCCCCATCCCGCCCACACAAGTAGAAGCCTGCAGGAGATAGGCTGGGAACCTGCAGGGGGCAGAGACTCCAGTGCATATGTGTTGTCTGGCATTTATGGGGTTAATGGTTTCCATGGAAATCATCACCTCACCTTTTTTACCTGCTGGCGTCTCTGAGTGCATATGCCCCGCCCACCACCCTAAAAAAACGTGAATCGCGCATGCGCAAATCTTATGTATGTCCAGGGTCCAGAAAAATTATGGACTCGAGGGGGCGGGCGGACAGAGCGGAGCTTGGAGAGGGGGGCGGGACCCCGTACATAGCACTGAGTCCAAGTACAGTACATTGTTCTGCCATCAATTGTGCACAGTGAGGTGTTTGATGGGCGCAGTGAGGCGTTTGATGGGCACAGTGGCTGCGTTTGAAGGGCATAGTGGCAGCGTTTGCTGGGTGCAGTGAGGTGTTTGATGGGCACAGTGAGGCGTTTGACGGGCACAGTGAGGTGTTTGATGGGCACAGTGAGGCATTTGCTGAGCGCAGTGAGGTGTTTGATGGGCACAGTGGCTGCGTTTGACGGGCACAGTGGCTGCATTTTCTGGGTGCAGTGAGGCGTTTGCCGGGCACAGTGAGGCATTTGCTGGGTGCAGTGAGGTGTTTGATGGGCGCAGTGAGGCGTTTGACGGGCACAGTGAGGCGTTTGCTGGGCGCAGTGAGGCGTTTGAAGGGCACAGTGGCAGCGTTTGCTGGGTGCAGTGAGGTGTTTGATGGGCACAGTGAGGCGTTTGACGGGCACAGTGAGGCATTTGCTGGGTGCAGTGAGGTGTTTGATGGGCGCAGTGAGGCGTTTGATGGACACAGTGAGGCGTTTGATGGGCACAGTGGCTGCGTTTGACGGGCACAGTGGCTGCGTTTGCTGGGTGCAGTGAGGCTTTGCCGGGCACAGTGAGGCATTTGCTGGGTGCAGTGAGGCGTTTGACGGGCGCAGTGAGGCGTTTGCTGGGCGCAGTGAGGCGTTTGATGGGCACAGTGGCTGCATTTGAAGGGCACAGTGGCAGCGTTTGCTGGGTGCAGTGAGGTGTTTGATGGGCGCAGTGAGGTGTTTGACGGGCACAGTGAGGTGTTTGATGGGCGCAGTGAGGCGTTTGATGGGCACAGTGGCTGCGTTTGACGTTCACAGTGGCTGCGTTTGCTGGGTGTATTGAGGCGTTTGATAGGCACAGTGGCTGCGTTTGACGGGCACAGTGGCTGCGTTTGCTGGGTGCAGTGAGGCGTTTGCCGGGCACAGTGAGGCATTTGCTGGGTGCAGTGAGGTGTTTGGGTGCAGTGAGGTGTTTGACGGGCACAGTGAGGCGTTTGACGGGCGCAGTGAGGCGTTTGAAGGGCACAGTGGCAGCGTTTGCTGGGTGCAGTAAGGTGTTTGATGGGCACAGTGAGGCGTTTGGCGGGCACAGAGAGGCGTTTGCCGGGCACAGTGAGGCATTTGCTGGGTGCAGTGAGGTGTTTGATGGACGCAGTGAGGCGTTTGATGGGCACAGTGGCTGCGTTTGAAGGGCACAGTGGCAGCGTTTGATGGACGCAGTGAGGTGTTTGATGGGCGCAGTGAGGCGTTTGATGGGTACAGTGGCTGCGTTTGGCGTTCACAGTGGCTGCGTTTGCTGGGTGCAGTGAGGTGTTTGATGGGCGTAGTGAGGCGTTTGATAGGCACAGTGGCTGCGTTTGATGGGCACAGTGGCTGCGTTTGCTGGGTGCAGTGAGGCGTTTGCCGGGCACAGTGAGGCATTTGCTGGGTGCAGTGAGGTGTTTGATGGGTGCAGTGAGGCGTTTGACAGGCACAGTGAGGCGTTTGCTGGGCGCAGTGAGGCGTTTGATGGGCACAGTGGCTGCGTTTGAACGGCACAGTGGCAGCATTTGCTGGGTGCAGTGAGGTGTTTGATGGGCGCAGTGAGGCGTTTGACGGTCACAGTGAGGTGTTTGATGGGCGCAGTGAGGCGTTTGATGGGCACAGTGGCTGCGTTTGACGGGCACAGTGACTGCGTTTGCTGGGTGCAGTGAGGTGTTTGGGCGCAGTGAGGTGTTTGATGGGCGCAGTGAGGCATTTAATAGGCACAGTGGCTGCGTTTGCTGGGTGCAGTGAGGTGTTTGCTGGGTGCAGTGAGGTGTTTGATGGGCGCAGTGGCTGCGTTTGACGGGCACATTGAGGCGTTTGACGGGCGAAGTGAGGTGTTTGATGGGCGGAGTGGCAGCGTTTGACGGGCACAGTGAGGCGTTTGACGGGCACAGTGAGGCGTTTGACGGGCACAGTGAGGCGTTTGAAGGGCGGAATGGCAGCGTTTGACAGGCACAGTGAGGCGTTTGATGGGCGGAGTGGCTGCATTAGACGGCCACAGTGAGGCGTTTGATGGGCGGAGTGGCAGCGTAATTGATGGCAGAACAATGTACTGTACTTGGACTCAGTGCTATGTACGGGGTCCCGCCCCCCTCTCCAAGCTCCGCTCTGTCCGCCCGCCCCCTCGAGTCCATAATTTTTCTGGACCCTGGACATACATAAGATTTGCGCATGCGCGATTCACGTTTTTTTTAGGGTGGTGGGCGGGGCTGTTCCTGACGCTTAACCACCTCTCTGGCCGCTCGAGAGCATAATATTTCTCGTCCCAGCATTGTAGGATCGATCACCGCAGGTAGCTCAGGATAGGCACTACAAGTCCCAGCATTGCAGGATCGATTATAGGCACTACAAGTCCCAGCATTGCAGGATCGATTATAGGCACTACAAGTCCCAGCATTGCAGGATCGATTATAGGCACTACAAGTCCCAGCATTGCAGGATCGATTTTAGGCACTACAAGTCCTAGCATTGCAGGATCGATTATAGGCACTACAAGTCCCAGCATTGCAGGATCGATTATAGGCACTACAAGTCCCAGCATTGCAGGATCGATTTTAGGCACTACAAGTCCCAGCATTGCAGGATCGATTTTAGGCACTACAAGTCCCAGCATTGCAGGATTGATTTTAGGCACTACAAGTCCCAGCATTGCAGGATTGATTTTAGGCACTACAAGTCCCAGCATTGCAGGATTGATTATAGGCACTACAAGTCCCAGCATTGCAGGATTGATTTTAGGCACTACAAGTCCCAGCATTGCAGGATTGATTATAGGCACTACAAGTCCCAGCATTGCAGGATCTATCAAAACAGGTAGCTCAGCATGGTTGGTAAAAAATGATACTGGGTAACAAGGAAGGAATTAGTGTTGGAACGCACAGCCCAGTGTTTGTGTTGTCTGTAATGTCACTTCCGTGACATTATCTGATGGTTTCGCTGAACTGTATTGCCGAAAATCATGTGGACCGCACGGCGCGAGTGTTTGGAACTCTTCGCGCATGCGCAGTGCGAAATATCTGCCCACAACGTCACTTCCGTAGCATAGTGTGATAGGCAGCAAAATATGATACTACACCCCCTCTCCTCGGAGTCGGAAGATAAACTACAAAACACTTCCTTTCCAGTATTTGTATGGGGGGGGGGATTAGGAACTCGGTGGCCATCTTGGTTGTGGGCAAATCCTAGGTTGTGTGTGCTTTCAGAGCAAGCTATTCTCTGGGAGACCAGATCAAGGAGGTTTTTAAAGTTTGCTTTGTTTTTTTGGTGGTATTTAATCACTCAAAAAATTGATGTTTGGTATATGGGCCCTCCTATGTCAAACACCTCTCTGCGCTTGAATGGGTGATAACTTCTTGCTGTTTACACATGCATGTGTAAGATATATAAATAAATAAATAAATAAATATATAAGTGATTCATTGTACTCAATTTTAAAAAAGCGGCACACTGCTAGCAGCTGCTTAAGATCAAGGTAACGTGTGTAAATACAATAAAACAACGAGCAATAAAATTAGAACTCATTAACCACTTTAAGACCAGCCTCGTTTTGGATTTTAGGTGTTTACATGTTTAAAACAGTTTTTTTTGCTAGAAAAAAACTTAGAACCCCAAAACATTATATATTGTTTTTTTTTCAAACACCCTAGAGAATAAAATGGCGGTCGTTGCAATACTTTTTTTCACACACCGTATTTGCGCAGCGGTCTTGCAAGCGCACTTTTTTTGGAAAAAATTAACTTTTTTGAATAAAAAAATAAGACAGCAGTAAAGTTAGTCCAATTTTTTTATATATTGTGAAAGATAATGTTACGCCGAGTAAATTGATACCTAACATGTCACGCTTCAAAATTGCGCCCGCTCGTGGAATGGCGTCAAACTTTTACCCTCAAAAATCTCCATAGGCGACGTTTAAAAAATTCTACAGGTTGCATATTTTGCGTTACAGAGGAGGTCTATGGCTATAATTATTGCTCTCGCTCTACCGATCGCGGCGATAACTCACATGTGTGGTTTGACCACCGTTTTCATATGCGGGCGCTACTCACGTATGCGTTCACTTCTGCGCATGAGCTCGCCGGGACGGGGCGCTTTAAAAAAAAAATTTTTTGTTTTCTTATTTATTTTTCTTGATTTTATTTATTTTTACACTGTTTTTTAAAAAAAAAATTAATTGGCTCACTTTTATTCCTATTACAAGGAATGTAAACATTCCTTGTAATAGAAAAAAGCATGACAGGTCCTCTTAAATATGAGATCTGGGGTCAAAAAGTCCTCAGATCTCATATTTGGACTTCAATGAAAAAAAAAAAAAAAAAAAAAAATGTCATTTAAAAAAATGACATTTGAAAATTCCTCTTTAAGAGGTATGGGCGGAAGTGACGTTTTTGACGTCGCTTCCGCCCTCCTATGGTATAGAGATGAGTGGCGGCCATCTTAGCGTCACTCATCTCTAGACACAGGAGGAGAACGGACCCGATCGCCTCCGCCGCTGCCGACGGTTCCGGTAAGCGGCGGAAGGCGCGGGAGAGCGTCGGGAGGGGGGGGCACCTCTCCTGCCGCCGATAACGGTGATCTCGCGGTGAATCTGCCGCGATGACCACCATTATCGGACAGCCGACCGGCGCCTGAAGAGATGGATACCTCGGTTGTGGCAGCAGCTGCTGCCGTTACCGAGATATCCCTCTTCAAAAAAGGGACGTACATCGTCGTGCGCCGGTCGGAAAGTGGTTAAAATATTGTAGCAGCGCTTAGTAATCAGGGAATAAAATCTGAGAATAAAGGTGGGTAAAAAATATGTGTATCAATAAATATGAATTAAATAAAAGATATATATATCAATAAATATATAAATTAATTAATTGGATAAAACAGTCCAGCAATATCCGAGCAGGATGGGGAAGATAACAGTTCTATATCCGATATCAGTGGCGGTGCGTGCATAGAGGGCGCAGGAGCGCCGCCCCCCCTCTCCTGCACCTCTCTATCACCAATAGATAGATTCATGCATTGCATGAATCTATCTATTGTCACCGCTGCCGCCCCCTATTCAGGTGTCCGGGCCCTTGTCGGGCACCGGGCATCTGAATTACAGCGGGGGGGGGGGGGGTGGTTCTGGAAGCGCCCTATTAGAGCTGTGAGCTCTAATAGGGGACCTGATTAGAGTGGTGGGCTCTAATAGGCTTCCATAAGTGTAAACAGCGGGCGCACTGCTGTGCGTTCGCTGCTTACACAGTATTGTGTTAGGGAAGCGAATACATCGCTTCCCTAACACAGACCCGCCTCTCAGCCAATCAGGTTGCCGGTCTGTGTTACCGGTCCCCTGATTGGCTGAAGTCACAGGCGCTGTGATTGGACGCCTAGGCGTCCAATCACTGCAGAAGACAGAAGGAGCGCAGGAGAAGATGTTGGGTCGATGAGGAGACACCACTCGCCGCCTGACAAGGTAAGTGCCGGCACATTGGCAGCATTTAATGGGCACATTGGCAGCATTTAATGGGCACAGTGACAGCGTTAGATGGGCACAGTGGCAGTGTTAGATGGGCACAGTGGCAGCACTTGGGGCACGGTGGCAGCTTTACATGGGCACAGTGGCAGCGTTAGATGGGCACAGTGGCAGCGTTAGATGGCACAGTGGCAGCATTTAATGGGCACAGTAGCAGCATTTAATGGGCACAGTGGCAGCGTTTGATGGGCACAGTGGCAGCATTTAATGGGCACAGTGGCAGCGTTTGGGCACAGTGGCAGCGTTTGATGGCACAGTGAGGCTGTTTGTTTTGCCCCCCCCCCCAAAAAATTTGAGCATCAGCCGCCACTGTCCGATATGATGTGATTTGATCAGTCCATCCACCAGCACACTCCACCACGTGTATTAGGTTCCCCTATGGGGATGCACTCACCAGAAATAAAACAAATATAGGCATATAATCTCCCAAAAGAACTCCACTCCTTCCTTTCCAACTCTCCTCCACAGCCTCAGGTCATCAGCTCACTAATGTCAGCCAGGTCATGTTTGAAAAGAATTGTATCCACATAGCGTAATACTGCTTAACCACCTCAATACAGTGCACTTACACCCCCTTCCTGACCAGACCAATTTTCAGCTTTCAGTGCTCTCTCACTTTGAATGACAATTACTCAGTCATGCAACACTGTACCCATATGAAATTTGCGTCCTTTTTTTCACACAAATAGAGCTTTCTTTTGGTGGTATTTAATCGCTAGTGGGTTTTTTATTTTTTTGTGCTATAAATAAAAAATACCATAAATTTTGTTTTAAAAAATGATTTTTTTCTTTATTTCTGTCATAAAATTTTGCAAATTAGTAATTTTTTCTTCATAAATTTTGGCCAAAATTTATACTGCTACATATCTTTGGTAAAAATAACCCAATTTAGTGTAAATTATTTGGTCTTTGTGAAAGTTATAGAGTCTACAAACTATGGTGCCAATCACTGAAAATTGATCACATCTGATCAAGCCTTCAGTATATCGGGTGTATCTCATATCTTGAGACACTAACAAGTCAGGAAAGTACAAATACCCCACAAATGACCCCTTTTTAGAAAGTAGACATCCCAAGGTATTAAGTAAGTAGCATGGTGAATTTTTTTTAAGTTGTAATTTTTTCCCACAATTCTTTGCAAAATGAATTTTTTTTTTATTTATTATTTTTTTTTTACAAAATTCTCATATTAACAGGTTATTTCTCTCACAGAGCATATGCATACAACAGATTACACCCCAAAATACATTCTACTACTGCATTTTTTTTACACAAAGTTGTCCATTTATCAGATATTTCCAACATATAGCATGTGCATAACAAAGATGACACCCCAAAATACATTCTGCTACTCCTCCTGAGTATGGCGATACCACATGTGTGAGACTTTTACACAGCCTGGCCACATACAAAGGCCCAGCATTGAAGTAGCATCTTCAGGCGTTCTACGAGCATAAATGACACATCTCATTTCTCAACCACCTATTACACTTTTGAAGGCCCTGGAGCACCAGGACAATGGAATTGCCCCCAAAATGACCCCATTTTGGAAAGCAAACACCCCAACGTATAATCTATGAGGCATAATGAGTCTTTTGAGCGGTTCATTTTTTTCCAGAAGTTTTTGGAAAATGTGGAAAAAAAACGAAAACGCATTTTTTTTACACAAAGTTGTCCATTTATCAGATATTTCCAACATATAGCATGTGCATAACAAAGATGACACCCCAAAATACATTCTGCTACTCCTCCTGAGTATGGCGATACCACATGTGTGAGACTTTTTACACAGCCTGGCCACATACAAAGGCCCAGCATTGAAGTAGCATCTTCAGGCGTTCTACGAGCATAAATGACACATCTCATTTCTCAACCACCTATTACACTTTTGAAGGCCCTGGAGCACCAGGACAATGGAATTGCCCCCCAAAATGACCCCATTTTGGAAAGCAAACACCCCAACGTATAATCTATGAGGCATAATGAGTCTTTTGAGCGGTTCATTTTTTTCCAGAAGTTTTTGGAAAATGTGGAAAAAAAATGAAAACGCATTTTTTTTACACAAAGTTGTCCATTTATCAGATATTTCCAACATATAGCATGTGTATAGCAAAGATAACACCCCAAAATACATTCTGCTACTCCTCCTGAGTATGGCGATACCACATGTGTGAGACTTTTACACAGCCTGGCCACATACAGAGGCCCAGCATTGAAGTAGCATCTTTAGGCGTTCTACGAGCATAAATGACACATCTCATTTCTCAACCACCTATTACACTTTTGAAGGCCCTGGAGCACCAGGACAATGGAATTGCCCCCAAAATGACCCCATTTTGGAAAGCAAACACCCCAACGTATAATCTATGAGGCATAATGAGTCTTTTGAGCGGTTCATTTTTTTCCAGAAGTTTTTGGAAAAAAATGTGGGAAAAAAAATGAAAACGCATTTTTTTTACACAAAGTTGTCCATTTATCAGATATTTCCAACACATAGCATGTACACAGCAAAGATGACACCCCAAAATACATTCTTCTACTCCTCCCGAGTATGGCAACACCACATGTGTGAGACTTTTACACAGCCTGGCCACATACAAAGGCCCAACATCCAAGTAGCACCATCAGGTGTTCTAGGAGCATAAATGACATATATAATTTCCTGGCAACCTATCATTTTTGAAGGCCCTTCATATTTCTAACACATAGCATGTACATACCAAGAATTACAATTCAAAATAAATTTTATCGCGGAAAGGGTAAAAAAAAAAAAAAAGCATTACCTGTGCTTTTAGTAGTATCCACAGAGGAGAGCACTGGTCCAGGCAGCAGGTAGGGATGTGCTTAGCGACAGCAATGGTAATTATCCAGGCAACAGGCAGGAATATTGTCTATAGTCAGCACAAGGATATTGTCAGCACAGCAGTCCATAGAAATTGTCCAGGCAGAGACAGCCAGCACAGCCATAATATTGGTCCTGGTACACTGTTACTTGCATACACTCATTGTACCGCTCTCCAGCCCTTCATAAACATACTGCCTCTTGCTACAGATAATTATTTGCATAGTCGAGGTAGCGGTGTGGTCCGTTCATGCGGCAGGCAGAGGCATGGTGGCAGTAAGTCAGCAGCAAGCTGAGGGCCGCAATCAGGTAAGACCTGTGCACAGGTGCACAGGGGTAGAGGCTTCGACCCACCCAAATCTCTATGAAGCCTCCGGGCTCCAGACCCTAATCCGAAAACCGGAGAAAACAAAAACAAATTGTTTTCTCCATCCGGAAAAACAATTCTGGAGCCCCTCACATATGTGAGACCCCTGTGTACTACAGTAGCAGGGCAATAGATCAGTCCAAGCGGTAGGCAAAAGCATAGTCCATAAAACAGGCCAGGGTCAGTTCACGTGCAAGCAGTCCAATCGGTAGGCAGTAGCGTAGTTAATAAAACAGGCCAGGGTCAGTTTTTGTGGAAGCAGTCCAAACGGTAGGCAGAGGCATAGTAAAAAAAACAGGCCAGGGTCAGTTCACGTGGAAGCAGTCCAAACAGTAGGCAGAGGCATAGTCAAAAAAAACAGGCCAGGGTCAGTTCACATGGAATCAGTCCAAACAGTAGGCAGAGGCATAGTCAAAAAAACAGGCCAGGGTCAGTTCACGTGGAAGGCAGTGGCATGGTAATTTGGGGAAGCATGGAAAATGGTCAGCACTGAAAATGGGGAAATGGTTAATATTTTAGGGATGTATGATAAATTTGGAAGCATTCACCGATGCAAAGGCCAGGTTGGGAGGGACACTGGGGACAATGGACGCTGGTATCTGTCCGAAACCCTCTTTTGGTGCACACGCGACATTTTTTTTGCCTTCTTCGGCCTGCTTCAGATGGTGGAATTTTGAAGGGGAAGTGGCGCTCATAAATTCGGCAAACAGTCTCAGAGCGAAGGTCTTCTGGAGGGGGTCCTTGGTGATAGGTGAGGGACGTGACAATTTCTTCTATGAATTTTAGAAAGGGGGCGTGGCTTTCCATGGATTTGGTGTAGACTACATAGGAATTATAAATGGCCAAATGGAAGAGATAAATTGCTACCTTCTTATACCAGAATCGGGACCTCCTTATTGACAAATAGGGCTTGATCATTTGATCATTGAAATCCCCCCCCCCCCATGTAGAGATTATAGTCTTGGACACATTTTGGCTTTTCAATGGGACCTTGTCTTCTTTGAACCTCAATTGTAGTGTCCTCATGGATGGTGGACATCATGTGCACGTCCCTTTTATCCTTCCACCTCAAGGCCAGCACTTCATTGCATCTCAATGATGCTCTTTTCCCCCCTTCGCAGCTTTTTATTCGCCAGTGATTGTGGGAAGCCCTTCCTATTTTTTCTGGAGGTTCCGCAGGCCAGGGTTTTTGCCAGGTACAAGTGTCTGAAAAGGGGCAGGCTGGTATAAAAGTTGTCAAGGTATAGATGATATCCTTTGTTCAGAAGTGAGTATGCCAGGTCCCATACAATCTTTCCAGTTGTGCCCATGTAGGCCGGGCATTCAGGGGGCTGGAGCTGGGAATCTCTTCCTTCATATATGCGGAACGCATACAAATATCCCGTGGCTCTCTCACACAGTTTGTATAATTTGACTCCGTATCTGGCCCTTTTGCTAGGAATATATTGCTTTATTCCTAGCCGGCCAGAAAAGGGTACCAGGGACTCATCGACACATATATTCTGCTCGGGGACATAAAGTTCTGCAAATTGTTTGGAAAGGAAATTTATCAGTGGGCGAAGTTTATATAACTTGTCGTAATTTGGATGATTGTGGGGAGGGCACTGGGTGTTGTCGCTGAAGTGAAGAAAGCGCATTATGATGTTGTATCGGGACCTGGACATTATGGCAGAATAAATGGGCATGGCGTGCATGGGTTGGGTGGACCAATAGGTATGTCCTTCATTTTTTTTTGTAACCCCCATGTTTAGGGTGAGGCCCATAAACACTTTGAACTCATTCAAATTCAGATCTCTCCACTGAAACGGACGGGCATGTGATGATCGGGGGTTATTGGCAATATGCTGCTGGGCGTATAAATTTGTCTGGTCCACAATAAATTGCAGAAAAGTGTCGGGCAAAAATAAATGAAAGAAATCCATCTCTGAAAAATTTTGGGTGTTGGCCTGCACACCTGGCTGTGCTGTGAAAGGGGGAATAATTGGTGAAGCCGAGTCGGAAGGCAGCCATGTTGGGTTGGCAAGACCATCTGGCATATATGTAGAGGCCCTGGCTCTTGGGGGATGTGACACTCCAGTATTTGGATTAGAATTTCCTGGGCTGGTATTCAGGCGTGATGTGGCAGCACTGGTTCTGGGTCTGGGCATTTGTTGGTGGGGCCCATCGCCGGCAGCAGCGATGGTACTGGGCATTTGTTCCTGGGGCCTAACGCTGGCGGCAGCGCTGGTACTGGGCCTGGATATTTGTTCTTGGGGCCTATTGCTGGCGGCAGCGCTTGTACTGGGCCTGGGGATACAATCCTGGTTTCCAGAGTGCCGTGCCCTTTTAGGAGGGACCCATTCTTCTTCCGAATCATTTGCCGATTCACCATTCGGTTCAAATGCAGATTCGGAATCGAGATTTGATTCGGAATCGGATTTGATTCGGAATCAGAATTTGATTCCGATGAGAACTCCCCGTTGCTCTCATCGGTCATGGAGAGGATCTGGAACGCCTCCTCACTATTGTAAAGCCTTTTGGACATGGCGCTGATGGCTGTGTGACAGGTGGCAGGTGACGGTCACTGATGGGCTGTGTGATGGGTAGCAGGTGACTTTCACTGATAGGTGATGACGGTGTGACAGGCGATGGTCACTGATGGGTGACAGGCCACGGACAGTGACAGGTAATGGTCACTGATGGCTGGCGGTCACTGATGGCTGGCGGTCACTGATGGGTGATGGCTGAAGACTGGCGGTGGCTGATGGCTGGCGGTCACTGATGGGTGACAGGTGATGGCTGATGGGTGACGGCTGGTGGTCACTGATGGGTGACGGCTGGCAGTCACTGATGGGTTACAGGTGATGGCTGGCGGTCACTGATGGGTGATGGGTGACGGCTGGTGGTCACTGATGGGTGACGGCTGGTGGTCACTGATGGGTGACGGATGACTGGTGGCGGTCACTGATGGGTGACGGTGACTGGTGGCGGTCACTGATGGGTGACGGGTGACTGGTGGCGGTCACTGATGGGTGACGGGTGACTGGTGGCGGTCACTGATGGGTGACGGTGACAGCTGGCGGTCACTGATGGGTGACGGGTGACAGCTGCGGTCACTGATGGGTGACGGGTGACTGGTGGCGGTCGCTGATGGGTGACGGGTGACTGGTGGCGGTCACTGATGGGTGACGGGTGACTGGTGGCGGTCACTGATGGGTGACGGGTGACAGCTGGCGGTCACTCATGGGTGACGGGTGACAGCTGGCGGTCACTGATGGGTGACGGGTGACTGCTGGCGGTCACTGATGGGTGACGGGTAACAGGCGCACCGCTGACGGTCACTGATGGCAGTCTCCTATGTGACAGGTGCACTTTATGGGGTGACTGTTGGGTGACAGATGACAATGGGGGGGGGGGGCGATCTGACAAGTGTGGTGTTGGTGCAGACACTACAGAACACAGATCGGTAACTCACTGCTCCAGGCTCTTCTCTCCTCACACTAGAAACGGTGTGTGAGGAGAGAAGCGCTGGTAACAGCTCGTTACCGCGCTGTGTTTACATTTAGTGATCGGCTGTGAAAGGATCACAGCCGATCACGTGACTAAACAGCCAGCCAATGGCTGTTTACCGGCGTCAGTGACGAGCCGTGTTCCCGGGGAACACGCCGTCACCGACGTGCACGCGCAGCGCGCTCGCGATCGCGCGCATGCGCCGTGCACATTGGGGGTGGAACCATTTGTGATCGGCCGTGACTTCATCACGGCCGATCACGTGGTAAACAGCCATGACGAATGGCTGTTCACCCTCTTCGGTGGCGAGCGGAGTCTCCGTGACACGCCGCCACCGAAGGAACGGGGATGCGCGCGCTCGATCGCGCGCATTCCCTGTTCAAAGGCGAGGACGTCATATGACGCCCTGCCGGAACAAGAGAAGTGCCGCCTGGCCGTCATTTGACGGCCGGCGGTCGGCAAGTGGTTAAACGTTTTATTAACCCTCCCCAAAGAATAAATTAAAAACATAAACCCCTTCACATTTCATGCGTACCAGAATTAAAATTAATATAGGCAAATGTAAATAGAGTGCACTATGCCTGGATTCCTTTTCCGGATCCGCCGTGCAGATTTCCGCTTTGTGTAGCGGTGGTCTCAGCGTGCTACAGGCTTCCCAGTCAATGGAACGCAGGGCTGGAGCGCAAAATGACGTCACTTCCTGGTTGTCTGGTTCACGTCCCTGATGTGCATTTCGTCATATCCGACTTCGCCCTCGTGACGAAGTCACAGTGTGGCTATTTTGGTTACTTGGGGAGCCACAGCCCGGTCTAAATAATGTGTCCGGGTTTCAGTCTGCCTGAAACCCGGACACGTGATTCAAGTCTTACTCTACGGCCCCCGGCTACTACTGGGTGGGGAGCGGAGGAAGATCACTCTGCCAGGGAAGGCAAGGAGATGGACAGGTGGCCGAAACTGAAGAAATATTCTCTCTGCTCCGACCAGCACATGATCATCAGAAAGGGGCACAGATAATGAAAAAAAATTCTGCACTGACTGTCTTTGAAATTGCCCCAGCCCCTGTTCAAATCCAATCCGGGGACAAAACTGGGGACAGACTTGGTTCGAGGACAGTATCCTTAATCCAGGGACTGTCCCCGGAAACCGGGGATGTCTGGTCACCCTAATTTGTATACCATTTTACAAGCCTTATCTTAGCCATCTCTCCTAGATATGATTGGTTGCTAAAATCTATGTCAGTGTAACTAACTATAAATCCGACACCTGTTCTGCAACCAGAAAAACGTATTCATTCCCAGAATTCCTATTAAAGTGATTTATAACTAGACATCTGCACAACAAAAAAATGTGTTTATTTTCGTTTTGTTTTTTTCGTTTCCGTTGATTCGTAACGATTCGTAAATTCGTAAGTCGTCGGTGTTCGTATTCGTAACGATTCGTATTTTCGTAAGAGTTATTTATTCGTTGATTCGTTTTTCCGTTAGTTTCATTTTCATTTATTCGTTTATTCGAAATTCGGACGCATTCGTATTTATTTGTACTTTCGTAACATTCGTAACATTTGTAGATTCGTAATCGGAGCATAATTCATAATTTTATGTAATGTGTATGCTATTATTACATTTTAAGAGACACGGAAAATTACGAATCGAAAAAAAAAAGTTACGAATGTACGAATTTTTTCGTTCAATCTATTCGAAGCACGTTAAGCAGCACCATTGTAAGAGACACGGAAAATTACGAATCGAAAAAAAAAAAGTTACGAACGTACAAATTTTTTCGTTCAATCCATTCGAAGCACGTTAAGCAGCGCCATTGTAAGAGACACGGAAAATTACGAATCGAAAAAAAAAGTTACGAATGTACGAATTTTTTTGTTCAATCCATTCGAGGCACGTTAAGCAGCGCCATTGTAAGGGACACGGAAAATTACCAATTCAACAACAAAAAAAAAAGTTACGAATGTACGAATTTTTTCGTTTATTTTGATTTTCGTTGTTCCTGTTTTCGTTTTTCGGATTTTCTTCTTTCGTTCGTACATTCGTTGTTTCTAATTTGTTTTTTTTGGGGATTTTCGTTGTTTTCAGATTCGTTCGATTCGAACGATTCGTTATTTGTTAAAATTTTTAGCGAATCGTTCGTTCTTTTGTACGATAACGAATGAATGAAAATAACGAAAAAAAACGAAAAAATAAATAAAAAAACGAAACGAATTGCACATGTCTATTTATAACTGGTTTTGTCCAATTAAAAACACCTGTGTAGAGACAGTATGGCACCCAGCTGTGTTAAATCAAACCCCCCTTGTCCTGATAAGACAGATTCACGACTTTGGGAGAATGAACTTTCAATAAGCCCACCAAATGGGTTATGTCTCAATGTTTCTCACTATACAATTCTATATGCAAAAGTACTGTATTATTAACATTTTATATATATATATATATATATATATATATATATATATATATATATATATATATACACATATACATATATATATATATATATATATATATATATATACATACATATATACACATATCAGTGTTTTCTTATTCAATGTATTTTAACAGTTTTTAATGAGGGCACAAGCAGACCTTTGTTTGACCCTGTCAAACTTAAGCCCCATACACACGGTCGGACAATCCGCGGACCAGGTCGGTCGGATCCTGTCCGTCATACTTTGTCTGATGTTGGTTTTGCGTACACACGGTCGGACAAAGTTGTCGGAAAATCCGATCATTCTGAACGTGGTGACGTTTGTTGCCTACGACGGGACTACGTAGAGGCTAGTAGCCAATAGCTTTGGTCTTGTAATGTGATCTGAGCATGCGTAGCACTTTGTCCGGTCGGACAACCGTACACACGATCGGATTTGGTGTGATCGGACCGTGTTGTCGGCAAATCTTTCCAGCAGGAGATAAGACTTTGTCCGTCGGACAATCCGACGTACACTGTCCGATGGTGCATACACACGGTCTGATTTTTCAACAACATTGTCCGATCGGACAGAATCCATGAAAAAGTCCGACCGTGTGTATGGGGCTTAAAAGTGGTTGTAAACTTTATGCTACAGGTAAGCCTATATTAACCGCTTCCCGACCGCCTAACGCCGAAGTACGTCGGCAGAATGGCACGGCTAGGCAGAACCACGTACCAGTACGTGGTCCTTTAAGAGCCTAGCCGTGGGTCCGGAGCTCTGTGACCACGGCCGTGGGACCAGCGGACCCGATCGCCGCTGGTGTCCCGCGATCGGGTCACAGAGCTGAAGAAGAATGGGGAGAGGTCTGTGTAAACAAACCACTCCCCGCGCTTCCTACTCTGCCTGTCACTGATCGGCTGTTCCCTGTCATCGGGAAAGCCGATCAATGACATCAGACGTCAGCCCTGCCCCCTAATGGTAAAAAAAAAACACACACGTCACAGCCCATAACCCCTTCCCTCCCCCTAGTGGTTAACTCTTTCACTGCCAGTGTCATTTATACAGGAATCAATGCATTTAAATTGATTGCTGTATAAATGACAATGGTCCCAAAAATGTGTCAAAAATGTCCGATGTGTCCACCATAATGTCGCAGTCACAATAAAAATCGCTGATCGCCGCCATTACTAGTAAAAAAAAAAATATTAATAAAAATGCTATAAAACTATCCCCTATTTTGTAAACGCTATAACTTTTGCGCAAACCAATCAATAATCGCTAATTGCGATTTTTTTTACCGAAAATATGTAGAAGAATACGTATCGGCCTAAACTGAGGAAAAAATATGTTTTTTTATATATTTTTTGGGGATATTTATTATAGCAAAAAGCAAAAAAATATAGCATTTTTTTCAAAATTGTCGCTCTATTTTTGTTTATAGCGCAAAAAATAAAAACCGCAGGGGCGATCAAATACCACCAAAAGAAAGCTCTATTTGTGGGGAAAAAAAAGGACGCCAATTTTGTTTGGGAGCCACGTCGCACGACCGCGCAATTGTCAGTTAAAGCGACGCAGTGCCGAATCGCAAAAAGGGGCCTGGTCCTTTGGCTGCCAATTGGTCCGGGGCTGAAGTGGTTAAGGCTTACCTGTAGCTAACCAGGATATCTCCTAAACCTGCACGGTTTAGGAGATATCCCCTGTCCCCTGCATGACATCGGCACATGCGCACTAGAGCAAACTGACGCAATGGCACCTATGTGCCACTGCATCAGTCTGCATGGCGTTACCGGCATCTCCCGCGCCCATGCGCGGGAGTGATCTCACCGCGGCTCCAGCCAATCACAGCGCCGGAGCCGCGATACCCGGAAGTAACTCCGGGACGACATGTCGGCGGCCGGAGGGGGAGACGAGGGCGGCTCCGGGGGCTTGAATCTGAGGTAAGTAATACATAATGAGCTAGTATGCTATGCTGGATCTCATGACTTGCAAATCACATGCACACATTAGTCCACTTGGATCAGGTTGGATTAATTCTGACTAGGGAAGCTCGGGACAATACAGTAAAAGTATTGAACTTAATACACACAGATAAAGTGGCCCATACCACCAGTGTCTTTCTAGGGACCGATGTGGAAAAGGCATACGATCGGGTGAACTGGCGCTTTATGTTCGCAGTATTGCATCACATTGGTCTAGGCGATAAGATGATACACTGGATTGACAGTATTTACTCTACCCCGTCGGCTCAGGTGAAAGCTAATGGGGTCCTCTCCGACCCTTTCCATATATCCAATGGGACCAGCCAGGGGTGCCCCCTGTCCCCTCTCCTTTTTGCGCTCTCTCTAGAACCTTTCTTGTGTAAAATCCATTTAAACCCAAACATGGGATTGACTGTGGGGAACTCACAACATAAAATATCGGCATGTGCCGAAGATATGCTCTTTTCCATCACAAACCCAGTGGTGTCCCTCCCTAACCTCCTTCATGAATTTAAAGTATACGGCCACATCCCCAATTTAAAAATGTATTTTGGTAAGTCGGAAGCCATGGGAGTTGAGACACCCCCACCCTTCTTCGGACCCTGAAGTCGTACTTGCAGTTCCGATGGATGGACACGCCCCTGAAATACCTGGGGACATTTGTAACTGCTGACTTGTCCCACACGTTTGACTTAAACCCCCCCCCCCCCCTTACTGGCCAAAACACGCTCCCTACTAGAGGCATGGCATCAAGGTTTGCACTCATGGTTTGGTAGGTGTAACCTCCTTAAGATGTGCATTCTACCAAAGTACCTCTATCTCTATCTGTCGTACTTGCGGTTCCGATGGACGGACACGCCCCTGAAATACCTGGGGACGTTTGTAACTGCTGACTTGTCCCACACGTTTGACTTAAACTCCCCCCCTTACTGGCCAAAACACGCTCCCTACTAGAGGCATGGCATCAAGGTTTGCACTCGTGGTTTGGTAGGTGTAACCTCCTTAAGAAGTGCATTCTACCAAAGTACCTCTATCTCTTTCAAGCCCTACCGATCGTCATACCCCCACTTTTCTTTAAACAAGTCCATTCCCTTTTTATCAAGTTCATCTGGGCACATAAACGTCCTTGTATTCCGAGACGCCAATTATTGCTTCCTAAATCATACGGGGGCCTTGCAGTGCCTGATGTGATGAAATACTACCACTCTACTCTCCTCGGTAGATTGATCGATTGGCACCGTCACTCTACAAACAAACTTTGGGCGCAAATCGAGCAAGCTCAAACAGATATTTCACTACAGGGAGCCCCTTGGTGCTATCGTGACCTCCCAAGTACGTTAAAACTACACCCCCTGGTCGGAGCCACACTGCGAACTTGCTCGCAACTTTTCTCACACGCCTCTTTGTCTACGCGTGACTCTCCCCTATTTCCAACAATAGGGAACCCCCAATTCCTGCCAGGCTCCCATGATCGACGACTCTGGCACTTGCTCCAATCCGGACGTCACCGAGCATCTCACTTTTTCATAACCGGCCCAAAAGCAGTTACCACTGGCATACTGTCTTTAGGGGGAGCCATGGTATTCCTTGGCCTCCTCAATATCCCCTCTCCTGACCCCATCTCCCCTCCCCCTCCCTCCTCTCTTTTTCTCTTAGCTGTTCTATTTCTCAATTTTGTCTCAATCTTTTTGTACCATTAAAAAATAGGGAAAGGGTAGTTCTATACCCCTTTCATAGGGCTGTTTTCTATACATACCCACCTGTAGATACAAGAGTGCAATCTATTGCAGAATTTGTATCAGTAAGGTTTTAATGATGTGTCATTTCCTTAATACTGACTTTCAGTCTGGCTTACACACTGTATATACTCGAGTATAAGCCGAGTTTTTCAGCACATTTTTTTGTGCTGAAAATGCCCCACTCGAGTCAAGCACTTTTCTGCAGCAGAGAATAAAATTTTCCAACCCGACTTTGGGGCCCCGTATCTCGGGGCCACTTGGTGCTAGGAACCCCAAATTCGGTGTGCATACCCAGTGGAACCAGTACTACAACATATCCAATGGAGTTCCTAGCACCAAGTGGCCCCGATATACGGAGCCCCAAAGTCGGTTCGGAAAATATCATTCTCTGCTGCAGAAAAGTGCTTGACATTTTCCGTACCGACTTTGGGGCCCGGTATCTCAATGCCACTTGGTGATAGGAACCCAATCCTTGGATATGTTCTAGTGCTAGTTCCACTGGGTTTGGACACCAAATTTGGGGTTCCTATCCCGAAGTGGCCCCTAGATACGTGGCTACAAATGCCGTCAATTGTGTCCATCTGCAGCAATGTCATTTCAGGACCCTTTGGGTCCAGAGACCCCAAAAATGGCTGCAGCTAGGGGGCATCTAGGAACCCTTAACCACTTTCAGACCGGACCAATTTGCAGCCAAAGGATCAGGCCCCTTTTTTGCGATTCGGCACTGCGTCGCTTTAACTGACAATTGCGCGGTCGTGCGACATGGCTCCCAAACAAAATTGACGTCCTTTTTTTCCCACAAATAGAGCTTTCTTTTTTGGTGGTATTTGATCGCCCCTGCGGTTTTTATTTTTTGCGCTATAAACAAAAAAGAGCGACAATTTTGAAAAAAAACTCATTATTTTTCATTTTTTGCTATAATAAATATCCCCAAAAATATATAAAAAAACATATTTTTTCCTCAGTTTAGGCCGATACGTATTCTTCTACATATTTTTGGTGAAAAAAATCGCAATAAGCGATTATTGATCGGTTTGCGCAGAAGTTATAGCGTTTACAAGATAGGGGATCGTTTTATAGCATTTTTATTAATAATTTTTTTTTATTAGTAATGGCGGCGATCTGCGATTTTTTTTTTTTGTGACTGCAACATTATGGCGGACACATCGGACATTTTTGACACATCAATGCTATTTAAATGCATGGATTCCTGTATAAATGACACTGGCAGTGAAGGGGTTAACCACAAGGGGGCAGTGTAAGGGTTAAGTGTGCCTAGGGGTGTGTTTCTTACTGTGGGGGGGGGCGTGGCTGTCAGCTAGTGAATGCTGATCTCTGCTCCAATCACAGGGAGCAGAGATCGGCGTCACTAGTTGCTAGGCAGAACGGGGAGATGCTGTTTATCTCGGCATCTCCCCGTTCAGCCTTCCCGTGAGACGATCGCGGGTGTCCCCGCGGCGATCAAGTCCGCGGGGACCGCGGCCGGACTCACGGGGGTGCCGACCAGCGCCGGAGCCTCGGCTTATATTCGGGTCAAATTATACTCGAGTATATACGGTATGTACCTTTCATGTTTATGTGAACAATTGTACACTGTAGATGAGAAATGTTGGATCTGCCTTTTCCTGTTTACTATAAATAAACAATTTGAAAAAGAATGAATGGCAGCCCCGTACATCTGCAAAATAGAGCAGCGCTTTATGGCTGCGGATGGGGGAACAGGTGCAATTTACATGTTGTCCCCCACCTGCAGCAGTGTGAGCCTAGCCTTGAGCTGCAAAGGCAGCAGACAGGGCTGTACACATTAAAAATTCTGGATGAACCCGCTTCACACTGATATACACCCTTTGTAGTAAACTTTGAATAAAAAAAGGTTCACATACATTGCAATACATGTTTAAGCCGGCCAACTGCGTCAAAGTAATCCCTCTCTGGCCAGTCCCTACTCTACTCTGCACAATGCAAATGCTCCAATGGATATAGAGCCAATATGGGGCAGATAGATACAAGTTGTTTGGGAACTACAGATTCAGGTCTGGTTACTGACCTGGACTATGCGATGGAAATAAGATATACCTATGCTCATATGCCAATAGTTTATACATATAACCCATCAGGTGCTAAAGTGGTGTGACCACATGAATGGAACCTCTGCACACTGCTATACCCCCTTTCCAGCAATTGTTGCACAATAACAGGGATTTTTAGTTCACATGCATTGCAATATGTGTCTATGGCGGCTAACTAGTAGTCTACATACTCTACATAGTTAATCTGGTTGAAAAAATACTTCATCTAGTTCAACCAATAAAAAGGGAAAAAGATATCATACAATCCTATGTACACAATCCTATACCCACAATTGATCCAGAGGAAGGCGAAAAAAAACCCCAGCAAAGCATGGACCAATTTGCTCCAGCAGGGGAAAAAATTCCTTCCTGATCCCCCGAGAGGCGATCGGATATTCCCTGGATCAACTAATCCTATCAAGTAATCCCTCTCTGACCAGTGTGAGTTGATGAGATTCACTACTTATGGGAATTAAGAGTAGCACGTGTCCTACTGCTACATACGTGCTTCTGGCCTGTAGGAGCATTGCCTTGTTAGGGCATCATTAGATGAGTTTATGAGGGGTTTCCTCTTCAACAATCAGCAAAGGTAGAAATAATGCCCAGTTTTGTTGAACATGGGTGTGATCCCGTCTTACGAGCCCCCAATGTTTTACCGGGGGGGTTAATTTGAAGTATAGGCATTTATAAGGTGTAAAAGGTATCTTCACTGGATTGAAGATGTAAAAAGGTGTAAAGAAAGTTAAATTGAATACGTACGTGCCTAAACTATCTATGTACCTTCGTTAGGCATATAACACTAATATACACAACTAGTTGTTACGTAACTTTGAATAAGGGACTGTTCTAATGGATGACGCATGCCTCTAATGAAGATGTCCTCAGCTGGTCAGAGAGCAGAGTTACGACTGTTCCCTTCCTTCCAGCTCTGAGCGTTGTTCCCAAACCTCACCTCAGATAGATGATCCCAAATAAAGAAGGAGTCACCCTCTCTACTCTTGTGAGATGCACTAGAGGCATGTTACTTACTTTAACAGGTGGTAAAAAGAAACCCAGTGCATGCCAGGTACACAATAAAAAGGAGCTAATATTGGAAAACATAAAACACTGCAAGGTAGCCTTCCTGTTCACGTTTTACAGAAGTTAATCTGTTGGCTTGTGTCGAAGAGGGACAGCCAAGCATGGACTGAAATCCAGCCAGTTCCTGCTCAACCGGCTGAATTGTGATCCACCTATGGGCAGCTTTAGTAAATGTAAGTGATGGACATGTGACAAAGGTGTTGACCAGACTGATGGACATCTGGTCCTACCAGATCCAAGAATATGAAATATGTAAAATAGCTGGACTGGGCTGCTGAGTCTACAAGGTCATCAGATGGAGTCTTCAAGAGACCCACGGTTTATATTGTGGGGGAGTCAGCCAGTCAGGGCTGAGTCTGAGGGAGCTGGGAGGATTCTGTGAGGGAGGAGTCTGTAAGAAGTTGGGGACAAGTCTATGAGGGAGTGAGAAGGAGGCTGCAGGGAGGAAGGAGTGTGCAAGGAGGGGGGTCCTTACATGTCCCTTCCTCCCTAAAGACTCCTCCATACTCCTTTACAGACTTGTCCCCACCTTCTTACAGAAGCCCCCCCACTCCCCCACAGACTTCTCCCTTCTACCCGGCAGACGGAGAAAGAGGGAGGGAGGGAGAGAGAAAGTGGAAGAAAGAGGGATGAAGGGAGAGAAATTGTGAGAAAGAAAGAAAGAGGGTTAGAAAAAAAAGGGAGATATAGATGGAGGGAAAAAGAGGGAAAGCAAGAGAGAGAATAATTCTAACCTCTCAGAAAACAACAGTCCCGGGATGAATATGTATAATTATATTGATGACACGGTCTGACCGGGACGTGGGTCTGATTTCTGTGAATGACCCAGGCAGATCGGAACTGTTGGTAGCTATGCTCTATATATACATTATATCATGGTTGCTGATGTCAATGGTGGTTGATACTTGTTAGGTCTGAAATACCTTGCATTGTTTTATGCTAGTTTTCCATAAGCTACTTGGTGTGCGTTTGGCTGCATTTTGGCTGCTGCATGGCTCTCCATGCGTCACTTACAAACGAAAAGCCATTGAACAATCTCTGTTTTGTGTCTGAAATCGGCATTTGCTTCTTTACAAGGTGTTCCAGCTTGATTACCGATTTTGTAATTTCCGTGGGACTCTGAAAAAGAAAGAGAGAGAGAAATTAGATATTATGAGAAATTTTAGGGAAAAAATACACTTTAATGAATTAAAAACAAAAACAAAATGTACAACTCATTTAATTTTTTTTGTAAAATGTGAAAGATGATGTTACGCCGAGTAAATAGATACCCAACATGTCATGCTTTATAATTTCACACGCCCGTTGAATGGCGCCAAACTACAGTACTTAAAAATCTCTATAGGCGACACTTTCTACAGGTTACCAGTTTAGAGTTACAGAGGAGGTCTAGCGCTAGAATTATTGCTCTCGCTCTGGTGTTCGCTGTTTATATATGTGGGCTCGACCTACGTATGCATTCACCACTGCGTGCAATCCCAGGGGGATGGGTGCACTTTAAAAAAAATGTTCTATTATTATTTATTTTATTACTTTTTTTACACTGTTCCTTAAAAAAATGTTTTTCGTCACTTTCAATGTAAACATCCCTTGTGATAGAGATAAGCAGTGACTGGTCCTCTTTATGGAGAGATCTGGGGTCAATAAGACCCCACATCTTTCCTCTACAATGTAAAGCATTAGATCGGAAGCCGTCTTTCCTCCGCTCATCTCTGTTGCCAGCTGCCACAACCACCGTATCACTTCTCGGGGTTACCAATCACCCAGGTAACCCCGAGAACCACATATTGCTGCAGTCAAATCCCCGGTATTTCTCTTCTGACCGAGGACGTCATTTGTCAAGAAGTGGTTAAGCACAATGATATCGTCTCACAAATGGCATAGCTTTCCTCTATAAACACCTATGATGTCATAGCTTTCCTCTATAAACACCTACTGCCACGACCTTTTGTACAGTTATTGGAATCTCTACTTACCGATCTCATTACAAATGGTGGGGGTGTCTTCCGTGCCTCCACCTCCTCCCAATTTACGCCATTGAAAAATGGGTGTTGTCGAATGTTGGCCACGGCCTCTTTTCGCATTTTCTGGTCTTTGCACAGGAGCTGCGGGGGAAAAAGAAAACAGAAAAACATCAGATCACTATAATGACGCAACAATGCTAAGAGGCCTATTAATAAAGACCTAAGGTTATCACACTCCACACAGAGCTGGCAATCAGGGCCGGATCTTGGGGGTGCTGGGATTAACTGAGCCCCCCCCCCCAGATTTCATTCATACCCCCCCTCTCCCAGGACCTTACTGAGGGGCACTGCTCATTCTCAGCAATGTAGAGTCAGCTTGGCTGCACAGTGTCCACCCCCAAGGTAGGACTGTTTGTGAATGAAGGACTGAGGGCTCTGATGGGGGGGGGGTGCGCTCTAATGTGTAGGGGAGACTTGATATGATGGGATGGGCTCTACTGTGTAAAGGGGGACTCTAGTGGGATGGATAGGCTCTAATGTGAAGGGGGCTCAGATATAATGAGGCAATGCTGGTGTGAGGGGGGATCTGATGAGGTGGGGAGACTCTGATGTGAAGAAGGGACCCTGATGTGAAGGGGGAGGGGCTCTGATGTGTAGGGGGGGCCCTGGTGTGATGAGGAGACTCTGATGCGGATGGGGAGACTGAAGCTCATCACTTTGATCTGCAGATGAATGATTGAGTAGATACAAAAGTAACAATGTTACAATGAATGTTTAAGGATCCATGGTGAGGATTTGAAGCTAGGACTATTTGTGAAGGGGGGGGGGGGACACATGGCTCTCTTGTCCTATGAAGGGGGTGACTGTAATGTGTGTTGATGTTATGTCCCCTGACTTACTGCACCCCCAGGTCAGACAATCTAGATCCAGTTCTACTGGCAATTCACATCCTATTAATAAAATGCATAGTGGAGTGTGTGTTTTTCTTTACAGTCATTACAATGAATGTGGCTTTACTTGTTTCAAAGCACAAACTAAACTATAAAAAGACTGGATGAGCCTATAGGTCCACTTTCCTTGTCCCACTATGAGGCTGTCCATACATACCCTGCATAGAAAGTTTGCCAGAACGAGGTCGATGCCACGCCGGAATCTTGGCTTATTGCAGCTTATGTTTCCCATAATTGCTTCTATGGATGCTCCGTTGAAAGGATTAATTCCAAAGACCTTCTCATATAGTAAAATTCCCAGCGAGAAATAATCGGCGGTTGTGTCATATGGCTGAGAACGGATCACCTGCAGGGAAATAGGAGAGATAAGGATCAGGGTGACAATTCAGACACAAAACACACAGACCAAAAGTTTTCATTCTTCATTTGTAACTTTTCATTCATTTAGATCAGGGGTCTCCAAACTTTCTCAACAAAGGGTCAGTTTATTGTCCTTCAGACTATAGGAGGGCCGGACTGTGGCCGGTGTGAGTAGAAAATTTAAGAAATAGTGCCCCATCATTGGTGTCAGTGGGAGGGATAGTGTCTCATCATTGTTATTAGTTGGAGGAATAGTGCCCCATCATTAGTATTAGTGGGAGGAATAGTGCCCCATCACTGGTATCAGTGGGAGTAATAGTGCTCCATCACTGGTGGTATCAGTGGGAGGAATAGTGCCCCATCATTGGTGTCAATGGAAGAATAGTGCCCCATCATTGGTATCAGTGGGAGGAATAGTGCCCCATCATCGGTATCAGTGGGAGGAATAGTGCCCTATCACTGGTATTAGCAGGAGGAATAGTGGCCTATCATTGGTATTAGCGGGAGGAATAGTGGCCTAACATTGGTATTAGTGAGAGGAATAGTGCCCTATCATTGGTATCATTGGAGGGGGGGGGGGGGATGTTGCCCATCATTGGTATCAGTGGGAGGAGTGGTGCCCTATCATTGGTATCAGCAGGAGGAATAGTGCCTCATCATTGGTATTAGTGGGAGGAATAGTGCCAATCATGGGTGTCAATGGAAAGAATAGTGCCCCATCATTGGTGTCAATGGAAGGACTAGTGCACCATCATTTGGGGTCAATGGAGGGAATAGTGCCCCATCATTGGTGTCAATGGAAGGAATAGTGTTCCAAAGTTTATATCAGTGGAAGGAAGTTATGCCCCATTGTTGGTGTCAGTGGAAGAAAAAGGGCCCCACCATTGGTGTCAGTGAAAGGAAATATGCCCCAATGTTGGCGTCAATGGAAAGAATGGTGCCCCATTGTTGCTGTCAATAGAAGGAATAATGACAGAAGTAGTGCCCCGAGGACTGGATAAAGCCAGACAAAGGGCCATATCTGGCCCACCCACAGTTTGAAGACCACTGATTAAGAACCATCCTACTTCTATGTGTAGTGGGCACAAACTAGCCATTACACACCCTCCAGTTTCACCCCCTGTGTACACAGAGCTAATCCTCTGCCCCTGTCAGGGGCAATAAAAGAGAAGGAAAACAAACCTGCAAAAATTATCCTGAGAGATTTACATTAAGAAGACCAGGGGCACTTATTACATACATGTCAAGCAATCCTGAGAGATGGCTTGGCTGGATGGTAATTGCACTTCATATGCATGTTCCCTGTAATCCAGGCCTAATCTGCTTGGTAATTGCACTTTATATAATACATGTTCTATAACTTCTCTGTGTATACAGGTTCTGTTTACTTCTGGACAGACCTAATCTGGTCTTTTACTGCCTTGTGTATTCAGGTTCTCATACATTCAGGACTAATGTGGTGGATAAATAACCTGTAAATGGGGGCACTGGACCAGCGCAGAGCTTTCTACTTACCTCCGGGGCCCAGAAAGCCTGTGTTCCGACTCGTCTTGTCACTGTCCTCGATCCGAACATGTTGGTTGCTGCTAAGCCAAAGTCCCCGATTCTCACATGTCCAGTGTTGTCGATAAAAATGTTCTCAGGCTTTAGATCCCTGCAAAAAAGAAGAAGAAAAAAAAGAGTGTCAGCTCTGCAGTTCAGACAATTATCCCCCCCCCCCCCCCCCCCATATATCCTGGTATTACTGGTCCATTGAGGGATCAACATTCACAAAGCTCCCTTTCCTAGCACTGCCCATAGATATGATCCAGGAAAAAATCGTATCTTTCATGAACTGATTGCCCTACATAAGCTTTATGATCGTTAACCGATTGCCTACCGCTGGACGATCGTTTAGAAAGGATGACGCATGTCTAGTCTGTTTATTTCCTGTGATCAACAGCTCCATATTGTGGCCGTAATGCAGAATGTTCCTGAAATACTTCCATCATAAAAAATACTGCATTATGGCCACTAGAAGGAGCTGACGGGCTCAGGAAATAAATATATTAGACACAATACAGCAATTATTTTTCACTGTGAGTGGGGATAAAAATTGTAGGCCAGAAATAGGGTTATCAGCGTTTTGCCGATAGAAAAAAAAAAAAGGGCGCCGCCGATAATGGCATGCCATTGACTTTAACGCAAAATCGCGTCCCGCTGACTTTAATGCAAAAAGGTGTCCCATTGACTTCAATGCAAAACACCTCCTGTTGACTTCAATGCAAAGTCCCGTCCCATTTTTGCAATGGAGGATGAACGGGTAAGTGTGCACTCACCTTCGTCCTTTCCACCAATAGGGTATAGTAACCATTAAGTTACTGATGCAGTGAGAGCGGGGGGGGGGGGGGGACAGATTGTAAAATGACTAAATATAGTTACCTGTGAGCTACACCCTTGGAGTGCAAGAATTCCAGACCGCAGAGAATCTCCGCCGCCAGGAGTCTGATGGTGGGGAGGTCACCTGGATCTATGGTGTTTTCCTTGTGGAAGAGGTCTCCTCCGCCGAGATATTCCATAACATAGAACATATAATCCTGGGGAAGGAAATACAGACAAGTCAGTGAATGAAATTCAGCTAGAAGGTCCAAATGAAAGTATCTATCTATCTATCTATCTATCTATCTATCTATCTATCTATCTATCTATCTAGGTCATCTTTGCTCCATGAACTGATATAAGTGACACCCATCATACAATTTGCTGTTCCGTTCTCACTATCAGGCAGCTGCCACAATTACTGTAGGGTGGTTCCTCCATGGAGAAAGGACATGTATACTAAACTTCTCAATACCATAATCCTTTGCTAACATGTTTCTATTCTTCCCCTACATCAGACTAAGCTAATCCAATATCTAATACTTGAAGTCCAGACAAATAGAAAACATTGCTTGATTCCATTGATGTATTAATACAGCCAGTAAAAATACCAAAAAGCTATTTTTATATTAGCTTGTAGGCAGGTGCAGTCTATTTTTTTCCACTGCGGGTGGCGCTGTCCGCAGCGACAATACAGATGGGGGAGGAAGTCGAGAGGAACCTAGTTCCTCTATGGTTTCATCAGTCACAAGGAGGCAGCTATCCGATTGGATGCTGGCACCCCAGGTGACTTTGGTGGCCCTCTTGGGTCAGACAGAGTGTATTTAAGACCCTGGCTCCTGGGTTTGGTGCGCACTTTGTGAGTGGCTAGAGTAGGGACAGGTCACTTGTCTGTCAGGGACAGGGCTTAGCATCAGGGAAATGTTCCAGAGGAGTAGGGAAAGTGCAGGGACTGGCCATCCTACCAAGAGGCCTCCACATTTGGGTACAGGCTGGCCAGGCCATTTTCCACCCCCTCGAGACAGATGCTTTTGGCACCTCCAAGTCACCAATCTGCTGTCACATCGCTGGTACGCCTTGTGAGTGTTCCCGGTTGGTTTGCCTTACCGCCGGGACTGTTGTGTGTTGCTGGACTTCTGTTACAATATATTCCTGTTTCTGCACTTAGACTCTGGGTGTTTTCTGCCCGCCGCACCTACCCACCTTCCTTGCAGCAGAATTCAAACTGGGAGAGGGACAGGTATCAGTGTGAGCCGGTCAGGCCACCTTGTGATGTATAGCTTTGCCTAATGCAGTGTGACAATTGGTGAAGTGCTGTCCTGTTAGGAGGCTGGGGGTGGGTGACCAAGCTCCATTGTTTGACTACTGCAGAGAGAAAGTGAGGTCACTGATCCTGCAACGTCATCTAGCAGGGTTGCCTTGATCACTATATGGAAGGGTTGCCTTGATCACCATATGGAAGGGTTGCCTTGATCACTATATGGAAGGGTTGCCTTGATCACCATATGGAAGGGTTGCCTTGATCACCATATGGAAGGGTTGCCTTGATCACCATATGGAAGGGTTGCCTTGATCACCATATGGAAGGGTTGCCTTGATCACATGCGTACATGCAGATATCATCAAGCAATGTTCGTTCTACTATATATTATATTTTCTATATGCTATTCATTTAAAACTTGTTTTCTTTTGACTTTTCCGAAAACTGACTACTAACCTTTGTTTGGAATGTGGCGTAAGCGTGCGCGCAGAAAGGGCTGCCCTCAGCTATCTCCAGGACCTGACGCTCAACGTGGATGAGGTTTGGGTCACCGTACATTAGAGAGCTCTTGACGACCATCTTTACGGCCACCAGTTTGCCGCTGTCACGATGGGTCGCCAGTAAAACCTGTAGAAGAGAGAAGGGTTAGTACATCATCATTTCCATGTGCTTTAGCTGTAACTACAAAACTTGTACAACATGAATTCTGACTTCTAGAGGATTCTAGAACTATAGTGGGAGGTAGAGCAGAACAGGCAGTGTGAATATTTATGGCATTCCAACCAATCCCTGGGGAGGTGAGCCCAGAAGGTGGAGAGAGAGCCCATAAATAGTCTGAGGCCTGGGCAGCAGGGTGCAGTGTTGCTGGGTCATGTCTTGCTGGCTCTGCCCCTGGGGCAGGAGTGCTAGAGAAGCCTTGGTGAAGACATTGAGGTCCAAGATAGGCTTAGCTGAGAGGCCTATTCGCAAGCTGAAATAATTAAGTCTGGGGAAGTTAACAGGATAGAGCCAAGAGGAAGTTTGTGGGAAAGAGTCCAACTGTTCTGTGGTGGTGTGAGCCTACATCTCCCTCTAGGAAGCACCTGGTAGATATCAGAAGAAGGCAACCAGTGATCCTGTCCTTGTTTTTGTAACCAAGAAGCATATCAAAAACAAATGGGCAAAAAGAAACCCAGAGAAGGGGTTACCTAACAAGACCAGGCAGTTTGACTGGCAATGCTTTTATTATCTAAAAATGTACTAAATTTACTCAAATTTAAAACCTCCTCCACCTCACATTGATTAAAAATGACAACATTGTCATAAATTGTAAGGGAAGCAGCTGCTCACTTAAGACCAACCATGCATACCAATACTAATTGATCAAGACAGAGGTTTCCCTCCTAGGAGCAATTGGCCGAGGGACTATTGGACAAATTCCCAATGGAAGGGAAGACAGAGGGGAGGTAACCAAAGACCTAATCATCCCAGGCCAAACAGGCTAAATAACCAATAGGGTAAACCTCCACCCTCAGTATGTGTTGCCCTCTCCCAGGGTACTGTTCAAATAATGCTGGCCACCTATTGACCATTGGGCATGGTTGGTCATATGTGACCAGCTGCTCCCGGTGCCATTTATGACAATGTTGTCATTTTTAATCGTTGTGAGGTCGAGGAGGTTTTGAATTTTTGTAATTGTTTTGATAATAAAAGCATTACTAGTCTTGTTAAGTAGCCCCTTCTCTTTGGGTTTCTTTTTGCCTATTTTCAAACTCTTGAGGGAGTACAAGTCACCAGCAGCATTAGGAATCCCCTGGGACATTCAGTGTGTGAAGTGCAGCCAGAAGTTGAGGAGTCCTCAGATTGTTCAGTTTATGGGTATCCTATGCTCCCTATCCAAGTTTATGTTCCAATAAAAAAAGAACCCTTAGTTTTATGAACAAGTGGAAGAAAATGCTGTGTGCCTGTGTGTGCCCTAAAAGGGGGAAATAGGACCAAATTCACCAGTGGCTCCTTAGGAGGTGCTCTACAAAAGTATTGTTGAGGGGAACCCAAGGATGGTCAGCTCATTTGCTTAGTACTTCATTCCCTCCCTCCTCCCCCCTGCACCCACCATACAACCGTCCCTCAGGATGGTTATGTTGGTTCCCCCCTCTGTCTATGGACCCCTCATTTGTATCTTTGGTTACTTACCTTTCCACAGCCTCCTTCTCCAAGAATTTTATGATAGATGAAGCTCTCCGGACCCAGAGGGGTCTCTACGCGTTCTGTGGTAGGGATATTTCTTGTCCCGCCAACTCCTAGAGAGAGAGAAAAGAAAAACGAATTTATTATTCTGTCCCCACACAAATCAAATTACTCTACTAACTTATATTGGCAATTAAAGCCTCTTTCACATTATAATTTGCATTGCCACACTCAATATGCACCTTTACACTTGCAGCTGGGGGGGGGGGGTAAAGACCTGATTAAGCTCAGAGGGGGCAGAGCGAAATGCATTGGGGGAGTGGCCTGGCGGGAGCCCAGGCTGAGGTTGCCACATACCATCACAAGTGGGCTTGCTTCACTAAGGAATATTCATTCTTCCACAAATTGACATTTGGAGCAAGGACAGGCTCCCTCCCC
Source organism: Lithobates sylvaticus (assembly GCA_028564925.1). Taxonomy (NCBI): domain Eukaryota; kingdom Metazoa; phylum Chordata; class Amphibia; order Anura; family Ranidae; genus Lithobates; species Lithobates sylvaticus. Next base: position 553,796,844 of record CM053026.1, read on the forward strand.
TGCCAGCAGTGAACCAGGTCTAGGAACCTTTCCTAGCCTGAGCGGCTCACACTTACTGGGGGGCAGTAGAAAGACACGTGGTTGAGCTGTGTTTTAATCCCCCCCCCCTCAACTGCTCCCTCTTAAGCTGCAAGGCAGCATTGTAGTGTTCGGAAAAACTGATCTTCTCTGTAACATTCAGCAGGCGCTACCGCTCCCTTAACTCAACCCATTCAAATGAATGGGGCTGTGCTGCACCTGTGTGCAATGCAGAAGCTGGTAAAAGGAAGCTCTCATACCTGCCTAAGCCAGGGAGGGTCATAGAAACTAAAAATTTGTGTCATGTATTTTTTGCATCATGTATTGTTGGTATCATGTGTGTATTTGTATTCAGTTTTCTGCATAGAAAAAAAAAACCTCATATGACACCAACATTATGACGTGAACAGGGCACAACAATTGTCTTCAAAAAACGACCGCCAATTTTGAAAAAAAAAACGCAATATTTCTTTCCTTTTTGCTATAAAACATTCAATAAAAATTTTAGAAAATAGAATTTTCTTCATCAATTTAGGCCAATATGTATTCTACTACATGTTGTTACTAATATAAAATCTCAATATATTGATTGGTTTGGGCAAAAGTTATAGCGTCCACAACGTATGGGATATATTTATGGAATTGGTATTTATTTATTTATATTTTGCTAGTAATTGCGGCAATCAGCGACTTATAGTGGGAATGCGAAATTGCGGCGGACAAATTGGACACTAACTGACACTTTTTGGGGACCAGTGACACTAATACAGTGATCAGTGCTAAAAAAAGATGCTGATACTAATGACACTGGCTGGGAAGGGGTTAACATCAGGGGCGCGATCAAATGGTTAACTGTGCCTAGTCAGTGTTTAAGACCCCTTTCACACTGAAGGTGCTTTTCAGGTGTTTTAGCACTAAAAATAGTGCCTGTAAAGCACCTGAAAAGCGCCTCTCAAGCCTCCCCAGTGTGAAAGTCAGAGTGCTCTCACACTGGGGCGGTGCACTTACAGGACCAAAAAAAAGTTCATTAAGCAGCGTCTTTGGGGCGGTGAGGGAGAGGTGTATACACCGCTCCCTCACCGCCCCTGCCATTGAAATCAATGGGCAGTGCTGGCAAAGCGCTTCGGCAGCAGTGCTTTTCGGGCGCTTTTAACCCATTGCAAACCCCTGGGGTTAAAAGCTCCCCGCTCCCGCCCGCACAGTGCCGGTAAAGCACCGCCAAAAATAGCGGCACTTTACTGCTAATGCATGGGCGGTCTGAGTGTGAAAGTAGCCTTAGTGTAGTTGGGAGGTGCTTTTACTACGGGAAGGCATGGATCCGTGTTCCTGCTTTGCAGAGACAAAGTGTGTTACTGGCCAGATCACCAGGTGAAAACAGAGAGGGAAAAAAAACACAATAAAAGGAAAAAGATGCAACCACCCCATCTAATCATTGCTAAGCTGCAATATATTACATTTTTGGTATTGGGCTTTAAAGTTGATGGAGAAATCTCCCATTTTCCCTACCTATGTACTATTTGAAAATGTATCATTATAATCCATACCTGCTGCATCTGTTTTTTGCTTCTTAAGCTGATTCTCTGCATTGCTCTTTGCTATCTCCTTAGCACTATAAGATATCTCCTCCCTGCTCCGCTTTCTTGGAGCCTTGCCTGACTCCCCTACAGAGCCCTGTGCTACCTCCTTAGTGCTAGGATTTATGCGTGCCTTCTTCAGAGTCTTGCTTGACTTCTCTAAGTCTTCAAGACGTGCCTTCTTCAGAGTCTTGCCTGACTCTATATCCTCCTTAGCGCTATTACATATCGCCTCCCTGATCCGATTCATTGAAGCCATACATGACTTCTCTGCAGAGAACTGTACTGCCTTAGCGCTATCTTCCAGACGTGCCTTCTTCAGAGTCTTGCCTGACTCTATATCCTCCTTAGTGCTATTACATATCTCCTTCCTGCCTCGCATCATTGAAGCCATGTATGACTTCTCCGCAGAGCACTGTACTGCCGCCTTAGCCCTATCTTCCAGACGTGCCTTCTTCAGAGTCTTGCCTGACTCTATATCCTTCTTAGCGCTATTACATATCTCCTTCCTGCCTCGCATCATTGAAGCCATGTATGACTTCTCCGCAGAGCACTGTACTGCCGCCTTAGCCCTATCTTCCAGACGTGCCTTCTTCAGAGTCTTGCCTGACTCTATATCCTTCTTAGCGCTATTACATAACTCCTTCCTGCCTCGCATCATTGAAGCCATGTATGACTTCTCCGCAGAGCACTGTGCTACCTCCTTAGCGCTATCTTCCAGACGTGCCTTCTTCAGAGTCTTGCCTGACTCTATATCCTTCTTAGCGCTATTACATATCTCCTTCCTGCCTTGCATCATTGAAGCCATGCATGGCTTCTCTGTAGAGCACTGTACTACCGCCTTAGCCCTATCTTCCTGACGTGCCTTCTTCAGAGTCTTGCCTGACTCTATATCCTCCTTAGCGCTATTACATATCTCCTCCCTGATCCGCTTCATTGAAGCCATACATGACTTCTCCGCAGAGCACTGTACTACCTCCTTAGCGCTATCTTCCAGACGTGCCTTCTTCAGAGTCTTGCCTGACTCTATATCCTCCTCAGCGCGATCATAGATCTCAGCGCTGCTCCTCTTTCTGGTTGTCATTTTTGACATATTAGATGTTGCACAGCAGAGCATCTCTGCTGAAATCTCTGCTAAAATCTTGTTCATCCTCCAAGGGATTCCTTAGGTAGATACAAACCTCCTATGTGCTTGCTTTTCCTCTATATAATATATATTGTGCGATATATATTTATTTGGAATGCAATAAGATTATAAAATCAGCCAACACAGAAACAGCTGTCTGCACTCGTTGACTGCCAGTGAAAACTGATTACCTAGGGGATCTGCAGAGCTCTTTTTATAGACTAGATAGCATAACTGTTCTTCTTAGCCAATCAGCTGGCAGAGTTGCACAGACAAATATCTCGTTTTGTGTGCCCTTCCTGGGTTTATTTTATTTCCAGACTCAAAACTCAATTCACAAAGATTTAACACAAGTAAAAAGGTTTTCTATTTCTATGAAATCTCATTGGACTTATTGGCTGAAATGAATTATATTTTTGCTTGTTTGTTTTTAAATAAGTGACCTTTTCCTGTATTACCAACTGTCACCAAGACTCAAGGTTGTAAACCACGTGTCATGTGACTTCCAACTGTCTTCCAACTGTCACCAAGACTCAAGATTGTAAACAATGTGTCATGTGACTTCCAACTGTCTTCCAACTGTCATCCCAACCCTCCCCCCACCACCTCTGACAGATGAGGGGCTCTGACAGATGAGGGGCTCTTTACTGGAAAAACAAATGATACATTTGGGATTTTATTTTCTTTTTTTTGGGGATAAATACCTATCTCTGCAAGGGCACATAGAAAACAATGGTTCACAGCACAACATAATGTATATAAAAGGTAATACAACAAGCATGTCAGTGCATTTTTGCGAAAAGACCCTTAATATAGTTCTGACATATGCTACAGCGTAGTACAATTACACATTATTACTATATATTTATATAGCGCCAACATATACCATAGTGCTGTAAAATCCAACACTACTATTATTATTATTTTAATTATTTTACTATTATTATTATAGTTCTGACATATGCTACAGCGTAGTACAATTACACATTATTACTATATATATATATATATATATATATATATATATGTATATGTAGCGCCAACATATACCATAGTGCTGTAAAATCCAAAACTATTATTATTATTGTTGTTATTATAATACATTTATATAGCTCTAACATATGCAGCAGCGTAGTACAATTACACATTATTACTATAACATGTGCTGTAAAATCCAACACTACTATTATTATTATTATTATAATAAATTTATATCGCTCTGACATATGCTGCAGCAAAGTACAATTGCGCGTTTTTACTATATATTTATATAGCGCCAAACATATTCCATAGCGGTTTGAAGAAGCACTGAGGTCAGTGTGAAACGCACGCCTCACCTCCTGGGTTCGGACACTCAGTCTTTGTTGGCTGTTTATTGCTATTTTTTTGGAATAAAATGGTTGGAACGTTCCTGTGGTGGGCAGCCGTTCCTATTGATCATCGGTGGCGGGCCGTGGCTTGCACCCAGTGCGTTCGGACTGTAGTGACTGCTCGCCGGGAGCGGCGTCTTCCTTGTTTGAATTTTCCATAGTGCTGTAAAATCCAACACTACTATTATTATTATATTATTATTATTATATTATATATTATATAATAATAATGATTCCTCTTGTACCAAATTGTAATGTAACTGTAATGTCTGCCTTTATTTTGTTAAGCGCTGTGCAAACTGCTGGCGCTATATAAATCCTGTATAATAATAATAATAATAGTAATACAGTTATATAGCGCTGAAATATTTCATAGCATTGTACTGTATAATTATACACTTTTATTATTGTAACCAATAATATTGATGGATAATAAATTATTAAAAATATAACACAGATAATTAATTATCCCCGAACATTATACTGCGCGCTGTCCCTTTAAACTAAAGTGCGATATTCAGAAGTGTCCGTGATTCTTCTATACTGTACATACATATCATAATCTGCAAATACAAGCGTCTCTGTGCACAATACACAAAAAAAATATATATTTTTGGGCAAAAGTCCTTGGTGCAAAACTGTGCTGGAAGCTGTGCATACCCCAAGTTCTATAACATATAACCACGTGCAAACGCAAGCAATTTACAAAAAAATTATAAAAAATGGCATGTGAAAGTCCTGGGCGCAAAACCCTGCTGGAAGCTGTGCTTTCACCAATTTTAATTCTCAATGCAGCTCTATGTGCAATTCTCCATCCCTGGAATATTGGTTGCACATAGCATTGTATTGACTGTTATAAAAACTGGCACATGTGCAGCTACCGGCAGAGTTTTGCACCAAGGACTGTGCGGTATCCCTTTAACCACTTCAATACCCGGGCACTTATACACCTTCCTGCCCAGACCACCAATTTTCAGCTTTCAGCTCTGTCGCACTTTGAATGACAATTGCGCGGTCATACTACACTGTACCCAAACTACATTTTTATCATTTTGTTCCCACAAATAGAGATTTCTTTTGGTGGTATTTGAACACCTCTGGGATTTTTATTTTCTGCTAAACAAATTAAAAAAAAGGTATTTTTTTTGTTTCTGTTACAAAACTTTGTAAATAAGTACGTTTTCTCCTTCACTGATGGGCACTGATGGGGCTGCACTGACGGGCACTGATAAGGCAGCACTGATGAGGTGGCACTGATGATGGGCACTAATATGCGACACTGATGGGTACTGCTAGGTGGCACTGATATGCGGCACTGATAGGCACTGAAAGGTGGCACTGATGGGCACTGAAAGGTGGCATGGATAGGCACCGATCGGCGGTATGGATGGGCACTGATAGGTGGCACGGGTGGGCATAGATGGGCACTGATAGGTGGCACTGATGTACACTAATGGATGGTACTGATGGGCATCACTAATTGGCAGGCATTATTGTTTGGCACTGATTGGCATCCATTGTGGGCACTGATTGGCATCCATTGTGGTCACTGATTGGCATCCCTGGTGGCCATGGGTGGCACACAGGTGGCACACCTGGTGGTGACTAGTGGTGGGCATCCCTGGTGGTCCTGATGGCATCCCTGGTGGTCCAGTGTGGACATCCTCGGGGGGGGGTGGGGTGCGCTGATAATCAATCAGTACAGATCCCTCCTGTCAGGAGAGCAGCCGATTGGCTCTCCTCCACTCACGTCTGACACAAGTGTGGAAAAGCCGATCAACGGCTCTTCCTGTTTACACTGTGATCAGCCGTGATTGGACACAGATGATCACGTGGTAAAGGGTCTCCGTCATATCCGGGTATCCTGATACTTGATATCCTGGTGACGTCATATGACGTCCGGTCAGGATATCGCAACCACTTTGCCAACGTCATATTGCTGTGTGGCGGGCGGCAAGTGGTTAAACTAATGTCTGATAAGTAAAAGTGTCTGTGCTTCTAATGCCCCGTATACACGATCCAAAAATCAGACGACAGACCGTTCGTTGTTTTTTTTATTGCATGCTAGTTGTATATCGAACCTGAAGAGTTTACGAAAATTACGAAAATTCTCGTGCGACAGAATAAAAAATGGGAAGTGATGTCATGTGTTGTCATGTATTTGTATTGTATTTTTGGACGACAACTGTACCGATTAAACGAAAATCGTACGATCTGGTATCATTCGAGAATAATTTTCGTGCTTGTCTGATCGGATAATATCAGATGAATTGCCGTGATCGGCTCTCGAAAGCTCTGCACGAACGATCCGATTATCATACGATCGATTCGAAAGCGATATTTTTCATCTGATTTTCGGATCGTGTGTACGGGCCATAAGGCTTCCTAAAATACGAACATCATCTATACTGTACATACATATCATAATTGTATTTGTACATTGTTATATGTTATAGGAATTGGGATATGAACAGCTTCCGGTAGAGCTTTGCACCCAGGTATTTGCACATTGTTATATGTTATAGGAATTGGGGTGTGTACAGCTTCCAGCAGAGCTTTGCATCCAGGTATTTTTACATTGTTATATATTATAGGAATTGGGGTGTGTACAGCTTCCGGCAGAGCTTTGCACCCAGGTATTTGAACATTGTTATATGTTATAGGAATTGGGGTGTGTACAGCTTCCGGCAGAGCTTTGCACCCAGGTATTTGCACATTGTTATATATTATAGGAATTGGGGTGTGTACAGCTTCCAGCAGAGCTTTGCACCCAGGTATTTGTACATTGTTATATGTTATAGGAATTGGGGTATGTACAGCTTCCGGCAGAGTATATTTAGTCAATTCGCTGCAGTCAGGAGGGCGGACAGGATTTACAAGTCGGACTTGCTGGGATCAGTAGTCCATCTTCATTTATTCTTCTCAAGTAAATCGGTTGCTGCCACAAAGGGGTACAGCAGGCTCCGGCCTACAAAGGGCCATCAGGTAAAGACACCGGGACTTATTCAGGGTGAGGCCTAATCATGTGCTGATGGTGTGACAGGAGTACTAAGACTGGACAATGAAGTCGTGTGCTGAGGAGGAAGTGTTCTGAGGTAAAAGTCTCTCAAGTTTAGGGTCGGCCATCTTGTTCTGCTGAGAAGTGTGACACAGTTACTTTATTCTACAAAGTACTCATTTATCCTATGGGCATCCCATTTCCCTTTTCCCCAACCAAGTTCAATCCCCTAATAAAAACAACAAAAACAAGCAAGAGACTATTTATTGACTGAGAAGTGTGTCTAATGGATGTCTGGCAGTGGGGTAAAATGTGTGGATGCTGTAACACGTAGCAACCCCACGTTGTCACCGCTACATAAGCGTAAAGTTTTCAGTTTTTGTATTCACACACTAACGCGGGTATTGTGGTTTCATTTTCTATTTGTCGGACGAATGGATGGTGTTGTACTACATTGTAATATATAATGACATTTTTCAACTCACCATAATGCAGAATCAGTGGGGACCCTGAGCTTGTCACTTGCCACCAGATGCAGCATGCCACCGTCGCCTGCTACCAGATGGTGTGTGTCGCTTTCCACCCATTGCCTGCCACCAGATGTAGTGTGACACTTGTCACCTATAGCCTGCCACCAGTCCGATACACTGGAGCCCTGGGAAAGTGAACGCCCCTTCCGCCGCTGGCTACTGATGTGACTCCTCTCATGCGGGGCGGGGGGGGGGGGGGGGTCACATCCTCCAAAATTTGTTCTTATTTTATCTGTTATCTCTGATGCAGAAGTGTCACGGTAACATGGCGAGGCCTACAACATCCTCAGCTAGCCTTAAGATTCCTCTTAGTAAGTGTGTTGCATTTATGAGGTCCAATACAGGCGTTTGCGGGCGCGAAGCGCCACCTCCCTGAAATTCGTTTTTGCAGGTTGTCTGCCAATAGGTGTAACAACATATATGTAAGCGGACCACAATGGTCCCAGTCGGTAAGCAGATCACCTAACCTGGATAAGTGTGCCTTATTATCACTGTCATTACACTTTGTTACACGATTTTTGTTTTTCTTATTCTCTGTATATGACGCTTATTGTTCATGCTTTTATTTTTCAATAAAAACTTTTGTATTAAAGTGGTTGTATACCCTTAAATTCAACTTGCACCTACAGGTAAGCCTAGATTAAGGCTTACCTGTAGGTACAAGAAATATCTCCTAAACCTGCACGGTTTAGGAGATATTTGCAAAGAACGTTTTACAACGTTGTCTACGGCGCATGCGCGCCATAGACAACGGTGCATTTACAGGGTTAATCCCCATTCACAACTGCGGCTCACCGCAGTTGAAGTGTCCCCCGCGCATGCGCGGAGCGATGTCCTCGCCGCTCGCCTTCCGGAGAGTGAATACAGTAAGGTAAGAGTGGGGGTGTTACTGAGATGAGGGGAAACTTTTATATCAGTGCCCTCTTACATAATTGTATTCACTCTCCCCTTAAATCAGTGACCCCCCCCTCAGACTGGCCTGACGGCGCTGTCACTAACCTCCTCTCCGGTGCAGCGTGCAGGGTTCAGTTAGGCGGCTCCAGGTTGGTGGTTCTGGTTTTTATTCTACAGTCTCTTCTCCACAGTCCATACATGTCTGACTCCTCCCGTAATCCCAATCCCGGCGGTGCTATCACTCTTGATTCCTCTCCAGACCCCCCCTAAGAGACTGCAGACACGTTAAAAGACAAGAGATAATCAGAGATTGCAGACAGGATACAAGAGATGGTTAGAGGCTGCGGACAGGATACAGGAAGTGGTTAGAGGCTGCAGACATGGTACAAGAGGTGGTCGGAACATGTGCACAGGATACAGGAGGCAGTCAGAGGATGTGGAAATGGTACAGGTGGTGGTCAGAGTATGCAGACATGTAGGGGGAGCAGACAGAGGGGTTCCCCGTGTAAGGGGTGCACACAGAGGGATCAGTCATGTAGGGGATCACACAGTGGGATGAAGTCCTGATAAGAGCTGTCACAGGTGGGCCCTCACACAGGACACATGGCAGGCAGGGCAGTGAGGTTGGCACACACAGGGTGATCAGGTTCCTGTTCTTAGGGGAGATGGGGTCCCTAGGTGAGGTGAAGTCCCTGTTGCCAGGGGAGATGGAGTTCCTGCCCCCAGGTGAGATAGGATCCCTGTCCCAGAGTGAGAAGGGGGTCCCTGTCCTCAGGGGGGGGAAAGGGTCCCTGTCCTCGGGGGAGGGGTCCCTGTCCTCGGGGGAGGGGTCCCTGTCCTCGGGGGGGGGGGGTTGTCCCTGTCCTCGGGGAAGATGGAGTGGGATATGGGATGGTCTCACTTACCATGACATGCAGGTCCCTCATTTATGGTCGTCTGGGCTCCCTCCAGCAGCACGGATGTGCGATCAGCATACCCCCAGGGAGCACAACTGCGGCTTGACAATCTGGCAGCAATTGATGGGTATAGTAGCTGCGTTTGATGGCACAGTGGCGGCAATTTTTGGGTACAGTGGCTGCGTTTGATGGGCGCAGCGAGGTGTTTGCCGGGCACAGTGAGGCATTTGCTGGGTGCAGTGAGGTGTTTGACGGGCACAGTGAGGCGTTTGATGGGCAGAGTGAGGCGTTTGCTGGGCGCAGTGAGGCGTTTGAAGGGCACATTGGCAGCGTTTTCTGGGTGCAGTGAGGTGTTTGATGGGCACAGTGAGGCGTTTGACGGGCACAGTGAGGTGTTTGATGGGCACAGTGAGGCATTTGCTGGGTGCAGTGAAGTGTTTGATGGGCGCAGTGAGGCGTTTGATGGGCACAGTGACTGCGTTTGACGGGCACAGCGGCTGCGTTTGCTGGGTGCAGTGAGGCGTTTGCCGGGCACAGTGAGGCATTTGCTGGGTGCAGTGAGGTGTTTGATGGGTGCAGTGAGGCGTTTGAAGGGCACAGTGAGGCGTTTGAAGGGCACAGTGGCAGCGTTTGCTGGGTGCAGTGAGGCGTTTGCCGGGCACAGTGAAGCATTTGCCGGGCGCAGTGAGGCGTTTGAAGGGCACAGTGGCAGCGTTTGCTGGGTGCAGTGAGGCGTTTGATGGGCGCAGTGAGGCGTTTGATGGGCACAGTGAGGTGTTTGATGGGCACAGTGAGGCGTTTGATGGGCACAGTGGCTGCGTTTGATGGGCACAGTGGCTGCGTTTGCTGGGTGCAGAGAGGCGTTTGCCGGGCACAGTGAGGCATTTGCTGGGTGCAGTGAGGCGTTTGCTGGGTGCAGTGAGGCGTTTGACGGGCGCAGTGAGGCGTTTGCTGGGCGCAGTGAGGCGTTTGACGGGCACAGTGAGGTGTTTGATGGGCGCAGTGAGGCGTTTGACGGGCACAGTGAGGTGTTTGATGGGCGCAGTGAGGCGTTTGATGGGCACAGTGGCAGCGTTTGCTGGGTGCAGTGAGGTGTTTCATGGGCGCAGTGAGGCGTTGGACGGGCACAGTGAGGCGTTTGATGGGTGGAGTGGCAGCGTAATTGATGGCAGAACAATGTACTGTACTTGGACTCAGTGCTATGTACGTGGTCCCGCCCCCCTCTCCAAGCTCCGCTCTGTCCGCCCGCCCCCTCGGGTCCATAATTTTTCTGGACCCTGGACATACATAAGATTTGCGCATGCGCGATTCACGTTTTTTTTAGGGTGGTGGGCGGGGCTGTTCCTGACGCTTAACCACCTCTCCGCCCGCCCGCTCGAGAGCATAATATTTCTCGTCCCAGCATTGCAGGATCTATCATAGGCACTACAAGTCCCAGCATTGCAGGATCGATTTTAGGCACTAGAAGTCCCAGCATTGCAGGATTGATTTTAGGCACTACAAGTCCCAGCATTGCAGGATTGATTTTAGGCACTACAAGTCCCAGCATTGCAGGATCTATCAAAACAGGTAGCTCAGCATGGTTGGTAAAAAATGATACTGGGTAACAAGGAAGGAATTAGTGTTGGAACGCACAGCCCAGTGTTTGTGTTGTCTGTAGTGTCACTTCCGTGACATTATCTGATGGTTTCGCTGAACTGTATTGCCGAAAATCATGTGGACCGCACGGCACGAGTGTTTGGAACGCTTCACGCATGCGCAGTACGAAATTTCTGCCCACAACGTCACTTCCGTAGCATTCACAAAATCTAAAAAGATGAACGTCGCTTGCGCAGTGAGTGCAGGTTCAAGCCCGACCATCCAAGTGGACATATGGTAGCACATAGTAACAGGGCCCCTCACGGGCTCGCTTGGCTAGGCTTCAACCTCGGATGATGTGGCTTGAACCTGGAGTCACTGCGCATCGTCTTCGGAGAGTTTCAAAATCCCCTTGTCCTACGTACTGAGCAAGCGCAGTACAGGGCAGACACTATGCGACGGGGGACAGAATTCGACACATCATTCACCACTAGCCTTACCCAGCCATTATTGTCTTTTTGAACCAGTGTTGGCTACCTCGTCCTCCTCCACCGCCGCTTCCACCTACACCGCCACATCCACCGCCACCTCAACCTCCTACTCCATTTGAATTTCGTCCGCTTGGGTCAAGATTATAATTTTTTCATTTTTTTTAATTTCCAAGTACTGTATATACTCGAGTATAGGCCGTCCCGAGTATAAGCCGAGGCCCCTAAATCACCACAAAAAAATGGGGAAACGTATTGACCCGTGTATAAGCCGAGGGGCAAAAATGCAGCAGCAACTGTAAGTGGAAAAAGGGTCAGCAATGCCCATCTGCATGTCCCCTGTACCCCCCGTGTCCCCCGTGTCCCCATTGCAGCCCGTGTCCCCATTGCAGCCTACCTGTGCCGATCCGCCGATCCGTGGGTCCTGGGTCCTGTGTCCGGGGTCCTCGGTCCTGGGTCCTGGGTCCTGTGTCCGGGGTCCGGGGTTCTCGGTCCGGGGTTCGGGGTTCGGTCCCGCTCTGTCCTCCCCACATTACAGGCGCCATTAAAATGTAAAAGCCGCGCCTCCTCGTCCGTGATAGGAGGAACACTTTTTTCCCAGCAGTCAGTGTTCAGTGTTCCGCCTATCACGGATATCCTCTCATCCTCGTCCATGAGATGAGAATGACAGGCCATCCGTGATAGGCGGAACACTGTACTGCTGGGAAAATTAGTGTCCGCCTATCACGGACGGGCGGGAGGAGGCGGCGCGGCTTTTAAACACCGCCGTCTGTCTGCATGACAAGCTGTTCATGTAGGCAGACGGCGGTGACTCGAATATAAGCCGAGAGGTGGACTTTCAGACCTAAAAAAGGGTCTGAAAATCTCGGCTTATATTCGAGTATATACGGTATTTTATTTTCCCACTATCTTATCCATTAAATTGAATAATTTTTTCCAGAAAGTGCGTATTCTGGGGTATTCCCACCATATGTGCGGCATCGTGCCGTTGAGTTTCTGAGGTTCTTAATGACTTCCTGTACCTCTTCTGCTGAGAAGGGGGCCTCCAGCATTTTTTTTTTTTTTTTTTTTATGTTATTTTTATTAATTTAATTATTTCCCTATCCCTATTGTTTGCAGATCACTTGCCATGCTCTTAACAACATTTTGTTGCCATTTTCAGCCCTCTAGCCCTTTCTATGACCTTTTTACAGCCATTTTAGTGTTCAAAAGTCCGGGTCCCCATTGACTTCAATGGGGTTCGGAGTTCGGGTCAAGTTCGGTCCCGAACCCGGACTTTTTTCCGAAGTTCGGCCGAACCCGCCGAACCCGAACATCCAGGTGTCCGCTCAACTCTAGTGGTAAGTGGAAATCCCCCCTTATATTGGTGGTCAGTGTAGAAATACACCTTTATTGGTTGTTGATGTAAAATCCCTCCTATTACCTGTCCATGTAAATTCTTCATTACATTGGTGATCAGTGTACATTTGCCTTTACATTGGTGGTAAGTGAAGAATTGCCCTTACACTGGTGGTCAGTATAAATCCCCCTTTACATTGATGGTCAGTGTAAATACATCCACCTAACATTGGTGGTCGGTGTAGAAGTGTCACCTTACATTGGTGGTCAGTACAAATCTCTTCGACAATGGTTGTCAGTGTAAATTCTGTCTTACATGGAGGTCATTGTATATTCCCCCTTACACTGGTGGTTGGTGCATATGCTCGTTTTACATTGATGTCAGTGTAGAAATCCCTCTTTTTATTGGTGGGTGGCATTAAATCCCCCATTACACAGCGATCAGTGCAAATTCCCCCTCACATTGGTGGTCAGTGTAAATCCCTGCTCACATTGGTGGTCAGTGTAAATTCCCCATTACATTGGTGGTCAGTATAGAGTCCACAACTATATATTTGCCAAAGATTTCCAGCTTTGCTGTACATGATTCAGAATTTGCCACAGTGTACTGCCCCCAAACTAATTCCATTCCCCCACCACTGCCATTGATCCCATTGACCCCCCAGCATTGCCACTGGTCACCCCCCCCCCCCCCCCCCCCCAGAATTGCCACTGATCCCAGGAGTCCTAGGATCCCTAGGAGTTTTCTGTCTAATAATGGGTCCCCTCACCTCCCCAGTCCATGGTGTGCAGGCAGTGAGGAGATGAAGTGCTGTAACCTTTAGCAACCAATCAGTGAGCAGTAATGATGTGCACTACCCTCTTGCAACCATTTATTGAGCAGTATTGATGTACAGTAATCCCCAGAAACCAATCAGTGAGCAGTAATGATGTGCAATAACCTCTAGCAACCAATCAGTGAGCAGTATTGATGTACAGTAATCTCTAGCAACCAATCAACAAGCATAAGTTATGTGCTGTAACCTCTAGCAAATTATCAATGAGCCATAATGTGTGCTATAACCTCTAGCAGCCAGTCGGTGAATGGTAATGATACACTGTAACCTTTGGCAACCAATCGCCTGATCTGGTTCAGTAACCTGCTATTTTTTGTATGTTTAAAAGCAGGTTGAGGACGAAATTGCATGGGGAGGGGGGGTGTTGGGCAAGAGAATGTTTGCTCAATCAATATTAAAGACGGCCCTGACCTTCAAGGCTTTATTATAAGTTCCCTGATGGCTTTATTTTGTTGTCTTGCATTACCATTTTTTTTATTTCATTATCAGTTCCCTGATTGCTTGTAGTTACATTACTTTCTGGATATCGTTAGCAGTTTCTTGACTAATTTATTTGATTCTTGAAGTTACTGTATTTTTTGTACATCATTAGCAGTTCTTTAAATACTTTTTCTTGAAAGGCACTAGTATTTATGAACCTCACACAAAGAATGATGGTAGATGGGAGTTCTGCCTGTGCTCATTATAAATGCCAAACTGCCAGGAGCTGCCATGACTTAGCTAACATTTACATGCTGTGCACAAGAAGGCACCAATTTTACAGAATTTGCACATAGTTCCCACTATGTAAGGTAATCGTAACTCAGTTGTTGCTCTCCACATGGCCTTATTTTCTTGAAAACATGTTTAGAACACGTTTAGAAAAATGTCTTCAAATGACAAACATTGTACTTTTATCATTTTCCATATACAATAGAAAAAAACTTTAAAGCCAAATTCTATGTATGTCTTGTTATAAATATAAGCAGCAATGTTATGTCATCTGTTTAAGCTAAATGTCTTTATAGTCAACCATTCAAAAGAATGAGAGTGGCTTGTGTAGCACTACCCTTGAAGGAGAAGCTTGGTAATTTGGGTTCTCTGTTCTGAGTCTGGACTTCAACAACAACCTTAGACCATCTGACATACCTTATTGAGTGAAAGGTACTGCAAAAACATATAGGAACACAACTTGGTTGTGAATCAGTAGGAGGAAATAGACACAAGACTGTTTAGTGGTAAATGAACTCAAATCGTAAATGATAAATGAATGAAATGTATTGGAGTTAGAATAAATGGTGGTTTCAGCATAAATTAACACAAATAAAATAGATTCAGACAATCTGCTACACAGTGTAATCGCTATGCCAAGATAACTTTGAATAGAGTTCTGTACCACTAGACTGGGATTAATTAATAAATCAGCAAAGTCAGCAATAAACAGTGCATATAAGCATTAACTGCAATGTGAATTATATGACTATAACTAGTCTAGAGGGCACTCTAGGATAATGACTATGATATGGTGCAATGTTCCTTGAGTTACCTCTTAGCATAAGCAATAGGTGAAGATCTCTATGTAACAGCTGCAAAGGGGCAGCCTTTAGTCTTAGCTCTTCAGCCGGCTAGCACTGGGCCCAGTTGCACCACTGGTGCACATGAGAATAGTCCCAGTCAAGCCTTCAGGCAGCAATTAGGCTATTGGATGCCTTTATGGTAAGTTACTAATGGACTTAGTCTCTCTAGCAGCCTATAGTAAATCCCCACAGCAGCAGCTCACCAGTCCCATCGATATTATTGCTCACTATCTGGTCACACAGAGTGAATAGTCCACTCTCTGCTGTGCACCCAGGTGACTGTTACTGTCTGCACATTTGCACTCAGCACTCCGGATCCTGCTCAGGCTGCTGTTATGCAGCAGTGGTGGTGCACTCTGGACAACAATGTGCACTCCTTGGGCTCTGTCACTGAAAGAGGAAGCTCTGTCTCCTCCTCCTGGCATCACTTTGGGAAATGCAGTTCAAAGGCTCTTGATTACAGTAGAGTCTCTCTCCTCTGTACTACAATTCCCACAGTGCAGTGCTGCTTGACTCAATTGAACTCTTCCTGTTCAGCAGCTCCCTTCTCTCACTGATACAACTGTTAACCAATTCAACACCACAGAGCAGCAGTCACAGGGAGCAACTGCAGCCAGTTTTTCTCTCACTCTCCTAGACAAGCACCTGGCTACAATTGCATACAGGAACTTTACATGCACCGCATTTCTCAAACCGTATTGTCTAAGGTTAAGCTGTCAGTAGGGATGGGCCCGATGTTCGATTCGAACCCATGTTCGAATCGAGCACTGGGCGTTCGCTCGCTCGGCGAGCCCAGAACTATTGGGGCCGCTCGCATCAAATTCGTGTGATGCGAGCAGCCCCGCAATGCATTGCGCTAGTCGCAGTGCAATGCTGGCTGATGATTGGCCAAGCATGCACTGTGACCGGGCATGCTTGGCCAATCACAGCGCCGACAGTGAGGAGAGCCATAATTGGCTACAGGCAGGATGCCTGTAGCCAATTATAGCTCAGGGGCTTTAGTACACGCCCCACGGTATAAGAGGCCGCCGCGGCGGCGGCCTCGCATATTATGTTTCAGACAGTCACAGTGTCAGCGTGTCAGTGTGTTGCTGACTGCTGACAAGATATGCTATATTTCTGGGGATTTGTGTGTGTGTGTGCTGTTAGAACAGCATTGCAGTATCACATCTGGGGGGTGTCTATAGGTAGCCTGTGAAGGGGGACAGGTTTCCTGTGCTTAGAACTTTCCCTGCAAAAAAGTGTCATTTTTGCAGGAAAAAAGCTATTTAAAAGCACTCGCGGCTAATGAATTGATGGCTCCTGTAACACAGAGAACTGTCATTCATTAATAAAAAACAAAAAAAAAAGCGTGGGGTCCCCCCAAATTCAATAACCAGGCCCTTCAGGTCTGGGATGGATATTAAGGGGAACCCCAGCCAAAAAAAAAAAAATGGCGTAGGGTCCCCCTCAAAATCCATACCAGACCCTTGAGGTCTGGTATGGATTTTAAGGGGAACCCTAGCCAAAAAAAATGGCGTGGGGTCCCCCTCAAAATCCATACCAGACCCTTATCCGAGCACGCAACCTGGCAGGCCACAGGAAAAGAGGGGGGGACGAGAGCGTCCCCCCTCCCGCCTGAACCGTACCAGGCCACATGCCCTCAACATTGGGAGGATGCTTTGGGGGTCTAAGACCCCTAAAGCACCTTGTCCCCATGTTGATGAGGACAAGGGCCTCTTCCCCACAACCTTGCCCGGTGGTTGTGGGGGTCTGCGGGCGGGGGGCTTATCGGAATCTGGAAGCCTCCAGATCCCGCCCCCCCTCCCCCTGTGTGAAATGGTAAGGGGGTACAAAAGTACCCCTACCATTTCACCAAAAAAGTGTGAAAAATGGTAAAAATGACAGGAGACGGTCTTTGACAATTCCTTTATTAAAATCTTCTCTTTCTTCTTTCTTCATCCTTCGGTTTCTTCATCTTCTCCTTCCGTCATCTTCTTCCATCTTCTTCTTCCTCCGATCCGCTTCTTCTTGCGCTGGTCTTCTCGTCCTTCTCGTCCGGCATCTTCTTCCATCGGCGTCGGGGTCTCTTCTTGGGCCGATGCGCAATGGGAGGCTCCCGCTGTGTGAGGCTCCGCTCCGTCTGACTGGTCTTTTATAATGGAGGGCACCTGGTGACCTCGCCCCCTCTGACGCACGGGGACGTCATGGGGAATTCCCTATGGCTTTCCCCATGACGTCAGAGGGGGGCAGGGTCACCAGGTTCCCTCCATTATAAAAGACCTGTCAGACGGAGCGGAGCCTCACACAGCGGGAGCCTCCCATTGCGCGGAGCGGCCCAAGAAGAGACACCGACACCGATACCAACGCCGACGCCGACGGAAGAAGATGCCGGACGAGAAGGACGAGAAGACCAGCACAAGAAGAAGCGGATCGGAGGAAGAAGAAGATGGAAGAAGATGGAAGAAGATGACGAAAGGAGAAGATGAAGAAACCGAAGGATGAAGAAAGAAGAAAGAAGATCTTAATAAAGGAATTGTCAAAGACCGTCTCCTGTCATTTTTACCATTTTTCACACTTTTTTGGTGAAATGGTAGGGGTACAAGTACCCCCTTACCATTTCACACAGGGGGGGGGGCTGGGATCTGGGGGTCCCCTTGTTAAAGGGGGCTTCCAGATTCCGATAAGCCCCCCGCCCGCAGATCCCCACAACCACCGGGCACGGTTGTGGGGATGAGGCCCTTGTCCTCATCAACATGGGGACAAGGTGCTTTTGGGGTCTTAGACCCCGAAAGCATCCTCCCAATGTTGAGGGCATGTGGCCTGGTACGGTTCAGGCAGGAGGGGGGGCCGCTCTCGTCCCCCCCTCTTTTCCTGTGGCCTGCCAGGTTGCGTGCTCGGATAAGGGTCTGGTATGGATTTTGAGGGGGACCCCACGCCATTTTTTTTGGCTAGGGTTTCCCTTAAAATCCATCCCAGACCTCAAGGGTCTGGTATGGATTTTGAGGGGGACCCTACGCCATTTTTTTTTTTTTTGGCTGGGGTTCCCCTTAATATCCATCCCAGACCTGAAGGGCCTGGTTATTGAATTTGGGGGGACCCCTACGCTTTTTTTTTTTCATTTTTTTTATTTTTTATCAATGACTTTTTTTTTTATGAATGACTTTCAGTTTCAATGAATGACTGTTCTCTGTATTACGGGAGCCGACAATACACATTAGCCGCAAGTGATTTTAAATAGCTTTTTTACTTGCAAAAATGACACTATTTGCAGAGACAGTTACATGGTAAACATGCGCCCCTTTACATGCATACTATAGACACCCCCCAGGTACGAAATTTAAAGGAATATTACACTTTTATTGTTTCAATTTAAGCATTATTAAAATCACTGCTCCTGAAAAAACAGCCGTTTTTTTTAAAAAAAAAAATTTGCATTGATACATGTCCCCTGGGGCAGGACCCAGGTCCCCAAACACTTTTTATGACATTAACATGCATATTAGCCTTTAAAATTAGCACTTTTAATTTCGAGCGTTCGCATCCATTATAACTAATAGAGTTCTTTAGGTTCGTTCGCGGGTTCTGGTGCGAGCCGAACGGGGGGGTGTTCGGCTCATCCCTAGCTGTCAGCAATAATATTGCTGCATTAATGAGTGTGCATTGAATTTAAAACTGCAGGCAAAATGCACAATTTTAGAGCTCAACTGATTAATTGCCTCTGGTAACAGAACAAAATAAGAATGCAAGATTGTAGCCATATAATAAGGCACCCATATGCATGCATTGTCATGGAAAACAAATGCATTTGATATGTTGATTGAATAATTGTTCATTTGTGGTACACAATTGATGTTTTCATATGTCCTTAACCACTTTCAGACCATTTTGCTGGCTTAAGACCAGACCACTTTTTGCGATTCGGCACTGCATCGCTTTAACTGACAATTGCGCGGTCGTGCGACATGGCTCCCAAACAAAATTGAAGTCCTTTTTCCCACAAATAGAGCTTTCTTTTGGTGGTATTTGATCACCCCTGCGGTATAAACAAAAAAAGAGCGACAATTTTGAAAAAAACGCATTATTTTTTACTTTTTGCTATAATAAATATCCCCCAAAAATGTATTGTTTTCCTCAGTTTAGGCCAATACGTATTCTTCTACATATTTTTGGTAAAAAAAATCGCAATAAGCGATTATTGATTGGTTTGCACAAAAGTTATAGGGTTTACAAAATAGGGGATAGTTTTATGGCATTTTTATTAATATTTTTTTTTTTACTAGTAATGGCAGCGATCAGCGATTTTTATTTTTTATTGTGACTGCGACATTATGGCGGACACATCGGACATTTTTGACACATTTTTGGGACCATTGTCATTTATACAGCAATCAGTGCTATACAAATGCACTGATTCCTGTGTAAATGACACTGGCAGTGAAGGGGTTAACCACTAGGTGGCAGTGTAGGGGTTAAGTGTGTCCTAGAGGTGTGTTGCTAACTGTGGGGGGCGTGCCTGTGTTGTAGACATCACTGATCTCTGCTCCAATCACAGGGAGAAGAGATCAGTGTCACTGTTGCTAGGCAGAACGGGGAGATGCTTATTTACTTTAGCATCTCCCCGTTCTTCCTCCCTGTGAGACGATCGCGGGTATCCCCACGGCGATCGAGTTCGTGGGACCCACGATCGGTCTCACAGAGGTCCTGACCGATGCTACGGCGGCAAATTTAAAGGGACATACATGTATGCCCTTATGCCTGTCCATGCCATTCTGCTAATGTACATCGTCATGCACTGGTCGGGAAGCGGTTAAAGTGTTTGTTACCCCAACCTTTCATATTCTTGATACGTGCCTGCTGTACCATGTCCTTGTATGAAAGGTATCCTGTTCTCTTTGTATTGCTTCATTTGTGTGAAATCCCTGGTGTTCCTGCCAGTCCCTCTGCTTTCCGATTAAAAACTGACTACACTAAGCAGGAGAGCACGGCGTGGTCAGTTCTCTAGCTATGCTGGGAACTCAGCCTGCTCTCCTCCAATGATCAGACTTGCAAAAGACACACAGTTCAATCTCCTGCGCCGTGCAGTAAGCCTCTATATAGTCATGAACTCTGAGGCTTTAGACAGGGCAATGCACTCTTACCTGCCCTCCACAGACTGGGGAATCCAAAGTTCTAAAACATGAAAAAAGACAGAATGCGCATAGGCCTAGCAGATTATGCCCAAACAAAGGTTTTATTCATGTAAAAGAGTAGGTAATATACTCACAAAAATAGGCTTGGATAAAAGCATGTCATAATATTCCCCCACATGGGTCCATAGAAATATCCACATCTCATGGGGCTATCCCGTAGAGGCATAGGCTAATGCGTTTAGAGGAGTTCCTTTTCCTTAGAGCCTCTTTACATTAATAAAGCCTTTGTTTGTGGATAATGTGCTAGGTCTACACGCCTTCTGTCTTCTTTCATGTTCCAATGATCAGACTTGTCCTGACTCACCTCCCCTGCAAAGCCATTCACTGGGAAGCTCAGTGTGCTGTTGCTGCTCTTACCCCTACCCCAGCTCTTATGCAGCTGAGAACAGAGAGAATGTAATCACTTATTTAAAAAAGGGGTAAAACAGGTATTTATAATGTTTTTTTTATATCTATACACAAATATTTTGCCTTTCATTTATATTTTAAACTGAATGGGTTGTTTTACAAGGTGATCGTTTACAATCACTTTAAGGCTACCCTGTCTGTTGAAAATTTGATTGGGATGTTATCCTAAACCTGAACTTCAGGCACATATTTTTTTTTTTTTGAAAATCTTTTTATTGAAGGCACATATTTAATAGGGCACCAAACCTCACTTACCCTCTCAGAATTATGGCAAGGCAGGGATTTTTTACTTTTTTTTTTTTACCAAAAAGTGATATGCTTCTTCTTCTGCCCTGTGATGTCATGCAACATGGGTGACTAATCCAATGCCTTTTACTTGTTTATAGCATAGCTTTCACAAGTTTGGTCCTCTTTAAACAGGTTTAAATGTTTTAGATAGAATCCGTACAATATGTAATCTAGTTCCCTTCTTTTCCATCATCAATTAATCTATAGCAGGAGAGTGATTCCTGCCAGGAAAACATATAAACACTTGTTAGCATGAATTAGTTATGCTTTAAACACAGCTTACAAAAAATCCTCTATTTAAATAGAAGCAAACACTTCATTAAATTGTTGATTATTAAAGGAGCTAATTTAAGAGAAATCCTTAAAAAAATCAAATGTTTTGGATGTTTGAAAGCTTTAGGGTCCATAAATGTTTTAATCTGCCATCTGTCCATTAAAGTGCCAGTTGGGGTTAGCCAGGAGAAAAATGGAGGGATATAAAAGTCCTCATTTAATTATATCACATTCTCAGGATGTTGTCAGCTAACAAACTATAGCAATTACTTTAAAGTTGAAAATTCAGAAACTAGATAACAGCATTTCAAGTGAGATTGGTCAAAAACATGCTCATCTTGGTTGGCTAGTTCATTATAATAACTTATTACTAAGTCTACTCATTCTGAAAAGCTTTACTGCTTCATACAATCTAAAGATATTCAAAAGTTTAACCATTCATTACTTTTCCTTCCAGCTAGATATGCATGAGAAACTCCAACCCTCTGTGGATTTGGTTGAAAATTTATTTTTGTATAGGTAAGTTTGAGATACTATAGGTTCTGTAGATAGAATGTTTTTTTGTTTTTTTTTTGTTTTTAATCATTTAATTTTTCTCGTCCAACATATATTCATATGGAATATGGTAAGTTTTACATCTTTCTTTTAATGTATACCTCAAATAACAAGTTAATTTGTACAGCTTTCTAATGTTACTTAATTACCTAAATATTATACCTTTATATTTGAATTGAAATGTTAATTAATGTCATAAATTTTATTAAATAAAACATTTCAGGGCCTCGTATTTAAAAATATATATTTTACAATGTTTGGCATAGAAGTGTTATGATTAGTAATTATAAGTCATAGGTAGTTGGGAAAGGATGCCAATTTATGTTCTCTATCTCCACAAAGTTAGTTTTCCCTTATCTTTTTAGGGAGCATTTTAATAATTAAGATAAATATAAGTGACAAGGGAACCCCCTGACTAATGCTATTACTATGGATGAAGCTCTAAGACAATCTATTATTTATCCTAATTTTGCCAGAAACATTTTGTCAGATAAAAGCAAGAGAAGAACAAGAAACATGTTTTCTAGAAACTCATAAATAAATCTTTGTTTTTTTTTTTCTTACGATTAGTGGATAACCACAATAGTTTTATTGTAGCATTTGGAATATGAAATAATATTTTTAGAGCAATTTGGATAATTTCATAGTCCCACTACAGTAAAACCTTGGATTGCGAGCATAAATTGTTCCGAAAACATGCTTGTAATCCAAAGCACTCGTATATGAAAGCAAACTTCCCCATAAGAAATAATGGAAACTCAGATGATTCATTCCACAACCATTTATTCTTAAATCCTTCAGTTTATAGTCCATATAAAAAGATTATAGCAATGTGATAGGTTGTGTAATCCTAAAATGTCCATCCACAAATGTCAGCCTCCACAAGGGAAATAGAAGCAAAATCCAGCAGGAGCTACAGAGTATAAAAGAGAAGAGAGGCGCCTCTAATGCCACGTACACACGAGAGGACTTTTCAACAACAAAGGTCCGACGGAACAAATCCGTCGGACAATTCGATCATGTGTGGGCTCCATCAGACTTTTGCTGTCGAAAAATCCGACAGACTTTAGAAATAGAACATGTTTTACATTTTCCCGCCGGAACTCCGCTGGACCCAGACCCTATCGAAAGATCCACTCGTCTGTATGCTAGTCCGACGGACAAACAATGACGCTAGGGCAGCTATTGGCTACTGGCTATGAACTTCCTTATTCTAGTCCGGTCGTACGTCATCACATTCGAATCCATCAAAATTTAGTGTGATTGTGTGTGGCCAAGTCTGTTCATTCGAAAAGTTCATAGGAACTCCGTTGAAAGTCCGTCAGAAAGACCATCGGACCTAGTCCGTCGAAAAGTCCACTCATGTGTACACGGCATTAGTGTAGCAATATGGTTACATTTAATGAAGGTACAACATTTAGCAACTCACATGGTTGATGATTAAAAGAGGCACATCTAAGTATGCAGGCATCTGGGGTAAAGCTGTCCACATAGACCAGGCATGTCCAAAGTCTGGCCCGCGGGCCAACTGCGGCCCCGCGTTCCGTCTTAATATGGCCCCCCTGGTAATTTGGATATATACCGTATTGGTGCTGCCTCGGAGGGGACAGGGAGGGGGCCGGACGAGTGGCATCAGTTTACATACAGGAGAATCTCCTGTTTACTCGGCAGGGTCTGTAATAGGAAGTCCCGTCTCCTGGGCTGCCATTGGAAGACTGTTCTGTCTATCATAGGAGACGGGACTTTGTATTAACAAGGCCACCAAGTAAACAGGAGATTGTCCTGTATGTAATCTGTCAGCGTTCGTCTCGCCCCCCCTCCCTGTCCCCTCCGAGGCTGCAGATGGGCATCGATCAGGATGCACTGATGGCAATGGTAAGGCTGCATTCATGGCACATGTGAGGCTGCATTCATGACCCATGTGAGGCTGCATTGATTGCAATGGTGAGGCTGCCTTGATTGCAATGGTAAGGCTGCATTCATTGCAATGGTTAAAACTGTATGCTTTTGGACAGCCGCAGAACCAAGACCCCATATGTCCCGGAGTAAAATGTGGTTGTCCCCATATTTTAAAGGGTGTTTCCATATTCTAATAAGTCTCCCTCTGCAGACCCCCACATTCATGGGTCCACGAATGTGGGGATGAGGCCCTTGTCCTAAGTATGGTTCAGGGGGGTGCATGTTTCCTGGCCAGCCGCACTGCGTGCTCGGATAGGGGTCTAATCAATATTTTGGGGTAGGCCCTACACACTTTTGTGTGTGGTCTTCCCTTAAAAGTAAAACCAGACCCCAATGGAGGATAGTGGTCTGGTATGGATTTGTTTTTGGGAGGATCCCATGTCTTTTGCACAGCATTATTGGATGTTATGGTGCATCATTGTTTGGTATGGTGCACTATAGCAACCAATGACTCTGCAGCCTCTGGCATCCCAGCAACCAATGACAGTATTAGTTGCTAGGACACAGGCAGTTGGCCCACACAGCATTGACCAGCACCAATGATGCTGTGAGACAAAACGCATCCTAGCAATTAAAGGACTACACACCTGAGGGCTACACACTAGGAAGTTGATACTTTGTGGTAATAATGATACCGCCACTAAATGAATGACATCAACTGGGCAAACTGCATCCCTGCATCACAGCAGTGAGTTTTGGGTCTCTGAAAGGCCTAGTCAATACAAAAACTTTCAAAACAAGGATCATGGATTATATCCCAGTAACACCACAAGAGATACTTTATGCACTTGGATGTGTATAGTTACTATATCCCATGTCTTCCCCCAAAGATTACTTTAATTTTAAGCTAATTAATTTGCCAGATTTGAGGTATAACAACAGTATATCATAATAGATCTGTTAAGGCAAACATTTTCGAACGTTTCATGGTTTTTGTAATTTGTCATATTATTTCTCATGCATCATCAAACACAGTACATATAAATCCACAGTACAGTCATTTAACTACAACATCACTGCTTTTGTCTCTTTTTTTTTTAAAGTGGACCTTTACACATGTCTAACCCCCTCCTAGAATTGCATATGTTTTATTTTTTATTTTTTTAAGGTCTTTTTAGGAACCCTTACTGCACTTCCTGGATTCTTGTCTAGGTGAGAATAATCTATCTGTGGTCAGCAGCCTTCTGGGATACTCGCATCAATCATCCCAGTTAGAGTACTGGTGCATACTCAGGAAGCCAGTTGTCTTTTCCTGGCTTTTCCAGCCAGGCCCCTGAGCACATACCATGGCCCCATAATGCCATCAGAGAAGATGGCGGAGAAGGACCAGGTGTGCAAAGGTCTACTGTTTACGTCTGCTGCTTACCACTCTATTGAAAAGCTGAAAATAAATTTATAAGAGAACCACCTGTCAAAACCAACTCTAGGACTTCTATGGTGCAGGCGGTGACATCATCACCCCCCATGAGGTCCTGGTGAATGCTCAGTACTCCAAATACTAAAACACACTTCAGTACAGTGCTTGAAGTGTCTTCGTAGAGAGAGTTATGCCGTGTACACAAGATCGCACATTCCAACAACAAAATCCATGTTTTTTTTTCCGACAGATGTTGGCTCAAACTTGTCTTGCATGCACATGGTCACACAAATCTTGTCGGAAATTCCGATCGCCAAGAACGCGGTGACGTACAACACGTAAGACGAGCCGAGAAAAATGAACTTCAATAGCCAGTGCCGCTCTTCTGCTTGATTCCAAGCATGCGTGTAAATTTGTGCGTCGGAATTGTGTACACACGATCGGAATTTACGACTTTGATTTTGTTGTCGGAAAATTTGAGATCCAGATCTCAAATTTTGTTTGTCAGAAATTCCGACGGAAAATGTCCGATGGAGCCTACACACGGTCGGAATTTCCGACAACAAGCTCCCATCGAACATTTCCTGTCAGAAAGTCGCGGCATTAGAGTGCTCCAGATCTCACCAGAAGGAGGATGATGTTAACCTCAGCTAAGCACTGCAGGTGGAAAACGTGAGGATAACATTTCTTCCCTTACGGGCATGTTGTACACATTTTTCTAGCATTACAGCAAGGGGGATGCAATGTCTGCCTTAAACAAGGTTAGTTATAGATTGTTAGCTACACAGTAGATCTGACTGCCTCTTTCTTTTGCCCCCCGCGTGATGTTTTTTTTCCAGCACCTATTTGCTTTGTAATCACCTATTGTTTTATTGTTTAGAGTTGTTTTAGTGGCAATTTATTTATTTATTTATTACAGGATTTATATAGCGCCAACAGTTTACGCAACGCTTTACAATATAAAACAAACGCTTTACAATATAAAAGGGAGACAATACAGTTATAATATAATAAAATACAAGAGGATTAAGAGGGCCCTGCTCAGAAGAGCTTACAATCTAATAGGGTGGGGGAGGTGATACAAAAGGTTGTAACTGTGGGGAATGATACTTTAATCACCCATTAAAGTATCTTTTCTCTTTTAAGAAATTTGTTTTTGATCTTTTTCATTTTCAATATCTCTGCCTCATTCATTGCTACTAATTTAAAAGTAAAATTAAAATTTTCCCCACTGCTCTTCATATTTAATCTAGGCCTGATGTATGTTCAAGTCACATTAGAGTGTTTTCCATTATTTTCCAGGAAAAGCTTCTTTTATTATCCTATAAAAGCTCATAGAAGAAAAATGCAAGGTAGATTTTGTTCTCTGCATGAAGTAGGGCAGATGGGATGAATCATTGGTGGAGTGAAATTACAAGAGGTTCTATAATCTCCATTTTTATCAAATTACATTAAGGTCAATTTACTAAAGCATGATGCTTGTGATACTTGCACGTTTGGCTGGTATTTGCTCATTTTTACAATCAAAATTAGTAAAAAAAAAAATTTCAAATGTTCTTGAGGATTGTTTTGCTAATATAAAATTAAATGTACAATAATAATAATAATAATATATATATATATATTTTTATATAGAATTGTAAATAGTGCTACCCCCATAGGAGCCCCTGGATAGGTCCTCTGTTTTTTGCCTCTACATTCTCAAGAACCTTAACCTTCCGACAAGTGTACAAATAATATCACAGGAAATCACTGAAAGTAATACTTAGTACCCAATGGTAGTGCTATATCCAAGAAAACAGGCACCAAACGAGGTAGTAAAGGTGAACCTAATATATTATCACTCAACATGGTTGGTAACTAGGCAAGCATAAAATGGATTATTAGGGAGGCACCGATACCGATGCAGATACTGAGTATTTTCATTAGTACTCGTACTTGTGAAAATGCTTCCGATACCCGAAACTGATACTTTGCAGTGTCCAGGCTTGTCATAGTATTTTTGAGCCTAAGTTCACACAGGAGCAGTGTGGGAATCTTCCCTCCATGACTGGTTCCACCAGCTCTGGCTCCCGATCCGACTGTGGACATCCTTGGCTTGGGCTCCTCCTGCCTCTACCATGGCTTTGTTCCCCGCAGTGGTTCGAGCCATCGACTGAACCCCCCTCCCGGTCCTGCTGTACCAGATTGCCAAGCTAGACAGCTTTTGATTGGTCAGCGCCGTCTATGTGATGGTACTGATCAATTAAAATCCCTGTAGTCTGTACTGTCAGCATTGCAAGGAGAGGAGAGAAAGCCACAGGGATTTAAAATACCCAGACCGATAAAGAGGCTTTTCAGCATCTGATAGCGTGGTATGGTGGCAATCTGGTATGGCGGGACCGGGGGGATGGGGAGGGGATAGTGAGAATCTGGTACAGTTGGACCGGGAGTGGATGGCTTGGACCGCTGGAGGTTGAATGGGGGGGAGCTGCTGGAGGTCATGCAGGGAGGTTTCCTGCACTGCTCCTGTGTGAAATCAAAATCACTATGACAAGCCTGGGTTCATGCAATAGTGGTGCGGGAAACTGGATGCGATTCAGACAGGAATCGCACCGCATTTCTGTTCAAATTGCAAGCAATTCTTTGCAGTGTGATTTTCACCCATTCATTTTGTATGGAAGTAAACTGCACCTGAAAGTATCAGTGCTCGGTATCAGCGAGTATTTGACCAAACATATCGGTACTCGTATTTGGCGATTAAAAAAAGGGGTATTGGTATATCGCTAGTAACAACACAATTCAGCTTACAAAGTGATTAACAGTACGCACTTTCACCAGTCCTCAGGATGCTGCCGTGATATCAGAGAAGGCCTTTGTCCACCCATACTTGCCATGCTATTGCGCGCATGCGTAGCAGACTGGCGCTCCGGCGCACGCACGTGCGCGGCCCGATGGTGAGGCGCTCACGTGTATGCAATAGCACACGTGTGCGTGCAGTGGCTCGCGAGTGTGTGCAGTAGCACACGGATGTGCACGATGGCGCACGGGTGTGCGCGATATCGCACACGTTATGTCGTGGCTATTTCAGACAGCTCAGGCGTCCAAACGGGTCACTGGTTTGTCGTCAGCTTCCTGTTTGTACCCTGCTTCCTGTTCCTGCCATATCGGATTGCCTGTTGTGACCCGGATCGTTCCTTGACTTCGCTGCTGCTCTCCTTGATCTAAACCTCGGCTTGCTTAAACAGACTTGCTCGATCTGCCTACACGTGTTTGACCCTCGGCCTGCTCAACGGACTTGCTTACCTGCTCTTACGGATTTGACCCCTGGCCTGCTTCATGGATTTGCTTACTGGTATTCACGGACTTGATCTCTGGCTAGTTTCACGGACTTGCTTACTGTCTTCTGTGCCTGATCTCTTTCTGTGTTTCCGGACTGTCCATTAAACCTTGCATCGGACCCTCAGCCAGTTCCTGAACCTCAGCTCAACTCCTGTACTGATCTACAGATCCCTTCAGGAACAACACCTGCTGGTGGCCCATGCCTTTGCGTGCCACCCGTTCCCTGTATCACCTCCGGGGGACGGGGTTTGCGTGGTCGCAAGGGCGAACCGCTCTTGGCATCTCGGCCTCGGTAAGTACTTCTAGTGACACGTGACCTCTTGCTATAGAAGGGGGGCCCCCTCATTCTCCCCCTGAAAACCTCCAGTTATCCACGGTAGGAAGCAGAGGGTAAGTGGATACACCAGTCTCCCTGTGGCAGTGATGCAGGTGCTATGCTGGCTCTTGGGTGTCCTCACTCCCTGACTCAGGCTGGGATCGCCACTAGTATGGTGGTCTCTCATTGGTAGGCGATAACCGAGACAGAGAGTCTCTCTCCCTCTCGCGGATATCCGTGTACACTTATTACACCCGACAGCATCCAAAAAAGGAGGTGGCTGGAAGGCTGTCCTGCAACTGTTTGCTTCTGTCTGCCCACATACTAACATTAGGCTTTTATTCAGACTCACCTCAAAACAACAACATCTGGATCTGATTGGAGCACCCATGTGTAAGAACCCTTAATAAAATGATAATTTCAGTTCTAAACCCTGCAGCCCCGTAACATGTATATAGCCTGGTTGATCTGTCACAGGGGCTACGTGTGCACCCTCACGCACGAGAATGTGCGACGGTTTATGTGCGCGCATGAGTTAACGCATTAGCATATGCATTAGCCAATGTACAATTCCTGCACGAAAAAGAACCTGTTTTAGCCTGTACAGGCCTCCTCAGACCACCGTCCAGAGCACTATGCAGCATGACAGGCCTCCTCAGACTACCGTCCAAAGCATTGTGCAACATGACAGACCTCCTCAGACTACTGTCCAGAGCACTGTGCAGCATGACAGGCCTCCTCACACTATCATCCAAAGCACTGTGCAGCATGACAGGCCTCCTCAGACTATCGTCCAGAGCACTGTACACTACAGGCCTCCTCAGACCATACAGAGAAGCTAAATCTGTGTCTGTGAGTTTGTTTAAACCTTAATACCATAAATAATAACATGATATTAGATTTTTGTTACTCCAGGAGCATATAATGAGTTTGGAAATTCAACAGAAATGCTTAAATAATGCATTACAATGTAACTAACTATTTTAGTCGACTAAAATGTACTGCAGATTTTAGACCACTAAATACGACTAAAACTATAACAATTGCAGATGACTAAAGTGGGAATAAAACTGATGTAGCACTATGATGTTTAGGCAGGGTTGCTGGTAAATTTACCTGTCAGGTATAGTCACCTTGGCCAATTGATAGGGGATCAATTGATTCCACCCTAATTCTGGAATTGCTGCAACTCTCTCTTCTGTCACTATATGGCCGGGTATCTGGTGACATTAGATAAGACAAGGGCATTGCAGGGACAGATTAGGAATAGATGGGGTATCTCAGCCAATCTGCCGGGATCTTCTTGGGTCCCTTGGCCTGCTGGGAGAGCCTATTTATTTGGGTGAGATCAGGTGATCGGGGTTCTGTGCCACCTGGACGGCCGTCTGGGTGGACGTGTTTTGTGCTGCGGAACTGCTAGGCCAGAGCCTGAGGCCTATCCCGGGGACATCTCACTGCTAGGCTGTCTAAGGGTCTATCCAGAAGCAAGAGAGCAGCGTAGGGTTGGGACTGCCGCTTGCAGTCCAACCAGACGTCACGGTTCTTTCGGCCGGAGAACATGTTGTGATCGGAGGTAGAAGGGAAGCTGTTGACACTAAGGGACCATCCACCTTGTTACCAGGGACCACTGTGAGTAGCTGAAGCAAGTAACAGAGCAGTATTCTCGCCAACCGGGGATGGTGAAGAATTAGGAAACTTCAGCAGGTGTCAAGCATGGGACCCAGCCAGCAGAAGTGACGCTTGCAGAGCAGCCTTGTGTGCCAAGCCAGGGACTGAGCAGGCCAGTGGGGTGATGCTTGAGGAGTATCTTGGATGCCAATCTAGGGACCCAGCAAGGAAGCGGGGGTGACCTTTGAGGAAGCTACTGAGAGAGAAGGTTGGAAGGGCTCAGGAGATCCAGTGGCATTGGATCAGCAAGTCTAGTGAGAGAGACTAGGATCTTGATTGAAGATCCACCATAGAAGATTGTAGAGGAAGTGAAAGAGTTCATTGTAACTTTGTTAGAAACTGTTTAAGATTATTGCCATAGGGAACAGCATGTCTATGCATGCAAATGTGGTGTCCGGCTAGGTGACTTTCCCTGCATAGCTGTCTACCTATAGAAGTATCGGAGTCTGCCAATTAACATTGCAACTACTAAAGGGTGTCCTGGCCCTAAACCTTCTCTCCCACAGTTCTGTTTAAGAGACAATAAATCTCTTTGCATTCAAGAAGTTTCTGGCGCCCATGAATCTACCTTGCAATACACCCACCATGTCTCATAACCCACTCAACATAGAAGGATGTCAGCTGTCCCTAACTCTGGAGGTTCTCTTAAGACCAAAAAGGACCCGGGACTTATCTACTCTAAAATGGCATTTTAGTCAAGAGACTATGAATAAAACGATATCGAAATTTAATGCCAAAATTCGCACTACTCCTCACCACCTGTTTTAACCCCTTGATCCCTGCACTAGCAGGACACAACCATGTGCATTGTACATGTTGTGAGGTGCTTGCAGAGTGGCCCCATTCACTTGAATGGGTGGCGTTCAGTGGGTGGTAAAAGTGAGGCTCTACTGCTGGGTTTTACCACCCCCAATCACTAGTGTGAACAAGCCTTTTATGGCTACAGTACAGGGGTCAGCAGTGCATAACACATAGGTTACTTTAAAGCGTACAACTGACTTCAGCACAGACCAATTTCCCCAGCACAGACTGACCCCTTCCCCTAGCACAGACTCTTCAGTACAGATGGACCCCTCCCCAGTATAGACTCCCTTTTACAGATACCTCAATACAGCCCACCTTCACAAACCCCTCAATAAAGACTCCTCAGCACAGACTGACCCCCCCCCATCCAGAACAGACCCTCGGTACAGACCAACCACCCCTGCACAGACAGACCTCCCCTTCCCAGCACTGATTCCTCACTAGAGATAGAAGTCCCCCCCCCCTTATAAACTTATAAACTCCTGAGTACAGACTATTCCCCAGCACAGACTGATCCCCCCCACCCCAGCCCAGAACCCAATAGCACAAACTGCCCCCCCCCAAGCACAGACAAACCCCCCCCTCCCATTTTAAACCCCTCAGCACAAATTAACCCCCACCAGAGATTGATCCATGCACATGCGCTTTTTCAAGTCCTTTGCATGCCTGCGAAACGCATTGTCACGCAATTACATCCTGCTTGCACTTCACGTTGGTTTGAGTGGCGTCCCTCCCTATTTCCGCTCTGTAGCAGGTGACATCAATCAAGATTCTGTGTCTGCAGCACGGTGTTATACCATACCCAGCTACAAAACATCTTTCCACCCCCTGGCACCGGACCCAGTGGAGGTTAACCCATCCATTACCACCAACACCGGTAGGTATTGTACAGGTTTTTAATTACTTTTATTTCTGAACAAGCCTAATAAAATGATTGACTATTCAGCTTCTACACCTGTCTCACCTTGCCATACATTGGTAGTCCTGCTTACAGCATACCAAGTGATTGAGTGCTGTCTCTCTTGTGTGTCTTTCTGTACAGAAACCCACCCCAGTACATAACTGCTGAGTTCAAATTAATTAATGGGCTGCTGTACCCGTAATGTGTGACCGCAAATGTAATATGTGAACCTAGCCTTAAAGTGGTTCTAAAGCCTTAACATTTTTTACATGAATGCATTCCTAGCATTATGTAGAAAAATGTTTAGGCATCAGTATCCCCCCTCACCCCCCTGTTACTTACCTGAGCCTTAAGTCGATCCAGTGCTGTGCACATCTGCAGCTCTTCGCTCACCTCACTTTCTGCTCCCATGGGATTTGCTGGGGCAGTGGGACCCAGTGAAAAGGGAGTAGAAGGCGGGGCCGAGTCCCGCTGTCTGTGTCAAAAGACGCAGTCAGAGACACTCAGGAGCGAGCCTGCACAAGTGCCCCTATAGAAAGTAGCTTTCTATGGGGGCACTCGCCGGAAGGGGGACCAGAGAAGAGGAGGTTTGGGGCCCCTTTGTTTAAAACCATTGCACAAAACTGGTGAGTTTAAAGTTGTTTGTTATTTAAAAAAAGAAAATTACATTTATAACCACTTAAAGTAGAATGGGTTATTTCTAAGGTAAGGCTTAGTTCACACTTTTCCAGGCTGCAGCCTGTGGATAGAGCAGGCCATTCATTTCAATAGGCGTCCCTATTCACTGAAGCACAAAGAAAGAAGTCCTGGACCCTTTTTGAAAATGACAACACACAGAATTGCATGGTGCTGTGGGCGTTTTGCCAATGCATAGGGGTGTGCCATCAAGAATTAATGACACCCCCATGCACCTACTATATCGTGTTCTTTATTGTGTTGGGACACACACGCAATTGTGTGCTTATTACCAGCACACTATAGTGTGAACTTAGCATAAGCCAGCTCTTGTTATAAAACGTATTTATCGCTTAATGTTATATTCTACACTCACATAGTTAAGATTTAGGGACTGTCCTTTACAGAGGTGTCTTAGCTTAACAGCATGGCTTAACCAATATTTGCAAATGTTAGAGGTAAGTATCCTAGTCTGGCTAGGTGGAGTGATGATGATTGTGACATACAGTTACATAAATTAATACTATAATAAATTAAGATATACAGTATATCAGGAACATACACATAAAGTGTCTCTCTCTCACACACACACACACACACACACACACACACACACACACACACACACACACACGTGGGAAAAAGCACGAACGAAGAATACGTTTTACACGCACATGAAAAAAAGTGACAAAATGCCTCCTACAATTTCATGAGCTTCCAGAACACCAAAATAATCAGTCTCTATTCATGTAACCCTAAGGCAGAAACTTACTGTACAAGCGCCTAGCTATACTCTCATGTGTCATTATATCGCAGCTAAGCCCATAAATAAAACACACAACCTGCTGACAATATACCATAGCTGTGACTGACTAGTAATATTGCTCGCTGACAAGTAGTATGAAGGCCTCTTGATCCCTTTAGGGAAAAAGAACCTTGACTGACAGTGTTGGTCATCTTACTTTAAAAAAGTAATTAGTTAAGTTACAAATTACTTCTCCCAAAAAGTAATTGTGTTACATTGGAAAAGTAATTAGTTACGCAGCAAAGTAACTGTTTTTTTTTTTAATATATATTTTTTTGTTATATATGGTTTAACCAAGGGGCTGCTCTATTATTACTCTAACCAAGGGGCAGATCTGTTATAGCATGTAAGCAAGGGGCGAGTCTATTATTATTATATCGTGTAAGGGGCGGATGGCTACAGAAGAGGGCGAATGTTAAATTAATGGGCAGAGCTCGATATATAACAAGAATAATAAATGCGCCCCTTGGTTACAGTAATACTAGACCCGCCCCTTAGTTACACGATAGATACCCCTTGCAGAGTAGCACGAGCATCGGGAGCGTGCAGGATCGCCTCGTACAATTACATGTTAACTGCGCCTGCGCGGTGTAGAGTTCACTCAGAGCTGTTTAGGTTCGGCAATTTTCGTAAGCTCCGTAGTCCTTCGTACTGCGCAAGCGCTGCGCCTGCGCAGTACAGGGGGGTCCTTATCCGGTGGGGGAACTTTTTCGGCAGGACACCGGAATAAAGCCCCATACACACGGTCGGACAATCCGCAGACCAGGTCCGTCGGATCATGTCCGTCGTACTTTATCCGATGTTGGTTTTGCGTACACACGGTCGGACAAAGTTGTCGGAAAATCCGATCATTCTGAACGTGGTGACGTTTGTTGCCTACGACGGGACAACGTAGAGGCTAGTAGCCAATAGCTTTGGTCTTGTAATGTGATCTGAGCATGCGTAGCACTTTGTCCGGTCGGACAACCGCACACACGATCGGGTTTGGTGTGATCGGACCGGGTTGACGGCAAATCTTTCCAGCAGGAGATAAGACTTTGTCCGTCGGACAAACCGACGAACACTGTCCGATGGTGCATACACACAGTCTGATTTTTCAACAACCTTGTCCAATCGGACAAAATCCATGAAAAAGTCCGACTGTGTGTATGGGGCTTTACACTACTGACATCTAGTAATGGGAACTGCGTTACCATGAGGGGATGAGTAATCAGTTAGATTACTCGTTACCCTCTAAACCCTCCGTTTATTTTAACTCAGTTAATTACATCACTGTTGACTGATGGGGGCATCGCCAGGAGCTGAAGTGGCCACAGAGGATTGGTTATAGGTCACAAGGTGATGGGACAGGCCTGAGCTCATGTTCAAAGTTCTGCCCCAGGGATTTCTGGGCCTTTTTGAAGACCTTGTGGCTGGAAGAGCTGAAGACCCTGGGAACGGACCTCTCTTCACCATGGACACCGATCTCTTGCTTGCCAGGGTCCGTGAGCTGATGCAACAAGGTCAGGCTGTCTGGCTCTTTTCACTCCTCTCCCCTGAGCTGGCTTCCCTTCTGGCTCCCCCGCCACCTGATGGGGGGCCCTTAGCATCCAGGGCCTGGAGGTGCCCTCACCCACCATCTCGCCTGAGCCCTATTCCTTCTCGGGTGACTTATATAGGGAAATGTGCTCACCTCTCCCCTGGAGCAACTGGGGTGTCCAGTGCGGGCTCTCCTTCCCAAGCGGTGCCAAGATCGTCTGCCCGTCGTCTCCTGGGGTTCATCTCAGTGGGTCCCCCCGCCTGTGGATGCTGCTGTCGGCCAGGCCTCCTTCTGCCCCGGCTCGTTCCCGGAGTCCTAGAGCCCTTCAGAGGTCTGCC
The DNA here is from genome assembly GCA_028564925.1 of Lithobates sylvaticus. NCBI lineage: Eukaryota > Metazoa > Chordata > Amphibia > Anura > Ranidae > Lithobates > Lithobates sylvaticus. The sequence goes on from CM053026.1 coordinate 553,832,404, forward strand.
TGGCGTCCATCGGCGGCTGTCTTCTCAGCACGGCTCCCTGTGCCCTGCTGGGCAGGAGCCACAGCACTGGCCGGGTGGGAGATTTGAATGTGCCACCTATCCCCACAGGCTTGCCTATGACTGCTCCCTTTCCGCATCTCCCTGTGATCGGCTAGGCAGGAGATTTCTTTGTTCCACCTGTCCCTGCAGCCCTGCCATTGACTGCTGCTAATCCACATCTCCCTGTGCCCGGCTGGGCGGGAGATTTTCTTGTTTTACCTGTCACTGGAGCTCTGACTACTGCTCATCCTCATCTCCCTGCGCCCGGTGGGGCGGGAGATTCCTGTGCGGCACCTGCACTTGGTCCTCCTCCTGGAGTCCCGGGTTGCTCTTGTTTCTGCACAGCTGCTGTACGCTGTCACATGGGCTCTTCGTTGCCAGTGGCTGGACCTCCACCCCTGGATCTCTCCTTGCACCATCTCTCTTTTGCTACTTGGATCTTATCTGGGGTGCTTATAAAGTTTACAGGGGTCAGTGCTGATTTCACTATGACACTCAATTTCGCCAAAAAATGGCAGCGCGTAAGGAGTTTCATTTTGATTGTCAGGATGGAAGCCTGTGGTTGTTGCTCATGTGCCCTCCCAGGCCGCTGTCCTTTGAGTCTTTGGCCAGTGCTCTCCCCGGAGCATCGGCTATGCCCCAAAAAGGTGTCTGCTGGCTGTTTAATGAGAGCCACTGCAAGTGGTACACCTTGTGCCGATTTAAGCACAAATGTTCACTTTGCGGAGGTGCTCACCTAGACATTCGATGCTTTAAGATGGGTAAACAGCCACCTCCTAGAGCTGGGGCCAAGCTTGACCTTTCTAAGCTGGAGGATTCCAGTAAATGTCAGCGGGATGCTTCCCTGGCTAAACCGGTACCCCCTCAATAGGGAAGGTTTGATCTTGAAAGATTGGGTTTTGACCGTGGATTTTGGATCCCCTTTACTCCTTTCGATGAGCCTACCATGTTGGTGACTCTTAAGTCTGTGTTCAATCTGAACACGCCGTGGCCAAGATGCTTCGGAAGGAACTGGAATTGGAGCATATGGTGAGCCCTGAGAGTTTCTTCTCTGGGTGTGGTTCCCGAAAAGGAGGAGGGTAAATTTCACCTTATTCACCACCTTTCCTATCTTTCTGGCTCTTCGGTCTACGACGGCATTGATAAAGAACAATCCAGGGTACAATAGGCCCTTTTTGACAAAGCACTTTACTTGGTAGGTCTGCAAATCGGTCGTCTCTACTGGCTAAGGCGGACATTGAGTCCGCCTTTTCACCTCCTCCCTGTTCACCTGGAATGCTTCCACCTGGTGGGCTGCTACTTTCAAGGAAGCTACTTTTTCGACATGTGCCTTCCCATGGGCTGTGCGATTTCTTGTTCAGTAGCTTCCTTGAATGACAGACTTGTCTGCTAGTGAGGAGGAAATTATACACTGTATCTATGCCTCCTTTAGGCTATGTTTCCACTAGTGCGACTTTTCATGCGACTTGGGACTGAAAAGTCGCATGACAAGTCGCACCCCATGATTTTCAATGAGTACCGTTTATATCTGTGCGACTTCAAGTCGCAGCGACTCCAAAGTAGTCCCTGCACTACTTTGGTCCCACTTTGATGTGACTTGAGGTCCATAGACACAGCCATTGCTTCAAGTCGCGGCAAAAAAATCACAGTAAAATCTTGGCAAAATCGCCCGACTTTGGGGACGCAATAGTGGAAACATAGCCTTCAGGAGAAGTCTATACAAAACAAAATGTCTGTTGAGGAAATGAAAGATAAACTAGTTCAATTCTTTGTGAAAATATATTCTAAATATATACTTGCGCTAATGGTGTACAAAATAATAATAAGTGCAGCTGCTATACACAAAGTGAAAATCACTTGAAACAATGCAAATAAATATATATAGCGCTCGAAAACACAATATAAGTCAAAAGAATTCTATATACATAATCAAAATTCCAAATAAAGTGACTGATGTGCCGATCCAAAGTAAAGAAAGTGCAAAGTGCTTCAGAGATATTCAGGTGTACAGCAACACCCCCTCATTTGTTCCCACTCACCGGATCAAAACGACCCCCAGCTTTTCAGTCTAGGGGTCACTTCAGACTTGATAGTAATATCCAGGAATGGCGGATTTGATGTCAGGTCATCAGATCAAAACTTCTTTGTGAAAGTTCTCAGCCGGACAAACAGGTACCCAAAATGAAAAACGATTGAACTAATGGTGAAGTACCGCTAAAAAAAGTCTTTATTGCGCATGGGAATGGATAGTTACAAAAGGTAAGATAAAAACAGGCATAAACATGGAGCTGTGAATACAAAAACGCCGTTCCTGGCGTGCGTTCCACGAGACCGGAAGTGACGTCAATAGGTACCGGAAATTGTGTCAACGCGTTTCACCCTCCCACAGGGTGTCATAAAGGACCAATTTTAGCGGTACTTCACTATTAGTTCAATCCTTTTTCATTTTGGGTACCTGTTTGTCCAGCTGAGAACCTTCATCTGATGACCTGACATCAAATCCACCATTCCTGTCAGTGTCATTAGTACAGTGAAAGTGCATATTTTGAGCACTGATGTACTGTTTTTATTGGATGTGTTTTATCACAGAAAGTAAAAAAAATATACATATATATATATTTTTTTTTTTTTATTGTTGCTCTTTTTTTGTTTATAGCGCAAAAAATAAAAAGCACAGAGTTGATCAAATATCACGAAAAGAAAGCTCTATTTGTGGGGAAGAAAGGACATCAATTTTATTTGGGTACAATATAGCCTGACCCCGCAATTGTCAGTTAAAGAAACGAAGTGTCATATCGCAAAAAAATGGCCTGGACGTGAAGGGGGTAAATCTTCCAGAGCTGAAGTGGTTAATAAAACAATACTTACAAACCAGCTTTATAACAATCTAAGCATCTCCAAATGGAAACCATCACCAGGTGTCTGGCTGGGAAGTTGTGGAGGGGAAGACATGGCACTCCAATGAGAAAGGAGCAGTACCTAGACTTATCTGCATGGGAAGAAAAGAAAAGTAAAGGTAGGGTGTACAACAAGATTTAGGAATAGGCTAAAACGTGATTGCGCACCAACATCATCAACCAGAAACATGGTGCCGACGTAGATGGATTCCACAGCCACCGGAGAAGACAGTTGGTGGTGGAGAACATCGCAACTCTTGGAAAAAATGCCAGACTCCATGCAGCGACCCCACAAGGATCACTAAAATGTTTTTCGTTTTTTTGGATATGCAAATAGGGGATGGAGACATGACATTATAAGGTACCAGCACACATTATTAGTTATATGATCACATTGATCACTAGATGGCAGTGTTTATAAGTTTGTGTGGTAAAACGTTATGTCTTTTCTCTATAATAAAGTTTCTTGTCTGCAGTTAAGTAGAAAAGCCCATGTGCACTGCCTGTCTGTTCTGTAGGGCTATACGTATACAGAATTTCTAACACATTGGGGGTTATTTACGAAAGGCAAATCCACTTTGCACTGCAAGTGCACTTGAAAGTGCACTGAAAGAGCACTTGGAAGTGCAGTCGCTCTAAATCTAAGGGGTAGATCTGAAATGAGGGGAAGCTCTGCTGATTTTATCATCCAATCATGTGCAAGCTAAAATGCTGTTTTTTATTTTCCTTGCATGTCCCCCTCGGATCTACAGCGACTTTACTTCCAAGTGCACTTTTAGTGCCCTTTCAAGTGCACTTGCAGTGCAAAGTGGATTTTCCTTTAGTAAATAACCCCTATTGACTTATGCCCCGTACACACGTGCGGGAATTCCGCCAGCAAAAGTCCGATGAGAGCTTTTGGTCCAAAAATGCGACCGTGTGTATGCTCCATCGGACTTTTGCTGGCGGAATTCCCGCCAGCAAAAGATTGAGAGCAGGTTCTCAATTTTTCGGTCGAAAAAAGTTCTGATCGGAAATTCCGATCGTCTGTACCAATTCCGACGCGCAAAATTCCTACGCATGCTCAGAAGCATTGAACTTCATTTTCTTGGCTCGTCGTGGTGTTGTACGTCACCGCGTTCTTGGCGGTCGAAAGTCCAGCAAACTTTTGTGTGACCGTGTGTATGCAAGCCAAGCTTGAGCGCAATTCCGTCAGAAAAACCATCCAAGATTTTTCCGACGGAAATTCCGCTCGTGTGAACGAGGCATAACACGTTGAATTACAAACAGCTCAATTTCAGGTCAATGTCATGGTTGACCCAAACCCAAAGCTCATCTTTAGTTATCTGTGGAAACAGTGATTTTGTACTATTGAACATTTCTAATTCGTTTTCTTTTGGGAAACTTTAATTGGTGGCTTGCGCCCCGTGGTATGTGTGTGTGAATGTGTGTGTGTTTCAGAAGTTAGAAAAGACAGTTCTAAGTTATAAAACATCTGCTTTTATATTTCCAAAGTAAAATATTACATCGGATAGACTAAATTAAATATAATAATTTTTTTTAAGTCAAACATTTTGTGGTTTGCGTTTTGTACCCGTAACCCGTGTCTATATTATTTGTCTTTTGAATGAGTTTGGTAAACATATAAAGTTCACAATATTAGTGTTAAGACATACACAAGGTTTTATAAATAGACTATGAATAATTTCTCCTGTAATTACTGTGAAACGCGTGATATATCTTGTCTATTGTGTGCTTTATCTGGCCCTGGGCAATTCAGATTTCAGTAAACATTGTGACGCAACATGTTGTTTATTCCGCTTTTGTGCATGTTTTCTATTACTCCTGGTGTTTTAATGACTCTTCGAAGTACACAGAAGGACATTTTTTTTTATAAATCTAAAGAGATATATGTGCGCTCTTCCCCACTGTGTCATGACCTGTATGTTCCAAAGAGCCAGTGAATCCTTTGCAGCTACGGCAGTTTTACTGTTTACTGATCCATTTAAAAAACATTTCTTTTAGCAATTGTATTCCTTGCAAAATGTAAGATCCTTACTTATGGTTATTCCTGCTCCCCAATACATAAAGTATCTTACAAAAGCAAGTACACCCCTCACATTTTCGTAAATATTTTATTATATCTTTTCATGTGACAACACTGAAGAAATGACACTTTGCTACAATGTAAAGTAGTGAGTGTACAGCTTGTATAACAGTGTAAATTTGCTGTCCCTCAAAATAACTCAACACACAGCCATTAATGTCTAAACCGCTGGCAACAAAAGTCAGTACACCCCTAAGTGAAAATGTCCAAATTGAGCCCAAAGTGCCAATATTTTGTGTGGCCACCATTTTTGTCCAGCACTGCCTTAACCCTATTGGGCATGGAGTTCACCAGAGCTTCACAGGTTGTCACTGGAGTCCTCTTCCACTCCTACATGACGACATCACAGAGCTGGTGGATGTTAGAGACCTTGCGCTCCTCCACCTTTTTGAGGATGCCCCACAGATGCTCAATAGGGTTTAGGTCTGGAGACATGCTTGACCAGTCCATCACTTTTATGCTCAGCTTCTTTAGCAAGGCAGTGGTCGTCTTGGAGGTGTGTTGCTCTGCTTCAGTATGTCACAGTACATGTTGGCATTCATGGTTCCCTCAATGGACTGTAGCTCTCCAGCCCCAGACCATGACACTCCCACCACCATAATTGACTGTAGGCAAGATGCACTTGTCTTTGTACTCCTCACCTGGTTGACACCACACATGCTTGACACCATCTGAAATAAATACGTTTATCTTGGTCTCATTAGACCACAGCAGTGGCGTCACTAGGGTTGGTGTCACCCGGTGCGGTAAAACATGGTGTCACCCCCCCCCCCATACCCCCCTATTTTCGAGGTGGCAGCACAGCGTTGGAGATCGTTGGTGCACGTTGGATCGGTCAGAAAGGCCTACAGGCAGTATTAGGGCTAGAGGATAGCAGGTTAGGCAGTTCCTAATTGCTCATTCCCTAGGATCAGTAATGGATAATGGCCGACAGGCCCACTTACCAGACCCAGCGAAACAGTGCAGTGATCCCTCCGGCTGAACAATCGCTCACTCTGGGTTGCCCAGGGTGAATCTGGTCAGTAGTGTAGCACGTCTGTACCTTGGCACTGGCTTAGTCTTTCTCTCTCTGGTGGCGCTGGGCAGTGTGGCGCTCTCTCTGGTGGCGCTGGGCAGTGTGGCGCTCTCTCTGGTGGCGCTGGGCAGTGTGGCGCTCTCTCTGGTGTCGCTGGGCAGTGTGGTGCTCTCTCTGGTGGCACTGGGCAGCGTGGCTCTCTCTCTGGTGGCGCTGGGCAGTGTGGCATGCTCTCACTGGTGGCGCTGGGCAGTGTGGCATGCTCTCACTGGTGGCGCTGGGCAGTGTGGCACTCTCTGGTGGCGCTGGGCCGCGTGGTTCTTTTTCTGGTGGCGCTTGGCAGTGTGGCGCTCTCTCTGGTGGCGCTGGGCAGCGTGGCTCTCTCTGGTGGCGCTGGGCAGCGTGGTTATTTTTCTGGTGGCGCTTGGCAGTGTGGTTTTCTTTCTGGTGGCGCTGGGCAGCGTGGTTCTTTTTCTGGTGGTGCTGGGCAGTGTGACGCTCTTTCTGGTGGCGCTGGGCAGTTTGGAGTTCTCTCTGGTGGCGCTGGGCAGTGTGGCACTCTCTGTTGGCGCTGGGCCGCGTGGTTCTTTTTCTGGCGGCGCTTGGCAGTGTGGCGCTCTCTCTGGTGGCGCTGGGCAGCGTGGTTATTTTTCTGGTGGCGCTGGGCAGTGTGGTTATTTTTCTGGTGGCGCTTGGCAGTGTGGTTTTCTTTCTGGTGGCGCTGGGCAGCGTGGTTCTTTTTCTGGTGGTGCTGGGCAGTGTGACTCTCCTTCGGGTGGCGCTGGGCAGTTTGGAGTTCTCTCTGGTGTCGCTGGGCAGTGTGGTGCTCTCTCTGGTGGCACTGGGCAGCGTGGTTCTCTTTCTGGTGGTGCTGGGCTCAGCTACCTTGTTACTGTGGACACAATACCCCCCCCCCCCCCCAATGAAACCAGCTTGCTCAGGGTGGGTGGATGTGTCACTCAGCTACTGTGCCTATTATATCTAATATATATCTGTGTCCAGCAGCACCCCCTTCCCCCCTCCCCCCATCATCAGACCAGCTCAGGGTGGGGGTGGCTCAGTCAGCTAATATATAGTAAGTGTTGTCTGTCTGATAAGGGGGGGGGGGTGCTGCTGGACACAGATATATTTTATTAGCTATAATAGGCACAGTAGCTGAGTTAGCTGGTCTGGTGGGGGGGGGGATGGGGGCGGCTGGACCAGATTTCTCTCTCTCTCTCTCAGGTCAGCCAGGGCGCCAGACACTGAGAATCCTCCCATACCAGCTCTCTTTGGTACTGTCGGTACCATGGCAAGCCCCCCCCTCACCCTGGGCTCGGGCCGGCGGTGGACACCAGGACCCCCCTCCCCCCCCCCCCCGCACCTGTTCCGAATCTGGACGGCAGCTTCAGCTTGAGTGTCTAGAGGAGACGGCAACCCGCCCCCCCCCACCGGCGGACCCCCCCCACCACACACACACAGCTCAACAACCTGGCTGGGCTGTCTTGGACACCCCCCCCCCCGCACCTGTTTACAATTTGGGCGCCGGGCATCTGGAGAGGAGCGCAGCTTCACGGAGCGGAAACACTGTGTTGTGATGTGACGTCAGGACTGGAAGAAGGAGGACACCAGGCGCTGCTAAAGTGTGTTGTTTCAGCCCAGCGGGCTGCGGGGTTAAGTCGAACAATAAACCAAAAAAAAAAAAAAAAAACAGGGAGGGTGTCACCCGGGCTGCGGTGTGCTGTTTCAGCTTAAAAAATCAAAAATAAAAAATCAAAAAAAAAAAAATAATCTGAAAAAAAAATAAAACAGGGAGGGTGTCACCCCTCTAGCGGGTGTCACCCGGGTGCGGACCGCACCCCCCGCACCCCCCTAGCAACGCCTCTGGACCACAGGACATGGTTCCAGTAATCCATGTCCTTAGTCTGCTTGTCTTCAGCAAACTGTTTGTGGGCTTTCTTGTGCATCATCTTTAGAAGAGGCTTCCTTCTGGGATGACAGCCATGCAGACCAATTTGATGCAGTGTGCGGCGTATAGTCTGAGCACTGACAGTCTGACCCCCACCCCTTCAACATCTGTAGTAAATACATACATACTTTACATACAGCTTAATACATAGATAAAAATGCTAGATAGCCTAAAACCATACTTTTGTATATAACATGATACAAGCTTTGACAGTCACATGATTATAATTATATTTCTTAGGTATGCTTGAACAGGTGATGCGTGTCGCGGACTTCCGCTTCTTCAAAACCATATAAGCAAATATTATGTGTGACTAAAAATAGAAAAAATAATTTATCCAAAATTATATTCAATATTATGCATGATAACTGTATAGAACATACAGTGGTGTGAAAAAGTGTTTGCCCCCTTCCTCATTTCCTGTTCCTTTGCATGTTTGTCACATTTAAGTGTTTCGGAACATCAAACCAATTTAAACAATAGTCAAGGACAACACAAGTAAACACAAAATGCAATTTGTAAATGAAGGTGTTTATTATTAAAGGTGAAAAAAAATCCAAACCATCATGGCCCTGTGTGAAAAAGTGATTGCCCCCCTTGTTAAAACATACTATAACTGTGGTTGTCCACACCTGAGTTCAATTTATCTAGCCACACCCAGGCCTGATTATTGTCACACCTGTTCACAATCAAGGCATCACTTAAATAGGAGCTGCTTGACACAGTAAGGTCCACAAGAAGATCCTTAAAAGCTACACATCATGCCGAGACCCAAAGAAATTCAGGAACAATTGAGAAAGAAAGTAATTGAGATCTATCAGTCTGGAAAGGGTTATAAAGCCATTTCCAAAGCTTTGGGAATCCAGCGAACCACAGTGAGAGCCATTATCCACAAATGGCGAAGACATGGAACAGTGGTGAACCTTCCCAGAAGTGGCCGGCCGCCCAAAATTACCCCAAGAGCGCAGCGACGACTCATCCAAGAGGTCACAAAAGACCCCACAACAACGTCCAAGGAACTGCAGGCCTCACTTGCCTCAGTTAAGGTCAGCGTTCATGCCTCCACCATCAGGAAAAGACTGGGCAAAAATGGCCTGCATGGCAGAGTTCCAAGGAGAAAACCACTGCTGAGCAAAAAGAACATCAAAGCTCGTCTCAATTTCTCCACAACACATCTTGATGATCCCCAAGACTTTTGGGACAACATTCTGTGGACCGATGAGACAAAAGTGGAACTCTTTGGAAGGTGTGTGTCCAAGTATATCTGGCGTAGAAGGAACACTGCATTTCAGAAAAAGAACATTATACCAACAGTAAAATATGGTGGTGGTAGTGTGATGGTCTGGGGCTGTTTTGCTGCTTCAGGACCTGGAAGACTTGCCGTGATAAAAGGAACTATGAATTCTGCTGTCTACCAAGAGATCCTGAAGGAGAATGTCTGACCATCTGTTCGTGTACTCAAGCTGAAACGAACTTGGATTCTGCAGCAGGACAATGATCCTAAACACACCAGCAAGTCCACCACCGAATGGCTGAAGAAAAACAAAATGAAGACTTTGGAGTGGCTTAGCCAAAGTCCTGACCTGAATCCTATTGAGATGTTGTGGTATGACCTTAAAAATGCCGTTCATGCTCAAAAACCCTCTAATGTAACTGAATTAGGACAATTCTGCAAAGATGAGTGGGCCAAAATTCCTCCAGGACGCTGTAAAAGCCTCATTGCACGTTATCGCAAACGCTTGGTTGCAGTTGTTGCTGCTAAGGGTGGCCCAACCAGTTATTAGGTTTAGGGGGCAATCACTTTTTCACACAGGGCCATGATGATTTGGATTTTTTTTCACCTTTAATAATAAACACCTTCATTTACAAATTGCATTTTGTGTTTACTTGTGTTGTCCTTGACTATTGTTTAAATTGGTTTGATGTTCCGAAACACTTAAGTGTGACAAATATGCAAAGGAACAGGAAATGAGGAAGGGGGAAAACACTTTTTCACACCACTGTACATAAGCAAAAGAACATATATGAAGTTCAAATGTACTATTCTCTTGTATATTGGACCATGACTCAATAAGAAAAAAAAGGAAGGGGAAGACAAAAAAAACAAAAAACAAGAGGGGTGAATAATGAAGGAAAAGCCAGTGTGCAAAAGTTACACACATTGGATCCTGTAATATCCTATATCATATTATATACAAAAGTGTGGTTTTATGTTATCTAGAATTTTTTTATCTATGGTATGTATTAAATCTAATAAAATATAAAATTTTATTATATTCTTGTCATTTTATGTTCTTAGAGGCATATGTCCTGCACTGCATGTTTGTAGTGTCTCCCTCCTTAAGGCCCGGTTCACACTGATGCGGTGCGGTAACGCTGCGAATCTACTGCGGGTTCCCGCACCGCATGTCTCCCGCAGGCAGTTCACACTGCCCTATGCGAGCTGCTGGGAGTGTCAGTGAAATGTTAATGACACCCCCATATGAGCTCGTATATCGCAGTGCGATCTGCAAACTCGGACAGGAATCGGATCGCATGGTGAGGACACCATGCGATCCGATTCTGCTGCGGACCAAAAAAAAGGGTCCTGTGCGAGTTTGGGCCGAATGCGATGCGAATACAGCAATACTATCTGTATGGCTGAATTTGCATCGCACAGAGATCGCATATGATTTGAACTGCAGTGCGGTGCGAATCATATGCGATCTCCCGCACCGCAGCAGTGTGAACCAGGCCTAAAGGGTAAGTTCACCTTTACAGAAAAATCTGTCAGGTGAACTTACACAGGACCCCCCCCTCACCCCCCTGTCCCCGTCCCGCTGACCTATAGCACAGAGATCTCCTGTTCTGAACTCTGCTATAGCGGCATCACTGGACCGAGGCTTAGAAATCCCCTCAGCTTAATCTCCAAAACATACCCTGTCAGGAGGTACGTTTAGAAGCATTCTAATTGGTCAGCGCCATCACATGGGCGAATCAGAACCCGCGTAGTCCGTCCCGTTAGTGGGGAAGAAGAAGAGAGAAAGCCAAAGTGATTTCTAAGCCCAGGTCCAGTGACATGGCTATAGCAGGGCTCAGAACGGGAGATCGCCGCGCTCCAGGTCAGCGGAACGGGGGGGGTGAGGAGGGGGTCCTGCGTAAGTTCACCTTGCAGATTTTTCTGTAAAGGTGAACTTACGCTTTAAGTTTAGTTCCACTTTACCATTTAAGGACCACCCCAAAGCAGATTTACTACTACAGGGCAGCTGTTCTGTGCAGAATCATGTATATATATGTGATTTCACACTTGCTGGTAGGGACTGGTTTGTCACAACAGAAACCTATCCACAGGTGCCGGCCAATGGATGTCCGCCAGCAGCCGCCTATCATCGGAAACAGAGGCTGGACAGAGCTCTGCCTATGTAAATGTGAAGCAGGGAATAAAATCCATCACTTCCCTTAGTAAAAGCACCTCATACAGTACACACAAACACTGGCTAGGTACACATTTAAACCTTTGATCGCTCTATATGTTTAATCCCTTCACAGCCAGTGTCATTAGTACAGTGACAGTACATATTTTTAGCACTGATCACTGTATTAGTGTCACTTGTTCCCAAAAAGTGTCAAAAGTGTCAGTTAGTGTTGGATTGTCCACAGCAATATTGCAGTCCCACTATAAATCACTGATTGCTGCCATTACTGGTATTTAAAAGAAAAAAAAATTCCAGTATATATGCCAAAGTTTGTAGACGCTCTAACTTTTGTGCACATCAATAGCCAACAATACACGCTTTTTGGGATTTTTTCTGGATTTTTTTTATCAAAAAGATGTAGCAGAATACATATTGGCCTCAATTTATGTTTTATAGCAGACAGTAAAAAATACTGGTGTTTTTTTCTAAATTGTTGGTCTTTTTCTGTTTATAGCGCAAAAATAAAAAAAAATGCAGTGGTAATCAAATACCACCAAAAGAAAGTTGGGTACTGCATCGCCCGACCACACAATGGTCAGTTAATGTAACACTGTGTTCTATCACAAAAAATGGCCTGGTCATGAAGGGGGGATAAATCTTCCGGAGGTCAAATGGATAAATGGTTTGCCTCAGCCCTCTAACTGTCACTTTTTCTGGTCTGTTAATGGAAGTTAAAAAATAGGAGATTTACTGACTGGATCCAACAGGTGAAAACAAAAAAAAAAGCCTAAAATTAGAAAACAAATGCAGCAACGTCTAAGATTTCGTAAGCTGCAATATAATCTGTGTTTGTTTTTGGGTTTATTACCAAATTCATTAAAACAGTAAGGTTAATTATTATTAAAGTTAGCAGTATTACAGCAGATGCTATGGATCTCACTAGCTGTAATGTATCATGTAGAGTATTACTTGTCACCATCTGATTATGGTGTTTCCCTTTAAAAACTTTTCTGTGGCTCTGTAATTTTAACAATTCAAAGGTAAAGCATAATGGACTACTATGCATCACATAGTAGTCCATTATGTGTCACTTACCTGACACAGGAGCCAGCGATGTCACCGATGTCCCCTCTTATACGGAGCCTCCATCTTCTTTCTGTGTATCGCGGCTCCGGCGCTGTTACTGGTCGGAGCCGCGATGACGTCACTCCCGTGCATGCGCACGGGAGCCACCACTAGCGGCATATTGCCGCTAGCAGCGCATGCTCAGTGCGCCTGCGCGCCGCTGTCTATGGCGCATGCGCCGTAGACAGTGGTGCCTGTCGTTTTGCAAATATCTCCTAAACTCGTGTAGGTTTAGGAGATTTTTCTTGGATGTACAGGTAAGCCTTAATCTAGGCTTACCTGTAGGTCAAAGTGGTCTGTAAAGGTTTACAACCACTTTAATTGGTGGCACTGTGCTAGTTAAACATTTATGTCCTTAAAACTGCTTAAACATTAAAGAGGCACTTACCTTATCATAAAAATGATAACAAAGACACCTTCATAAATGTTTAGAAATTGGAATCTACAAACAGTTACCTATAGATAACTGCAGGCTTTTTATTTTTATTTACCTTATTCTTTTTCTCCTTCCTTTTCTTCTCACAGTGGCCATTTACATTAAGGCTAGATTAAGCCATCTCCATTTACTTCCTGGAACTGTGCCCAGAACTCCGGGTCTTCCTTGCAGAACATGTGACAGGAACTTCCCAGGATGCACCTGTGAGGCCAGGGTAACATCACCAGTGCCTCATTTAATCAAGAAGCTGAAAAACAGTATGTGTATATAAAGGCAAAAATGTCTAATTCATTAAAATATGATAATTTCATGTCAACATGCAGATGTGGTTTTAAAAGGGGAGAAAGGTCCACTTTAACTTAAGGCTCCATGCACACAAGCTCAAAAAAGCTAGAAAAAAATGCTGGGTGAAAAATGCTAATAATAGCATTTGTGTCCCACCCATTTAAAAGCTTTTAGGAGCAGTACAGAGCATTAGCATTTTATTAGCGTTTTTGCAGTACATGAAGAAAAAAAAAAAGAAGCTGTGAGCAGCATTTTAGTAGCCATTAGAACCAGTTAGGCGCATTCAGCGGTTTTTTTTCTGCTTGAAAAACACTCCAAGAAACTTTTTTTTCTGCTACTAGACGATGAACTGAAGTCTGAAAAATAGGCCCGGTGTTAAAGTGGTTAATGCACAATCCACGTTCACATAAAAATCTTCATAATGTCTGAACCTAATACACCATGTTATCTCTTATTAACATGATTTAAAATGTTGCATATATTGTGGACATATTTATAAACATCATACAAATACAGCATCCAACATATGTTTATGAGAAATCAAATATATTTATTATGTCTATGTAACATGTAGTTTTTTATTTGCACATGGATTGGCCAATGGCCATTAAACTATGGCTTTGACAATGTAAGCATTGATTGGAACCTATACAGTTTAAGCTGTTGAAAGGAAGTAGTTGTTTAGCCAGCACAATGCCTCTGATGAAGCCAGTCGCTAAATGTGTCAACCATGCCAGAGCCAGGAAACCTGCATTCCCTTCACATTTCGCGCCCCCTGCTCGCCCCCCGAGCTGATGCGAGTGCACGGCGGTCTCGATCACCGCCGGGCTATTGCGATTGCCAATGAGACACGGAGAAGCCGGAACTGTGTGTGTAAACACAGTTTCCGGTTCTCTGAGGGGAGAAGTGGCAGATAAAGTGACAGATGAAAAAAAACGTAAAACACAAAATGCATGAAAACTGTATGCAAAAACGCATAAAAAAATTGGGGTTTAAAAACACAAAATGCACTGCAAAACGTGCCTGAAAAATGCATTAAGTGCAGCCGTATAGATGTGAACCTAGACTTAAAGTGGTTGTAAACCCTTACAAACCACTTTGACCTACAGGTAAGGCTAGATTAAGGCTTACCTGTAGGTCCAAGAAATATCTCCTAAACCTACATGGTTTTGGAGATATTTGCCAAAAGACAGGTACCGCTGTCTACGGCGCATGCGCCGTAGACAGCGGCGCGCAGGCGCACTGGGTGCGCCGCTGTCAACGGCAATATGACGCGAGTGGCAGCTCCCGTGCGCATGCGCGGGAGTGACGTCATCGCGGCTCCGTCGAATGACGGCGCCGGAGCAGGGAAACCCACCAAGAAGATGGAGGCTCCGTACACAAAGGGACAGCGGTGACTTCGCTGGCTCCTGTGTAAGGTAAGTGACACATTAGGCTTTACCTTTGCAGGGAAACAAAGAGGAAGTAAACCCATCAGGGTTTACTTCCTCTTTAATGACACCCCAAACGCAGGTCGCAAACAGTGTGTTTGCCCACAATGGATCCCATAGTACTTGTTGCAGAGAGTTTCCAAAGTAGCGCATGCAGTACTTTTGGTGTGGTGCAGTGTGCATTCAAAATGGATGGGCTGAAATTGCACTGCACAGAACTGTATGTGAATTGCAGAGGAATGCACAGCACATTCCTGTGTGATTCCCGGTGTAAACTGGCCCTTATATCCAGTTCCTAACTAATATACAGCAGGATGCTTTCCTTAATGTGATGAGAAGGAGCTTGAAAGTCCCAGGTGAACTGCTAAAAGAAGAATTTTAAACCATCTGACCATGCTGGTGTGGAGCTAAGGAGTGATCAAGAAGCTAGGACAGAAAACAGCATGGGACAGTTATGCCGCATACACACGCTCTGAATTTCCGACAACAAATGTTTGATGTGAGCTTGTTGTTGGAAATTCCGACTGTATGAAGGCTCCATCACACATTTGTTGTCAGAGTTTCCGACAACAAAAATTTGAGAGCTGGATCTCAAATTTTCCGACAACAAAATCCGTTGTCGTAAATTCCGAGCGTGTGTAGACAATTCCGACGCACAAAATTCCACGCATGCTCTGAATCAAGTACGAGACGGAAGCGATCGGTCTGGTAAAAATAGCGTTCGTAATGGAGATAGCACATTCGTCACGCTGCAAATATTTAAATCTTTTAATGCAGCGCATTCTCTTCTTCTTTATAATACTAGAATAATGAAGTTGTTTTGCTGCTCATATTCACACAGAATTCTGACAAACTGATTGCTTTATTATTTCTCGTGATCTCCTGAAAAATCTTTATTTTATTTTACGCCAGATCTCCAGAATAATGTTTATAATATTTTTTTCTAGTGATCGACTTTTTGGGTGGGGATTTTTTTTTTCTAGTGCTCTCCATAATATTTTTGCTTGTTTTGTGTGTCAAGCTACCACAACACCATTATTATCTTGTATTTTTTAACCTCAAGGAGGTTGGTTGGTGTTGGTGTCCCTTGTTAATTTGACATTGTAGTTTTGAAATGTACCTGCCTACTCACGAACAAACTGTCCTTTTTGAAGTAAAACACATAGGCAAGTGTTTGTCAAAACAAAACAGAAATTTATTAGGGGTCATAACAAAATAAAGAGGAATGCAACGCTGGATAAACTGGTGAAATTGACGAAGCCTTTGTACCCCAGGGCACACATCAATTATTTGACAGGCAAAATTGTTAGACTGAGGAGTCCATTTAATAGGGAGCACAATCCGGTCCAGGACTCCGAGAGATCAGGAACAGCAGCAGATGACATATATGTCCCGAGGCTGTGGTCATACAACAGCCTGCGTCTTTTGTCAGACCAGACTGATGAGGCATTGGCCCACCTCCATTTCCTGCATCTTAATGGCAGTCATACAGGCATAAGCCTCTTGAACATTGGGGGTTGTTGTGAGGACCGCAGTAGCCTGCCGAATCAAACCAAGCTCTGACTTTTGTTGGAAGGCGGAGGGGAGGAACCTGCGATTCGGTCAGGCTACTGGGCCCGGTCACCTCCTGGCTGCCACTTTCCCTGGCCACCTCCTGGCTGCCACTTTCCACAGCCTCCTCCTGGCTGAGACTTTCCTGTGTATTAAAATGGGACATAGTTTTAGTTTATTGTTCATCAATCACACACAATTTTGATAAATATGCTGAACAACGCTATACCTGACTCAATCTGGGCTCCTCCACATCTTCTTCCTGGGTGGAAGGCGACAAACACGAATGGTAGACCAGCCACTCAGCTGGAGCCTTCTGTAAAACTCTGTCTGGGCAATGATTCCACCATCCAACATCAGGACATTTTTCCCCACGTCCACATACAGGAACTCGTATGTCGCTGACACCACCGCCAACATCACAATACTATTTAGTTTGGGGGTGGGACAATGTGGACATGTTTCCCATTGATTGCCCCCCCCGCAGTTGGGAAAGTCCCACCGCTGGGCAAAGTGGGATGCTACAGTCTGCCATTCCTGTGGGTTTGAAGAAAACTGTGGAGTCAAACAAGAAAAAAAAATTGTACTTTTGCACATAACATTGCAAGCAGATTATACAAACATTCTTGGCCAACATCAGTATAACATTTATTTTAAGGAGTATTTAACCACTTGACCACTGGGCACTTAAACACCCTTAATAACCAGACCAATTTTCAGCTTTCGGTGCTCTCACATTTTGAATGACAATTACTCAGTCATACAACACTGTACCCATATGAAATTTTTGTTCTTTTTTTCACACAAATAGAGCTTTCTTTTGGTGGTATTTAATCACCGTTGGGCATTTTATTTTTTGCGTTATAAAAGAAAAAAGACAGAAAATTTGGTAAAAAAATGAATTTTTCTTAGTTTCTGTTAAAAAATGTAGCAAATTTTTTAATTTTTCTTGATAAATTTTGGCCAAAATTTATACTGCTACATATCTTTGGTAAAAATAAGTACAAATTGGGGTATATTATTTGGTCTTTGTGAAAGTTATAGAGTCCACAAGCTATGGTGCCAATATCTGAAAATTGATCACACCTGAAGTACTGACGGCCTATCTCATTTCTTGAGACCCTAACATGCCAGAAAAGTACAAATACCCCCCAAATGACCCCTTTTTGGAAATAAGACATTCCAAGGTATTTAGAAAGAGGCATGGTGAGTTTTTTGAAGTTGTCATTTTTTCCCACAATTCTTTGCAAAATCAATATTTTTTTTTTATCTTTTTTTTTTTCACAAAATTGTCATATTAGCAGGTTATTTCTCACACACAGCATATGCATAGCACAAATTACACCCCAAAACACATTCTACTATTACTCCTGAGTACGGCGATACCACATGTGTGAGACTTTTACACAGCGTGGCCACATACAGAGGCCCAACATGCAGGGAGCACCATCAGGCGTTCTGGAGCACCCGGGCCAATTCTGACATTTCTCTCCTACATGTAAAAATCATCATTTATTTGCTAGAAAATTACATAGAACCCCAAAACATTATATATGTTTTTTTAGCAAAGACCCTAGAAAATACAATGGCGGACGTTGCAACTTTTTATCTAGCACGGTACTTGCGCAGCAATTTTTCGAACGCGTTTTTTTGGAAAAAAAAAAGTTTTGTGCTTTACAAAAAACAAAACTGTAAATTTAGCCCAATGTTTTTGCATAATGTGAAAGATGAAGTTACGCCGAGTAAATAGATACCTAACATGTCACCCTTCAAAATTGCACACACTCGTGGAATGGCGCCAAACTTCGCTACTTAAAAATCCCCATAGGCGGCGCTTTAAAAAAATTTTACTGGTTACATGTTTTGAGTTACAGAGGAGGTCTAAGGCCAAAATTATTGTTCTCACTATAACGTTCGCAGCGATACCTCACATGTGTGGTTTGAACGCCGTTTTCATATGTGGGCAGGACTTACGTATGCGTTCGCTTCTGCATGCGAGCACATGGGGACAGGGGAGATTTAAATGTTTTTTTTTTTTATTGTTCATTTTACTTTAATTTATTTTAGTTTGACACTTTTTTTCCCCCAAAAAAATTGTTTGATCACTTTTATTCCTATTACAAGGAATGTAAACATCCCTTGTAATAGGAATATGACATGACAGGTCCTCTTTACAGTGACATATGGGGTCAATAAGACCCCACATCTCACCTCTAGGCTGGAAAGCCTGAAATAAAATAAAAAAATTATCCTGGCTTCGATCGTAGCGAGCATTGCATGGTATCGCAGGGTATGGCAGAGTATCACAGGGTATGGCAGATTATCGCAGGGTATGGCAGAGTATCGCAGGGTATGGCTGGGTATGGCAGAATATCGCAGGGTATGGCAGAGTATGGCAGGGTATCGCAGGGTATGGCAGAGTATCGCAGGGTATGGCAGGGTATGGCAGAGTATTGCAGAATATGGCAGAGTATTGCAGAATATGGCAGAGTATTGCAGAATATGGCAGGGTATTGCAGAGTATCGCTGGGTATGGCTGGGTATAGCAGAGTATTGCAGGGTATGGCAGAATATCGCAGAGTATGGCAGAGTATCGCAGAGTATGGCAGAGTATCGCAGGGTATGGCAGAGTATCGCAGTGTATGGCAGAGTATCGCAGGGTATGGCAGAGTATCGCAGGGTATGGCAGAGTATCGCAGGGTATGGCAGGGTATCGCAGGGTATGGCAGAGTATGGCAGAGTATCGCTGGGTATGGCAGAGTATCGCAGGGTATGGCAGAGTATGGCTGAGTATCGCAGGGTATGGCAGGGTATGGCAGAGTATCGCAGGGTATGGCAGAGTATCGCAGGGTATCGCAGGGTATGGCAGAGTATCACAGAGTATCGCTGGGTATGGCAGAGTATCGCAGGGTATGGCAGAGTATGGCTGAGTATCGCAGGGTATGGCAGGGTATGGCAGAGTATCGCAGGGTATGGCAGAGTATCGCAGGGTATGGCAGAGTATCGCAGGGTATGGCAGAGTATCGCAGGGTATGGCAGGGTATGGCAGAGTATCACAGAGTATCGCTGGGTATGGCAGAGTATCGCAGGGTATGGCAGAGTATGGCTGAGTATCGCAGGGTATGGCAGGGTATGGCAGAGTATCGCTGGGTATGGCAGAGTATCACAGGGTATGGCAGAGTATGGCTGAGTATCGCAGAGTATCGCAGGGTATGGCAGAGTATCGCAGGGTATGGCAGAGTATCGCAGGGTATCGCAGGGTATGGCAGAGTATCACAGAGTATCGCTGGGTATGGCAGAGTATCGCAGGGTATGGCAGAGTATGGCTGAGTATCGCAGGGTATGGCAGGGTATGGCAGAGTATCGCAGGGTATGGCAGAGTATCGCAGGGTATGGCAGAGTATCGCAGGGTATGGCAGAGTATCGCAGGGTATGGCAGGGTATGGCAGAGTATCACAGAGTATCGCTGGGTATGGCAGAGTATCGCAGGGTATGGCAGAGTATGGCTGAGTATCGCAGGGTATGGCAGAGTATCGCAGGGTATGGCAGAGTATCGCAGGGAATGGCAGAGTATCGCAGGGAATGGCAGGGTATCGCAGGGAATGGCAGGGTATGGCAGGGTATCGCAGGGTATGGCAGGGTATCGCAGGGTATGGCAGGGTATGGCAGGGTATGGCAGAGTATGGCAGAGTATTGCTGGGTATGGCAGAGTATCGCTGGGTATCCATCCATCCATGCTCAGCCATCCCTCCATACCCTGCAATACACTGCAGGCTATTGCTGTGTATTGCAGGGTATGGAGGGATGGCTGAGCATGGATGGATGGATCGGTGGCATGCAGAGCAGGCTGTGGGCACTACAGATCCCGCCCACAGCACTGCTGCCACCGATCCCTCCCCCTCTCCTCTCACACTGTACCGATCGGTACAGAGAGAGGAGGGGAGAGGAACCGGCGTCATCAAATGACGCCGGTTTGCTTACATGTGATCGCGCCGTCATTTGACGGCGCGATCACGTGGTAAACGGCCGCGATGAGCGGCCGTTTACCGTGATCACGTATGTTCTCGGGGGCGCGCAAGAGGGGAACTCTGTGAGGCCGTTAATTAACGGCCTATTAGAGTTAAGCAACCGCCCTGTAGCCGTTTTTCGGCTATGGGCCGGTTGTTAACTGGTTAAAGACAAAAGTATAAGGTCCATTTATCAGATTCCTTACCCCCTCTGATGGCCCATTGTAAAAAGGGTGGGGGTATGTTTTGGACAGGTAACCCTTTCTACTTCATTGAGAGCTGAATGCATACATAATGTGTGTTACTTTGTCCAGCCCCTCCTTACTTACACTATTGGCAGCCCACTGGACAGGTAAGAAGTTTCATAATACAAAAATATGAATACACACTGTACAAATTGAAGCACATTTTTACATTCTGCAATTACCTATCAAGATAATAGTAGAACAAAACTTTAAACAGTACCATTTGAAAGTTTTCAGGCAGGCCCTTGCACTACATGCTGAATTCATCCATAAATATGAACACAAAAGAGGTAGGTATAGTGTGTATGGGTTTGGCAAAGTCAGCAGATAGAGGATTGTTATCGGTTGACTTAGCGGTTGGGGGGAGGGAGGGTTCCAAATGAGTTTGGACCCAACCAAAAAAAGTCTCTTATGCCGCGTACACACTGTCGGAATTCTCGTCGGAAAAAGCTCTGTTGGTTTTCCCGTCGGAATTCCGACGGAATTTCGCTCAAACTGTCTTGCCTACACACGGTCACACCAAATTCCGACGGTCAATAACACCACGCCTTAAAAAACGTACGACTGCACTATAAAAGGGAAGTTTAATGTTTCTGAGCATGTGTCGAATTGTTTCCGAGCATGCGTCGGAATTTTGCGTGTCGGAATTGCATACACACGATCGGAAAATCCGATAGAAAGGTTTTCCGTCTGAAAAATTAAGAACAGGTTCTCAATCCAAAGTCCGTCGAAAATTCCGAAAGAAAAAGACCGATGAGCATACACACGGTCAGAAAATCCGATGAAAAGCTCCCATCGGACTATTTCCATCGGAAATTCCGACCGTGTGTACGCGGCATTAAACTCTGCCTGAATTTAAGGACCAAAATAAACTTTGGACACATTTTAGGGGGTGTTTAGGGTAATGGAAATAACTATGGAAAAAACTAAAAAGCTGTGCTAAACCAATACACATCAAATTGAATGGGGGACGTGCTGAGCATCCACCTGAGCACTCAATCACGCCCGCCACTCTAAATGGCAAAGCAAAAATTGTACCACAATCTCAGTGTGCATTCAAATAAGATGGACATAAAGTTCAAACATAAATGTGTACAAATATAATATAAAAATGACAGTGCTAACTCTATCTAGTGCATAATACAAGTGAAATATTGTACCAAGAATAGTGAATGAAATATATTATAAGTAATATTCCTAATAAACACCCGTGCTTAGGGTAAAGCACTACTATGGAGCTAAAGTAAAAGGTGACCTTTGCGCTACTGAATGTGAACTATGGATAAAATGTCAGATATAATAAACCAATAAATATATATATAACACAGTAAATAGTGATTAATAAACATTATATAAATAAATGGGTGTAATACCGTATTGGAGTATAAATAAAGTGCAAATTTTAGTGCAAAGTGATATATGCATAAAATAAACAAGCAGCAAAATCTAATAGTGTTCACAATAACATAATTATATTTTACATTCATATTTATATTTTACATTTACTACTATGGAGCTGACAAAATACATTGTTAAGTGACTAGGCTAGGTGTGTATGGGCCCAGGATAGCATGCTGGGAAGGTTAGTGAAGGCAAATATGCATGAAGGACAAAAAAGGAACTTTAAAAACTTCCAGCATGCATGAGAACAAAGGGGACATTCACAGCATATTACAATCATGGTAATTGCGGAATGATGAAAGAAATACAATACATTAGCAAACATTAAATACATAGAATGTGATGTTAAAGGAGAAAACCTACCTTAATATAGTCCACAGAAACAAGCGGACAAGAACGCACGGAAAAACAGAAGCGAACTATAATAGAACGCACTGAAAAACAGATACAAACCGAACTGATAAGCACAAGGCTGAAAAGCGCAAATCGTCTCTCACCAAACTTCTACTAACACGAGATAAACACAAGATTAGCAGAAGGAGCCCAAAGGGTGGCGCACTTGGTATTGAATTTCCCTCTTATAGTGCCGTCATTCGCGTTGTACATCAGTGCGTTTTTGGCGATCGGAATTTCCGACAACATTTGTGCCACCGTGTGTATGCAAGACAAGTTTGAGCCAACATCCGTCGGAAATAAATCCACGGTTTTGTTGTCGGAATGTCCGATCATGTGTATGCGGCATTACTGTTGCTGTTGGCGATTACCCGGAAAACCAATGATCGGGAGACTTTAATTAAGCATTTACAGACCTTCAAATTATGGCTCTGATGTTTCCAGCAACTCCTGAATCTGATGGATATGTGTTTGTAAATGAAAGCCCTGCTGTTGAATTACTATTGCTGTTATGCCTCAACTAACACAGAACAAATGGGGAATTACAGAGACTCAAAAAACTGTATTTATTGCTTCCTGAGCCTTTATTTCCACTGGGTAAACCATGCTACATGATTGGATCGTAATTGGCTCTTTGTAGCTGACAATTGTACATTTCACATGCATTCAATTGCAATCAGTAGCCTGACATAACTATCTGAATATGAGTAGCAGACTTGCAATAATTTCGTTTTCTTTGTACACCTTCTGCCCAGATTGGCCTTTGCTTTGTTAAAATAAAACGAGCAAGATGGCTGTAAATGTAACCAGTACAGTCAATGATGTGCACTACTAGCAGAACAATGAGGTGTCAGACATCACTAAAGTACAGGCCTGTAGCATTAGCACAGCGATAGGCGGAGGGCCTACATGTGGGGGTTAGTACAGTAAGGCTACAGTTATTTTAGGGTTAAAGTTATGATGTACAGTATCAGGGGGAGTGGTAAGAAGGAGGAGTTTGGATTGGAATTTCCATTGGAGGAGAGTGGGGTGTGGCAGGGTGTGGTTGGGTGGTCCCACAGGATACTAGGATGGGTGGGATGACTTAGGGAATCAGTCAGCTTCTGGGAGTAGCAAGAACGACATTCTAGTCAGCTATGGAGGACCTGGAGGCAATGTTAGCAACCATTCGGGAGGCTGCGGTCGCAAATGGGCCGCAATGGCTGCGGGCACAGTTTGCGGGTAGGTTGCCGGGGTCGGGGCAGGTGATTGCTGCACCTGCCCCTGAACGCATTAGTACCAGGAGGTCTAGGCCTCCAGAACGTTTGAGCCCTCAATTGACCCCGAGGGGTAGTCGCCGCGCTGGGAGCCCAGTAATGGACCCTTCAGTCTCCGCGGCCAAGAGAACGCCTGCTCAGGCCGAGAGGACTGGGAGGAATCCCCAACCAAGGCGTACCCCAGGGGGCAGGAGCGGGCCTTTCGCTCGTTTCCTCCCCCATTCTACTGATGTGCGGGACCATACGGCCTCGGCGGGGTCTGCACCAGCCGCCTGTGAGGCCCGTCGTGGGAGGAGAAGATCACGCAGTGCCGGCCTGATGCCCAGGACGGCCGTGACTGTCGGCGGAAGAAGCAGAGGTTCTACCAGAGGGGGCGCCAGCGCAACATCTGCTAGCCGGGACCTGTGTGCCGCTCCTGCCAGTGGATCCAGGCAGGGAGCGCGGCGTGGGAGGAGCGGTGAATGCAGCACGGCGGCCGGGAGTGACGTCATCGGCCAGCGTCAGCGCCAGGCTCCGGAGGCCAGTGTACCTGTCGGGCCCCTTCAGGAAGATCTGCACCGATCGGAAGGGGAGATATCGTCGTCTGATGAGGAGGAGTGCACCGCTGAGGGAGATCTGCTGTATGGATCCGGACCTACGGCTGCAGGGACAGGGCAGCCTGGTGAGTACTGTTTGTCTGATAATGTGATGTCTTCTATGTTGTCCGGTGCTGTTAATGTTATAGATGTTGCTCAGCCAGGGCATGGGGGGCGGAGGGTTAGGGAGGTGGGCGGGGCAACTGACAGCACAATGTTGGCACCTGGTCTTGCACAGGCTGGGGGTCTTCAACAGGCGATGGGGGGAATTCTAAGCACCGATGTCCCCCGGCAGGCTGTACCGGTGACGGCAGCTGCGGGGGGGGGGGAAATATGGCTAATTTTCTACAGGCATTCTTGGCGGGTTTTGGCGAAGCCCTGGCGCGTTGTGACACAGCTATGGGTCCCGGGGGTGGGGTCTCCCCAGCAGCGGCTTGGACGGCTGCACCAGTTCCCGTGGCTCCGTCGGGACCGGTGGTCAGCTTGGGTTTTCCGGCGGCCCCTGCAACTCGGGTGGGCGGAACAGTAGCGGCCACGGCACCGCCTCCGCTGTCGGCGGAGGTGCAACTGGGTAGTGAGAGGACTACGGAGGTGACGCCGCCGCAGGCCTTGGCGACATCGGCTGATGGGACCAAGAAGACATCGGGGGATGCAGACTGCGTGCGCTTAGGCGATGCTGCCAGATGTGAAATATACGTTTGCTTTGAAGGTCCGCTGGGTGCTCATCTGAAGCCGGAGGTGTGGGAGCGGATTTGGAAGGGTGAGTATGTCGAGATATTTTCCCTCTTGCCGCTGGAAAAATTCAATCTGGACAAGGTCAAGCCAGATGAAAGTAAAAAGGAGGAGGAGGAGAAGCGGCGTTATCGACTTATTCCCAGGACGTTTGGCAATTGGCTTCAGGCGTTCAATATTCTGGCCAGTGTGATCGGCGAAAAGGCTCCCGAACAGTGCTCAGCGCTGTTTTGCTACGCGGATGCCATTGGGGAAGCGCAGCGGGTGTATGGGGGCTTGTCCTGGTTGCGGTACGATGAGCAATTCAGGCAACGAAAAGCAGTTAGGCCCTCGATTAGGTGGGACCATAAGGACATATCCTTGTGGATGAAATTGATGACTCAGGCGCGGGCCTCGCACACCCCCTTTTCAGGGGGGGCTGGTGGCGGTGCAGGGACCTCCTCGTCATCGGCCGAAAAGCGTAAGGGTTTCTGCTGGCAGTTCAATGAGGGGAGCTGCAAATTTGGAGGATCATGTCGTTTCCGTCACGAGTGCTCCGGCTGCGGGGGATCGCATCCTCCTACAAAATGCTTCAAGAATACCAAAGGTAAGTCCGGTGAGGCTGGAAAGAGGGAGGACTCCGGTGAAGGTGGAAAGACTGGCTCCCTTCCTAAGTAGGTATCCGGACCGGGCGGCGGCGGGTATTCTGCTACGGGGTTTTTCGGTGGGTTTTGTGATCCCCAGCGCCTTGTCTGGCGTTCCCCCAGTCCCTACGAATCTGCTATCTACGAGACAGCATCCGGAGGTGGTGGCCTCCAAGTTGGCAAAGGAAGTGGCTTTGGGTAGGATGGCGGGCCCTTTTGTGGAGCCCCCTTTAGACGATTTGGTCGTTTCTCCATTAGGGGTGGTGCCTAAGAAGGAGCCCAATTCCTTCAGGTTGATACATCATCTTTCCTACCCTAAAGGTTTTTCGGTCAATGATGCCATTGATCGGGAGGACTGTGCTGTATCTTACGCTTCATTCGATAAGGCGGTGGCGTGGGTTCGCAGATTCGGAAAGGGGACGCTTTTGGCAAAAACCGACATTGAGTCGGCGTTCCGCCTTCTTCCTGTGCATCCTGACAGCTTCCGTTTGTTGGGTTGCAAGTGGGAGGGTCAATATTACGTGGATCTTTGCCTGCCTATGGGCTGTTCCGTTTCCTGTTCGTTTTTTGAAGCTTTCAGCTCGTTTCTGGAGTGGGTGGTGAAGGACGTGTCCGGGTTGCACTCGGTAATTCACTATCTTGATGATTTCCTGGTGATGGGCCCTGCGGGGGGCAGGGTGTGCCATACTCTTTTGGCCACGTTGCAGTATGTTTTCAAGTCTTTTGGCGTGCCGTTGGCGGAAGGCAAGACGGAAGGTCCGGTCACGACGATTAAATTCTTGGGGATTGTGATTGACACGGTTCTGATGGAATGTCGTTTGCCCCTGGACAAGGTGGAAGACCTCCGGTTGTCGGTGGCGGAGGCTCTCGCCTCTAACAAAATTCAATTGCGGGCCCTACAGTCGTTGCTGGGCAAGCTGAATTTTGCGTGCCGCATTATGCCCATGGGTAGAGTTTTTTGCAGGCGGCTGGCGGCGGCCACGTCGGGAGCTTGGGCTCCGCATCATCGTGTGCGTTTGTCAAAGGAACACAAGGACGACCTACGGGTATGGTTGCTGTTCTTGGAACGGTTCAACGGGAAGTCGGTATGGATGGATGGGATGGTGTCAGCGTGTGATCTGGACCTATCCACGGATGCGGCAGGGGCAATAGGCTACGGGGCTATTTTTGGGAGGCAATGGAGCGCGGGCAGATGGCCAGAATCGTGGCGTGCTGCGGATTTACTAGGCAATCTGGTGCTTTTGGAACTATTTCCGATAGTGCTAGCAGTGGAGATTTGGCAACAGGATTTTAGGAACAAACGCATTCGTTTTCATTGCGATAATTTGGGGGTGGTCCAGGCCATCAACAAAGTGTCGGCCTCTTCGCCTCCAGTAGTGCGATTGCTTAGGCATCTGGTGTTACAATGTCTTTGTCTGAACTGTTATGTTTGTGCAGTGCATGTGCCGGGCGCGAATAACATTGTGGCTGATGCGTTGTCTCGCCTACAGTGGGCCAGATTCCGATTGTTGGCACCGGAAGCGGAGCAGCATGGAATTCCTTGCCCGGAATACTTGTGGGACATCGCCTTCGCACGGTAGCAGGTCTGCTTAAGGATTCCGTCTCCAAATCGACATTGTCTGCGTATGAGAAGGTATGGGAGGAATGGCGGGCACTGGAGGCGGAGGCAGGCGGTATTTCTGGTGACGAGGAACGCTTGGTATTGGTGCTGGAATTTATCGGTAGGAATGCCGATAACAAGGTTTCGTCATCTAGATTGGGTGTAAAAATGGCTGGGTTGGCCTTTTGGTTTCAGATGTCCGGGGTCTGCGATGTGACTAAACATGCGTTGGTGAAGAGGGTTTTACGGGGCTACCGGAGGGGCAAGTCTGCTCCGGATGTGCGTCGCCCGATTTCATTCAGTATGCTGGGCGCTCTAGCAAATGTATTGGTTGGGGTTTGTTCTTCAGGGTATGAGGCAGCTCTGTTCAGGACGGCCTTTATATTGGCATTTTTTGGGGCGTTCCGTGTTAGTGAATTGGTATGCGCATCCAAGCGAGGGGGAGGTGGCTTGGATTTGATGGACGTAGTGTTACGGGGTGAAGTCCTTTCGCTTTTCGTGAGGAAATCAAAGACGGACCAGGGAGGAAAGGGTAAGTGGGTCACTTTAGGGATCGTTCCTGGGTCATTCCTGTGTCCGGTGAAGGCTGTGCGGGAATGGTACGTGGTGAGGGGTTGGGGACCGGGGCCTTTCTTGATGCATCAGGATGGGGCCGCGTTATCTCGGTTCCAATTTGGGTCTGTGTTGAAGAAGAGCCTGAGGGCTGCGGGTTTTGACACTAAGGATTTCTCCTCTCACTCGTTCAGGATCGGGGCGGCCACAGAGGCGGCTCGCTGGGGTTTGGGGGAAGAGCTGCTGCGTAAGATTGGGAGATGGAAATCACGTCGGTTCCAGTTGTACGTGCGACCCCATTTGTTGTAGGTGCTAGTTGAGGGTCCTTCATATTGGGGGGAAGAGAGTACGGTGGTAGGCCTGGTCTTCATGTTGTTTGGTTCAATGTTATTTGTGGGTTGGTGTTTAGTGTTTTGGGTGTTGTTGCATGTTTTTAACGGAATTACGTTTCTTTGTTGTCGTGTCTGTTTTGTTTTGCAGGTCCCGAATGTTTGGTGTGGATACTGGGACACTCGTATGTGTTCTGGGGTGCCAAGAGGGCTGGGGTTAGGCCAGATGGGCGGCAGTTAGGCTTCCCTAGGAGCCAGGTCACGATCAGGTGGATTGGGGTACCCGGGATGCTGTGGTCCAGGGTTCTCCCTGAGGTACACCACTACGCCAGACTGGACAGGCCCCCAGACATTCTGGTGCTGCATGTAGGGGGAAACGACGTGGGGCTCAGGGCCTCTAGGGAGTTATGCAGGGACATTAAGTATGATTTGCTGCGCTTGCGGACCCTGTTCCCTGACACCATCGTCATATGGTCAGATATGGTCGCACGGACCGCATGGAGGCTAGCAGTCTCAGTCGAGCGGGTGAACAGGGCCCGCATTAAGGTGAATAAAGCGGTGGCCAAATTTTTTGTCCGCAATGGCGGTTTGGCCATACGTCACAGGGAGTTGGAGAAGGAACCGTGGCTGTTCCTGAGAGGGGACGGTGTTCATTTAAATGCCATTGGCATTGACATCTGGTTTTTAGGCTTGCAGGATGGTATACAGCGAGCGGTTGAGGTGTGGCGGCTCGCCCAGGCGTAAGGTTTCACGCCGGGCGTTTGTGGCAGTGATACTAGGGTTTTTTGAAGGCAGGGTTGGTAACGTTCTCTGGAGAACGATGGGTGGGGCCCATATCAGAGATGGGTGGACCTGCCCTAATGAGGGCGGAAGTAATAGGTGGCTGTATCGGCTAGTGAATTTGCCAAACTATAGTCCCTGTGCTGGCGTAAGTCACGGCTAGGGGCCGGGAAAAAGGCAAGGTGATGCCAGATACAGTTAGGGATGTTTTAATAGGTGCCTTCAATGATCCTAGACAGTTTTACAGTTCAGGTTATTAGTATTGATGTTTGAAAATATTCTGTTTATTTTTGTTGTAATAAAAGGCTGCTAGGGCCATTTAAACCCAAAAAGAAGTGTGTGGTCTGTTTATTGGTGGGTAAATGGGATTGGGTTTATGGTATGCAGCCTGGCAATTGGACAATACCCCATACAAGTACAGGCCTGTAGCATTAGCACAGCGATAGGCGGAGGGCCTACATGTGGGGGTTAGTACAGTAAGGCTACAGTTATTTTAGGGTTAAAGTTATGATGTACAGTATCAGGGGGAGTGGTAAGAAGGAGGAGTTTGGATTGGAATTTCCATTGGAGGAGAGTGGGGTGTGGCAGGGTGTGGTTGGGTGGTCCCACAGGATACTAGGATGGGTGGGATGACTTAGGGAATCAGTCAGCTTCTGGGAGTAGCAAGAACGACATTCTCCCGCCCACCCGCCCCTTTTTTTCATAGGTAGGCTTTCGGGCACATTGTTTTTTCGTTCGCTTTATTCGGTTGGGGTTGTTTTTCATGCCCTAGCAGCTGGCAGTGATACTAGGGTTTTTTGAAGGCAGGGTTGGTAACGTTCTCTGGAGAACGATGGGTGGGGCCCATATCAGAGATGGGTGGACCTGCCCTAATGAGGGCGGAAGTAATAGGTGGCTGTATCGGCTAGTGAATTTGCCAAACTATAGTCCCTGTGCTGGCGTAAGTCACGGCTAGGGGCCGGGAAAAAGGCAAGGTGATGCCAGATACAGTTAGGGATGTTTTAATAGGTGCCTTCAATGATCCTAGACAGTTTTACAGTTCAGGTTATTAGTATTGATGTTTGAAAATATTCTGTTTATTTTTGTTGTAATAAAAGGCTGCTAGGGCCATTTAAACCCAAAAAGAAGTGTGTGGTCTGTTTATTGGTGGGTAAATGGGATTGGGTTTATGGTATGCAGCCTGGCAATTGGACAATACCCCATACAGGTCACATCATCTACCATTCCATGGTAGAATTCAAAGCTAATTGTGAAGAAAATTGAAGTCATTTTGAAAGTATATTTAAGTATGTCTAACATAATAGTCATTCAGATAGAATATTATAGAACATAGCAAGAATTGAAATAATATGCTGTGACAAAAGAAAGTCTGTAGACTCCCTGCAGCTGATCAGGCTCCCAACTGTCCCTGATTTCGAAGGACTGTCCCTGATTTGGAACAAAGTCCCTCTGTCCCGCTTTCCTTCTCATCTGTCCCTCATTTTGGTCTGATCCATATAGTTGTATATAAAATGCATTTGCAAGTTTTAAAAGCCAGTATAAAGGAATAGTAATGATTAAAAAAGCACTTGTGGATTTAACTAATATTATTTTTTTGTATAATTAACCTTTAAGGGGGCGTTGTAGGGGGTGTGTCCTATTCCTACATACTTTTGCTAATAGGTGTCCCATATTCCTATTTCAGTTGGAAGGTATGGTATGGTATGGTTTCAAAGTTGGAAGGTAGGCATTAGGCAGGGAGTGGCAATATTATTAATGCTTAAAGCGGTTCTGCACACATTTCATTTAGTAAATCTCTTTGCCTTCCAAATCAGGCAAAAAGTAATACTTGAAATGTGTTTTTTTTTTTTTTTTTTCACTTACCTTGATAATCGCTGACTTCCTGTCCTCTGTCTTTGCGGCGGTGGGCGGGGTCTCTGCGTCGATCGTCGACAGGCCGCACTGTCTCCTGGGATCTGGTGTCATTGTTCCCAGGAGTCAGTGCGGACATCTTCCGAAATCTCGCGAGATTTCGGCCACATCTTCCGAAATCTCGCGAGATGTCGGCCACATCTTCCGAAATCTCGCGAGATGTCGGCAGATGTGCCGCTATCTCGCGAGATTTCGGAGAACGTGAGCTGCACTTCGCCGTTACTGCGCACGCGCGAGATCGGCGCAGTAACGGCGGTGCATGCTGGGCCATCTGAAGTGCCTGTGGGGGTTCAAATGCCCACAGGCAAGATGGCCCCCAGCATGAAAAAATTTCTAGAAATCATCAATCTTTTTGAAAGAAGCTGCTGCCGGTTTACATTAAAGGACACGTGAGTACCTAAACTGCATTGCATAAGCCATTGCATTGCAGTAAAAAAAAAAAAAAAACATAAAGACAGTGCAGAACCGCTTTAAAGTGAAACATTAAAAATGCAAAACTCCATTTAATAACATGCCTTGAGGATGGCATGACCCTGCCTTTGAAGTGGTGCATTTGTGCAATGTATACAATCACTACAGCAAAACTCACAGTTGTAAAGAAAAAGGTGTGCTTAAATTGGCAGCAAAATGGCAGCTACCATCTGCTTTGTTTCGTTTTTAAACAAGGCCAGGGATTGCATTCATTTATACCAGACCCTTATTACTAGATGATGGTCTGGTATAGATGTTATTCTTGCCCCCCAACACAAAAAAAAAGGCATAAGGTTCCCTCTTAATTCATATTCTGGATTTTAAGGGGAAGCTCCTCAAAAAATAAAAAAAGCTTGACATTTCCCACAAAAATCCATACCAGCCTGACAGTCAAGGAAAAGGGGGTGGAGAGCATATCCCCAACATGGGGATGTAACTTTTCAGGGGGCACCTCTGGCAAAGCGCCTTATCCCCATGTTGATGAGGATAAGGGCATCTTCCCCAAAACCCTTGGCCTGGAAGGTTTGAGGGTGTGAAAGCAGGGGGCTTATTGGAATCTGTAAGCCCCCTTTAACAATAAGGGGTCACCCAGATACTGACCCCCCTCTATGTGAATGAGTAAGGGGTAGTACCCCTAATCATTCCCCAAAAAATTTAAAGTGTAAATAAAAGCATAAACAGTTTTTGACAAGTCCGTCAGATGACACCTGTGACTGAAACAGGATCTATGAATGGAGGACAGGTGGATGATTGAGAGGCGGTTCCTCCATTCATAGATCCTCTTTCATTCATAAACACTGTAGTACCGCTATTTACTAATGGCGGAATTGGGTGGAAAGGGTGGGCATAGTCGGGCCCTGTTGATGAGTGCAAATTATAGCTCCCTCAGTTCTATAAGCCCATCTTCACTGGAAAAGTGGGGGGAGGGGTTGGGGTAGATAGGGTAACATTTTAAGGAAACCAGGAGCCAGAGGGACACTAATAGTAAGTCATGGCTCTTGTGCTCATTTTTTGTTTTATTTTGATCATACTTAAGACCATTCATGTTACAATCTGACCATACAGCCTCTGTATAATCAAGTTTAGTTTTTCCAAAATAACGTAATATGAAGGCCTACGTAAACTATATGTAGCAATGTGGACTACAATTGCACAGTACAGTGATTCCTGATCATCTCCATGTATTGTATTGTCCCTCTTGTGCCCAGCGCCACTAACTGACATCATATTTGTGAGTCAAATC
This sequence comes from Lithobates sylvaticus, assembly GCA_028564925.1. Taxonomy (NCBI): domain Eukaryota; kingdom Metazoa; phylum Chordata; class Amphibia; order Anura; family Ranidae; genus Lithobates; species Lithobates sylvaticus. Next base: position 553,864,729 of record CM053026.1, read on the forward strand.
AAAGGGATTGTGGGATTGGTAGTTCCTCAGAATGGCAATTGCCTCACATGCAAAAACACCTGGACTACATATCCCAGGGATCTTTGCTACCATCCACGAGATTGCTGGGAAAAACAAAAGATAGTAGTGCGCCTCTGAGTAAAAGTGTTTTAATCCATATAAACAAAGAAAAAATGTAGGCACTTACATGTCAATATGAAAAGAAGCGCTACACGGGTCATCATAATATAGCTATTGTCAGCAGCATGTTCACAGAGGTGTCACAATTTCATAGTGCAAAGTCCACAGGAAGCCAGGAAGGAGACCAAAATTGGAAAAAATACTGCGCCAAACTGAGATGAATTATAGCTGCTAGCACAACAATCAGACTCAATTGTATACGGACATATAATCATAAAAGTGCAGCGCTTATGTGAAATAAATTAGTTTGCAAACATAAATAAAGGGATATAAAACCCTGAAATGCAACAAAATCAATGGAAGAAGTGGAAAAAGGATGTGTCCCTGTTTTGCATAAAACCGCATAGGGAGTTCAAACTCTATGGGCAAAAATGCATGACAGGTGTGTTGATGATCAAATAATCACTCATATCTCTTGTATGAGACAAGAGGATCTGACAGTCTATAGTGATAAGATGACCCGACGATAAGAAGGGTCACGTTCTCAAGAAGTGCAAATCAGAAGAAAAACAGAATAAACAATTCAATGTGATAAGAATATGTGAAACTCTATTTCTTAACGTGGTTTTGGATTGTGTTCTCACAGACCCTATTAAAGAGGTCTATAATTCACACCAAAAAAAGAACAAAAAAAGGTATTATGAGAAGTCATTCGACTTTTCTTGTGTTTAAAAATGCATGGGAGTGTGACCAGTGGTAGTAAACTCAAGAACTAGAAAAATGTAGTCCGCCAGGCCATCCTGACAGGCTAACACAAATCTAGTAAATATATCCAATACATAAGAATAAATTGAGGTGAAAATATACAAGTGATAACTAAAAATCTGTTCATCCGTATAGAATTATAATCTTATTTATAAAGAACAGTTCAAATCAATCCAAAATAATCGTGTCATTGATGAGTATCTGCCCAAATTATGTTTTTTTAGGGTATCAGATAGGTTATGCGATTTCTAAAAATGCACATATGGATAACGAATATAGTAACTGAGACGTTCTATTTAAGAAAAAAACTCATCAGTTCTATAATTGACCAGTTGTGATAGCAGTTAGTGGGTCATGTCCACAGGGTTAGGTGACCCAAGAATATGCTCCACTAGTAGTGTTAAACTGGTCCGCTGTATTCCACCAATGATATTATATTCGTCCACAGTCAACCATGAAAAAGGAAAATTTATTATCAAATACTTACCGTAATTTTCCTTTCCTGATGGACTCCATGGCAGCCTACGTGTGGGTTAACCCCGCCTCCTCTCCAATGCTATAGGACCCCATTACCATAAAAGAACACTCACCACTCCATACTGTGTTCCGTAACTAGCCTACTCATATGACTCATGGGTGGGAACTCCGTCTGCCATGGAGTCCATCAGGAAAGGAAAATTACGGTAAGTATTTGATAATAAATTTTCCTTTTTCCTGACAGACTCCATGGCAGCCTACGTGTGGGAAATAACTAGCCGACCACACGGGTGGGTATGCTTTAAACAGAAAATATTTAATTTGGTCTATCAGCCGATAGAATTTTCAAACCAAAGTTAACAGATGATAAAGAAGCAGGTTCAACGCAATAGTGTGACGTAAAAGTATTAATAGAAGCCCAAGAAGCTGCCTTGCAGATTGTCTCAGGAGCCACGTGCCGGGCCGCTGCCCATGAAGTAGCCATTCCTCTAGTCGAATGCGCTGTCACCGCCTCAGGAGGAGCCAAGCCCTTAGCCCTATAAGCCTGCTGTATCGTTCTCATAATCCAAGCTGCAAGAGTCCTGGTTGAAGCCTTGTTCCCCTTGTTGCTGCCGGAGTGCAGTATGAAAAGATGATCTGAACGCCTAAAGGCGGAGGTAATGCGAAGGTATTCTCTCAGTGCTTCCCCGACATCCAAAGGATGAATGTCATCAGATCCCGGCGATCTAAAGGTAGGTAGAACAATTTCCTGATTCTGATGGAATACCGAGGTTACCTTGGGATTGGATCCCAACATAGGAATGAGGACCACTCGGTCCGGAAAGAAAGTCAAAAAGGGTTCTTCAAAGCCCAGTGACCCGATTTCTGATACCCTATTGGCCGAAGTGACTGCCACCAGAAAGGCAACTTTTTCCGAAAAGTCTTTAATGGAAAGCGGGGATGGCCCCGACATACTCAGCCCAGAAATATAATCCAGGACAAGGGGAAGATCCCACTTAGGGAATCTCGACTTCCTTTGGGGCTTGAGTCTTGAGGCCCCCCTAAAAAATTGACGAACTAACGGATGGATTGCCCAGGAGGTACCGGAGAAGGCTGACAAAGCTGAAACTTGCACCCTGAGAGAGCCTACGGATAAGGGAAGGTCAAGGCCAGTCTGTAGGAAACCGAGGATATCTTGGACTCCTGGATGTTCAAAGGACCTCTCTGTAGATAAACAAAAACTCACGAATTTGGACCAGATCCTGCCATATACCTTGTTCGTACTCGATCTCCTGGAACTCAATAAGGTAGAAATCACACTAGAAGCACATCCGATGGATTCTAGCCTCTTCCTTTCAAGAACCAGACCATCAGTTTCAGTATTGCTGGACATGGGTGCAGTACCGCCCCCTGAGACAGAAGGTCCGTCCTGAGAGGGAGAGATACCGGCTCCCGTATACTCAGTTGAACTAGCAGAGGGAACCAAGGCCTGTTGGGCCAGTAAGGGGCGATCATCACTACCTCCACCGTCTCCATCTGGAGCCTCTGAAGAAATCTGGGAATCAGGGGAAGTGGCGGGAAGGCATAGGCCCTCCTGAATCTCCATTGGTCTGTCAGTGCATCTGTCCCCAGAGCCTGGCTGCAGCGGTTCCGCGTGTAGAACTTCTCTATTTTGAAGTTGCACGGGGAGGCAAAAAGATCTACCTCTGGATCGACACCCAGCGACAGGATCCACTTGAAGGACTGAATGTGGAGGGACCACTCGTTGTTGTCCAACTGGGTGCGTGATAGGAAGTCCGCTTGCGCGTTCTGCACCCCTGGGAGAAAAACCGCAGAAATATTCACCAAGTTCTTCTGTGCCCATGATAGAATGGGTTCCACTTCCTGGAGAAGTGTAGAGCTCCTGGTGCCCCCTTGTCTCTTCACATAGGAGACCGCTGTGGTGTTGTCCATTCGCAACAGTACCGACTTCCCCCTCAAGATCTGGGAGAAGTGCTGGAGAGCGCACCAGGCTGCTCGGAGTTCCAGAATATTCGATCCTGGGACAGGAAGACTTGTGTCCCACTTGCCCTGTGCAAGGTCCGAACCGCAAAGGGCCCCCCAGCCGGTCCCGCTGGCATCGGTCGTGACCGTTACCCAAGAGATGGGAGCTATCGAGTGACAGTTCAGGAGATTCTTGTGTTGGAGCCACCAGAAGAGACTGTTCCTCATTGTTGATGTTATTCGTATCTTTTGGCTTTTGCTTCCTGACTTCCATTGTTTCAGAAACCCCGACTGGAACGGGCGTAGTCTCCACAAGGCCCACTTGACCATAGGTGTCGTGGAGACCATTGTCCCTATGATTTTGAGACACTGCGAGGCTTTCAGGTACTGTGTATGAAGGGCTTGAGAAACCCTTTCCCGTATGACCGGGATCTTTTCCACCGGTAGCGAGATTGTACTTCGCACGGTGTCGAACTGGGCACCCAGATAAATTAGCCGTTGTGTTGGCACTAGCTGGCTTTTTTCCATGTTTAGGAGCCAACCGAAGCTGGTCAATGTGGACATCACCTGCTCGCGATGAACTAACAGCTGCTCTTTGTCTTGTGACAGAACCAGCAGATCGTCTAGATAATGGTACAGTCTTACCCCTTTCAGCCTGATCAGGGCCACCACTGCCAAGAGCACCTTTGAAAAGACTCGAGGGGAGGTCGTCAACCCGAAGGGGAGGCAGATAAACTGTAGATGGTCTTGATCGACATGAAATCTTAGAAACCTTTGGCAGCCTTCCTCTATTGGAACATGAAAATAAGCGTCCTTTAAGTCGATCGAGACCATCCAATCCCCTGGTTGGATGGCTTGTTGTATAGTTAGAAGAGTCTCCATTTTGAATTTCCCGTATTGTATATACCGATTTAAGTATGTCAGATCTATCACTGGGCGCCATGATCCACCTTTCTTCTGTACTAAGAAGAGGGGAGAGTAGACCCCTTGAAAACGCTCCTCTTCTGGCACCCGGACCACTGCCCCCTGAGCTTTTAATAGCTCCACGTATGAAAATAGAACTTGTCTCTGGTCTTCCGACCGAGGAAGTTGGGTAGACACGAACCTGGGAGGAGGAACGCTGGAGAAGGTCCACCTGTGCCCCGACGAGACCGTCTTGATGACCCAATAATCCGAGATCGAGGCCACCCAGACGTGCCGGAAGAGGGATAGACGGGCCCCCACCCGACCCGCCTGGGCGGGCACGATCTCAGAAGGACTTGGGTGGCTCACGTCCACCAGACGACTGGTTCTTGACGGACTTGCGAAAGGAACTCTGTCCTCTGTTCCAATTTCTTCTGAAGTCCCTTCCCGGCTTGTAGGAGCGTACATCCCTCGATCGCTCAGGACTACGCCTCTTGAACTGAGGCTTCTTCCGCCCGAGCAGTCTTCTGTCCTGGGGAAGGAAACCCGACTTACCGCCTGTCGCACGCGTTATGGCATCATCCAACTTGTTACCGAATAACGTAGATCCCTCGAAGGGGATTTTGCACCAGGCTTGTTTGGAAACAGGATCGGCGAGCCAAGGACGTAGCCACAAGGCGCGCTTAGCCGTGACCGAGGACAGCATAATGCGTGCCAACAGACGAATCAAGTCGATGGAAGCCTCCCCCAGAAAGACTGCTGCGAGTTTTAGTTCTGCTGCTGCTGAACTCCTTTTTTTTTTATTTTTTTTTTTTTTTTTTTTTTTTTTATATTTTAAACTTTATTCATTTTAAGGGCAGAAGGAATACACTCTACAGTCATCACATAATATCCACATCTGTAAACACCCGTCTGGTATCCAATTAAATCTATTACAAAAACATAAACCTCACACCGTAAATGCCTCAGACTCCACTGTCTCTCTCTAGTTTCATAAATAAACGTAAGATGTATTATCTGCTAACTCTTACCCAGGACTCGTGCTCATCACCTGCTCTGCCTTAAGGTTTCCTCCTTGTATATTTGTAGAGTGTTACAACCCTCTCTTACCCCTATATTTTATAACCCACAAACCCAAACCAAAACGGAAAAAAAAAAAAAAAAAAAATAAAAAAAAATAAATTTTATATAAAAAAAAAAAAAAAAAAAAAAAAAAAAAGGGCGTACATAAACATATACAACCTCCCTGCTCGAGAGTCTCTCTCTCTCTCAATAGATTCTCCTAACTGTTTTCAATTATCCAGATTTACGTCTATAAGATTTCTCCCCTCCTCTGTATTGATATAAAGGTTCCACGAAGACCATGTTTCCAGATATCTCCCTCTTTTCTGTCGGGATGACCATACCAGATCCTCCATATACTTTAATTGTTCTACCCTTTTAAGCCACATTCCTACTGTTGGCGATTGTATCTGCTTCCACATAAGTGGAATACAAGATTTAGCTGCGTTCAGAAGATGGCATAGGACAGTTTTCTTATATATTTTAGTAGACATTCTCGTGTCCTGTAGTAGGAAAAAGGATGGTTCTTCCGGTAGCTCTTGGTCACTAAATATTTGGGAAATTCTCCGTACTTCTTTCCAGAAGTCTCTAATTTTAGAACAGGACCAAAAAATATGCTCTAACGTCCCTTCTTCCTCTCCACATCTCCAGCACCTATCTGATACCTCTGGATAACATTTATGCAAGAGGACTGGAGTACGATACCACCGAGACAGAATCTTGAAGTTGGTCTCCTGCATTCTTAAACTAATTGAGGTTTCGAATGTATTACCTATTATTTTATTATGCTGCCCCTCCGAGAATATCTGATCCAAGTCCCTTTCCCATTCCCTGAAAAAGGGCAGACTAAAGTCTTCCGGGGGAGCAATTAATAACGCATACATTCTAGAGAGGGTTTGTTGCATTACCCCATTCGCACTGCAATACCCCTCAAATGGTGTTAGCGTGCGATCATAGCCACTTAGTGGCTTTAATGTATTTAAAAAATTCCTCAGCTGTATCGCCCGCCACAAATCCAATTGAAATGTTGTAGATCCTGTTGTCATCGACTGTATCGTAGGCCATATTCCATTTGTCATAAAGTGGGAGGCTTGAAATATCCCTTGTTCCATCAATACTCCAAAATTTCCGTCCCTTAACCCCGGTTCAAATTGTGGATTTCCCAATATTGGAAACAGAGGTGAAACTATTGCCGATAGTTTACCCTCTGAAAATAATCTATGACCCATCTTTAAGGTAGGGCCTATCAAAGGATGTGCCCTTACTGAAATCGGGAGCTCTCTATAACACCAAGCTGCTCTTTGCAATATCGCACTACTTTGCGCTTGTTCTAAACCCGGCCATATCTTCCAGTTCCCATGTCTGCTCCAATCAATCAGTCGGCTCAAAAGGGCCGCTTGGTAATATTTATACATGTCTGGGACAGCTAGACCCCCATATTGTTTAGGTAAGGTCAGCAGAGATCTTCTGATTCTTGGGCGTTTATTTGCCCATATAAATCCCATCAGTAGGGAGTGTATTTGCTTAAAATAGTTTTTAGGTATAGCAATAGGTAGCGTCTGAAATAAATAATGAAACTTCGGTAGAATGCTCATTTTAATGATATTACCCCTCCCAAACCATGTATAGAACCCTCTCTGCCATTTTCCCAGAAGGCTTCGCACATTCTGTAATAGTGGGATAAAATTAAGCTTAAACGTATTTGAAAGATCTGACGGAATAAGGGTTCCCAGATATTTCAAAGCTTGATCTGACCATTTAATTTTATAGCTAGCTTTCAATGTTCTCAGTATATGTTTAGGGATCATTACTCCCATAGCTTCTGATTTTGATAGATTGATCTTGAAATCTGATAGAGCACCATATATCTCTATTTCTTGGAGGAGATTAGGTAGTGAGACTATCGGGTTCGTCAAAGAAAATAACATATCATCCGCGTAAGCCGAAGTTTTATACTGCCTTCCACCTATTAATAGGCCCCCTATATCTGGGTTTAAACGAATTTTGCACAGTAAGGGCTCCAATGATAAAACCAACAAAATTGGGGACAGGGGACATCCCTGTCTAGTCCCATTCTTAACACCAAATAACTGGGATAGGACTCCGTTCACCTTTACCTGAGCAGTTGGTTGGGTATAAATGCCCGAAATCCATCGCAGCATATTATTTCCCAATCCTATCTGTCTTAGTACTGCGAACATAAATTGCCAATTGATACGGTCAAAAGCTTTCTCTGCATCTGTTCCTAAAAATAAACATGGAATTTTAGAGGTATTAGCTACATGTATTAAATTCAGAGATCTGATCGTATTGTCTCGTGCTTCCCGCATCTGAACAAACCCTACCTGATCTTGATTAATCAGGAGGGGTAAGTGCTGCTGGAGCCGTATCGCTAAAATTTTTGAGAAAAGCTTCAGATCAATATTTAAAAGAGATATTGGTCTATAACTCCCACATTGCATTGGGTCTTTACCTTCCTTAAGCAAAATTGTAATTAGGGCTTTCAATGTTTCCCCGTGAAACGAACCTGTATCTCCCAGTCCATTGTACAGTCTAACCAAATAAGGTCCCAGAATAGGGAAGAGTAGTTTGTAATACTGGGCAGTAAATCCATCTGGGCCGGGAGCTTTGCCTATTTTTGCTAAATTTACTGCTTCTTGGACTTCCTCCAGTGTAATTGGTCTTTCCAATTCTTGTTGAGCTGTAGATGTCAATTCAGGTATTCCGGAGGAAGCTAGATATTCTTCCACCGCCTTCTGGTTTTGGGGGTTCTGATGTAAATTATACAGAGATGAATAGAATTCCCCAAATCTCTGTGCTATATCTCTAGGCAGTACATATTTTCCACCTTCAGCTCCCATAATCGATGGAACATATGTCCTTACTTGCTGTTCCCTCACAGAGTTAGCAAGTTGTTTACCACATTTATCCCCTAGTTCATAGCTCTGCTTCCGTCCTGCTTGAATTGCTCTTTTAGCTTTATACATAAGTAAATCTGTGATTTGTCTACGCACCGTCAGTAAGTCCCGTTCAACCTCTATATTGGGGGTTCGCTTATGCAGTGATTCTAAACGATGAATATCTGCCATTAAGGCTGTTAATTTTGCTTCTCTCTCCCTTTTAATCCTAGCCCCATGTTTAATCAGAACTCCCCGGATCACAGCCTTGTGGGCTTCCCATATAACCCCAAGGTTACATTCTGGTATATCATTGGTATCAAAATACCATCGCGCCTCTTTACGTACCTCTTCTATAACCAAGGGGTCTTGTAAAAGGCTTTCATTAAGTTTCCACATTGCAGGACCGGGGAGTTGAGTATCTGATAACGTATATTTCATAGAGATTGGTGCATGATCAGACCAAGTGATCTTCCCAATATTAACTTCCTCTATTGCGTGCACTTGATTATGTAAAGTAAAAAAATAGTCTATCCGGGAGTATGTTTTATGCGGGATCGAATAAAATGAATAGTCTCTTTCTCCAGAGTGTAAGAGACGCCAGGTATCTACTAATCTTGTTCCGTATAACAATTTAGAGATTCGTTTCCGGACCCCCAGGGGTACGGCCGAAACCCCCGTAGAGGTATCCTCTCCTGGAACTAAAGGGATATTCAAATCTCCGCCCATGATCAGCTGGCCCTCTAGGAGGCCCATAGTCTTATCCAAAAATTTCTTAAAGAAGGTATCCTGTTGTAGATTTGGGGCATAGAAAGAGGCAAGGGTCACCCCTACCTCCCCAATCTTCCCCCTTAGGATCAGGTATCGCCCCCCGGCATCCATCAGGGAATCTGTACATGACCATGGAACCTTGCTAGCAATCAAAATAGACACCCCCTTTGTCTTGGTCAGAGGATTAATAGCATGGTATCCTATTGGAAAGGTTCTATTTCTAAGTAAAGGGAGACTGTTCTCCCTGAAATGAGTTTCCTGGATAAATGCTATATCAATTTTTAACTGTTTTAGCTCCTGTAGAAGAATACGCCGCTTTTCGGGGATGTTCAATCCCTTAGCATTAATTGATACTATTGAGAGAGAATCCATCTCTCTCGTTAAAAAGAGAAAGGTGAAAAAGAGAGGCTCCCGAGAGGGAGAAAAAAAAAAAAACAAAAAAAAAAAAAAAGAAAAAAAAGGGGAAACCACCGGAACAAAAAAAAAAAAAAAAAAAAAAAAAAAAAAACCCCTCCACCCTACCCCCTAACTAACACCCCCTGCAGAGGACGCACTCCTTCGTCCTCCCAAGGGGGTTCAAAGCTTATTAGCTTTATACACTCAGACCTCCTACAACCTTTCTCCTATATGAGTGTTTACCTAATGGGGGAATATGGTTGAGCATGACCCCGTGAGGGGTGTCCCCGGTTACCTCCACCAGCTCCTATTAATCACATTGTAGTCACATTCTATTACAGTATCTATTTGTGCTCCAAGTTACATCCTTATAATCTTAATTTTCTTTCTTAATACTCTCCTTAATACTCTCCGCTAATAACGTATCGAGACAGATTTAATCATATTTACTCATGTTGCCTTATTCCAGGGGGCGCTATCCCCTGACAAGAAAGAAAAAAAAAAAAAAAAAAATAACCGAGGAGAGAAGCAAAGAATAAAATAAAAATAAAAAATTAAGTTTAATAAAATCAAAAATTACAGTTCTCTTCCCTCTCTTCTCCCCCTCCCCTCTCCTCCCCTGGAAGACCTCACCAAAGTAAAAAAAAAAAAAAAAAAAAAAAAAAAAAAAAAAAATTATATCGATCTCCCAGAAGGAGGGAGAGGGAAGGAAGGGGGAAGGGAACCTCCACTAAACATCCTATAACTAAAGTCTTTCACATGTATAAAGGGTCTGACTCAAAAACCCATCAGGGTATCCAGACATTTTCTCATCCAAAAAAAACAAGAGAAAGGGGGGAAACCCACATATATATATTATACATCAATATACATCTATACACCATATTCATATCACATATCGCATGACATACCTAAATACATATTCCATATATTCCAACTCATAGATATTACCCTTTTTTACTGGGACCCATCGCTACAGGTACGCCCACCCACCCCCCCCCCCAATACCCCCCCCAGAGCTCCCCACCCCCATTACCCAAATATATTAGTGTGTCTTAAATTCTAACCCAAATCCCTGTGTTTGTGTATTGTACTGATCTCTTACCTAAAAAAGAAGGAAAAAAGTGTTATGTGCAATATTTAATTATTTCTTTTATTCCCACTGCAGTGTGCTACATACCTTATAGTATAGTATCATCTTATCTCCCAAAACAAAAACCCCAAAAAAAATAAAAATAAAATAAATATAATTCACCCCCTCCCTCTCCCTTCTCTAGTGCTTTCTAAATGGTGAAGAAAGAAAAATAAGTGTAGCTAGTGTTATTGTGAAAAAAAAAAAAAAAAAAAAGGGGGCAGAATTTAATCTACCCCCCTTCCTATCCCCTGTGTTCTCCCCACTTAAACCCCATGGGGAGTGGCAGGGAGCGGACTGCGCACCTGCAGACAGCAGTATTATCTCCTCATCTTATTCCATTAGTCTACTTATCTCCTCTATCTCCTCCTTCCCTCCATCCCCTCCTCTATTTCTAGTATCTTTAGCGCAAAAAAAAAAAAAAAAAAAAAAGGGACACTTGAACCTACTTTAGCCATTACATGCATTATCTCTATATATATATATATTCATATGTATTCCATTTCATATACCTTTGCATAAATATTTCAAGTATCCATGTAACCATACATATTTTCCAAATATACCTCCTAAATAATTATTCCTGCATGTATTTATGTCCCCTCAAAGAAAAAAAAAAAAAATAATAAAGAAAAAACATAAAAAAAACACAAATTTTTATAGCAGGACACTTCATTCCCAAGAGTAAACGCTTTTCATAAATTCCCTCAAGGGGTAGATAAAGCTTGGTTAACCAAATTTATACTGATCTAGTCCCTTTACGATTAGGCCTTTGTGGTAGTATCTGCAGCCAGTCCGGTACCAGGAATGATTCCACACCCAAAAACAAAAACAAGTCTGGGAGATCCAATTTAGAGCGAAGCCAGAATGAAGAGCCCCCCTTCCGTATAAGAACTGATACCGGGAATCTCCAACGATATGTACCTCCCCCATCTCTTATCCGGTCTAATACTGGACGCAGTAATGCTCTACGCTGTAGAGTGGCTCTAGATAAGTCCGGTAAGATTTTCAGCTGTTCACCTTTGAAGTCTATTACTCCCATCTCCCATGCTTTCCTCAATATCACCTCTCTATGTGAGAAATAATGTAAGCGGCATATCACGTCACGAGGGCGATTCGGGCGTTTCGGATCTCTAAACATGGGGCCTGGGGCTCTATGAACTCTATCAAGTTCCAGATTCGGGGGTATCCCATCCTTTAACATTATTTGAAAAATAGATATTACCGTATCCTGGAGATTTTCTGGACCGACTGGTTCTGGAACTCCCTGGAGTCGCACGTTGTTACGGCGGCTTCTATCTTCAAGGTCCTCCAGCTGTAACTGTAATGCTACCGAGGCGTCCAACTGAACAAGTCTATCTTTTTCCAGAGCATTTACTCGCTTCTCCAGAGTTTGTGAAGTTTTTTCCCCTTCGGCTACACGCTCCGTTAGCCCATGCAACTCAAGCCGCACCTGCTGCGACTCTTTGGAATGCGCTTCCTCTATTCTTATAATTAAAGCCTCTATATCCGCTCTAGTAGGAAGAGCCTGTATAAGCGCTTTTAAGTCCTCTACCTCTCCTTTTAGGCTTCCTGGCTCCATATCCCCACTCTGGAGAGAGGTTCCTTCGGCCACTACCGTCGTCTGGGGGATCGTCTGGGGGGTCTGTGGGGCGATCTGCAAAGCCTCCATACTCCTCCTTACCGACCTCTGTGTCTGTGCTAGTGACATTGACGGGATTTCTCCAGGACGTTCCACCACAGGTGTTCTTTCTTCTCTAGAGTCGTCTCTAGCGTCCAGATCTGTTTCTTGTATACTCTGCACTTGCGATGTGGGGAAATACTGCCCAATCCTCGTTTGCTCTGCGTCTGTATTTTTAGCCGCTTTGGCCGCCTTGCGGGAGGTCTTGGTCTCCCGCTGTCTCCCCGAGTGCATGCCGCCCAGCCACACAATCTGTGCCTCGCTCTATCCTCGGTCTGAAAGCTAGGTCTGCCTCGGTCTGCCCCGTCCACTGGGTCCGCCCGGGATGTCTGAGATATCCGGTAATTGCCTGGGGCTACCTGGAGTTGTCTCCCCCCATGCACCTGCCAGTGACTGACTCGTCCGGCACGTATCGCCTCAAACACCTCGTACCGCCTCGTGTCTCGTCCGGAGCTAGCGTGGAAGCCGGGAGCTTGTGTTACTCACGTCCTCACTCGGCCATGCTCAGACCACGCCCCCGTAACGTAGATCCCTCGA